>OV884043.1:17200000-18400000 GCA_930367265.1 Catocala fraxini
TGGACGAGGTGTCCGTCATCCAGATCTGCGCTTCGAACTTTAGCTAGAAAGAGATTGCAGCTGTTAAGCAGCTGGTGTTCCGGTTACTGAACATGAACGACCAGATGGTGTCTCGTCGACGTGACGGGACAAGGAAGAGCCTGCAGGACGTCATAATGCTGCTTAAGGAGATCGATCCGGATGATGTGCCGAAATTTATGGCGAAGGACTTATACAAGTTACCTCTCGTCACTTTCGATCACGTCGACGTCACTAGCCTTTTAAAAGACATCGTCTCTTTAAAGGCAAGTCTAGCAGAAGTGCAGATGAAGTTGAGAGCATCGGAGGTCACTGTTGCAGATTTGCTCATCGAACAAGAGGCGTTGCGCAAGTCTGTGCCAATAACTGAGTCACCGACACGTGTAAACAATGTGAACACGCGTCGAGGTGCATGCCTCAACACATCGGCGACGAGTTATGTGTCAGCCGTTTTGTCGCCGGCGCTGCTGCGACTGTTGAGCCTGCAGTATGCGCCGCAAGGGCGTCACGCAGCCCCACTCCCGCACTCGCAGCTCCTCCTCGCTCTGCTGCACAAATCGTAAGAACAGCTGACCCCACGGTCACTGCGAGCGCCCCTGCTAAGCCCTTGTCTGTAAAAGTAACAAACCGGGCTACTGAGGATGGTTTCGTGATGGTGCAACGGAGGAAGCGCCGGTCACGAAACATTAAGAACGGATCTGGTAAGGCATCTGTGGATCCCAATCTGAAGGTGCTGGCTCGAACACGCCGGTGTACATCTCACGCCTGCACTACACCACTGAGGCGGAGGACATCCCGAAGTACGTGTGCTAAAAACTGAAGCAAGTCCCGAGAGTGCAGCTGCTGTAGTCGCGCCGTAATGTTAACTTTAAAGCGTTCGTCGTGCGCGTACCCGACTGCTACCTGTACAAGGTGTTGGACGAAAGCTTTTGGCCGAAAGACGTGGTATTCCGTTGCTTCCGTGGACAAGTACCAGCCGAGCGCACTAGTATTAAGTGTGCGAAGTGAAGTTTTACTAACATAGTATTAAGGTGTATTTACTAACATCATATTTTATAATATGTAAATTTAGGTTAAGGTATTTATCTATGGGGCTATGCAGCCCGAAATAAATGATTTATTATTATTATATAGCAAATTTTTTATGGGTTTGGTGGCAAACGAGCTGTCGGATCGCCTGATGGTAAACGATTATCACTGCCCATGGACATCCGCAAAACCAGAGGAGTCACAAGTGCTTTGCCACCCTTTTAAATTTGCCCCCACCAGAATGGAAAGGTTGGACCGCCGCACTGTGGGCTGAAAATCGACCTCCATAGACATAAAAATGAAAGTTGCTAGACGTTTTGTTGACGGATATGGCTTCTATTAGCTATTATACACATAACAATGTCATCTGAGCTAACTCCGCACAAAAATGAATTTATTATAAGGTTTTTTCGAATAAAATGTATGCAGCTAGCATGAAAAATCTGAATATCTCTGAACTTGCAAGGAAAACCGTAATATCCTCAGAGATGGTTATAGGACTAATTATTTGTGATTTTTTGACATACTTCATATAACGGTACCTGCTGCAGATTTTTTTTTAAAAATCATCTAATTTTTAATTAATTTTTTTTAACATTAAACGATTTGTTTTGGTGTATAAGTAATAAAGAAATATTTTCGACAACTGTCTAATGAGGTCGTTAACTAATGTTGGACTGAAATATAAAAGGGTTAACATTTTGCATCATAATTTAGTTTATTCTAAGCTTTGTTACCCCTAACATATCACTGTGAAATTTTATAATGGAAAGTTTAAATACCAATTTAGACCTATTCGTTCTTCTAAAATGTAAGAGTACTTCATTTGATCATGAGGTATTGTTTAGTGAAGTTATATCCCGCCTAGACGTTTGTCTTTCCGTTGAAGATCAAGTGACTCTAAAAGAATTTTGTCGGAGATTTGTACGAATTCTTGATACTTTTAGAAAAAAATACGAAATTTGGCTGCAAGCAACTATCGATTGGCCAAGTTGTATAAATTTAGTCGCTCAAGAACCAACTGTTGCTGAGGGATCAAGATCAATCTCTCCAGAACCCTCAACATCATACTCTATTGGTACAATGACAAAGAGGTCACGAAAACCATTCGAAGATCTGGGAAGCAAACAGAAGAAGAGAAGATCTGATGAGCATAAAACTGACAATCCCAGTGAATTGGCACATACAGCAGCAGCGCGTTTTAAGGAAGAAGGTTGTGAGGATATCGCATCTGTAATCGAATATATGCTGAAACATCCTGAAGCAGCCTCTAAAATTAAGGAAACGCTTAAGCAACCGGTGAAAACTATCTTATTTACACCAGAAAAAGCACTTGGATTACTCCTTTCATTAAAATTATCAAAGTGGCAATACATCAGTTTACGAGAGTCAGCTATTCGGGAAGGTAGAAAGGATATTTATCCATCCTACTATAAAGTGCAACAAACCAAGCTGGCATGCTATCCTCCGAAGCAATCAGTGTTAGTGACCGATTCATCGGCAAGAATAACCCTTCAAGCTTTACTCGACATTACGGTCAAAAGAATCCTCCAAAGTTTTCCTAACGATGATGTGCAAAATAAGGATTTAAAATTGATATCTAAATGGGGTTTCGATGGTGCGTCAAACCAAAGCCGATACAAGCAGAAAATGGATAGCGATCAAGACGATTCAAGTATTTTCATGACTTCCTTGGTGCCACTAAAACTGACTGATGGAGACAATACTTTGTGGATGAACCCAAAACCATGCTCAGCAATGTATTGTCGTCCAGTTCAATTTACTTTTGTGAAGGAAAGCGAAGCAGTAGTCATCGAACACAAACGACAAATGGATGAAGAAATTAAGGCTCTCATTCCTACAGAGTGCAATAATAGAAACAGGGTGAATCATCACCTAATGATGACAATGATCGATGGTAAAGTCTGCACGTATTTGTCTCAAGCCAGATCAAGTTCATCATGCTATTTGTGTTTGGCAAAACCGACAGAAATGAACCGTTTGGGTGTAGTAACAGCAAAGACCGTATCTTCTGACATATACGAGTTTGGATTGTCATCTCTACACGCCCGTATAAATTGTATGGAATGTTTACTACATATTTCGTATAGACTAGATTTTAAAGAGTGGGCTGCGAGAGGTAACTCGCACAAAGAAATGCTAAGTAAGAGAAAAAAGATTATTCAAGACAAATTTAAAGACGAATTAAATCTATTGATTGACATTGTAAAACAAGGTTCCGGAACTACTAATGACGGCAACACTGCAAGAAAGTTTTTCAAATTTCCCCATAAAACTGCAGCCATTACTGGGTTGGACGAAGAACTAATAAGAAGATTTGCTGTGATTTTACAGGCAATAACTTCCGGGGAAAAAGCAGATATAATTAAATTTAAAGATTATGCCTTCAAAACAGCAGAGAGGTACGTGGAATTATATGACTGGTACTATATGTCATCAACCGTCCACAAATTACTTATACACGGGGCAGACATAATCGAGAAGAATGATGTTGTACCCATAGGAAGTCTCTCGGAAGAAGCATCCGAGTCTCGCAATAAAGATTTTAGGAGGTTTCGGGCACATCATTCGCAGAAAAAGAGCAGGCAAGATTCGAATCATGATATCCTTAATATGTTAGTTGTTTCTTCGGATCCTTTTATAAATGTACAAAGGCCCAAGTTAGATTCCAAGAAAAAGGAGGATTTATTTCCTGAAACCCTCAATTTAATTCAGTTTCAAGAAACTGACTTTGAGTTTGTAGGCAATCTAGATTCTGATTCAGAAATCGACGAGAGTGATAAGGAAAACTAGAAACTTTTTGTGCTTTTAATTATAATTCTATTCAATGTAATTTTTTCATGATCTTTCGTTATTTAGCTTTGGTACGTAACTATGTTTTGCAATTGATTTATTTTTAAATATTTTATATTACTATTCTTGTACCTATTTATATTTTTGCATACTTTTGTACCTATGTTTTGTTTTATATAAATTTTATCAACTATTAAAAAATACCTTTTTAATTTATTTTTCTTTTTATTTAATGCCTATTATTAGCGTTAATAAAATAACTAACTTATCGATTGATCTTTACTTTGACATTGGTAGAATTTAATGATTTAAAAAATACCTTCATTTAGACATAATAATAAAATAATTAGACAGTTGTCGAAAATATTTCTTAGAACTCGTAACATGTCTAATTAACTAATTAGTTTACTTATGTACTTACCTGTAAGAATTTAATTAGTGTAATCCGTAGATACCATTGTGCGATATTGCAAATCACTTAATCTCTTATTCAGAACTCATTAGAAGGCTAATTTATTATTCAGTAGTTTACCTGTATGCAAAGTTTAGTAATGGTATCCAATTACCTGTTTTAAAACATATATACTATGCAAGGCAAAAATAATTTTCTTGATATTTTAACAAATAACTGGCGAAGATTTAGTATTATATGCATATAACGTGTTGTTTCTTTACTTTTACAATAAAACAAATCGTTTAATGTTAAAAAAAATTAATTAAAAATTCGATGATTTTTAAAAAAAAATCTGCAGCAGGTACCGTTATATGAAGTATGTCAAAAAATCACAAATAATTAGTCCTATAACCATCTCTGAGGATATTACGGTTTTCCTTGCAAGTTCAGAGATATTCAGATTTTTCATGCTAGCTCCATACATTTTTTTCGAAAAAACCTTATAATAAATTCATTTCTGTGCGGAGTTAGCTCAGACGACATTGTTATGTGTATAATAGCTAATAGAAGCCATATCTGTCAACAAAACGAACATCTAGCAACTTTCATTTCTATGTCTATGGAGGTCGATTTTCAGCCCACAGTGCGCCGGAACCCTCACTCACTCGACAAAACACAATGCAAGCTAGCGCTCACGCCGGTTTTCTGTGAGGCCGTGGTATTACTACTATCGAGCCAGCCCATTCGTGCCGAAGCGTGGCTCTCCTACGGTAGAAAAACATATAGTATTAACATATACATATATTTATATTCTTACTCAGTGATGTCCTCTTGCGTAGAACAGTACCCAACCAGAGGTATAAAAGCCGGTGACATATTAGATGTTAGCTGAGTAAAATCTGAAACTAAAGTAAGTATTTTAATAATTTGTTAAGATACAGAAAACTACAGTGAATTTCTTAGTAACAGTACGAAGTCTGGAACTGTGCTCAGTAGACGGTAATAGCCCTGCCACCTCGTGCGACTAAAATCATTTCTGTCGAAATGTGTCTGTAATACACATATTCTGCTTAAGCCTACGGGCGTGTGAGTATTTTGTCTGTTTGTAGATAATAACAGATGAAGTGTCCTTCAATAAAGGAAAAGAAAATGATGACTTCAATACTATTATACTGTTTTTAGTGTACGTAAATGATTTGCCGTTCTTTGTACAGGATTTGTGTGACATTGTTTTATTTGCGGATGACACATCCCTTATTTTTAAAGTAGACCGAGTAGCACCAAATTTAAGTGCTGTTAATGATTCACTCACGCAAGTCCTGGACAGGTTTACGACGAAATTGACAACAAAATAAAAATAAAACGAAATTATCAAGTTTACATTGCCAAATGTAAAAAGTCCTAACGTGAGTATAATTTTAAATAATGAAATTATTACTTTAGTTCAATCTACGTTTTTTTTAGGATTAGCTTTAGATTATAATTCAGTGGGCGCTCAAATATCGTGTCTTGCAGGGAAGCTCAGCCGCATACGCAATTCAGAAAGTAAGACAGCTTACTAATGAAGATACCTATTGCAAGACTAGTATATTTCAGTTACTTTCACAGTGTCATGTTCTAGGGTATATTATTGTAGGGCAAGGCAGCGGATATCAAGACAATTTTTATTCTACAAAAGTATGCAATATAGCATTTATAATTTGGGACCACATGTTTCCCTGAAAGATCGATTTAAAGAAATAGGCATACTTACTGTTGCGTCGTAATATATATTTGCTAACATTATGTTTATTAAACATAATATTCACTTATATAATAAGAATAGTGATATTCATAACGTAAACACTAGAAATAAACATAAGTTAGTAGGCCCATATCATCGTTTACATAAAGTTCACAATACATTTGTGGGACTCGGTATACATGTTTTTAATAAACTACCTCCTAATATAATGAATTTATCATTGCTAAAATTTTAAAGCGCCGTTTAAATACAACTTATTTGGAAGAGTTATTATTCAGTCAACGACTACCTAAATGACAAAAACTCATGGAACTAGTTGCATGTTGCATACAGGATTAAAAGATCCGTATTACTTATAAGTCAATTTAGTAATATAGAGGTACCTCGTGATTATTTGTGATATTAACAAGTATCTTGTTTCTTAATTTGATTATTATTGAAGAATATAAATCTACAACCGCATTTAGTCGCGGACTGCCTTCGCATAGTCACAAAGTGTAAGTGTATGCGCCATCATAGACAGTAGGATGTACTGTCTATTTAAGATTTATATTAAAAAATATAACTTAGCCCAAATTATTTCATCTCTATAATATTATTACGTTATTATTGTTATTATCTTTAGTTTTTATAGTCAGTAGTATAAGGTATAATGGCTGCAACACCTATTTTATGAGTTGTAAAATACTGAAATTATATTTAAGTAGGTAGTTGGCGATTTAAAAGAGTGGCCCTGAGTTTCTTGCAGGTTTCTTCTCATAGGCTTCTTCTCTTTGCCTGAACCTAGCAACTAACCTAAATGTAGCTCCAGTAACTTAGTAAACTCACTAACCTATAATATATTTTGACGTTCATAAGTGTTACATTGTGACCTAAATGAATAAATTATTTTTGACTTTGGCTTTGACTTTGAAAATATCAAATGATTGACGAAAAATATATAACTGAAGTAATGCCTCAGTGCTGCAGCAGTAGTGTATGTGATAGCTGTAGATGAGGTCTCGGTTCGAATCCCGGATCAACAGAGTATTGTGGTTTTTCTGACAATAAATTCTTAGTAGCAGCCTGGTCCTAGGAAGTTGGCGGTGTTAGACACCCCCGTGCCTCGAAAAACACGTAAAGCCGTTGGGCTTGAGCCTGATATCTCTCCGATCGTGTCGGATTGCCATCACATCGGATTTATAAGAGCTAGGGAACAGAGAGTACACCTTTATTTGCGCAAATACTTGTGCAGTTATATCTCTTACGCAGGCAACTGTATCTACGTTAAGATTGCCCGCCGTGACCGAAATTTGGTCTAGAGGATCTTAATTTTGAAGGATAAGGATACTAAAGGCAATCTTACCAGGTTTATCGTTGACTGTAGCGCCGTATTTCAGCACGTACCGATCGTCGTTAGTAATCCCTAACTGTCCATATATACGCACTCGACTTTTGTTTGATGATTTCTTACGACTATTCATAGTAATGGGAGCACTACTTTCTTCAGTGTCATAAGGATTGTTGCCATTATTCACCAACCATGCGTGATGTGGCTCGGCCGCCTTATTTTCTTTTTTATCGTTCCTATTATTTTGACCCATGTCCAAAGATTCGATCAGATGTTTTACATTCGATAGTGCCTCTATAGAATATTCCTCATTCTTGTTGCTTGAGTAATCTGTTTGATCTGAAGAGAATGTTGCACTGCCTGTCGTTTTAATCTCGTATATTTTGTCTTTCCTTCGTCCAGCTACCACAAGGTACAGGTGCTTAGTTTGTAATGAGTTCTCTTGGTTTGATAAACTACTCTGAACTCTTTTTGGTGCGTGTCTCCGTCTTGTGAGAAAATTTGCCGTTGGTATCTGGTCAGTATTTGGTATGACAGTCACTTTTATTAGAGGTTTGTTTTTAAAGTCAGCCTGGTTGTTAAATTTTGTCAATGGTATATTCTGACTAGATACCTGTAAGTTTGTGTAACTTAACACTGAATTCCGACTTTGAACCTGTTAAAGAGGTGGTTACATATAATTGATTTGAAAGACTCGAAGAGGATGTATGCTCGTATAATAGAAATGTATATATGAAGTTGCCGCTTTATGTTAAGAAAATCGGTATCGTTGTGGTTTCATACCATTTCATCAATATTTTTTTAATGCCCAATTCGAATAATAAGTATAAATTTGTATATGTAGTTACTTGTATTTAGGCCCCTATGGTTTGTTTTAAATTAACTACATATCAACCCTCATGTAATTATGGCGAATTGAAACAACAAATTCGGACAGACACTAAGTGGCATATCTTTAAATACAAATTGTTTAAAAGTTTAATTGATAGATATTTATTATTTATAGTACATGTTATTTATAATATATAAAGTCTATTTGCGGAATATAAATTACTATTAAAATAACCAATATATTTCGTACAGAAACCACGAAATTGGTTGTAGGATAAACGGTAATTTTATAGTTAAAGAGCTAATATTTATAATGAGGCATATTTAATTATTCATATAATGCAGTGGCATATTATGTAAACACTTCGGACTGAACTAGTAATGTTCAGAGGTTCTATACATGTTATAAAAGCTTATTTACCGTGAACGTCGATGAACTAATCAAAATACGAGGAAACAAGTGTAGACTACCAAACGTGTTAAGATACGTTAAAAAGAAATTCATAAGATCCTAAAAAGACTGGCATGACGTGAAAAGTGGGTATGAACAATATAAACAAGTGGATCTAGCAATTAAAATTGATTATGTTAGCAGTGAGTGTCAATTCGAAATTTCTGCCTACCTATGTGAGAAACAGCGTGCGTCCAAGACCTATATCGAATAATAATATTAGACGTCTTACCTGTCTCTCATATGTTTTCTTTAATATCAAAGATGTTGATGATTCAAGATGCGCTCTAGCGTTTCTTTTAGAGTTTGGGAGTTTGTCGGTAGTTTTCTTGACTTTATGTCCTTGAAACAAGTGGACCTTGCTCACATCACTGGCGTATGTGCCACTGAACACGTCCCTTGTGTATTGAGTACGTTTTACTGGAGGACTCAGGAAGTCCAGTGACTCTAAAAAATAAACAAAAAATGAAATAAAGGTGTAACTATGACCTTTGAACAAAATAAAACAAATAAAGTTAGTTGAGACCGATAAACTCTGAATCCGTTTTATAAAAATCCATAATGAATTTCGAGGCTATTTTAATATATAAAAATATCTCTCCGAGACCACATTTTTCGGGAATAGAATTTTGACAATTATACTTTGACAATTGTTGTAATTTATTGTCATAAAATATTAAATGGTTTAGCACCGTAGACACGTCTTGGCAATCTAAACCTTTTTTATTTATTTACTAGATTTTGCCCACGGCTTCGCTCACGTAAATGTAGGTTAGGTTAGTAACGGTTTATTTCTGGATGACATGTAGGTATCCAATGCCCCTTTTTTTTACGTTGGTGAATCCTTTGACGCGTACCTCTCCGCGGGGCGACAGAGAGGTTATGTCGGGCTCACCGGGGAAAAGATACTCCGGTAATACCTAAACCTGCCACGGTGTTCCTCGACATAACCATAGACGGCGAGGCCGCGCGAATCGCTATCACATGCAATCACAACCCCGCCGTGGTTTCAGCTCGCCGTGTGAAACGGCAGGCCACTACACAAAAATACTTCCTCTACCGTCTCCCTGGAGGAGGGAGGGGGGACAAAGACACGACACAGAGGCGCACGTAGTAACACGCACGCCGCCTCTCGGACCTGGTGCTGATCGGATGGCGAGCAGGCCCACGCAGCCCACCACCCCCAGGTCAAACCTCAGGGTGGCTGGAGGTCATCTTGCGCCCTCCGGCGCCCGGTTCTGCGGTTGGGGAGAGGGTTTAAGCGCTACCCTTTGTCCTTTTCTGTACCCTTGACAACGTGTATGCGAAATTTTATGAGGATCCGTGGAGTGAAAGCTCAACAAACAAATAAACAAACTTATATTCGCATAATTATATTTAATTTATATATTAATCAATCAGTATCAAATCATTATAAGTAGTGGGGAAGGCACTGTTTCTTGGGATACAGGCTACAGCCTAGTCCAGGAGGCAGAGCACACTTTAATTTCTTACTTATTTGGTGGCTAATAAATCTATTATTATTACTATTATTATTATAATTATATATTAATCATTCTTAATATTATATTCCTAAGTATAAGGTACTAGTAAAAAGTAATTAATTATTTCTTACTCTAATAAAAAAATACTAACACTTATATAATCTACAACATTTTAAGATGTCACATCATATAAAATTGAAAGCCTTAAACATAGTATTTAGATACAAAGTCTACTTAATAGTGTTATAAATGTAGTGTTTCAATATTGGGTTGGTGTTTAAACATTAAAACATCAGATACCTAACAAGAAGAGCCAGATCTGGGGCAGATATTAGTGCAATACAAGAATTTTCGAACGCTTTGGAAATTAACCAATAAGATTAGGCCTGCGACGAACAAATATACAGAGTATCCCAGAAGATGTGAATCAAATCGTAACGGGAGATTCTTAAGTAAGGACCTTTCAAATGGGCTAAATAAAAAAAATATGTTGTGTTGTTGGCCAGACGTACAAGATTTCCTTTGGTGCAAGAAAAGTACACCAAAATAATGCTGTGATTTCAAAACAGTCAGTTTAAAAAATATATCGTTAGTAGTTTGACGAATCAATCCTTCACAAATAATAATAGTGAAAAAGAACGAAAATTAGTCATAAACGAAGCACCTGTAGTAATCAATCTGAAAAAAGACGTGCTCATTTAAAAACTTACATTTTTTTATTTTAACGCAAGGTCATAATTTGTTTTTTAGCACATTTGCAAGGAATTTCCTGTTACAATTTGATTCACATCTTCTGTGAGACCCTGTATAAGAAGTGTGACGTGTGTACATTAGTACACACGTCACACTTCTTATACAGGCTTATGGCTATTAAGCCACAGACTTAAAGCAATGTGCCTTCAGTAGGGCAGTAAATATTAAATCTATATATAAAAAAATTTTCGTGTCACGGTGTTTGTGGTCGCCGTCCTTCGAAACGGCTCAACTGATTATTATGAATTTTTTTATGTATATTTGTTAGGTATAAGAATAGGTCGTAAAGTATATTTCATACCGCTAAGGTGATTAGGGTGACCCTATCCAGAAAAATAATATCTAGAAATAATTTATATGGCAGAACAACGTCTGCTGAGTCAGCTAGATGCTGTCAGCTCATTCTGTAAACCATGATGAATTATATTTTTATTAGTAACTAGCTAAGTTAACTAGCAAAGTATTTATCTCTATCAATGGATTGTGTCAAATCTTATCAAAATGTTACTTTTGACATGACATTTAATAAGTAACCTGAGTAGCCACACAAATTATATTTTACGTGTAAATTTATTTAATGTTATTTAGAAAGTTATGTATCTAAATTAATATATTAAAATTCACAGTTTATTCATTAGATACACCTAACGTTTAGAATTGACTACGTTAAATTGAAATGTAATTACGAAAATTGTATTCATAAATAAGCAAATAAAATGACCGACTACACAAAACTTACCACGTCTCTGGCTTTGCCGGAGCGGGTGCGAACGTCTATGGTCATTCCCGTGTCCAAGGGGACCTACTTCAATACAAACTGGAAGTCCAAAGAGACTCAGCTGTGCGCTTACGACATGCTGTACCATCCGCCCAACTACAACCCGAAGTCGGCTCGCTCTGATCGATCCGAACCGAAAATGATACGAAAGAATATCTGGGATCAAGTAAATTCTTTACTATGCCTACGTCTTTATCCTTACACTTAGTGGCGGAATATCCTTAACACATTGAACGCCATGCCGGTCATAAATGACCGCGAACAATACGTTTTCTATTGTGTCTGCTACACGGCAGTCAATGTGTTAAGGCAAACTAGGTAGGTGCCAAGGAACGCGCGGTCACAAAGGGGCGTGGAAGTCCATTAGTGCCGATAATTGTGACAGAATCTATTTGGCACATTCCGCTATTCATTACTTTTAGAGCGATCACCAAAAATATGAAACATGATTATTTTGCAAAATATATGGCTATGAGGCCTATGAGGTGAGTTAGTTTGCTCTTCTCCCTCGACAGAGCGTCGGTGCAATCGTACCTTTACTAACAATACTTTAATTTGTGTGCCAATGTGAGAAATATTCCCGAAAAATGATTAGCTCTTACGGTATAGCTTATTTTCCTATAACCTCGTGAGCAAAACAGCTGTTAAATCGATAGTATATTATATATATTTGAGTGTTTTCAGGAGTATCACAAAGGTATTCCATCCACAACACATTTTCGACTAGGTCGACCGAAATGGAAACCTATTGACATTCCGACCAAACAGTTCGTTCGTGTCACAGGTACGTCACTCATTCTAATAGTACGTCTAGACATTTCAAGATCTCGTGAGTACTGCTAGTGAGAATTACCTTACAGAACAATATGATAACGTTTTACCCATCCTAGGTTTATTGAATCGAATTAGGCGTTATTTGGCGGAAATCCATTATAATCGACGCACACTCGGATTGTCCATCCTAACAATTGCAATAGAAAAAGGTTGACAATACCGGACTCCTCTGAATAGGGACGTAGCCACGACACGACGTCCACGACGTAGGACCCGGGCATACTCTAACTTGCGGAATTCCGCTACGAGCACTAAATATGCGTCGACACATGTTTCGCCTCAGCGCGGGGCATCTTTAGGACAGTTTGGCAACAAATGAGCTCATTCATTGCTAAAAAAGTTTTTATCATCCTGGGTTTTAAAGTCTGAGGTCGTTAAAATATCTGGTAAAATAAAGATGTTATACATTTCTGCCTACCTTTTGGGCATCTACTCAGGGCAGTTTATGCATAAGTACCTTCATTAATTATGATTATTTCTTACAGTTAAAAACCAGAATCCTCACATGCGCATCTACGATGTGCTGGAATGGGCTGTATTGCTCAGCGACGGCAAGCCAAGCACCTGTTATTGACCACACCGAATAATCTACTACAGTAGAACTAAAGTTGCTCCATACAGCTGGTTCATGAGCACACTGATATGAGGCTAGACGGGCGAAGCATGAGTGAAATTAATAACATGTATAGTTTGCTTAGCATACATAGTGAGAGAAATTTCATAGAAGCTTTTATTTTATTCAATTAATTAAAAAAATTAAAAATACAACTCCCGCTTTAGGAATAATGCCTATTATAGACACAAAGAACCCCCAGACTCGGAACAATCGTTTGTGGAGCACACATATTTTTGTACCGTGTGGGATTCGAACCCACAACACTCGGCACGGCGGCAGAGGCGAGGCTACCATTTAAACCACTACGCAATCCGCACTTCATAGTAGTAATATCATATATCCATGTTTGGTAGTCCAAACAATGGAATCATATCGATAACTTATTAAGTATTGCCTTCCACTAATAAGCGGTTCAGTAATATGAGGACACATATCACTCAACCGCTTTTTAGTTGGCCGATGACAGAATATTACACCTCTATCTCTTTTTCTTTTCCTGCTGAGTATCTTATATGGTAGTTGGGTGGGCCTTACTTATCCACTTCTCTGTTTTCACGTCATTGTCTGGTCCTCCTTTATTTCTACTACTGATAGTTACTGCACCTTACTACCTTGGCCGTCTACCACTTCTGAATTCGACTGAAGAGCTCCAACGCAGTTTAGTTTCCTGTATGCTTTACATAGTACAACAGCCTTCTTTCTAAGTGGCCATATCCTCGCAGTTTAATCTCTCCTGCATCTTGTTGGCAATGTCGCATACACCCAGCTATTAGTCGAATAGGCAATATAGTATAGAAAACATGAGACGCACGGTAGCATTTTATTAATTTTAGAAATGTAAGCTTGAAATAGCAAAGGCCTTTTTGTACGAAGGCGTATCCCTATAACTTTAGTATAACATACATATTAAGTATAATTATTATATACTATTGTAATGCGAAAGTTATTTGCGATATCGCAACTAAGCCTTTGGAATGATACCTACCGTGTACTTACTTGCCATAATTAATAAAAGTAAAAATATATATTTAATTCCTTCGCTCTCATCAATTTATTATGGCCAAGATCGCATACAATCCCATAGGCATCTACATAATAATCATTAAAATTCTATTTTTAATATTTGACAATAATAGACCTACTTACTAAAAATGCTTATCTAGGTGTTACCCATTAGCGCGCGTAAACACGGAGATTTGTTAACGATATAATTTTGCCTAAATATGCCTATATTTTTCTTTTTATGCATATCTACTAACTATAACAGTATGCAACAACATTATCCTCATTTAAAATACCCTATTAAGAGAGTAGTCGGTGCACTTCTTGCGTATTTCGATAAACAGTTTAAAATAGGGAAAATTGTGATATATCTTAATTAACATTTTAGTTTTAGTTTTTTTAGTGGCATGAATATTTAAAATTAACTATAAAAATTATACGAAACGAAGGAAGGAGATAATACATATCTAACTTAAATTACTTGATGTAGGGTAGACCGGGGACAAAAGTAACAAGGTGCAATAGTAACATCGGCTATATTTCCAAACATATGCAACGTTTAAATGTGTGCGTTCGCCAGATTATGCGTCTAACGTGTCTCGACCTGCTCACCAGTCGGCGTCGCGCTCGCTACGAAACGCACGTGTTCAGTGGGATTTTTTTGTTTTCACCAGTCAAAAGTAAGTATTTTAACCTGAAATACGCACTTTTTATGTAGTTAATGAAAGATATATACCCAACTCAATGCAATCATTGTATTGCTAGTATGATTGACTTCCATAATCTTGATAATTCCGTTATTAAATATCAATACGATTCTTACAAATTTCATATTTTGTTAAATATACCACTTGAGGTCAGTTGTAACAGCAGGGAAGGGGTCAATTGTAATGGTACAACTAACCCCGTGGTACAATTGACCCAACATATTATGCTTTCATATCTTTCTAAATCTATAATGTATATTTGTCTGTTAGGTATGTAATGTACGCAATATTTTGGTATTTTCCTTCTTTTCACACCTAATATCATAAGTACTCTTAATTAATGTTATGTCTTACAGATGCCTCGAAAACGAATAAAAACGACTGATCGTGGCTCAAAAGACCTTTTATTATATGAAGAAGCATACAAAGAAATAGTGAAAGGGTTGTCTATTCGAGCGGCCGCTACAATGTTTGACTTATGTCACGTCTCATTGATGAGATATAAACGAAAGAAAGAAATCAATCCCGACGGAATCCCATCCATGGGCTATAATCCAGCAACAAAAGTTTTCACAGCCGAGCAAGAAAAGGAAATTTCCAAATATTTAGTGAAGGCTGCCAATATTTATTTCGGTTTATCACCAAAAGAAGTCCGGCGATTAGCTTTTGACACTGCTCGTCAATATGGATTAAACAGACCCGAAACATGGGACCGAGATGAAATGGCAGGTGCTGATTGGTTTTCGGCCTTTATTAAAAGAAATCCAGAACTTTCAATACGATGCGCTGAAGCAACAAGTCTAGCTCGGGCTACGAGTTTTAATAGGACAAATGTACAAGCCTTTTTCAACAACCTGGAACAAGTAATGGAACGGTATCATTTTGAACCAAAAGACATCTTTAATATGGATGAAACTGGGATCACAACAGTCCAAAAGCCCAATCGGATTGTCGCCAGAAAAGGTACACGACAGGTCGGCGCACTTACATCTGCGGAAAGAGGGACGCTTGTTACTGTGGCCATGGCAGCAAACGCATTGGGAAATGCTCTTCCCCCAATGTTTGTTTTTCCTAGACTGAGATATCAAGATCACTTTGTGAGAGATGGTCCGCCAGGCTGTGTAGGAACTGGCAATTCATCAGGATGGATGGAAGCAGTGCAGTTTATGAAATTTCTAGAACATTTCCAACGGTACACAAGAGCGTGTCTTGATAATAAAGTCCTGTTGCTCCTTGACAATCACCCGTCACACATAACGATTTCAGCTTTAGACTATTGTAAAGCAAATGGCATAATAGTTCTGTCATTTCCACCACATTGCTCACATAAACTTCAGCCCCTTGATGTTTCTGTGCATGGCCCTCTAAAAAAGCACGTTAATGCCGCTTGTGACGCATGGATGAGGAACCATCCAGGACAAACAATGACTATTTACAATATTCCATCAATTGTCGCCGAATCTTTCCCAAGAGCATTTACACCCATTAACATACAAGCAGGATTTAGACGCGCTGGAATATATTCTTACAACCGGGAGATTTTCGATGACACCGATTTTGGCCCTTCGTACGTAACAGACCGTCCAATGCCTGACTCAGGTGATGTACAAGGATCAGGGGAGTCAAGTTCTGTACCTGCAAACTCTTCCATTTTGACTGCACCAGAAGATCTCCAAGACCCGATTACCAGACGAGAATCAGCTACCCCGACGAGTGAACCTCTTTGTGATGACCATGGTTTACCTGAGGATCCATTATTGACAGAAGAACAACCAGAAAACTTAACACAGACTGAGCCTGAACCTACCATACCAGAATTTTCTTTGGAACTCATTCCTAGGGCTGCAAGATTTCCATTTCAAGACACAACGAATACTTCTCGACACTCATCACCAGTTGATTCACGAGCAGTTTCACCAACAATCTTTTCTAAAACTAATCTGCACAAAAGTCCTCTTATGTCAAGGCGCACACCAGCAGACATGTTAGAAGGAGCTTCACCAGTGGTGCCTCAGGAAACATCCCCAGATACAGAAAGAGACGATGGTGGTGGTGTGGATGGTGTTAAGGATTGCTGTAAAAATATTCCTTCTACTAGTTTCAAGACTCCAATAAAGAAAACTTCAGAAAGTAAACGTCCGCGTATAGCTTCCACAGATGAGTCACTGCCATCTACCTCTAAAATAACTGATATAACTTCTTTCTCCCTAGAAACAGTACGCCCGTTTCCAAAAGCACCCCCACGCAAATTGAGTACTCAAGGAAGACAAAGGAGAAAAACAGCAATATATACGGACACTCCAGAGAAGGAGCAAATAAGGAAAGAAGCGGATGAAGCCCAAAGAAAAAAAGATGCTATAAGAGTAAAAAAGAATATTAGTAACGTCAAAAAAGGTAAAAGTAAGTGTAAAGCAAGAACAGCAAAAAAGATTGCAAAAAAGGCATCTATAAGTGTTGATGACCAGAGCCATGACGATAGTGAAGAAGAGTATTTTTGTGTTGTTTGCGTAGAACCTTACAGCCATAGTCGGCCAAATGAGGTGTGGATAAAATGCGTTCGATGCGATTCGTGGG
This sequence comes from Catocala fraxini, assembly GCA_930367265.1. Classification (NCBI taxonomy): domain Eukaryota; kingdom Metazoa; phylum Arthropoda; class Insecta; order Lepidoptera; family Erebidae; genus Catocala; species Catocala fraxini. Next base: position 17,217,360 of record OV884043.1, read on the forward strand.
CTCACGAAGCATGTACGCCACAAGAGGCTCAGTATGTTTGCCATAATTGTGAATCAGAGTCTGAGTAGATTTTTAAATTTATACTACTCGTAGTTTTTAATACTTTTGTGTTTTTTTGAATTTGTTAAACGGTTATTGCACTATTATTAAATTTAACTATTTTATGTTGAACCATTACTATGGTCTCAGCATTTTGAGTTAATGAACAAATATGCTCCATAATTCAATTTTCAATGTTTTTTTTTTAGTTAGGGACGGTTGTATCAGGGTCAATTGTAACTTCATACAAAAATGAAAATAGTGTTTTTATATATTTCACTATCGTTACTTAAGAAATATTAATACCCAGAAGTTGTATTTGCCCCACAGTGTTGCTGTATTTACGCAAGCTTAAGTATTGTTTTGTTTAAAGCTGCTAAGAAGCTATTTTAAATTTGTTGAACTTTAACGTTGATTATGTCACTAGTTTATGAAAACAAGGTTCCTTGTAATTAAGACTGATAGTTATGTGATTGAACTACACATGTAAGTAAATAAAAGTATTTCAATCCAGTTAATCTGTATTTGATTGTCTTTTGAAATGTTGTTACAATTGACCCATACTAGGGATCAATTGTAGCAGTAAGACTCTTCGAATTCTAACTGGATTTTCTCTACGTTACACATGATAAAGTGTTATTTAAATGTAAGAGATAGAAGATAATGGAATTAACTAACTCATAAATGATTTAAACTTTGGGTATTGCCGGCAGATTTTGCGTTATAAGTCATTTTACAAAAAGTGTTACCATTGTCCCCGGTCTACCCTAGGTATTGTTGGTATTCTAGAACAGAAATAGGGCGCGATGGAGAAGTCAATTCTCTCCATACATCTAGCTGCTTATACCGATATTGTACTAACACTGACTTACTCCAATACACAAAACGCGCTTATAGTTATGAAATAACAAACAATGAATCAAGTAGGTACTAATAGTTTCTTTTATTTCAGATTTTATTGCACATCAGAAACAATCCAACACATTACAGGAGCTTGGAAGTCAATTGCCCAAACTGACTACAAACGTAGACACGAGCAGGTAGCCAATTTACATTAAAAACCAGCACAACAATATAAACTTATAGATTCAATTACAAAGCTCAAACCGTCCTAGAGAATCCCAGAAGCATCCCAGAATCCCTGTACATATTTTGACCGTCTCACGCTTACGCATAATATTAGACCGGATATAACTTTAAAAAAAATATTTATTAAATCGACAAATAGACTTATAATTTAAAATCGCCAAGTATTTAACTCCTTGTTGACATCTTACTCATATATCATATTTGTTTCATATACTTATAGTTTTATCTACATTAATGAAAATATTTAATTTATAATTCGTATCTGTAGTTATAAAAAATTTACATGTATATTTATTTAATTTATCTGTAATCTGTGTTTCTTATTATCTGTAATAATTAAAAATTCTGTACTTTTTTTTTGTAGTTTAATGGTATTATTAATTTGGACTGTATTAGACGCTCATAATCACTATTGAGGTGTTGCTGAAAATCAGCGCTGTATCGCAAGCGGTACAGCATTATGCTGAGCAACATCTCTTTTTAATGAACACTGCGACGCACATTGAACAGCAAGGGCTCCTGTATAAATGTGTTTTCGATATTATATATAATAATATATTAAGTAATAGTATATGTAATTAATTAACGTATTATAATGTAGTAATTTCATAAAGGTATATAATAATGTATATAAGTTTTATTTATTTATTTATTTTTATTATTATCAATTTATAAATACATTTATTACTGTTACACACAAATTTTGTATTATAATAGTTTTGATTGTGTGTTGCAATGCTTCATTAAAATAAAATATTTCTTTCTTTCTTTCTTTCTAATAAGACAGTTTACAACAGAATATAATAGATAAGAATAGCAGAAAAGCTTAGTAGAAAAAGAAAATGAAATTACTCGATGGCATTTACAAAAAGTAAAATTAGTTCCTATTATCCTCTCTACGACATGAATGATAGGTACCAAAGCAGTTCCACTAGTCCCTTAGAACGTTTAAATTGCCATCAGAAACATAGTACCTCTTGCCAAAGGCAGCAATACTCAATACACGCAGACTAGTACCTTAGTAAATTCTTATAAAGTGAACCAGATAATATACTACATGAACATGAATAACCACGTGTTACATATGACATTTACAAACTAAACTAGATATTTCTGATATTCACATGGCATCAGTTTCTTTTCGGATAGCCAAGAAAATAAAAGTAAGCCAAGATATTAAATAAAGTATTATTAAATAATTAATTTTAATTCCTTTTATTTATATTGTAAATACATTTACGGATTTCCTCCGCCCAGTGCTGATCAGCCGGGCAGATGGGCGCTCGAAAAGTGTTACCCTCAGTGTCTTCTCCGCCTGGTATTTCTGTCAATCGTATGAGCTCGTATAGACGTCTCAGTGCCACTATGCCAGCCGGTTCAGTCCATCGTGCTGGGGATGCAGGCGTCCCGAGAAGCGCGCCGACAATCACGACCATCGTAATAATGAAGTACCCTGCTCGCATTACTGCAGTTGCGTTCTGCTGGACAAAATAAATCTCCGTTACACATCTTTATTAGTGACTACATTTTTCCCGAGGCTTCGCTCGCGTAAAAGTAGGTTAGGTTATGCTAGAAAGCTTGCTTTAAAAAAATATAAACAATATTATTCGGTGATAATATAGCTTTGTAATAGTGAAAGAATGTTTAAAATTCGTATTTGAATTAAATCCTTACAAACAAATGCAAAAATAAACAAATCTTTCCTCTTTAAGTATAGACTAGATTTTGCCCGAGACTGCGCTTAAATCTAGATTTTAACAATATATTTCTATTCCTCGGGAACAGTACTTTTTTTCGACGAAAGGTACCCTATGTCCTTTTCTGTACCCCTGACAAAGTGTATACGAAATTTCATGATGATCGGTTTAGTTTACGGCGTGCGTTACAGCGTAACAAACAAACAAAGTCACATTCGCATTTACGATGTCATTTAGGATTCCAATGGTATTCGAATACAGTTCCTTACAACGCGATACCTTCATTGCATGGTCAGAGACGCAGCGCACGTTTGCGATGTTGTGAATATATATAATTATATAATATAAATATATAATATCAGTCCTGTATTAAACTGTCCCACTGCTGGGCACGGACCTCTTCTCACTGTGAGAAGGGTTAGGCCATAGTTCACCACGCTGGCCTAGTGCGGGTTGGCAGACTTCACGTATCTTCGAGAACATTATGGAGAACTCTCAGACATGCAGGTTTCCTCACGATGTTTTCCTTCACCGTTAAAGCAAGCGATAATTAACTATTTAATAATATATATGTGAGCAATAAATTGTGCACGTTGAAAATGTATTTATACCTTTTCACATTTACATACACACATTACATATTTATACCTATAGGTACAGAGATTTTACAAGAACTTCGAACAGTATGAGTGTGGTGTCGGTACCACGCAATGGAATTATCTTTGTTTGCTGCTTATTTGGTACCGACTGTTAATTATTACTGAAGTCAGTAAGTTATAATGTTTTAAATTATATAATAATATTTTCAATCATCCTTATGAGATACTTAAATATTTAGGAACGCATCTCTAACAGGGATGTCATTGGTAGCTATCTATAGTACCTAATCATTTATAGTGTGCAAGTTTATTTATTGAAATGACATCAAAATTATTTAAATATTTTGCCAAAAATTATTTGCAGAAATTAAATCAAACAAAACAAACAGACAAATGGTGAAAATCTAACAATATATAAGTAATAATCAGTTGGCAAGAAATAATATTTCAAATTATTAAGCCCAACATCCACAATTTATAAGTACCATACATACATCCCCAAACTTTAATTTATATTGATTATCTATTTAATAATACGTAAAACAAAAACTTTCTACCCCTTTTTACGAAAATTGCGCGGACGGAGGATTATGAAATTTGGCATAGTTAAAGTTTATATGGAGAAGGGGAGGCGAATCCTAATATTTATATAAAATATACATTGGAAATTAATTTAATGAAAAAACACTGCACGCACACAACCATGCATTTGACAAACATAGTCAAATCACGTTCGTAGTATTTCGGCATTGTTCGGCTGATGTAGTACTGTGCTTCGTAACTATGGTTACATATATCAATATATATTGACATAATATCAGCAATATCTTACAGGCAACCTTTGGGCAGATTGGAATGATATATATTATTTATATTATAATATATATATATATATATATATATATATATATATATATATCACGTATTCATATGTAATAAAGAAAAAGGAAACAGTAGCAAGCTTAGGATTATCGTCAATTAAAGAGTATAGTTAAGTAAATAATAATTTGTTTGAAAAATATTTAAATTAACCTGTATAGATAGAAATCTAAATGAAATTGGATTATAAGGGTATTATAGTTCTAGACAAAAATACCTTAATAACTATCAAACTTAATACTTAAATAAATTATGGTCCAATTCTAGACAATAAAACCTTAATAACTATCAAATTTAAAACTTAAATCATTTATGGTCGAATTTTGGCCACTGGGTGACTGTTATGTTAGTTATAATTATTACCTGACAATTCAACCAGTCTATCACTTTGAAGTGATTTTGGCATATGCTGAGGCACTTATTGTATTGTAAGATGTAGGTACCTATATTCGCAATTTGTGCAATAATTTAATTCGCATGTATCTATCGCCAATCGATACTTAAAATAGCTACGTTATATTTATTAGAATTCTATTTGTTTTAATTTTACCACAAGTTTTTTTTACGTAATAAGTATATACACGGATGACCTAGTGGGGATGGGAACATCTTTTTGACCCTCCATGCTCGCTTTGTAACATAAGCTGCCCATAAACAGTAGTAAAATAAAATATTTAGAATAATTATGGTACCTACCTTACCAACAATTTGATTTAATTTAGTAACACGACGTATTGGGTATACGACGTATTATGGTGGCTAACCAAATATTATAAAAAATATAATAGTGTTTATGTGTGGGATGTCCACTGATGATTCTGGGCTTATTATTTGAGCGCGCAAATGGCTGCCAATCTAACGAACATAGGAACGAATAATGCAAGCCTGCCAACATTATGAATTGTAATAATAATAATAATTGTTTATTATCTTTAAGTTGGCACAAATATGAATAACAATAGGTCTTAAAATACTTAAAATACCTAGTCCTTATTGTTTTTGATTAAGAAGTTTCAGTATTTAATTTATTTATTGGCTTTCTAGGCTTATTTCTTATGCCTCTGGCACCTAAACTCAAATGGCTTACTAAACTGGTCATATCTGATTACGTATATACGTCCCTATAATTTTTTTTGCGGTTTTATCTATTTACTGTACTTTATCCAAAAAGCAAAGAAGTTACCTAATTTCAAACTGCCGGTACATTATGAGATCAATTAATTGTACGGATAGTAGGTATAGGTACTGGTTTAAGTACAGCATAGCAACTGCCAGTGTGCCAAGTGGGGGTACGAATCTCACACTGGACAAAACATTGTGTGATCCACAAATGGTTCCTTGGAGTCTGTGGTTCTTTGTGTCCGTCGTTTGCATGTTTGTAAAGTCCCGCGACACAGAAATTATTCTAAGAGTCTGGGTCTTAAATAAAAAAATATACTTTACTTTGTATGATGGATTCCCTTTGTTACCAATCTTTCTCAAAAATATGTGTATATGTGTGAATTTAAACTATACGATAAACAAAGCTACTTAATTATACAGACGTAAGAAGATTTAATTTTATTTATCTTGATTCTACAACTAATTATATACAGACAAAACGTAACAACATAATTTCTCACAACAAAAAGTAAAATCGTAATCAAAAATAGATCTGAATTTAAATGAACACGATTACGCGAATTTATACAATAGAGTAACTATTCAGCTTATAATGGATAAATGGAGATCTCTTTAAGCTACTGCCCTGCCGCTATCCGTGGTAATCATCCTTTAGTAATAATCAGAGGCATTTTATGTAGCCTTCTAACACACTGACACCATAGCTGTTTATGTTAAATAAACTCTTAGATAGGTACAGTGGCGCGTTTGTTCCGATCTGTCACCCTGCTTTGTCCCATTAGGGGGATAGATCGAAAAAAAAAATTTGATCTGTCTCCCTGTTAGCAACGAGGGGACAGTTCGAACTTTATTCACTCATTAACGGTTTCATTTGTCCCCCTATCACTGATAGGGGGACAGATTACATTTTTTATTCCTGTTTGTCCCCCATAGAAATTAATGTATGCATTTTTAAAAGTAATCCCGGCTAACTAAGTCGAATCTTTTGAGCAGACAAGTGGCGTTGAGTGCCGTACTTCCACAGATTCCTCATAATGAAATTTTGAATGGATGGTCGTATATCGCATCAGATAGTCCAGATGATGATCAAAGTAAGAAATTTCGTTTGTATATGATCAAACAATGGATTAAACCGCGTGATGCCGACTTTAGTAAAATATGGTGTGTTTTTAATGAACGTCATCGTACTACAAACTTCCTTGAAGGAATGGATTAAATAATGCAGTTGGAAAAAACAAACTCAACTTATATATGCTGTTAGTTATTCTAGAAAAGGATGCAGCCTTTTATAGACTCATATCACAACAGATCCAACACCAATCACCTCCGGCATTAAATTGTCGCACAAAGAGATACATTATGAAAGACGAATATATACATAATCGTCAAATGCAGTTTGTAGCTGGTGAAATTACTATTGGTCATTTGTTGGAGAAGTTGAGATAGATATTTTATTTATCTATTATTATTGTTACGAACTTTAGAAACGTTTTCAATTTTGTTACACTGTTTATATTGTTAATTTATGTTTTAAGATTATTTACAACTTTAAGTTTGATTATTAGTGAATTTAAAAGTTTTCAGTTGTAACTAGGTTAAATATGAAGTCAAATCAGAAGACTGATTGTAATATGTACAATCCCTACTGTGATTTATCGGACTGTGATTGATAGAGAACCAAAATAAATATTCTTATTGTTAGTAAATTATTTTATTTTTGATTGTAACTAAGTTGAATTAAGTCAAAACAAAAGACTGATTGTAATTGTACCTACAATATATGTATACTGTGATTTATGGCACTGTGGCTAATTGATGGAAAAACAAACATATTTAAATACAGATGATTATAAACCCAAACCACTAGTCTTTTATTTAATTTAATGTTAATTATAATGCGTGGGATTACTTTTAAAAATTCATACATTAATTTCTATGGGGGACAAACAGGAATAAAAAGTTTAATCTGTCCCCCTATCAGTGATAGGGGGACAAATGAAACCGTTAATGAGTGAATAAAGTTCGAACTGTCCCCTCGTTGCTAACAGGGGGACGGATCAAACTTTTTTTTCCGATCTGTCCCCCTAAGGGGACAAAGCAGGGTGACAGATCGGAACAAACGCAGTGGCGCGGGCGTAGCGTAGTGGGGCGACAGGGGCGGCCCACCCCGGGCGGCACTTTTAGGTAACGGCAAAATTTCACAATAAATAATAATAATAACTTGTAAATATTTGAACTATTTCATGACGAACGAGAGGAATGGGCAGGTGTACAATACACAATAATAATGACTGTTCTTACCGAAAAGTTCATTAGAATTACTGTTTAATATAGTTTTTTAAATCAAACTAAGAGGGCTTCAAAATTTTTCGCCGCCTCGGGCGTCTGACACCCACGCTACGCTACTGGATAGCTACTTATTATTAACATATCTAAGGTCTAGTGCCTTTATATAGGAAAGAGTCGTAGCTATGGAAAGTTAAATTCTGATATATTTTCAAAGAATATGTGTCCAAAGTTGACTAGGTACCAGTAGTTAAAACAACTCGTTTCTGAATATAAGAATTGGGTCTTAGCCATGTTAGTAGGCATCTAAGAGCATTATACATAAGACCAGCTATGGTGTTAGTGTGTTAGCATCTAAATCTAATGGGAAAAGTCTCTCACTCGAGCTTGAGCTCACTCTCTGTGCGCACATAGAGCTACAATCTGGCCCAATACTGTATACTTTACTACAAAAAAATAATTATGTCACCCAAGGTACAAGACATAAGTTTCTTTGGGTTCGATCTTCTGTAGGACAGAGGTAGTGCCTCAGCCAGGTTGATACGAGTTTGAGAATATCCCTTCGATCTCAATGCATACTACTAATGCTGTCGACGATAGAGAGTTAGTCAGACCAACAACTGATTCCAAAATACCGTCTGCCTCGGTGATAAATGGCTGCTGTGCATGGGTTGGAAGCCCGACTCGGGCAAAAGTGTCAGAAAGTTTTTTGTAGCAGCATGTATTTTAAACTGGAACTGTACCCGATAGACGGCAGTATCCTCGCCCGCTATTACCTACGTTATACGACCTAAATTAATAGTTGACAAGTTGTAAGTGTAATTCAGATCTGATCTGACTAACCCTTCGTAAATATTGGTGTGAAACTATTATCCGATTGGTTTGTTATCACCCGTGATACATAGATTATAATGATTACTAGAGTTTGCGTGCTTCCCGACTTACGTACCCTCGTAAGTAATCGTACTATGGTATGTTACTTCCTACAATCCTCTTTTTGTCGTTGTCCATTCTTTATTATAAAACTAAGGGATATAAATCCCTTGGGCAGGACAAGTCTTTTGGCGACAGTAGCTTCTGACACGTATAAATCATTAAAAGGAACCACCCAAACCAGTATTATAAAATAGATTTAAGTAAGTGACAATTACAAGTTATTATTATTTAGAAAAATAAAACGTATTTATAAGTAGCGAACAATTGCTAGTTTGGAAAGATTAACGGCGCGACGTCTTGTTTATAACAAAATTAGTTGTATGATGTTATTATAGTCATGTGAAAATTAGAAGATCACTTGATATATTTAAACAATGGTTATTTTAGATGCTTTGGTGCCCTGACATTAATATAATGAGTATTAATTGAGACATAATAAGGTGTCTCGAGCAATTTTCTATCACTGATATACAGGTATCCCGTAAAGAATAAAAAAATAAAAACACCTCATTATGTAGCTATTGGGTGCAACAAAATTAAAATATTACAAAAAACACTCTCACTTAGCGTGGCCAGAAAATCTGATGACACTAGCGGTAATTATTCCGCAGATGATGTGGAAACTAAAACAAATACAAAACTTAAATTGAAATAGACTGACACTAGAACTGCAGAAGAAATTTGAAAAGATATTGAAAATAGTATAAGTAACGAAACAACATTCCCTATTCATTTAGATCAATTCATTAGTTTATTAGATAATTCACGAGGAAAACAAAACATAAGAGAACTAGTATTTTCATATACAGATAACGTTAAAGACCTATTTAGAATGTGTAACAAGTTACACTGCAAATTGAACAAAAGCCTGACAAAAAGATGCTCAAGATTATCGAGAAAGTTACAGGATTTGGTCAATCTTACCTCTATAATTCCCAGTGATAAGACAAATCAATAGATATTATATACCTTTGTCTGCTCTTTAATAACAAATTATACATATAGATTTACTTGTAAAGGTATGGATATTTTGCAGTGGAATGGACGGACGTGGTTACTTTAAACGACTAGAAAATATTAAATTATTAATTAGCCAATTATGTCCAACTTGCATTTGTTTACAGGAAACCAATTTTACTTCAGATAATTGTGCCACAATAATAGGTTATGATCAATTTTATAAAAATCTCACACACTGTAGCTGGGCCAGCGGTAGTGTAGCTATATTTATAAAATCTCATATGATTGCGGAAGAAATACAAATAAACACAAACCTAGCAGCTATAGCGATAAAAATTAAATCTCTCCTACCTATTACTAAATGTAACATTTACCTTCCAAATAATAGTTCACTTATATGAACTGAATGATATGATTGGTCAACTACTGTTCTTTACGGGATAAGGTTCAAAATCAGTTGCAGGTGAATTTTAAAGCAAAACGCGTCTGGCTTGTTTACTCGATTTATTATAACTAAACGGTAGGGTAAAAATGCATATCTACATACAGATAGGTACCTAGTATACTGCTAAGACGGAATTTTTACATAACATACCGCCTGCCAAAAACAACAGTTTTTAACTATTATCTAAGCAAAGTGCTTAATCTATAACTTACAGGCATTGTTGCTTGTATTGATGCGTATCGACACTTATCACATCACTAACACATTTATCTCATGTTTTAAGTTCAACACTAAAGTAAAAGAATAAAGATTACGATACATTTCACTCGCATCACAACAAATAACTAATAACAAACGAAAGCGACGCCGGCGCAAGCCAAAGCAGATCGATACTGAACGAATATTTGATTACATATCTAATAACAACAGCCCGCGTCGGGTAGGTAAGTATTGGCAACATGCCCGCGTAGGGTAGGTATCAGAAAACTTAATAATTAACTATGTATCCTTACTTCCTAAATATGAGAATCTATATTAGGCTAACCATAATAACAAATTACATGTACAGTACGTAACAATTTAAGCATAAACTTTAATGGACTGTATGTTCTTTTGTCTCAGTGACAAAGTTCTATGTGTTAAATGTATGTACATTTATTTGCTCTTATGGGAAAGAAGTTACACACTATAACTAACTAAATTACTAGATAATGTTACACAAACATACATTTTAGCTATTAAACATGGTAAGCGGCCAACGTAGTGTATGGACGCTTGAAGGTTCATACTAAGTAAATAAAATAACATTACATCGTTTAATTAAACAAGTTAAATAGTATCTATTTGTCGTAAGTATAAGAAAACATTTACATATCTAGGATACTTAACCAAAGGGTTTTACAAATGTTTTATGTGGACATTTTTATATAGGTACTTTGTAAACAACTAATAAAGGAAATAACAAAACATTTGAGATAAAATTTTGTAACTATACAAGTATAGGTCATTCATTTACTTTGTTACGCGACGTGACATAAGTACCTACGACCGTTCTTAACAATTAATAGGTAAGAATGTTTATTAATGGTATGAATTAATACTAACAATGTTATTTAATGTTTACCTATATCAATGGTTGTGCTTATGTATTGAGTAGGTACAGTCAGCCAGCATTATTTTTAAGATTATATTTATTTAAAAACACAAAATAAATTTGACCACCCATCTTGACTTATTCTTTTAATTACACGTTAACTTTAATCTGCGGTTTTAGGTAACAATATCAATTTGGATATCGGCCTTTTAAGAATGTGATCACCCTTGCACTTGACCGTAACAACACGTACCAAATTGTCAGGACCGGCGTGTAAGTCCGTGATTTTGCCTAGCAACCACTTGGTAGGTGGTAAATCCTGTTCCTTTATAATAACAATATCTCCTATACAGGGTGACTGTACCACATCATACCACTTCTGTTTTTGTTGGAGTGTATTTAAATAATCCGAATGCCATTTCCTCCAGAAATCTTGCATTTGTTATTGAATAAGTTGCCAGCGAGTTAATAAACGCACCTTTTTGTTTTCATACTTTATGTCAGGAACGTTGATCAGAGGTTCACCGACGAGAAAGTGTCCTGGTGTAAGTGGGTTAAGCGTATCCAGAGTTTCATCTAATTGACAAAGAGGACGGGAATTCAAACATGCCTCAACTTGTGTAAGTAAGGTTGACATTTCCTCATATGTCAATTTTGTAGTTCCATTGACTATCACTAGATGGCGCTTAGCTGATCGAACTCCACTCTCCCAAAGACCTCCAAAATTGGGTGACTTTGGTGGCACAAAATGCCATGTGGTGCCGTCGTTAGCTAAAAGTTCAGCAATCTCTTTAGCAACGTTACTGGTGCTCCTTGACCACATATCTCTTAATTCCTTATCAGCACCAATAAAATTAGTGCCGTTGTCGCTCCATAGTTGTGCACAATGTCCTCTGCGAGCGACAAATCTCCTGAAGGCTGCGATGAATGCCTGAGATGTCAGATCGGTTACTGCCTCTAAATGAATGGCCTTAGTGCACATGCAGACAAATAAACAGATATAACCCTTTGTAGAGTTATGACCACGACCTTTAGACGTTCTCAGGTGCACCGGCCCTGCAAAATCCACACCACTCTGATAAAAGGCGCGATTCTGAGTGACTCTCGGAGTGGGTAATTGACCCATCAGCTGCTGTCTTGTAAGTGCGTTGTTCTTTATACACACAATGCACTTGCGAGTAAAATCTCGAACTGAAGATTTGAGACCGATGATCCAGTACTTGCTCCTGATGTAAGTCATCATCTGCATGATCGTCCCGTGTAAGGTTTTGGTGTGTGCATCCGCTATTATTAACCTTGCAACATGTTGTTTGCTTGGTATGATAATCGGGTGTTTAGAGTTTTCAGGTAAGTCCGCTTTACTTAACCTTCCTCCAACTCGTAGCAAATTCTTTTCATCTATGTACGGCGTAAGTTTAATCAATGAACTCTTGTTTCTAACTTTACCTTTCTTTTTCAGGTCTTCAAACTCCTGGCCATAGATCAATTGCTGATAATATCTCACGCAGCAGTCTTCAGCTTCATCCAATTCAGCAGCACTCAAGATATCACGTCTTTTGTTTTTATAGTCTAAAAATCTCTTACAGTGTGCTATTACTCTTTTCATCCTAATTAATGACGAAAATTTCTCCCAAATTGGTGTGTCTTGTATTAAAGTGTGAAAAGTTTTCTTCATCTCTAATTCTGTACTTGGAATCTCAATTGGTCTTAGTATCTCTGTATCCTTTATCTTTAGCCACGTAGGGCCACTCCAACAAAGATCATTGTTTGTCAGCTCACTTGCTCTTATGCCTCTGGACGCGAAATCAGCAGGATTGTCTTCAGACAAAACGTGCCTCCATCGATCGTTGTCTATTTGCTGGATTATTTCTGACACTCTATTACCAACGAATAGCTGCCAACGACTGGGTTGTGACTGGAGCCAGGAAAGGACCACCATTGAATCTGTGTACGCATAGATTTTGCACATGGGAACATTCAACAAACCAGAAATATCATGCAGCAGCTTTGCCAATAACACCGCAGCACAAAGTTCCAATCTCGGGACTGTCAGTTGTTTCAGAGGCGCTACTTTTGTCTTTGAGGCTAATATCGTGACATGAACTACATCATGCTCGTCTACAACTCTGGCATAGACAACAGCTGCAAGAGCAAGAGTTGAAGCGTCTGAAAATCCATGCAGCTCCACTTCCTTGCAGCGTGATGACGTCTTTATCCAACGCGGGATCTCAATGGTTTGCAGCTCATGAAGTTCGTCTCTGAAACTCATCCACTCGTCAACCAGCTCAGCAGTCAATTCGTCATCCCACCCAAGATTACACAACCATAACTTCTGAATCATGATTTTAGCTTTTATTACAACAGGTGAGAGCCATCCAAAAGGATCGAATAAACTAGCGACATCTGATAAAATAACTCTTTTTGTTACAGGTAACCTGCTTGCTGGTAAGTTAACTGAGATGTGAAACGTGTCATCTTTCCTGTCCCAGGTAAGTCCCAGTATCTTAATAACTTTATCTAACTTAATTTCTTTCTTATCTTTTACAGGTTCCGGAGTCTTTGTACCATCAGCCAAGTCATTCAGGAGTTCCTCAGAGTTACTAGACCATTTTTGCATTTGGAAACCACCTGTCTTTAACAACTGATCAATTTCTTTACAGATTACCTTCAACTCGCCGAGATCTTCATGACCTGTCATAAGGTCGTCCATGTAGAAGGAATCTCTTACTACCGCCGCTCCACGAGGATAATTGTCCTGTTCATCGTCAGCAAGGCGTTGAAGGGTTCGTACTGCAAGGTGGGGGGCTGCTGCCGTTCCAAATGTAACGGTCATTAACTTATAACTATCTATTCTTTCAGAATACATTATCCCGCCATACTATGCGCTGTAAATCTGCGTGTGTGTCATCCATCCTTATTTGACGATACATCTTTATGATATCGCCAACCACACAGATTTTGTGAGATCTCCATCTAAATATCAGACTACGCAGGTCGGGTTGAATCGTAGGTCCTACCATCATGCTGTTGTTTAAGGAGCACCCGTTGGAGCCCTTTGCTGAGCCATCAAAAACCACACGTACCTTAGATGTCTCCTTGTCCTCTCTGATGACAGCATGATGTGCAAGGTAAATCACATTACCTTCATCTTCTGCCTCGACCTTCTTCATGTGTCCTAACTGTAAGTACTCATGTATCACCTTTGTGTATTCTGCTTTCAGCTGCTCATTTCTTGAGAACTTCCTCTCTAGTTGCTCAAGCCTGCCTACTGCCTGATGCTTTGTATTTCCACACGATCTTACAGTGTCTTCAATGTTTGTTTTTAAAGGAAGCTGTACCACATACCTCCCAGTTTCATCCCTCGTTGTTGTTTGTTGATATATTTCCTCGCATTTCTCTTCTTCTCTTGTCCACATGCTTTGTTTCGCATACAGCTCGATCTCTACCTCCCAGAACCTTTTCAGGAAGTCGTTGTCTTCTTCTACTTGTCGTGTAACATGCAGACTAGTGATGTGCTGTGAAACATTAAGTGATGGATTAGTACCCCCTGACAAAATCCAACCCAGGTGTGTTTTTTGAGCAACTACGTTGCCCGGACCTTTCAATAAACCTGCGTCTATGATTTTGCTGAAAACATCCGCACCAAGAAGAATATCAATTCTACCTGGCTTGCTAAAGGTAGGGTCAGCTAAATTCATTTCGTTAACCTGAGGCCAATTAAATCCTCTTATTTCCCTAGCTGGCAGCTGACGGGTTAACGACTTCAATACATAAGCACTCACATTGATAGAATAGGAAATATCGTACCTTGATGTAACATGTAACGTTACCAAATGTTTTATACACATGTGGTTGTCCTTACCGACCCCAGAGACTACTCCGCTGACTTTAGATTTCCTCAAACCTAACAACTCGACCGCCTTCGCGGTCACGAACGAAGCCTCTGATCCCTGGTCCAAGAGCGCCCGAAGCACGTGTGACTGCCCCGACTCGGATGTGACGTGCACCAGCGCTGTCGCCAACAAAATATCTTGACCAGGTTGTAGTTGATGTGGTACACTCGACGTGTGCGCCGCGACTAAGGTTTGTATCTTCTCCTTGTTTGTTGTTTCTCCAGACGTGTGCGTTTCTTCGTTTGCTTGTTTCTTATCTCGGTGCAATAATGAATGGTGCTTTCTTTTGCAAATCTGGCAAGTTGTTTTTTGTCTACACTTAAACACGTTGTGGTTGGGTACTAGGCAATTGAAACAGAGACTATTTTTCTGCACGAAACTGTACCTGTCATCTATTGGTTGCTTGGAAAACTGTTTACATTGATAGATATAGTGATTTTCCTTACAGAATGCACACTTCACTTCGCTCGGCGCGGTAACATGAAACATCTTCGTTTTCACAGCGTTAAAACTCTTTGTTGCAGGTTCGACCATCTCGAGCGTACGAAATCTATTTTCCAAGAACAACTTTAATCTATCAAAACTAGGTAAGTCATCCGTTTCGTCTCTGCTAATCAGTTCTTCCCACTCTTTATGCGTGCTCGAATCCAACTTTGATACTATGGAATAACTGACGATTGCGTCCCAATGCTTCGTAGGTAAGCCTAGGTGTTTAAGTGAACTCATACATTCTACCGATGTATCCAATAATTGTCTTAAAGCTGCAGCCGATTCGTGTGATATCGATTTTTGTGTAAAGAATTTCTTAAAAACACAATTTGCGATGTATCTCTTATTAGCGTAGCGTTTTTTCAGCACTGACCAAGCTTCTGTGTAATTTTCAGCAGTTATCGAAAATTGACGTAATAATGTTTCAGCTTCTCCTGATAAACTGCCCTTCAAATAGTGTAGCTTTTGAACATCTTTTAATGTTTGATTGTTATGCACTAGTGCTATAAATAGATCGTGGAACGACTGCCATTCAGTGTAGTTGCCATTGAAAGAAGGAATCGAAATTCGTGGCAATTTTACTTCACCGCCAGTAGACGGGTTAGGAGTAGGTATTTGTTGAGACTCACATTTCATTGGAACCAAACTTTCTAACTTAGACATCATTTCGCCTTTATATGCGTAATAAACTTCTTCAAATTCTTCACACATGCTCTCAGCAAAATAATTTATCTGCGGACGCTGTTCCATGGGAACCGATAAAATTAACGTCTCATGTACAGACTTAAACTCCTTCCAGTACATTTCCAGTGTATCTATTCTTCCCTTCACATAATCAGCTGTTAATCTTTCCCTAGGTGACTTTCTGTAGTTAACGTAAGCCCTTCTCACTTTTTCTAACGTATCTGCTTAAATAACTATACTTTTCTCGATTGTTTCCATTGTAATCAAAGTCTTTCACCACTAAATATCAAAAGTCTATCAAATATAGTCAAAACGAAACACAGCACGAAAGTATGTACGTAACTATAGGAAAGTTCTAGTTCAATTGTTAACTTTTTATGTGTAGGGTAAGCGAGCGCCGCGCACCACGGGATTGTCCACCAAACTTAAGGGCCCCACAGATTAACAGTTCGCCGGACGATATCAGTCTGTCAGTTAATCGCAATAGGTCACACACTAACAGTTCCGTTTAAGATTTCGGACTGACGACTAATACGAACTGAGAGTGTGTGATCGCTTGACGATTCCGATTAGCGTCGTTAGATGTCGGCCGGACAGTCCATGGCCTTGAGGCCAAATAAACACACATTAGCAGGTAGTCGGCCGGCGGCCTGTCGACCGGCATCTCGTGTCAGTCGAGCACCTTCAGTTTAATGTTTTTTGATTTGTTTAATTTCTTTCGACAAAATGGACAACAAACCTCAATTTGTGTCTACTTTTATAGAAATATATAGAAGTTTTCCATGTTTATGGAAGGTGAAAGATGATTCTTATCACAATAAACGATTGAAAGATGACGCTTACAACAAATTGTTAGCATTTTATCAAACCATAATACCTTCAGCCACAATTGATATTGTGAAAAGAAAAATTAATAACCTTAGAAGCACATTTAGAAAAGAACTAAAGAAGGTAAGTAAATATAAATTTATTCTCTTTTACGACTCTTTTTGGTAGGTAGTTACTCAAGGTAGGTATCGATACAGTAGCCATCAATAGAACTTGTACCTACCTAAATAATGTAAACAAACAAACGTTTCATACAATCGACGCAAGCGGTTCTATTGGTGGCTACCTACTAAAATTCTGTGATATGCCTTGATAGAGATAGACAGACATAGACAGACAGATATAGACAGTGCTCTCAGCCGAGTATTCGGTAGGCACTCGGCGCTGTTTAATTGTTTATACATACCGAATACACGGCCGAGAGCACTGTCTCGCCCGTTTGCTTGGTACGTGTGATCAAGGCAATAGGTCTACTTTCGATCTATCCGAATTCGATCGATCGATACTATCGAATGGTATAATTGATTTAATGCAGTTCGTAATCGTTTTGTCAAGAACTTTGAATAAAATGTTATTAATTATCCATCTACTTTCAGGTTAAAACTCAAAAATCAGGGTCGTCTGCTGATGATAACTACGTGTCAAATTTATGGTATTTTGACCTTTTGATGTTCACAGCAGATCAAGAAATGCCAAGAAATAGTATTTCAAGTGAAAGTATTGTGGATATAGATCAGAATGAAACAGTACGTTTGTATATTTATTTTTATTTAACTAACGAAATTATTTTGAAACGATACAGCTCCATCTCGCAGAAAATAGTCTTTATATTTTTCGCGGTTTAATTTTGCATTTTCACAAACATTTCTGATATACCCCTGTTGTAAACCGTTTAGGGGACTATCTTCATTTAAATCTCCATTTATAACCCTACCATAATCTAAATCTTCTGTGATCAATGCTCGAGTAGGTAAATAATTAGCTTTCTCTGTTTTCTTCAAAAAGTTGTGAAGACAACATGTAGCTAAAACAATGTAGTCAATTTTTTCTGGTTTCATATTAATTTCAGTGTGAAAAACTCTAAATCGACTGGATAATATGCCAAAAGCGTTTTCTACTGTGCGACGAGCTCTGCACAATCGATAGTTAAAGATACGCTGTTCTCGAGTCAAATTTCTTTGTGGATATGGTTTTATTACATTTTCATGTAACGCAAAAGCGTCATCGGCCACAAATACAAAGTTCATATTGTTTTTATTCATACTATTTGGCGGTAGATTTAATTGCTTGGTTATCAACTTGTTATAAAACGTAGTAGACTCGATAACTCCTCCATCTGATACTCTTCCATTGCATCCGAAATCAACATATATAAATTCATAGTCTGCATTCACAATTGCCATTAGTACAATACTAAAATAATGTTTATAATTGTAATAGTAAGATCCGCTGTTAGCTGGTTTCCGGATTCTAATGTGCTTTCCATCAATGGCACCACCACAATTAGGAAAATGCCATCGATTTTCAAAACTCTTTGCAATCTCTTTCCATTCTTCTATAGATGATGGTAACTGGAACAAAAATAAAAACAATGTATTATTGTTACAGTTTTTCGAAGATGATAATTCGCCGCGGTACTCGCCACTACCATCACATTCCCCACTATCATCACACTCGCCCTTGCCATCACACTCGCCCTTGCCCTCACACTCGCCCTTGCCCACACACTCGCCCTTGCCCACACACTCGCCCTTGCACTCACACTCGTCGACCCAAATACGTGAAACAACGCCGTCAGCGTCGTCCAAAAAATCATCAGTAAATAAAAGGAAACGTACATTAATTAATGAAGCTTACAAAGCCTTAAAAGAAGATGATGAATATGATGGTATAGGGTTGAATGTGGCATGTAAGTTGCGACGTATGAATGAAGACCAAAGGTTATACGCAGAATCATTAATTAATAAAGTATTATTGTATGGTATCAAACAAAAGTTGCAAGAAGAAACTAATTTTACTGGTCTTGTGTCCACACAGCTCCAAATTGCACATACAGTTCCCTCATCACAGTCACCAACGGCAGCTCGAATATCTTCACTCCCAAGACCTACTATTTCAAACAGAGAACAAGCAATAATCTCGTCTTTTTCTCAATCTATATTACAAGAGTCTTCTGAGGAACTTCGAACTATTCCCATTAACGATTGCCAACAGCCGTCACAGACAGCCATGATTAATCCTGACGATTACAATGAATCTGGAGAATTGTCGCAGTTTATTATTTAAAAAAATTTGGAATAGTAGATACTTATCTATTAGTTACTAGTTTTTATATTTTTTTATTATAACTACCTAAAAAAAAAAAAAAAATTTAAATAAATGTTTTCTTACCTTCATATATACACCTTTCAGCAAAAAAAATATATATTTTGAAGTTTCAGGTATGATTACTCCAAGGGACTGAGGTGAAATTCTTGTAGGAAATTTTAAATCTTCAAAACTTTGTCCAGTTGCCAAATACCGTAAAGTTACTATTAACCTTTCTTCTGCACTTATAGATGGGCGCATTTTTGTATTCATTTTACTGATGTACGGTTTAACTATTGTTAATAAGATATTAAAAGTTTCAAAAGTCATACGCAAGTAATTAAATAGATCTTCCCGATGCGACTGCCTTAGTTCACGTACCAATGTCATGTGCGATCTAGATTCTCTTTGTTGAAGCCACTTTTTCATCCAATATCTCCTTTCTGACGATGAAAGTAAATGAAGTAGCAAAAGAGCACATCGTTTTTTACGAAACATAATGATTACGCTAAAAACTGACTACTACGCGCTACAGTGCTGCTGCGTTGCGAACGACTACCGCCTGTTAGTGTGTGGACGCTCACACCGGTATCAGACCATTGCCGATGCGCGTTGCTACGATGGGAAACTGCGGACTCCCAACTGCTAGTGTGTAGTCGCAGAGGCTGTGCCAGGCCATTGCCGGCAGGCAATAATCGCTTTAGTGTTTAGACGTTATTAGCCTAGGACGACAGGCCGCCCGATAGGACCAGAAACTGCTGGCGGACTGTTAATCTGTGGGGCCCTTTAGGTATCTATCTCACGATGCTCACTATTGTAATATTATGCTGTCCAGTCTTAGTTACTTAAGCTACTCAACGTTATGATTACACGATAACTAGTTCTTTGTAGAATTATCACACTTAAAATCCGCAAACAGTTTTTTGTTAAAAACACCGAAATGTCTTAATTCTTAAAGTTCTTTTTACTTAATTCACTTGCCTAACATAATTATCCAACGAATTTAACACATTTTGATCAGTATTATTCGTTAATTCACTGAAATTACACCGATTTTATATTGAACCAACTATTTTTACGAGTCGCTGTCAAGCATCCTGGTTCGATGGACCATGTTCTTTACGGGATAAGGTTCAAAATCAGTTGCAGGTGAATTTTAAAGCAAAACGCGTCTGGCTTGTTTACTCGATTTATTATAACTAAACGGTAGGGTAAAAATGCATATCTACATACAGATAGGTACCTAGTATACTGCTAAGACGGAATTTTTACATAACAACTACTAACTATAATATTAGGTGATTTTAATAGCCAACATTTTTAGTGGGGTTCCGATAAGTATGACCGATAATTTTACCTCTAGTAAGAGGTAAAACTATAGTTGAATGGCTGGATAAACATGACAATATAATAATATTAAATAACGGCCAACCCACACATTTTGATAGCAACACCGGTCGCACAAGTAATATAGATTTAACTCTGGCTTCACAAAATATAACGTAATATTTTGAATGGAATGCCTTAGAAGATTTATTAAATATGATAGTGTCCACTTTCCAATTTCAATTACACACCAAAGTAAATGATATAACAAACAACATTAGATTACCAAAAAAGTAGAAGTTTGATAAGGCCAATTAGTCAACATTTGAGGAAGAGGTTAACCAAAATATGTTTGAATTGCCTTCCCTTAATAATATGTGTGATTATTCTATTAATGATATAGTTGACAATTTCACAGAAGCTATCCTTAAAGCAGCTAATAAATCAATACCTCAAACATCTACATGACAAATGAAAGATCGCAATTAAAAATACTAAAAAAGCATCAAATCGATTTAAAGAATATGCCCGGCATAATCCTAATTCGATATATAAAATTGAATATAAGATAAAAATAGCATACAGTAGAAGACTTCTTAAATAAAGTAGGGAAAGGTACTGAGAAAATTGGATATCTTCTATCAACAATAAGACCCCCATTTCAGACATGTGGAGAAAGATTCAGAAATTTAACTACCGTAACATAAGATACAACAATATTGTACTCGAAACACAAGATGGTACATTTACGTCTAATGCTACCGAGACGACATATATACTAGCTAAAAGATTTGCAACCAATTCAAGTTAAAATAATTATGATGATCGATTTATTAATTACAAATCTATCCAGGTGTTAGAATCGAATTTTGATGTGTCTGATAATTCCAATCCAATTAACAAAGAAATATTTATGAATGAGTTAATAGTAGTCCTCTCTCAAATAGGCAATTCTAGTCCAGGGCCGGACAATATTTCTAATATTATAATTAAACATTTACCAATCAGCGGTTTTAACTATTTACTTCAATTGTACAATTATATTTGGGAGAATCAGATATTTCCAATAACCTGGAAGAAGGCTTTAGTAGTACCAATATTAAAAAGAAATGAAATCGGTCGAAAGCTTGTTTGTAAAAATATCAAGTTTACAAACAAGCTATTGACCTATTTCACTAACATGCAACCTTTGTAAAATACTCGGAAAAATTATAAGTAAGAGATTTAGATGGTATATAGAATCAGAAAAGCATTTTTCTCCATTTTAATACGGTTTTCGATAATTCCGATCAATAACGGAGCATTTAATCAATATTGAAAGTGAAGTACTAGACAGTTTTGCAAGTAATAATTATACAGTATAGATTAGATATAGAGACAGAATATGAAATGGTCTGGCAACAGAGTACTAAAGATATTACAAAACATTTATATTAAAGGTAATGCTCTTGCATTTATAAGAAACTTCTTTTCCGGCAGATCTATTAAAGTGAGGATTAACGATATAATATCTAACTCGGTTCCTGTAGAAAATGGTGTATCGCAAGGTTCTGTGCTTAGTGTAATTCTTTTTTTTTAATTCTTTCTTCTTTTTTTTTTGATGTTTTTTTATATAACACAAAACCAGTAAAGGGATGTTTGTTTGCTGATGACCTAACAATAATTTGTAGTGGTAGAACACTAAAACCTACGTTAAAACCGATCCAAAATACATTAGATAGTCTACTAGAGTGGTCCAATAAGTCTGGGCTTAAGTTTTCGAAAATCAAAACTGAATTTATGATATTGAGTAATAAAAGAAATAAGCCTAGATTACGACTGCTCTAGATTACAATTAGACAATGATGAAATAAAAGAAGTAAATAACTTAAACATTTTAGGGTTAACATTTGATAAAAGAATGACTTGGAATACACATATAGTCAGCCTCGATGGCGTACTGGTTCGTTTAACCGACTGCCACGCCTGAGGTCGCGGAATCGATTCCCGCACAAGACATTTGTGTGCATGAACATGGATGTTTGTCTTGGTCTGGGTGTTTCTATGTATAATATGTAAGTATTTACAAAAAATAAAAATTATATGATATGTATGTTTATCCATTGTCAATACCCATAGTACAAGCTCTGCTTAGTTTGGGCTAGATGGTGTTGTGTGTGTGTGATAGAATATTATTATTATTTCCCTGTTTTCTTCTTTTCTCAGCTCGTGGCTGGTTTTAATTATATTTACGGGCCGAAACCAAGTACAATGTAGTGTGTAGTGTGTAAAGATTATGTCGGACGTGTTCTTTGTATTGTGTCGTTTGTTTGTATTGTATTATTATTATTATAATGAAAGACGCTTAAGTAATAGGTTACTTTTGAACTGGTTGGTAGGCCAACCAGTTTAAAAGACTGTTTCAACGGAGATGGATGAATGTGGACGCTAATTACCATTTATGTTGAAAAGCGACCTTAAATAAATAAAGATAAAAATGAAAAATGTGTGCCTTATGATTTGACTGATCTGCAGAAATAAATGCGTGTTGAAACTTGTGTTGCCTTGTTGAATCGGTACAGAAATAAAGGAATATTGGATCGAATTGTGACAAAGAATCCACTTGTCGTCACAGAAAAGTGGATTGAGATGAGTGGGTCATACGCCACAACAGTGCCTTAAAGCAAAGCTTACCAATAAAAAGGTAATGGTAACTGGCTGGTGGTCTCTTCATGGTGTTATTCACAATAGCTTACTCAGGTCTAGACAAGCAATAACAGCAGATGTTTACTGTGCCGAACTTCGAACAATGATGGCAAAACTGGCAGTGAAACAGCCCCGACTCGTAAATCGATCTTCACCATTACTGTTCCATGATAACGCACTGCACGAGAAACCGTTGTAACTCTACAGGAGCTGCAGTTAGAAACCATACGTCATCCTCCGTACTCGCCAGACCTTGCTCCAACGGACTACCATTTTTTTCGGGATTTGGACAATTTTCCACGTGGTGAAAAATTTTCTTCTCAGGAGGTAGTACAAAATGCTTTCACACAGTTTGTCGAATCTAGATCCCGGAGTTCTATCGTAATGAAATGAACTTCAATTTAGATGGCAGCAATATATGGATATTGAAGGTAAATATTTCGATTAAATAAATATGGTACATCTTAGAAAAAAACGAGTTTTAATTTTTCAGTACAAATCGGCAATTTCATACTTTAATCCCTAATATTAGTTAGGACTAGCTGTCTCCCGTAGTTTTACCCGCGTTTATGATTATTCATCCGCTCCCGCGGATCGTAGCTTGATGTCATCATAGCCTATGTTACTTGTGGATAAAGTAGCTTATTAAAGGAGAAAGAATTTTCAAAATTGGTGTTTATGAGTCTATTTATTACAATCAAGAAATAATTAAACTCGACAGCACGGATGGCGCAGTGGTTTAAGTGATCGATTCGAGGCAAAAATTTGTGTGATTCACAAATAGTTATTCCGAGTCTGACTGTACTTTGTGTCCATTGTTTGAATATTTTTAAAGTCCCCCGCGACACAGGCATTATTTCTAGTGCGGGAGTTGTATTTTTTTTAAATAAAAGGTATGAAGTTAGACAGCGGTGTAACATACTTTATTACTTATATTTCGACGACTACGTTTACGTGTCAAGTTCATTACCAGAACTGGTGCCGTTTTGAGAATTTTCTTAATAAATGATACGAGGCCTCTGAATCGATAAACAATATAACAATTATAACCGCGATAGGAATTATTCCTAGTACGGTAGTTATATTAAAAAATATTATGAAATAAAATAATAAAATACATATTGATACATACATACATACATACATAGATTCACGCCTGTTTCCCAGAGGGGTAGGCAGAGACTACGGATTTCCATTTGCTACGATCCTGACACACTTCTCTGGCTTCATTCACTTCATCACATTCCTCATACACGCCCGTCGGTTCAAGGTGCTCTTAACCTTGCCTTTGTCCAGAACGCCTCCGATCTGATCAAGAAACGTTCGCCTAGGTCTTCCTCTTGCGACTGTTCCATTCACACTAGCCTTATAAACTTTCTTAGTCAGTCTTTCCTCGTCCATTCTTTCTACATGCCCAAACCAGCTTAACATACCCTTTTCTATTCTTGTCACTATATCAACGTTCATGCCGCATCTCTCTCTAATCACACTATTCCTTATTCTATCTTTCAGAGTCACACCACATATATTTCTCAGCGCTCTCATTTCTACAGCATTTATTCTGCTCGCATGCTTCTTTTGCCATACCCAACTTTCACTTCCATACATAAGTGTGGGCACTAATAGTCCTCTATGAACAGCCAAACGTGCCTTTTCGGAAACATTTCGACTGTTCATAACATATTGATAGTAATTACCTATTATTTATTTAATGATTTACATAATCATTAATAAATAATAATTAGTATTGATGATAATTGAGTACACTGCCTGTAGCGACACTGCTGACGCTTTAATTTTGTATAGTCAGGCTAACTACTACTTAAGTCTTTTATCTGACAAAATCTTACAAAAATATTAACATTCCACTTTTGTGATGTCTTGCTAAATAAGTATACAAAACTATACATTATATCAAATAGACAAACGCCTGTATACTCTCAAAGTGGTGGCTTACAAATATAGCTGGCTAAACATTGGCATTTCGCCAGCTATCTGTACCTAAGGCCAACGTACTTAAAGAAGGCCTACTACTATTGCCATCTATCCGGCAAGAAGATTCCGCGTTGGTACCGAGAATTTTAATTGGAAAACTGAATAACCCTTTGCTCACACATACACAAACATAAGATCAAACTTATGCCATGGGTCCCATGGCATGGGACAGTTATTTTTATATCACTTAACGCTACTTGAAAAGTCTGATGATCGAGAAGTCATTTAATTCATTTTCTATAAGCGTCCGCATCGGTAACGTCGATGAACTAGCGAACAGAAATAAACATGGAAGTATTCTCACTGCTAAAAATGTCACCTCGGTATCTACACAATCTAGGCCGTGCTTAATAAAACTAAGCCTTGCCGCTATAGTAACGTGTAATTATGTCAGTGGATTTGAGTTCTTGACATAAATAATAAGTAAACAGAATAGCTAATTGTTATCTTGGCCTATTAACGCTTAACTGTAGTCGTGGGTTTATTGCACCCATATTCAATCTCTGAATGCTTATAAAAACCGTCACAGTTGCTGCAGCCTAAGCAGGTTGTCAGTACCTTCCTGCAGTAAGCCTAAGTATGCACAGTAGAACAGACGGGTTTCGCTCGCTACTACTAAGGTCAGTATCATCATATGCTTGGTTCCTTGGACCCACGCATATCCAAATTAAAGCAGGAACTTTGGGGTTGAACAGGTGGTGGACTGGCTAATATTGCCCGCATTATGAGACCACAGTCCTGTTACCACAGATACATATGTAAGAAGTAGCAGAAATAATATTCAGTAAAAATGGCAGTAGATAAAATTATTTTTTTTCAACTGCGGCTCGTTAGTGTGGGACTGCCTCGTAGATAATCTGAGGTTCATGAACTATAGGTATCTATTTATGACAGTCGTCACGGAGCCCCATTTGGCAATTTTCTTAGCACTGAATCCTTTTAGTACATTACTAGAAGTTTCAGGGCTAGGCTACAAAGTTACAGAGAAACTTTTAGTACCTAAGTAACATTAATTATGTTAGTTGCTAGGTTTAGGCAAAGTTTGAGCTTATGCCAAGATACCTGCCAGAAAATCTTTGATATCACCATTTAAAATATTTTTTAGCTTTTTTAGTTTACATCTATAATCAACTCGAGCACTGTTGATCTCCGGACGGAACGCTGTCACTCTGTCACTAATGTTATGCCGGCTTCCTGTAAGAGGGCGGCGCCTGCTCTCCCGATCGAGCCGCTAATGATTGGCAACGGCCGGCTCTTCCACACAAAACCATACTACTTACTACTCAGATAACTATATAAAAATACGTTAAATTCAGTGTTTTGTATATTGCGCCATTTTATACTTCAGTTTGTGGTATTAAAATATTGGCATGGCATGGCATTTTGCCATCGAATGTGGTGTCAATGTAATACGTACATTGAAATATAATTGAAACGTTTTGTAGAATTTCAGTGATATATAAACATAAGTTACTAACATAGATTTTATACGCTTAATAGCGAAGTTCACCCGGGTACAATATATTATGTATGTCCATCTGAAATAATGTACATACCTTTGCAACAATGATTTAAATCATGGAGGTATTATTAGTTAATATATTGTTAGTTAATAAAGCATACTATTCTGTAAATGAATTTCTAAATGATATATTATTGTAGCAAAAATAACTTATGACATTCAGCGTTGACATCTCTTTTATTAATTTTTTTACATTTTTATTTTGACATTTTTAATTTATATAATCATTTGTAATTGCATGACGTAACAATAATGTATTTTGTATGACATTTATGTATTTAATTTTGTTATGCTATATTTTTGTATGCCTATTGGCGGGACATGGAGTACACTATATAAACTATCCTGTAACAACTTGTAAACCTGTGTTCACAAAAATAAAAAATTTGAATTTGAAAAATTTGAATTTGAATTTGACCTCCGTACTTAAATGAAAAAATACCCACACTAGGAGTGGTGGCTCACATATTAGAAAGAATGATAATGTACATTTATTTTTCTGTTCAAATTCATATATCATGTTGGCATAGTGTATCAGATGCCAACTTAACGTCCAGCATTGTGACCATAATTTCAAAAGTGCGCATCTAAGATTTAATTAAATCTTTGCCCTTCAAATAGAAAAATAGTTTTTAAATGTGGAAGGTAATCGCCGAAACCACTGCACTAGTAGCATCGGTGATTACCCTTCACATATAAAGAAACTCAAAACGCACTCTCTTTTTAATATTAGTATTGATATAACTATACTATATCGCCTAATTTGGCTAGTGTGAATGTAACAGTCGCAAGGGGAACACCTAGGCGAACTTTTTTCGATCAGATCGGAGACGTTCTGGGCAAAGGCCGGGTTAAGAGCACCTTAAACCGGCGAGCGTGTATGAGGAATGTGATAAAAGTGTATGAAGCTAGAGAAGTGTGTTAGAATAGTATCAAATGGAAATCCTTAGTCTCTGCCTACCCCTGTAGGAAACAAGCGTTAATCTATGTATATATGTATGTAGGCTAATAATTCAAATTTGGACTAGTGTTCGCTCGCAACGTAATTTACGTGAAACATTTTATGCACCAAATTTCAGTGCATGGACTTAGGTGAGAGAATTACGCTGCGAAGTGCCTACCACTCTCTTACGGAAAACCAACGTTAGAGTGATTATGATCACGATTTACCATTTTATCTTGTGACCCGTAACAGGGGTATCCTGATAACTATCACAGGCATCAGTCTCTCACAATTATCAAAGTGTATCATGTTCCTGAAATTACTAATTACTTGTACTTATTTTTGTATTATGTAAAGAAAATTTAAGAATATTTTGAATTATTTACGTTCACTTTCGCAGTTTCGCCCCGAAGTAAGAGTTCTGCAATATCACTTACATAGCTTCCATTCCTTTCTTTCATCCCACCTTTAATTCGGTTTCCTCTCAACTTGTACAGCGGTCACAGGCTACGCTTGCCACTTACATTATATTTCATTGGCATCGTTGTTGTGTAAACAAAAAACATCTTATACATTGAAAACTAACTGTTTACATTTTTACAGGTAAGCATCTAAGCAATTTTACAAGATGGCCTAGAAGCAACTTTATCTCTAAAAAGGGTTGTTAAAAAATGAAAGAAGTTGCGAGTAACTCCTAGTGTAAAAAAATCTGATGTATGAGGTCGGTGAGGCATCCATACCTACATAATTACTCCAAGTTAACTACTCCGCTCATAATTGCAGAGACAAAACCTTCGGTTTGGCCGAAGCAATCATCGGACCGTAGCGTAGATACACGTCTATTCAACGAGCAAACATAATTTAATTTCAACATGTAATGCTTCTTTCACGTCCTTGCTGACTGAACGAACAATGAATGAAGTTCTTAACTCAACGAATAAAAAATAAACAGTATTTTATTTCGACAAATTACTTCGCTCGCATCTTAGAACCGTGTGCGAATTCATGTGAGAACTGTGTGCAGACCAAGAAAGAAAACTTCCCTTGTTTTTAAATCATACCTTATATTCTCTATTATCATATGTTGGCTATTTATATATAATTAATTTTATTTCTTACTATTTGTGTTTGTAGCCAGTGTTACATTAACAGTATCAACAGAGGTGTCAGTCATCATAAACTTCCGCTGCAATTCGGTATGTATTTATTAATTATTAAATAAATCATTTAATTATCCACCCACCAATTGATAATAATTATTCATCTGCACTAATAATTATTGCTGCTGTCCTACGATTTTGTTATTTGATAAGTAACCTTTTTAAATACCTATCTATACGTACACCGACCTTATAGGCGTCTGCAGTACATACATATGGTCTAGGGTTTGCCGGTGTCGGGTTATAGGGGTATTGCTGTCAATGAATTCGTTGTTGTTACTCAAAATTATTAATCAGTAAAAGCCGACAGTGTCTGGGACTGAGCTCGATAGACGGTGGGTCATCCTATTATTTGGGACCTAAAATCTTAGCTGACAAAATGTGGATTTAATACCTACAGCTTTGCTTGCCCCTTGAGGCATATTAATTATGTATAGATTGTATTAATTTGAGGTGAAAATTAAAAAATAGACTAATAAAGATGGCGTAGTAATTTAAGTGGTCGTCTACCTACTGCCACTGTGTCGAGTGTTGTGGGTTTGAATACCACACGGGACAAAAACTTTGTGTGATCCACAAGTGGTTGTTCCGAGTTTGGGTGTTCCTGGTGTCCATTATTTGAATGTTTGTAAAGTCCCCCGCGGCATAGGAATGACTGAAGGAAACACGACTAAAAATACCCTATATGACCACAGGGTTGAATTTTGTGCATAAGATGTTTAGGATTACTATAGTTTGCTTATCCAATCAGACAATAACTTAAACTGTCATACCATTGTCATATTTTATACAAATATCTTAGTTAATTTCAATTTACATCTGATAAACACAAACTGATAATTGTTATAAAGTCGTGATTAGGTAATGATGAGTTGTAATAGATAGGTAATTACTCTTTACTTATTACACGTGTACACAAGACACGTACAGGTTAATGGCAGAAGGTAGTTCGCATTCCTACAGAAATACCTAGTAAAAAAGGGACTGTAATCTAACCTCGATGAAAATATTTGTTCGAAAACATTAGAAAGAAAGATAATTTTGTTTGTTCCACATTCTTATGAGATAATTACAAACAGGAAACGCAACCAATATAAATAGAACAAATAAGGTCCTGCGTCAGCTATGTTGCAGTATAACCACAACACTGGTATTCTTGCAGAGCCTACATCGTATCGATCCATGTAGGTAATACTAAACCATCATAACTGATAACTTAATTAATAAAAGAAAAAAATACAATTTATATGCATTAGCCAGAAGGTAGTTATAACCTACTCCCGTGCACATGCAAAGTTATATATAAAATATAGATAATTTATTGTTAGAAACCTTTTAAATCATTGGCATTTAAGAAGAGAGGCCATGGGTTACTTGCCTGCTTCGTCTCATGAGAGCTCTGTACCTAGAACTGGCTTTTCTTCAACACTACATTTTTTATTTCCTTTTTATCATATTATAGTAATATACACTTAGGTAATTAAGTTTATTGACGTGTCCATGAAATAATTGTACATTCTTATGGCAATAAAGGTATTGAGCTTGAATTTTAAGTTACTAAAACAAGTTAATTTTGTATAAATTTAATATTGTATTTTAACATAATATCTTAGTCAGAGCAACGATTGTATTGTTTTTGGAATTAAACTTCTTTATACGGATTTTGTCCCCGAACATACCAAACCCGATCATAATATTGAAGCGCCCGAATATATCGGGTACTTACAAATAACTACACAACAGACATTGAGACAACCACCATCTGAGTCCCCCGCGAAAATGGCTGCTGAAAAGCAAACGAAGCGTCGGAGAAAGTATACCTAAACTTAAATATAAATAGTTGTAAATAATTTAAATAGCTTAAATTGTAATAAAGTTCTATAATAGTAGTGTCATAGCACAAAATTATGTAATAAAAGTGTTTTTTAAATAAACAACGTGTCAAAATCAGTATAAAGTACTTTAATTGCAATGTATAACATTCGCGTAAACGTAAGACAATATTCTGTAAGGTAGTATTGTTGTTAGACCGCTGAATTTTCGCACAGATGTCGCTAGTTTGACCGCAAGGCACGAAGTTAATATGCTATATGAATATTAAATAATCGCCTTTAACGATGAAGAAAAATATCGTTCAGAATCATGAACGTTCTTCATAACATATTTCACGAAAATGTGTAAATACTACCACGCACTGGGCCAGTGTGGTAGATTATTGTTTAAGCCTTCTCACAAGATAGGACAGTTGATAAGCAAGTCTGATATTAATAGATAATAACACGTAGAAAATTAGTAATCTGTATATCCACGATTATTTTAAATGGTACCTCAAGCAATCAGGTCCTCGTAGATGCAATCAGACGCAATCTCGCGTCACCTCCTATATTTCACTAAGTTACAAAAGCTCCGCATGTCAACATACCTCTAATTTTTACTAGGTTCAGGTAACCAACGTTCTGAAGGACACTGAATCAAATGAATATATTGATGTTGCTAGAACCGGTCTCCGCTCAACCAAAGGTGTAACTAGCAATTGTCTTAAAGAAATAAAATTCCTGTAGCTCTTCTGCCGGGTACTTGTTCTGGATGTAAGGCAGCATGTTATTTTCAACGTAATTAGATGCTTTAGAAGTGAGCTAAATAGGAAAAGTTCATCAGCCAACATTCTGGCTAGAATGTTTTTATTGCACGGTTGCCGTAGCAGTTTGAGCAGTTGCCTCACTACTACAACACTGTTGAATGCTCTGGGTTCAAATCCCACACGGGACAACAATTTGTATGATCGACTAATGGTTGTTCCGAGTTCGGATGTTCTTTGTGTCTGATGTTTAAATGTTTGTTAAGTCCCCCGCGACACAGGAATTATTCCCAGTGAGCGAAATGTCATATTAAAAAGAACAAGATATTAATACAAAATCTGCTAACAGGATACATCAAGTTTAACTATAGTAATAAATAAGGCAGAAACCGTCTCGAGATTGGTATACGCCCATATTTCCCGTTGATTTACTTAACGTTAGGCATTACGTCTTGATAACTCGGTTTAAATGAAATTTTAGTAGCTAATTATATATTATGTAATTTGGTTATAAAAAAAACTGGTTTAAAGGCTGTCTTTAACACGTTGAAATACCTACTTAATGTTGATATTTTATTTGTAACACAATGTATGTTAGTAAGACGCCGCAACTTTGCCATCGCGACGTATCGTGTGATAACGGCTGACCGATTTGCAGTAATGTGTTTGGAGTTTGGACTAGCAGTTTGGCTGACTTGACAGGAGACATTTTCTATTTATTTTTATTTATTATAGTTACACTATCGACACATCATTATACAATTATAATTTAAAACAATTAGGGAATGGTACAAAGTGAAATGCCTTTACATGTGTATACATCACTTACGAGTACCTACAGGATAATAATAAAAAAGAAGAAACATGTTATGAACAATACTAGTAATGATCTTTTAGTTAAAATATATGTGTGAGCAAAACCCATACAGTATGTTCCTAAAACACAGTAGGTACATACATATGTATATGTTAAAACATAATACTTGAATACAGTGAGTTCCAAAACTTCTAAGCTTATCAATGTCTGCCATGTGAAAAATCTCAATATGGTTATTTTTTTAAGTGATATTATTGTACGAGCTCATAAGTCTGTTCAAAGGAGCGACTTTGCCTAAATTAGGTAGTTCTGCTTCGAAATGGACTAAAACTATTACTATGTCTGGGTATACTGCAGGGGACGGTCAGATTTACGTGCCTAAGTTATTCTAGAGAAATTAATCTGCCATGAATTATTTTATGAAGCTTTATTAAGTCATTGACTTGGCGAATGACTCCATTTTGAAATGACTAAGTCTTGAATTGTAGTCGTATATGGACAGTGACGATCCTCAAACGCTAGAAAACGAGTAAAATTACGTTGAATAGTTTTAGGATGGTGCTGTTCGTAAATTCCTACTTCTAAGATATAAATATAATATACATAATTTGTGCAATTACTCTCAGAATGGCATAAACAAATAAATTAATACATAATTAAGTTATAAGTAGGTACCTAACTAATGCGGTTGTAAAAATATGAGGTGAATTAGATAACGACAGTTATTAAATGCGGTTAATTTCATTCTACTTGAATAAAGTCAACCGCACCATTATTTACGATCTGTACAAAGTGTTTACAAATCTCAAATTTGTCCGTTAAGTATATAAATAATTGGCACTTCATAGTTTATACTTTATTGCCAAACTTCAAGTTTTAAGTAATCAAAAATCAAACCCAAAATGGTACAGATTTATTAAGCGAATAAATATAACATATGTCACATAATTCATGGAATTCAGGCGATCTTTGAGACTACCAAAATGTCAAACATGTGTAGGTCTATTAGTTTTGAAGTTATTGAGTTCGAAAATGTATCAATATAGTATAATGTAGTATCACATACTGCCATCGCTGCATCGGTGCGACGCTCTTTTTTCTGAACTCTCAGCCAAGTTCACGAGAAAGGCTCGCGACGCGCTTCGGTAGTTACATTACCGTGTATCTAGCCTTAGCTTTAGTAATAGTCGAATCAAATTAAACATTACAATTATTATAGAAACCGTTTAGAAAATAGAGCAAGGATGTCGATATTATCTTAGCTCTATTTTCTGAAGTATTTCTAGTGTAAGTAATCTAGCTTATCATTAGTATTAAATATCTATCATAATCATGTGATCTATTCTATAGTATAATAATAATTTTCTATCCTGAAAAATAACGATATTTTAATTAAGGTTAACCCCGGTATTGACCTTAAGAATACTGATATACCTTCACAAGACTTATTGCCTGGAGAGCTAAGATTTTTGCTGTAGTTACCTAAATATTTTATTTGTGTCTAATTGAATTACGTCGCAAATTAAGTGCTGGATGTCGGCTAATATTGTTTAACTAAAATTAACCAACAACTTTGCCTCGGATCTGGACGCATCCTTTGCCTTCCTGATCAAGGCAGTAGTTGCCAGGTTGAGTGCGATACATCCAGTCTACCTCATAATATCTCCAATATGATCTGTAGAACAAGGGGGCTCGAGCAGCAACCGGTTCAGGTCAGGTTCAATTCGCCATAGGAAACCTAGTTACTTAAAGAGACCTAGTTGTTGGACGATGCGGGTGGCGAGAATTTTCTCAAACATCTTCTCACCAAACCAAGCTTTGTAATACAAACTAGTTTTAAAAACATTATTAGGTTAAATAAACATTAAATAGTTTGAATTTAGGACTTATGAATTTTATTAAAAACGTTTTTAACTCTTTTGTATATTATTGATTGTAATATTTATGACAAGCATAGCAAGCAAGCATATAGTATTTAGGGATTTCAATTTTATGGCATGTGATATTATGTGACATTAGGTTCGGGCAAGTTATAATTCGGACAAATGATGATTAGGACAAAAAAAATTATGGCACTTGATTATGGATAATAAAGTTAGGTAACACAATAGTGAACCTCCTCCAACATCTCACTTTTTGACCGTTCCTTGGCGCGACAGATGGCCAACTGCAGAGACGCTGTCGCTTTGCGATACGCGTCATACAGTCGGCCCTTCTCTTGCTTATCGCGGTGGCGACGGCCTCGGCTGCGTGTGTACAGCCTCCAGCGTACTTCCTCTATCCCCCCTATCTCACATCCACGTGACCTCTGCTATTCAGAGAAACACGTGGAGAGGCCGATAACCCCGAGACAAAATGCCTCGGGTTCCTATGCGTACTAGAGTATTAGCCACGAGTAATAATTCCCCCGAAAGGACATTATTACCCGAGTTGCCCAGGTTGTATCGACCCAACATCTGCTATTCCATCCCAGGAGAAGTGTAGAAGGGACCAGCAGCCGTCAGGCACACTAGGAGGTTCTCTGGCCACACACCCTTTACTTTTTTTGTACGTGGCGAATGCATTGGCGCATACCCCTCCGCGAGGGCGGGCGAAGGGGTTATGTCGGACTCACCGGGGTAAAAGAAAGATGTTGAAAAGATAATGGACCTCCCGGAATACCGACTAAATCTACCACGGTGTTCCTCGACAAAACCACTATCAACGGGGCCGCGCGAATCACTTGCACATGCGGTCGCGACCCCGCCGAGGTCTCGGTCCGCCGTATGAAACGATAGGCTACTACACAAAGAGACCTACCCTAGGTATTTCTC
Source organism: Catocala fraxini (assembly GCA_930367265.1). Taxonomy (NCBI): domain Eukaryota; kingdom Metazoa; phylum Arthropoda; class Insecta; order Lepidoptera; family Erebidae; genus Catocala; species Catocala fraxini. The sequence continues at coordinate 17,252,545 of OV884043.1, forward strand.
ATTTTAAACCCTACTGTCTCCCCCCTAGAGAAGAGACGGACTCGACACAGAGGCGCGCGTGGGAACACGCACGCCGCCTCTCGGACCTGGTGCTGAACGGATGGCGGGCAGGCCCACAAAGCCCACCATCCCCAGGTCAAACCACAGGGTGGCTGGTGGTTATCTCGCGCCCACCGGCGCCCGGCTATGTGGTTTGGTTACTAGCATAACCTAATCTAACCTTTTACGCTAGCGAAACCGCGTGCAAAAGCTAGATTTTTATATTTTTGAATCGTTATAACTTATAGCTAACAAAGCATTCTATTTTTTTAGATTCCGCGGGGTAAGCTCAACATTTTGGGATGATTTCATCATCTGAGGTGAGTGAAGATATCTTTATATTTTTACACGCTTTATAGGTCATACAGTCATACTCAGAAAAAGTGTACATTTTAAATTTGTAACGAAACTGATATGTAACAACACTGAGGCTCGGTGTGACGAAATTAATATTATTAAGCAATTAAACTACTATATACGGATTTCATCGCGTTGTTTATTTGACACTTTATTACATAATTTTGAAAATTGTTACACTTCTACTACTATACAATAATAATTTAATTAGCTTAAAAAATAGTAAAGTTTAACAGTAGAATGAATAATATTCGCGTAAATAGAAGACAATATTATGATATCTATATTAATTTGACAGCCTTATTGGTCCCGCAGCATTAATTTGATCATGTGGTCCTGGGTTCGATTCTCGGCTCGAGCAGTTTTTCTCTTAGAAAATTGTCAGTCGGGTTACATTTGGCCATGAATAGCTTAAATTGATCTAAAATATACTGTACGCATGCGTCTTTAAGTTATTGCACACTATGGAAAAACCATTTTATAATTTATTATTTAGTTATTGTTATGCGATATGGTGCACTAAAGCAATTGACCTTGGTCAAACCTTGAATCGCGAAACTTAACAAAAAAATTAAGAACGGTCACAAAGAAAATTTAACACATTAACAGCCGGCGGGCATAAACCAGGTCCGTAACTGGTAATGGTTAGGGTGTAGATCAGCCGGCAGGCATAAGTACTTATACTTCGCGGGACGACCTCCAGCCACCCTGAGGTTTGACCTGGGGGTGGCGGGCTTTGTGGGCCTGCCCGCCATCCGTTCAGCACCAGGTCCGAGAGGCGGCGTGCGTGTTCCCACGCGCGCCTCTGTGTTGAGTCCGTCTCCCCTCTAGGGGGGACAGTAGGGAGTGGTAGAAGTGCCTTTAGGGTAGGTCTTTCGTGTAGTGGCCTGCCGTTTCATACGGCGGGCCGAAACCTCGGCGGGGTCGCGACCGCATGCGAAAGTGATTCGCGCGGCCCCGTCGATAGTGGTTTTATCGAGGAACACCGTGGTAGGTTTAGTCGGTATTCCGGGAGGTACTTTATCATCTTAACATCTTATTTTACCCCGGCGAGTCCGACATAACCCCTCCGCCCGCCCCCGCGGAGGGGTATGCGTCATGCATTCCCCCACGTAAAAAAAAAAAAAAAAAAAATAAGTACTTATACTTATATATAATGGCTTATATTGAAACACGTAGACTGATTCAACTGAGAATATATTTACAATTTGTAAGCCTTCTTATATCCCATTTATTGGTCTTACAAGTAACGCTAGCACTAATGTGTACAATAATCGTTTACACCAATAAGCGACAAGTAAATAACATTATACAATTTTACGAGGAATTCTTGAGCGTGTGTGCGTGCGGCGCGACGACTATAAATACTGCCACGTATAAAAACAGAAAACAGCTTCGCGCGTCGCTTGGTTTCCGAGCGGCTAGACGAATGATGCTTCGTTCGATTCCAGGTTCCTCATAAACTTATAATTATGTTGTTTGTGCGTATAACCTATATTATACCTACGTGTATATTATACCTACATACGCCACAAACATCTAGCCTTGAAATAACTTTGTTAATTACATTCGTTTTGTTCCGTGTAATCCCTTAGGCCAGGTTCCTATATTCAGAAACCAATCGTTTTACCTACGGACAGTTAATTCTTGACACTTATTTATGAACAATTTATATATTGTACTTATAAAAAAAATATCAAAATGTAACTGCCCGTAGATTTATTTTTTGATATAGGAACCGGGTCTTAATATGGGACAGCGTCTATAAAGTATTTTTTTGGAAATACAGTAATACCTCGACTTAAGGTAGGTACCCCGACTTACGCCAACCCGGAGTTTCAAATCTCGTCGATTCGTTTTTTGATTAAGCGTCACACAACTCTCGAATATCGATACTACACTTACTGTTCATTTCAACACTATTGTTCAGGAATAGAGGAAAGGGCGGGAAAACCTTCGAGTCGTCAAACTACTTTGTTAAAATAAAATAGTCAAAATAACTTCAGATGACGTTTTATATTTGTATAATCTAAGATTTTAGTCAACATCTTTGTCTAAATTATTATTTTATTTAGCATCTGGCATATGGCTAGCATAATTTATATGTACCTATTTATATGCAAAATTATACCACAGTACATAAATATACAGTAACCTATCTTCATACAAACGGTCGGAACTCGAGTCATACCTACGCGCCTCGGCGTCGGCATGCGCTCGGCACGCAACCAGTCGCGAATGCGCTGCAGTGACGAACGGACGGTGTGATTGTTTTGTAAGCAGTAAGCGTACGATTTGTGATAATTTAATTTTATTGAACACTTTCTATTTCATTCATTATGTATTTCAATTTGTATAATATAATATATGTACATATAATATTTACAATCACTAAACTAGAAAGAAACTCAAGTACGTAGATAAAATTAAAATACTGTAGGCGGACAGCCCTAACGCGTGTCTATGAACCGCGCTGTTGTAGGTAATTATTTCAAGGACAGGGCCGAGTTACAATACTGTATATGTATGTACTGTGATTATACCTACCCCGAATTACGCGAATTCGACTTACGCGGGTCTGGCTCAGTCCCACCTATCGCGTAAGTTCGGGATATTACTGTACTGACAATAATTTACTTCTTTCTTATGCAGTATTGTGGGTGTCCTATCATCCCAGAGGGTTCTTCAGTAGTAAACTCGCCAATATGCGGCCAGTATCTCTTCATGTTGCTCATAGAGTCGTATCTATGGGGCAGGTGCGATATCTCTACACCCTGCGACAGAGTAGGTTCGGATGAACCGACGGTGGAATGGTATGACTTCATTGTGGTTGGCGCTGGGACTGCAGGCTCCATTGTAGCAGGTCGGCTCAGTGAAAATAGTCATCATAGTGTAAGTATATTAATGATATAAACGAAATTAAACAACTTTACTCGGATTTTAGCGCGTTGTTTATTTTTTTATGAAACTCTTGTTTTTCATAGTTTTGAAACTTTAAACTACTATTGTTACACACTTGTACTAGTTATTGTTTATTTCTATTCTCTTACTACTCTATCTAAAAAGCCTAGAATGTTAAATTATGAAAACTATTTAGTTTTTAATTTTACACTTTGCCCGACACGTTTTCGACAGTAGCCAGACTAAGATGTTGGTTGTAACGTGATAAAATCCGTATAAAGTTCTTTAATTTCAATGTATATAACATTTGCATAAACGTAAGATAATATTAATTATATAATTTAAGATACACCTAGTTCGCGCATTGACTTAAGCTTGCGCAAATTTTTTCCTGCGATCGTCGCGCCGCGGGTTCATTTTCTGGGACTAAGAAGAAGTAGCCCCCTGTTGACGACTGCTACAGAAAGAAATGTACTGGCCGTGAAAGAAATAAAAAGCAAATCGATGCTGTCTACTGGACAAGTTTCTATACTCTATTCCATAGATAAGACACTATAAAACTGAGAACTGATGCTCCATTCTGCTACTGATGAACGGACATCACGATCGCATACAAACATATCTTGGTGCAAATTATTACCACTAAATCGCCGAGGTAGGGCAGGCAGTTAATCCAGAAACCGTCCTTAGGGCAATATAAGTGTTATATTTTATTTGCAGTCATTAGTTTAAAATCCTCTTGTGTGGCAGCAGCCTTTCAGCGACCAGACACAATTGGTTCTCTCTTAAAAATTCTCTTAAAAAAGACAACTCCCGCACAAGGAATAATTCCTGTCGCGGGGGACTTTACAAACATTCAAACAACGGACACAAAGAACACCTAGATTCGAAACAATTACTCGTCGATTACACAAATTTTTGACCCGTAAGGGGATCGAACCCACAACACGCGGCGCGGCAGCTGTGGCGAGGCGACCACTTAAACCACTACGCCATCCATGCAGTCAAAAGTTAATTGGTTTTCAATGTTGTCTGGCATTCCATATAATTACAGGTTAAACTTTCATTCTCCAGGTGCTGTTGTTCGAAGCAGGCGGACCAGAACCGGTTGCTGCTCGAGTCCCCTCGTTCTACAGATCATATTGGAGCTATGATGAGGTGGACTGGATGTATCGCACTCAACCCGGCAACTACTGCCTTGATCAGGAAGGCAAAGGATGCGTCTGGATCCGAGGCAAAGTTGTTGGTAAATAAACGTTTGATATAAAAAGTATGCTATGTATCAATATTCGAGGTATGGTCTATATATGTGCGACTATTTAAAAATAAAACGCCCAAACTATTTTACAAAATCCTAATTGTAACTAATATTATAAATGCGTTTATGAGTTTGTTTGTTTGTTTGTTACCGTTTCAAGCCCTAACTATTCGACTGATCATCATGAACTTTCACATACACGTTTTCAGGGGTACAGAAAAGGACATAGGGTACCTTTCATCCAGAAATAAGTAGGTACTCAGCTTACCTAATCTACATTTGCGCGAGCGAAGCCACGGGTCTAATATATTATAAGACTACGGCCGTCTGCACACAGCTTCGCCGCGTGATCCCTCGGAATCACATACCAGGATAAAAATATCCTGAGTCAATCCAGGACATGGGCTATTTGCGTCTCAAGTTTCATCCAAATGCATTTAAAGTTTACGCGTGTTTGAGTAATAGACATACCTATCTTTTAAATAAAATTATTTATGAGTAGGATAAATATTACTAGGTTTCTAAAAAGAAGGCTATGAGGGATGACAAACTGAATCATTTCGGTTCTTAAAAAGGTTTTCTTTTTATTATGGATCTGGTTCTAAATAAAGCCAACAATATTCTGGATATTGGCAGCTTTATTAAGAACTTTAATTTCTACTTTAAAGGCTTCTCTAGAAATAGGGTAATATTCTTTGAATAACCAGTTCAACGTATGACGAGGTTGATTTATCAAAATATTCTCACCTCAAAGTCATAAAAATTCTTCGGCCGCCGGACAGCTGCGTCCGAATTGCGTTTGAATATGAACTCAAACAACTTCAGACTCTTTCAAAAACTGGTAAAATATAATTCCATTTTAGCTTCCGGTTCTGGTTTAATTAACGGAACCGCGAAATATCGGTATTTCAAGCAGTTTTTCATTTCCCAGATTCGATCATAGTCTACTTATATTGTTGAAGTGGATTTTGGCCGACATCGCACAACCTTCTGTCCAATTAGTCGTGGTAATAGTTAGATAGTATCTTGACTTAGTAAACACACGCTCTGCAGCTTATGCAGAGCAACCACATATTTAAAACCAAGTGTCCAGCTTATAGCCTCTCTGAAGTAAAACTTAAACTTAGCAAGCGAATAGGCATGATGACTAAAAAAAGTTCTTAGTCCGTGTTTTAGATTAGCATAAAATATTGGACACGTATTTTTCTTTTATCCCACAAACTAATGACAACGAAGATACAACGTGTTTAAATTTCATGTTACGTTACGGTACAAATTTTATAAGAAAGTGACCACAAGGCCCCTGCTCCAAACTTTAATGCGTTATATCTTATTGAAATTAAACTACTATATACGAATTTTATCGCGTTGTCTCTAGTCTCTAGACTTCATGATACTTTGAGCTCATTCTGCGTAAATAGAAACACCAATGATTAAATTATGGTACTTTGAAATAACTACACTGGAACATTGAGACAACTACCATCTTAGTCTCCCCGTGACCATGGCTGTTGAAAACCAACCGAAACGTCGGGGAAAGTGTAAAATTAAATTAAATCTAAACAGTTTTAATACTTTAAATAATAATTTTATTAGCTTGAAAATTAGTACAGTTTAATAGTAGTAGTAGTGTAACAGTTTTCAAAATTATGTAATAAAGTGTCTAATAAACAACGCGATAAAATCCGTATATAGTAGTTTAATTTCAATTAATAATATTCGCGTAAACAGAAGACAACGTTATATCTTAGTCAATTTTTATTGTTTACTTAAAACAAAAAATATATGTCCAATATTTTCTGCTAATCTAATCTAAAAGAAATACTGATTTGCCTACCAACCCATTCTCCCAAAGGCAGTGGGATAGGCCGCTATGCAACACGGTAAGAGAAAATCTTTTTACTACATCTGTAAGTGTTGCAGAGCGCGCACGTTTGCTGGCTGTGGGAGAATGGGAATCTGGTTTATGGCTTCAAGTACTTCCATCGTCCAACACAGGTACAATTTTGGACGATACAACATTCCGCCTCGCCACCTGTCTTCGTTTAGGTACCCCTTGTGTTTCTCCACATCGCTGTCATTGCGGAGAAGCCGTCGACAGCCTCGGACACCATGGGCTGTCTTGCAGCAGAAGCGCTGGTCGTATTTCACGACACGCTCAGCTAAATGACATTATCCGTCGTGCTCTTATCACCGCCGGCGTACCAGCACTATTAGAACGTGACGATGGGAAGAGACCCGATGGTATGTCTTTGTTACCTTGGAAAATGGGTAGGCCTTTGGTGTGGGACGCCACATGCATCGACACCCTTGCGCCATCACATCTTCCGAGCACGGTGAGCTGTGCCAGTGCTGCTGCTGTAGCGGCGGAAAACCTCAAACGGCGTAAATACAGTAATTTAATTGGTAATTACGTTTTCGAGCCGTTTGGGGTAGAGACGCTGGGTTCATAGGGTCCGGGCGCTCGTGCGCTTTTTAGAGATATATCTAAGCGGCTAATCGACGCTTCGCGTGACCAGAAGGCTGGACTTTTTTTGGTTCAAAGAATCAGCATTGCCATTCAGCGTGGCAATGCTGCCAGTCTTCTGGGCACACTCCCGGTCGACAGCGATGCTGAGGAATTCTACGACGATGCCTAAACCGGCCATCCCTTTTTAATAATTTTTACGGTCCCATATTTTGTTACTCTTCATTTTGTTCTATTTATAAGTGGTTAGTTTTGTTAATATTAGTTAAATTGTAAATTATGATTGTTGCTTTCTTTATGTAAATAATTCTATAATACATCTAAAAGATGGACAAATTAGGATCACTTATTTTTAAATCGTCATCATGGCTATTGTAGGCGTAATATACCTAACGAACTATTTTTTCTATCAGGTGGAAGCAGTGTGATGAACGGTATGATGTATCACCGAGGCCATCCTGCCGACTACGAGGATTGGGTGGCAGCCGCCAACTCGTCCGCTTGGTCCTGGGAGGAACTGCAGCCCTACTTTGACATGAGCGAAGGCAACAATCAGATAGGCACTGTAGTCAGCGGGCAGTATCACTGCGCGACGGGCAAAATGCCTGTCCAACATGTATAGTATTTTTAGTATAAGTAAGAAGCCAGCATGATTTGAGAGTTACTGCATAAACTTACCTCATGGCTACAAAAGTATCTCAATTAGAGAGGCTCGTACCCAGTAGTGCTACAAGTTATAAACTGGGGCCGTACCATTTGTAACTACAAAACTCAGAAAAATGGTGTAATTACTTTGTGAAAATGTTAAACAAATCCATACATCTTGTACTACGCTGTCTCGTTTGCGCGCATATAAAACACTATAACAATGCTTTAAAAGATTTCTACAACTCCTTTAAATATTTTGATTGCCTGTACCCGGTAAGATCAAGTATTGTTAGGCTTTATGTTAGACAATTTCCAGTAGCAGCACAAAGTTTAAAATTTATCCGATATGCGACAATGAGCATTAAGCTCGGCTCCTACTACATGGAAATAATAGGTGGTGAAGTCTTAGTAACCACACCTCTGCCTCTTTCGGGGACTACAGGGTTATTTATGTATGTTTTTATAACTACATTTTACAGTTCAACTATCAGCCGCCTGAGATATCCGAAATATTGAAAGCAATCAAACAGTCAGGGCTCCCAGTGATCAAGGATATGAACGACCTCAACACCCCTGAAGGATTCACTATAGCGCAGGCTTTTAACAAGTTAGTACCAATTTTTTATTAGCATTTTATTATTTTGCAAAGCGGATTATTTTTCAATAAATTTGTCTATTTAAATATATGTAGGTAGGTACCCTTGTAAGTTTATTATTAACACAAATAAATGGCATTGATAAATACTGTATGTACTGTAACTACTTATTCATTCCATACATGCAATATACATATATCGGTATTTCCTTTAGAAATCTAATTTACTTAAAATGTTTTTTTTACTTTGTAGCCACGCATGACTCCACAAGACATTAGACATGACCAATGGTTTCAAATTGCGCGGGAAACGGCTCGCTCCGACGTTAGCGCCGCGCACGGAAGTTAGCGTATACTTAACTCTTTTCTGATTCGTCGAATGTTGCTATTGGTTACATTTCTGTGTAAATATTTTATAAGTTTTTATTGGCTAACGCAATATTTGTTGTGCTATAAATTACGGTGTCAAAACTCAAATAAGTATATACATTCTGAAATCTGGAGTCTACGTGGTACCCGTAATATCCTCAACCTCCAAAGTGGTGACCCCGAACTAGAAAATTAATAATCAAGAACGCTGAAGCTCTGCCCATCGCCATCAAGAAAATTCAAAACCAAGTAAACCACCATGGAACAGTCAGCTACAGCACAAACATCAAGCTCATCACCAGCCGGTTCAGCCACAAATAACATCCGTCAACCGACGTCAAACTCATCGCCATCCACACCACAAGCAAATACTCTATACCTCATTGCTGAAATCAGAAAACTATCACTAGAAATCGCAGAGTTGATATCAAGACCGTATTACGACGAATATAGTAATAATTATCGTCGCAACCGCTACCCGTCCCGCCATTGCGACCTGCGACCATACCTTCAAGCAACATACCTGTTACCCAAGAACCTGTGACCTCACCGCAACATACTGTCATCGGACGACAAATAACTTAACCTTGTCTGCGAACGGACACCATGATAGCCAGCCACACAGTCAAACTGCCGGTACGCTTTTGCTTGAAGGGGAATACTGTAGCCACGCACGACACCACAAGACATTAGACAAGATCAATGGTTTCCAATTGCGCGGGAAACGGCTCGCTCCGACGTTAGCGCCGCGCACGGATATTAGCGTAAACTAAACTCTTTTCTGATTCGTCGAATGTTGCTATTGGTTACATTTCTGTGTAAATATTTTATAAGATTTTACTGGCTAACGCAATATTTGGTGTGCTATAAATTACGGTGTCAAAACTCTAATATATCTATACATTCTGAAATCTGGAGTCTACGTGTTACTATACCCGTCACTATTTTCAACCTTCAAAACTTCATTACTAAGAATATTTGCGTAACTATAATCTATACTAATATTATAAAGCTGAACAGTTTGGTTTGGTTGAACACGCTAATCTCACGAACTACTGGTTCGAATTAAAAAAATATTTTAGTGTTGGATAGTCTATTTATTGAGGAAGGCAATAGGCTATACAACATCACGCTACTACCTACGGGGGCGTGCAGTAACCATAAGCGCGTGTGAAACTGCAGGCACAGCTAGTTAATTATAAAACTTAAACCATTTTATTATATTACCTATTACCTACACTGAGAAAACAATATTGTTTCCTGTCATGTATTAAAATTTGCATCCATCTTAGTGAATTAAATGTCGTAATTTATTCTAATTAAATATACACTACCGTTGTTCTCTTTCATAGAATCTATGAGACGTAGAAAATGTATATGGCATTAGACTTGAGATACAGATAGGTACCTATGGAGGGTTTAAATTCCACGCATTGCACTTTCCACTCCTAAGGCACAAGCATACCTATTAGCATAGCTGGACGGATTAAAATACCACTAATTTGTAAGCCCATTTGCTAGGAAGCTAAAAAATATTATAATTAGGTACCTACTTGTATTGCGTACCTACTTAAGTCGTAATAACAACTAGAATTATTAATAATTATTTATTATAATGTTACGAACTAAAATTATAAATAATTATTTGCCGGTTATATAACTCCTCAAATTATCAGTAATCACGATTTTATCAGTGAATTTACAAGGAAATAAATCAATATTCATACATTTCTCAGTAATGAGTACCTATAAGGTATAGATCTCGGGGCCGACACAAAAGATCCCACTGGGTCGAAGTGTCGCCGGTCTACACTGACTGGCCCCCGTAACAAGATAAGATAAGATAATGAGTACCTATAGTGAATTATTTTTCCTTGTGTTTGACCTTAACGCCATCATTCTATAATCTTCATTGATGGCGTCGCATCTTCAGATTGACGGCTTTTATATATTACCTAGTCGATTTCCATCAACGTACCTCGATGGAAAAAGGACTGACTAAAAGCTAAATACTCCTTTCGTCCTTTTCTTCTTCTAACTGTCCATTTCACATAGGCTTCGGGAACAGGTAGACCGTGTGTTATTTATCAACTATGTAGTATACAATCGGCAGCGGCTTGGTTGGATTGTTTGGAATTGCTTTTGTGATGTCGAGAAAACGCAGTCATGCCCTTCATGAGCGACGGTTACAGCGCATCAGGTGGGCCGCTAGCTCTACTGACACCATAAGCATTATGCCACAATTATTCTGTGTCTTGCCATATTAGTACTAATTGTATTGGGCTCGGCTTTTCCAGACTAACCAGATACGGCTGACTGTCAGGTTTCCACAGAGCCACTGCCATCAGGCCGTATAAACATAAGCATAACTAACGTCATTCTGAGTTTAGATAGATTATCTGAATATTTATGAGTACCTACTGACATCCAATATCGTCTGTCATAGACATTCATGTGTGCCGGGACCAACGAGTTTATAATCTCTCAGATACATGAAGACAAAATGACTTTTTAAACGGCCTGGGTAGATGGACATGATGATGAATAACCTCGCCGATCAATCTTCATGTTCATCCATACCAGTCCATCATCCTATATTATTGTTTTTTAATGATTTGTTATATATTATTAGAGACGGTCAACGGTACACCACAGCGCGTGCTTACCTGTCCCCGAAGTCTAAAACGCCAAATCTCAGCGTGAAGACAAACGCCCATGTCACCAAGGTGTTATTCAATGGAACACGAGCTATAGGAGTTGAATATTTAGACTCAGAAGGCAAATGCAGAACTGTGAAAGCGGTTAAAGAGGTAAGGCATTTTGGAAACCTATACAAGTGGTAAGTTTAATCTTGTGAAGAATGATAGTAAACCTTACACAAAACTTTAGGTTTCGTCTTATAAAAACGCTGATAAGGCCTCTCTAGACCAGAACCGGTTTAGCTACTACTACGACTAAGCTAAAGAATAAGTTATAATATTTATACTGGGCATGACGACAATGCAACTTAGTTATTTTAGCTGATATTTATTATTTATTTATATGTTGAAATTAATAGGAATATAAACAAAAGCTACAATCATAATTTCTAGCTGAAATCTCTTTAAGTCCGTGCTAGTAATTAGGGTAGATAAATCTTTCTTTCATTATATTAAAAGTCACTTAATAAATACCTAATAAAATTTAATTGCAGGTCGTCATAAGCGCCGGTGCTCTAAACAGCCCTCAGATTCTTATGTTATCTGGAGTTGGACCAAGATCTGAATTGGAGAAATTTGATATCCCAGTGGTCGCCGATTTACCCGTGGGTCGGAACTTGAGGAACCACATTGGAGTCACCAATTATTACTTGTTAACAAGCATGAACAACTCGGCGACCCTGGATTGGAACGCCTTCACTGAATATATGCTCACCAGACGCGGTCCCATGAGCAGTACTGGATTAACGCAGGTAAAATAACGATATACGATTCGCCCTGATAAAATGAAATAATACGAACATTGTACAATATCGCAGTCGAATGCTGCACTGCATGATAAATATTCGAGTAATTTACATTCGAATCAACTATCGTAAATTTGACATTGCATTCGAATATTTCATCTTGAATTTTTACTAGTACTTGAGTGTTATAAATTAAAGGCGAAGTATTAAGGATCCAGAATTCGAGTTCTCTTTATATGTTTAAAATACAAAGAATCGCGGTGCAGTGCAATGCTAGATAGAAGAAGCAGACAGTTCCATATATTGTTAGTCATTTTTGGGTCGCACGTCGCACAATTGGCAAACCTATAGCATGCTATCGGCATCGCAGTTACAGAAATAGGACTTCTGTGCTAAATATTTCTTGATCGAAAACTCAATAATATTAACCGAAATACCGACCAAATATTACACTGCTACATTGTTTATTACAGGTGACTGGTCTCCTTTACTCAAGGTTTGGCAACCGAAACCGTAATCAACCTGATCTCCAGTTCTTCATAAATGGTTTCTACGCTGAATGTTCCAAGACCGGTGTCATAGGAGAATGTGTTACGGAAAGCACTGGTTATAATGTGACGTGAGTCATAACCATTACCTACTTTTATCCGATTTTGATTAGAACAGCAGCAGTAATGTTCTTCCATTGGTCATTCTATAGTGCCCTGCCTACTCATTCTTCCTTTTTTAAATTATTATCCTTTGTGCTAATACTCATCAATGCCCATACATCTTTTCGACACAGTCTTGGCTATCTGCATCATATTCCACCACGATGTATCACTACAAACTATTTGTTACATTTTCTGTTATTGGTGCCGCTATAAAACTTGCGAAATGAAACATGGACATCTCATTTGGCGATGTATTGCTATGAAAGAAAATAAATTAATGTGGTTATGCCAATGAAGCAATTTTATAGTTTAGTTAAGCAACTGTTTCAATAGTAGAATACTATAGTTTGAATACATGTCAATATTGTTTTGAGATAAAAAAAATACGTATCGAATGTGCCGTAACGTCTATGTAAATAGCCTATATGTTTGAGGATAAAAAAGCAGTCACCCGCAGGTCATCCCAAACCAATGTAGCTATTATGTGATTAAAATAAACATTTTATTATACTACAATATTAGCAACCCTAAGACGAAGTCGAAATAATTTATTCATGAACTTAACTTATGCATGTCAAAGTTAGGTTTTTATGTTTGTACTCTTGACTAGACATAATTCCTATATCGTGGGCTACAACATTCTAACAACGGAAACAAAGAATATCGAGACATGGAACAAATATACAAAATATTGTCGTGTGTGATCGATCGAACACACAATACTTGGCGAAACCCAATATGCCACTTGAACATTCGTGCTGTCAATATTTTATAAATTGAATAGTGATTTAATCACCATTAATTTGGAATGTGGTTACTTACCTAATATAAAAAAATAATGTCTTATAAAATCTATTATGTTAACAGTATTAACGCAGTGGCGCTGCTGCCAAAGAGCGTTGGCTACATGACACTGAACTCAACGGACCCTCGGGATCCGCCGCTCTTCTTCGCCAACTACTTCGATGACCCTGACGACATGCTCATGGTGAAAGACGCCTTGAACTACTTGAAACTGTTATTCTATGCTAAGGTTTTAATTTTTCATTTTTTTCAGTCATACATAAAATTAACATCGCCTAATAATTAAAGTTTCGTCTAATAGTTGAGTGATAATTGCAAGTAGAAGTTCGCGTAATAACATTCGAATAGTTATAAACAACGCGGTACCAACATTGCATGGAAAAGCGTAGCGCATGTGCTCATTTATGGTGATGTCAACACATTCAAATTTAATTCGAATGCATCCATGCACCTCGCGTTTTGAAGGTGAGGTCTTAGGTCGAACCGAATGGAGTCCAATTGCCACTATTGTACTAATAACTTTAATTAAATTATCAAGAATAATAGAGATATGATTACCTCAGTGGCACTGCAGCTGTGATCCGAGGTATTTCTTCTTCTGTCAAGACATTTACCTACTGATTTGTCGCCCAAAACCCAGGCATTAAAACCGAATTCTTATGCACAGCAGTCGCATTGCCTACAATTGCATCACCGACTTTACCTTTGAAAATTTAAAATATACTAATTAAAACTAAAATTGTCAAAGTATTCTTCTAACTAATATGATTATATTTATTTTCCAGACTTATTTATTAAGTAAAGTCTCGGTCGAGCTGGACCCCAGGTACACGACGGTATGTGACAAAAAAGCAAAAGCTTGGTCTGAAGAGTGGAGTGAGTGTATGATCCGCGAGCACACAGACCCTCAAAACCACCAGATCGGCACCACCGCCATCGGTTCCGTTATTGACGACAAACTCAGAGTCTACAACATTCAGAGTAAGGACTTTACTTTTTACAATGCTTGATCCAGAATAAAATAGTTTATAAATATGCACTAGCATACATTCAATGTCCTTTGGTGAATGAACTTACATGTCGAAGATGAATTCAAGTAATTGCTTACTTACTAGAGTAGTAAAAGATGGAATTTGTTACATTTACCAGGAGTGCCTTATTTAAATCACGCTTCTGAAATGTAGCACGCAAGCATACCGCTTGCTTGATGGTAAGCAATTAGCTAGCCTGTGGATTCATACAGCAGAGCCAGATGTCTCTTAAAAGAGGTCGTTGTATTGCCAGACTGTTAGTACAAGCGGCTAAGTTCACTGCCACAACACTGCTTTAAAATCTGGGAAGCCTTTTTCCCGAAGAAACATGACAAGACTGCGATCTTTTGTAAGGCAGGGTACGTTCTCGGTTTCAGTGTGTCCCGTGTGAGCAAGAATCGAAATTTCGAGTCACGTATCCATCACCAGGTAAAGATTTGTTGAAGCATAAACTTGTCATTAGATGTAAGCTATACTTCTGAAAATAGGCCCTCTTAGGCCTGATTCAATGGCCTTCATCCAAGAAACAAGTCCTTTTACCTTCGGACAGTTACGTTTTGACATATGTTTTTTTTTAATAGGTATGTTTCAGAAATGAAGTTATTATATTGAATATAAGAACTTGGCCGTAATTAATTTATAACAATGACATTTTTTACAGACTTACGCGTGTGCGATGCGGGTTCGATGCCGACGTTGGTGACTGGCAACCCGCAAGGTGCCATAATGGCGGTTGCCGAGAAATGCGCTGACCTCATCAAAACGAATTGGAAATAACTATGAAGCACAGAAAATACTGATAGACCCCTAATGCAAATAATATTAAATTTTTATGTGCAATAACCAGTGTATTTTTTAAAACATTAGGTTCTTGAACTATCCCTTCGTTCAAGTATTACGTAAGAAAAATGTTTGGAGTTGGGGTGAGATTAAGATAAACTAGAATAAAAGATTAAAAAGATAATATAAACTCATTAGTTTTAATATTTCAGTTCTAAAAACTAATGAGATTTAGGAGATAAGTACCTATGAGGCGCGCGCAGTCGATGGACTAACTACGTACTTATTAAATACATTGTGCATTTAATATAGATCAATATGGCCCTGTACAGCATGTAATTTAAATGAGTATTTTCAAAGATATTACAGATTTAAAATGCAGGGACATAGCGGTTGCGGCGGTACCGGCCGGTGGGCCAGCGGCGCGTGGCTATAAATATCGCGTCAAAGGCCGCGCTTCGCCATACGGCACTTTATGATTAGCAACGATCGCACGCATTTATCGGCGCTCTCTAACGAGGAAAAAAACAATTATTTCATTAATTAATTATTATTAATTATTTAATTATTACTTAATAAAAACGTGCTTTTCAGCGCGACAACGTAATCCGTACTTATAAGTAAGTAACGATAAATTTAAAAAATATATATTCGTAATTGTATGATATTATTTAAATTCTAAAGTGAAAGTCTTTTTTAAGACAAAACGTGCTTTTCAGCGCGACAATTTTTTCGAAATTGTATGTTCGTACTTTAGTCGGTATTAAGGTTAATTTTTAAACCGCACTTATAGTAAGTACATTAGGTAAGATAGGATTAGATTAAAACCATAATTTATCAATGGTATTTCTTATATTAAGATCTTGGTTTGAATTTAGAGTTAAGGCAATTTAGTATCAGGGCCAGTATTTTTAATTTCCGAAAATCGTAGTTTAAGATTAGGTATTTAAGTTAAAAAAGAACTGAATAGAATAGGTATCTTTTGTTGTTGATAATTGTTGATTATCTTTTGTTTTTAGTCGAACGAATAGTAAGTAAAATATTTTTTACTGCAGCACATACTAATAATATGGCAATTTGTTCATAATCATACGTATAGTTTTAAGGTGTGAGTTCAAACAAGAATTGAGTAAATTTTGTACAGAAATTATAAAGTCATGTCTGGAAGACGTCGTCATTCGAACATACGTCGTAGTACAGTGAATGCCAGAAGAGCACGTTTAGCAAGAGATGAGGGATCGTCAACGGAACGTAAGGATCGCCTCAGCCAGCTTCGGGATAGATATAGAGCTGAGAGAGAAAGATAATTTTATTTGCTTTTAACAAAAGTGAGATCTACCGGAAATATTGCATTAGCTGTCGCGTCATTCGCCATTGCCGCTACGCTTTTAGAAGGAGGCCGAACCGCACACTCTACATTCAAGCTCCCGCTGAAAATCTCCACAGATGATAATAACAGGGTCTGTAGTGTTTCTAAACAGAGCAATACAGGAAAATTGATGCGTGACTGCTCATTAATAGTCTGGGACGAAGCCACCATGTCAAACAAGACGTCTGTGGAAGCATTGGATAAGACAATGCGCGATTTGCGCAGCAAAAATTCACCTATGGGTGGATGTACAATTCTGTTCTCAGGAGACTTTCGTCAAATCTTACCAGTTGTAACTCGAGGAACACAAGCTGACGAAATAAATGCTTTCCTAAAAAGATCCAACCTTTGGCCACATACACACACATAAGGGTTTCATTGTCTTCGCGTGAGAACAGGTTTTTTCAGAGATGCTGCTAAAAGTTGGCAATGGAGAGTTAACACAAAGTGATTGAAGGATTAACCTAGAAAACTTTTGTGTTTATATAGACAACATCCAAGAGTTGGTCAACAATGTCTATCGCGACATTGATAACATAAGTTGTAAGACTATATCTTGGTTTAAAGAAAGAGCGATTCTGTCACCAACTAACGAACAAGTAGATAAGGTAAATAACTTGATTCTTTCAAAGATTGATGCGCCGACGCAAATATACAACTCGGTCGATACTGTTCTCGATTTGGAAGAAACTGTTCATTTTCCTACAGAATTTTTTAATTCTTTGAACCCGTCTGGACTCCCTCCTCATAAAATGGTGTTGAAGGTAGGTTGTCCTGTTATTTTATTAAGAATCCTGAATCCATCTAAACTTTTCAATGGCACGCGTTTGCTGGTAAAATCACTAAAGACTTTCATAATAGAGTGCACAATACTTATCGGATGTGGTACCGGAGAAGATGTATTGATTCCCCGAATTCCTCTGATACCATCGGATTTACCGTTCCAATTTAAACGCCTACAATTTCTGGTAAAGATATCTTTTGCAATGACCATTAATAAATCGCAGGGTCAAACTTTCAACGTTGCAGGCTTAGATTTGAGCGTTGAGTGTTTTTCACATGGCCAATTATATGGTTCACTTTTAAGAGTAACCTCTAAAGAAAACATCTTTGTATTGTCTTATGACAAAAAAGCTGTGAACGTTGAAAATAAAGACATTCTGTAGTATATTTAGTATCAGCATTGCACCCGTGCGAAGCCGGGGCGGGTCGCTAGTAATGTATATAATGTAGTATATATAATGTTTTAACTAAAAATACTAGGGTTGTATGTTGGCCATCACTGCTTAGAAGCCAGGCCTTCCTTGTAATATAACTCTAAATACGCCAATGCGTGTGAAACTTAGCTCATGCCCAGCAGTGGGACAGATCAGACCATAAGCAATTATTTATTTTATTAATCTTATAATGCTAATTACAATACTAACTTGAGTATCCAGGAGTTTTATACGACGATACACAACAAACTAATTAACGTACTTGCTTTTAATAAATCTATAGTTAACCCTCATTATCTCATAGCTTAATCAGTACATTAGCCTAATAATGTCACCTTAATTAAGTCCAAAATAATTATGGCATAACGTTGCGAACAGAAAATACAGCCCACCAACGTTGCCAATTATTACAAGACAATAGGTACGGATTAACTGGCTAGATATAACCCTCTCTCTTACAGGAAACAAACATTATCTAAAGTAGTAACACTGGTACCAAATTTCACCAGGTGAGTGAGAGTTCCTAAGGCGTGCTCTATCATTCCCATCTACAATCCCGTTTCCTAGGGTCGGTTGCAAGCGATATCCCTAGTATTACGATTTATTTTTATTTATGAAAAGTCAACTAGGAATAATTCCTGTGTCGCGACTCGCGAGGGACTTTACGCACAGGTATTCAAACAACGGACACACACAAATTTAGTCACGTGTGCGTGTCCGTAACATTATGCCAGTAACACTCCAGAAACGAATCCAGCGCTGGATTATAACTGGAATGCCTCCAGTGTAATCTAGAATGGCGGTCTACTGGTCTATTCCAGCACTATTTCGGTGCCGGAAATATCAAATCTCTTTTACTATAGCATCTGGTAGGGTCTTGAGGATATTCTGATAGAAAATCCAATGCAAATGCGTCCGTTACACTGCAATAAGCTTGCCATCTATTACGTAGTAGTAAACACCGACGACCAGAATAATATAGATGATAGCCTCCAGTTTATTGTTGAGTCCAGAAGCATTGAATTTATTTATTTTATTACTGAACTGGAATAATCTAAGTCAGTCATTACGTTGGCTTGAATGTTAGATATTGCAATTGCAAACTACTTTTACGATATCCGTTCGTTTTGTACTGAACTTTTGTATTTCTTCTTACACATGTTGCGATATTTTAGATAATTTAGTAGATTATAATTAAAAATACATACTCTTTTATTCCTTATAAAAGACAGGCAGTGTGTGAGGCATAATGGGCCTATTGCCATATAAATCGTATTTATCACTTGATTTATAAGAATTTAAATTACTTGGCCAGTATATCCCAGACAGTCTTTGGTACACTGACATTTAATTAAACTGGCTTCTATAACTCGTAAAAAGTTGTTTAATTTCAAATTTATAAGCTGCACTGTTCACTAATACATTATGAAATTAAAAGGTAACATTAAATAAAAGTAAAACTGATAGATAAAAAGATTTATATAAATGTAAATAATGAAAACATAAATACATGATTATACAACTAATACACACAATTCTGTTAATACTATAAGTTAATATTATTCAGACCTACAACTAATTAATTCATAATTTAAAAAACAAAATATTTTGTCATATTTAAAATTAGATTTCATTTTAGAAGGTAATAACGAGTTGTTAGTAAGCTAATAAATTCAAGGAATGATAATAATACCAATTGCATAATTTCTTATATGGTGGCAACACTGACGACAAGTATGTCTGGAGTTTTATGGTATAAAAATGTTAGACCGTAAGTGTTATGCATGACGGTACGTGTTTATTTATAAACTATAGACATAGTATATAAAGGAAAGACAGTGACTTATTAACACTTTTATTTCTGCTTTAAAACCTTAACACAAAATATAAATGCAAATATGGAAAGCAAGCAGAATTTTGAAATCTAGCTCCGATACATAGCAGTGTTGCCAAACGATAAAAGTATAAAGCTACTAATTATCTGAATACATGGATATATAACATTTAAATATAGCCAAACTTAAATAATACGGTGGTCCAATAATATAGAATTATTTTTTAATGAAATGCATAAATGGAAATGCTAAGAACATTGTAAGAACTAGGGTATATTAGCACCTCAGTATCTGTAGAGATTATTTTGAAATCCATATCAAACTAACTTAAATATCTACCATTTATATCTTATACCAATTTATTAGTTTGGCAAATATAATCAATATAATGGCGGTAACAGCGGGCTGTGCGTTACAATCAGCGTATGAAACATTTTATTTGAAAAGGCTTTTTATTAATATCGTAAGTACACTTTTGCACTGACTGTATTAAAAGGAAATTTGTAAATGGTATCAATCAACTGGAGTACTACCAGGTTCTTTACACAGGCTACACTATACAGTTACTAAGAGTAGGTATAGACAGCCAACGACATACCAAACATGACTCACCGATTTTACCTATATTATTTCAAAATAGAGGTAATGGTCATTAATATTTAGTAGTGTGCGCCCTGATACTCAAAGAGCCAGTCAAACAAAGAGATATATAAGGAGATCTGATTTTATCACCGAGCACGGAGAGCGACGGTCTTCATCTAAACAAAAGTAGTTATAATATTCGTGAAGTGGCGGACTATCTTACGTATAACATTCTAGACATGTGTACTGAAATTCTCCTTAACCGCTGGAACTATCTTGATGTAATTTTTGGTATGTGTTTAAGGAGTCTCTAGGTGGTGTAGTTTTATAATTTAACCCGGTAGGTGGCTCTGAGATCAGGTTGCAAGGCAACGTTCAGGTAGGAGGAACAGCTGTCGGATCCGCTAGTATAGAATATCACATGCAGGATCCCTAATAGCAATCTGTGTATTTCGTGCTCATGGACAACTCGCAGCATATAGTACAAACTCTACAGTATATTATGAAATACCATTTACATGTTTTAGAACGTTCAACAGCCCGCTTACAAGTAAACTTATTACTGCTCGTCCTTATCCTTGGCGCCGTGCTTCAGTATGCGCGTGAACTCGACGTAGTCAAACAGTCCGTCGCGAATAGGCGCCTCGCGTAACATCTCGTCGACGTCATCGTCGGTGAAGCGGTCACCCATCGTTGTTAACAGCTCCCGGAGACGCTCCTCACCTATCACGCCCATGTTCTCTTCATCAAAGCATCTGGTTGCAAATAAAAGGTGGTAGTGGTATCTCTGACTAGCTGCGCCCCGCATTTTCACACGATACACTCTATGCCGTGGGCATATCGGGATAAAATGTAGCCATGTGCTAATCCAGGTTTCCAGCTATCTACATACTAAGTTTCTTCGCAATCGGTTCAGTAGTTTTTGCGTGAAAGAGTAACAAACATCCATCTATCCTAATAAACGTTTACATTTATTATATTAGTAGGATAACGTCTTGAAGCCTAACAATACCTTAAAGTATTCTCTAGAGTTTGGTTTGATTGCCGCCGTTTGTGATAGCCCAGGTAAAATTAACGGGTCAGGCATTATTGATGGATAATTGAAAGTAGCAGCACGAAATCAAGGAATATCTGGTAGACAATCAAACTTTTCTTCTATTACTTAAGTAGGTATAGCAGAGGAAATGTGAGATTAATATACCTCTACTTAACCCAGGGATGTAAGAGTACTACTCTTACATCCCTGGAATCATCTTGCCAAGTATGTAAGTGAATGGTATACATACACTTACATACTTGGCAAGTTTACCCTGTTTACAATTACTTGTACTCCCACAACACAGCGCTAAGTGGCAGTCGTTCAACAACCTAGTGTAAGTGTGTGCCATCCATCATATTTATACAAAGTATAAATGCATGATTATATTATATTATGAATGATTAATATAGGTAGTTATTAAAAGAATTTACGCCTTATGGCCAAGAATGTCAATGTTGCAGATAAGTGTCATATTTGTATTATCAAAATATTTTTGAATCTCAGATTAGTAAAGTGTGTCATAGATGGAATCTTAATCCTAACTAATATTATAAATACAAATGTGAGTTTGTTTGTTACGCTTTCACGCCTAAACTAATCGACCGATCATTATGAAATTAAGAATTCATGTTGTCAGGGGTACAGAAAAGGACATGTAGGTACCCTCCATGCAACATAAATATACTGTTGCTAATGCAAAATCTAGATTAACGTAACCGGCAAAATACTAGATTTTGCCGGTTACGTTAATCTAGATTTTATCAATAAATTGGTATCCATTAGCAACAGTATATTTATGTTGCATGGAGGGTACCTACATGTCCTTTTCTGTACCCCTGACAACATGAATTCGAAATTTCATAATGATCGGTCGATTAGTTTAGGTTACTTAGTTTATTTTAACAATTATAATTTAGTCTTTTTACCATGCACATTACGCATCGAAATCTTTCGACCCAATATTTGCGATCTTGGTACGTATTTACATACTTTTTTGACGTTTTAGCAAGGTTTCACTGGCCATGGAGATAAGCAGACAGTCTACTTAGGTATGTAAATAACAAGCATAATCGCGTTAATTCCTGTTCCGATTCACCGAGCGATCGACGAATAAAAATAGTAATCTTCATATAAAAAAGAAAACATAAAAGGCAATTCATAATGAACAAAGAAAAGTTAAAAACATTTATGACCTTCATATAGGTATTCACTTCTAAAAATAACTCACCCAAATGCGTTTTTGATGACATCTTCAGGGTCGGTGCCCTGCAGGCGCTCACCGAACAGTGTGAGGAACATCGTGAAGTTGATAGGCCCTGGGGCCTCGTTCATCATGCCCTCCAAGTAGTCTTCAGTTGGATTTTTACCTACAGCAAGACATTTCTCTAATTTTTATTGTGATTTTAACAATTATTGCAATACTACACACATCAAAAGAGTCTAGGTATCAAATACGTTTTAGAGGCTCACCGCAATTGAGGATTATTACATTAACCATTTTTTATTGTAATTAATATATAATAATAATATAATATTCTACCACATACACGCAACACCATCTAGCCCAAACTAAGCAGAGCTTATACTATGGGTACTAGATATATACTTTTTTTGTAAATACATACATATTATACATAAAACTGGTTCTTTTTAGTGATTTCCACTATTTGAAAAGTCATTTTCTTTAAATTTCGATAAAAATATATAATAATAATAAATAATAATATAAATCAACTGTCAATCAGGATTTCTATAAAAGTGTGTAATAGCGTTTTTATAAAACCATTACAATTTCTGTATCGGAACTGAAAAAAACTGCATCAATAAGGAGCGAAGACATCATTTAACACGAGAATAGATGATTAGAGCCGTCGGAATGTTGCAAGTTGGTTCCAGGCAACGTGCAACTGTGGCTGTCGCTCTTGGCACTACGCAGAGCGTTATAAGTCGTCTCTGGACACGCTATCGTATCACGGGCAGCGTGACCGAGCGACATGGAGGACGATCTTGCATCACTACTCGCAGAGAGGACCGGTACATCCAAAATACTGCTCGACGGAATCGTAATATGACCGTGATATATATATATATATATATATATATATATATATATATATATAATAACGAATCATAGCTAAAAAACACAAGTTTCCGGTCGTTGACCTATGGTGGCTAGAACACCTGACGCAACCGCAGGTCAAAGAGAATGAAAGTGCAAAAATAATGTGGGAGATACGGGTACAAACAGATATTATCATAGTACACAATAGACCAGATATAATATACATAAATAAAATAGAAAATAGAACATACCTGATAGACATTACAGTACCATCTGATTACAACATAGGAGCAAATGAAATAGAAAAGCTTAGTAAATACCATGCACTTAAGAAAGAAATTACTAAACTATGGAAAACACCCACAGAAATAATACCCATAGTAGTAGGAGCCATCGGAGTAATAGCCAAAAGCCTAAATAGATATTGTAGCAAATTAGATTCCAACATAAACATTTCAATAATTCAAAAACAGGCAGCAATATACACATCAACAATAGTCGGCAAAGTTTTAGGAGATACAAATTTTTGTTAGAGAGGGCACTAAGCCACCTTTTCCCTGAGAGTCTCAGGGCGGGTACTCAGTATACCGAGCCAAAGCTCGAGAAGAGGAAACACTCTAAACAATAACGATAATTTAATAACTTAGATAGGAATTAAAGTAAAAACCTAGTCTGGAAGACTAGATTTGGCAAATATTAATTTGATCATTTTTTATACTTAATAATGTACTTGATCCCTACACACTTTTGATGTGTGTACTTTCGAAACAACAGAAGGGCCTTGATAATAACAAAAATATTAATCTGAATCCAAATTTTAAAATGTAATTTCTTTAAAGGATATAAATCCATCACTGGGTTTTTGCTGTACCACGGAGGATTTTACAATTATTTAAATTACAGATACAAGAGAGACCAGACAGAACAAACTCATTTGTCTATGGCCACTGCACATCTCTTCAACATTGATATAACTGACATATAAAGGTTGTATGAAGACCAAGAAGATAAATGCTCATCAGTTCTTGCACTGCATTAAAATGAGCAACCAATAGGCCAGGTTTCTAAAAATCAATTTTGAAGATGCTAAGCAACACAATGGTCGCCTATCTTTCTGGGCAGAGCTGATTTCTATGAATAACCACCCTCACATTCATATGGTCACTTATACAAAATTGGCTAGTTATATAACTAAGAAAAGGGTCTGTTAAGCTGGTTTGAGCAAGTAAAAAGAATGGACGTGAAAAGACTGCCTAAAAAAGTTTATAAGGCTAGTGTGAATGTAACAGTCACAAGAAGAAGACCTAGGCAAACATTTCTCGATCAGATTGGAGATGTTCTGGACAAAGGCCAGCTTAAGAGCACCTTAAACCGGTGAGAGTGTATGAGGAATGTGATGAGAGTGAATGAAGCTAGCGAAGTGTGTCAGGATCCTATCCCTCTGGGAAACAGGTATGAATCTATGTATGTATAACTAAGGGCGGAGAACACACCCTCATATGTAACTAATGCTAATACAATATATGCTATTCTTGGGGAACTTCCTAATAAGGACAAAAAATTGCAAGTAACAGTGTCATTAAAATGTTTAAGTAACTTAATGTATTTATGAATGTTTTATGTCTGTATCTACTAATAGAGGTGAAACCCTAATTATTTGTGTTGGTAATTTTATTGCATGTACACAGATAACTTATCTAGCTTATAAATAATAATAAGAACAGTTATTCTAGTTTCAAACTTTGTCAGTCTATTACTGTCTATCAATAACTGATGTGTTCATTAAGATCAAATATGGTATGGAAATAATGGGATAAAGACTCCTTATTAAACGAACTACATACATAGATATAAGTATAACACAACTAATAGTTGTGTAATGTATATATTCTCAGAGAGCAATATCATTGACATATGTTGTTACACCATTCACAGTTACATAGATACAAATAATACAAGTATAATGACATTGGTATGCAGGTCAATGCTGATGACTCAAACATATGGCTAAGATAATGATTTCTCATTCAATACAACTGTCTTTTGCACAAATGCTCCAAAGAAGAATTATGCAATTTAGGAACCTTTGCACCTGTTAGTCCAGCAGAATACATGTGAATTAATACTGGAATTTGTCAAAACAATCACCCTTAAAACTTAATTAAGTTAAGGTGACCTATAATGATTAACATAATCCAACTGCATAGATTATTTAGTGGTCATTATTCCCAGCTCATCTACTGGTATGGTGATACAAAAATATATCTGAACCACAAGTACTTAACCTTTCTTGTTCAATTTTATAATATTTCTAAAGTCTTGCAATATGCAGGATTTTACAAATATCATAAATTAAGAAATATTATACAGGTGCTGTTTTATTTTTAAATCATTAAATATATGACTCAACTTACCAAGAGAAGCTAACATATCATGGAGATCATCTTTGTCAACAAAACCATCCCTGTTCTGATCAATCATATTGAATGCCTCCTTGAACTCTGCTATTTGAGCCTGATCGAACATAGCAAACACATTGGAGGTTGCACGCTGGGCACGCTTCTTATTGGTGCCACGGCGGCCAGCTGTCTTACGTGACGACATGATTACTCCTAAAAGTAATTAAAAGAATTTAAAATACATATAATAAATCTGTAGAACAGTTACCTATATGATTCACTAATCCTATGAAATGACACAAATCTATTATTATAATATGCACAATAGTATTTTAAAAGCAATTTACTAACACACCTATTTAATTATGTGAGTAAACTTCCTTTTGTCAACGTTACGCTGATAATACAAGCGGCGATAGGTAAACTAAATTTTGTTGTGAACTATACAAAGTCAGTTTATAAATAAATTTTAATTAAAACTTGAAGTGACACTCAAATTATCGTCAGTTTCGTACGCTGACAAGAAAGTGACTCATTGCCAAAACTGCCTTTCAGTACCTATTAGTAACGAAGTTTATCTAGGACACACGATGTCATATACACCAGACTACCATAAAAGGATCGGTTTTTTCAACATAACATCTGTTAAATTCTTCTCACTTATTATAAACTGAACAGTACATATTAGACTTACCTGGACTTCTTAGATTATTTACCACTGGAAACAACGGTTAACAACCGAAATAAAACAAATTTAGCTTACAATTTACTCGGTGACTAATTTATTTGACGTCAGTAACGTGCATTCCGAAACTTAAGTTTATAGTGATTGAAACATAACATAAGAATTGATGCAAAATACAATGAACTCATTTATATTGAGATTTTATAACCTTTATTCACACTGTGTTTGATGTAACGTTACGCTTGATAATCATCATACAAAAAATATTATAAAATTATAACAGTAAATTATATTTTTCGTTTCTACATTTCATATTTTGAACGTCCATTAAGTATTGCCAGCATAAACATAAATGTCAAATAAATACAATTTATTGCAATTATATAAAATAAGTAAGAACAAAAAGTAGATAGTCATGGAAAAATAAAGTAGATATTTACGTACAAGCAACGTAAATACCTTATTATTTCGTTTATACCCCAGCTTTATAAGTACTAATGCTATGGACATACTATATAAAAATACTCCACCTACAACGTAGGTATATCAATTCGAGTAATAAGAGAGTTCCAAAAATAGGAATTAGATTACATATTTAAAATCAATTTCTTCGTCAGAGACAGACGGGGTTATTCATTGAACAAAATATTATCAATTATCATTCAACAAAAAAACAAATAACTCTTTGTAGTATAATTACCTCCTTCTTTTGATACCTCTATAGACACCTCATTCTCATGTACCATAAATTAATATGAAACATGTTGTCATCTCATTCTGTCATTGCTAATAATTGCCACCTATAATATGCACGCTTTTTATGTTGAATAAAATCAAGTATTCTTTGGTTTTGGCTATTATTGTATCAATTTATTCAACACATATGATTAATAAAAATGTCAACAAATAAACAAGTTCTTCATCTTCTGAAAAAAATCTTGTCATCGATGTCATGCTTTTTACGACCGGAGCGCTTCGACATCGAACCCGGTACATCGGCAGCCGATATAAAATGGACTCACTGGCGGTACACTTTTACAAACTTCTACTTTCTATGTGGAGAAAATTCTGAGCAGATTCGATTAAATTAAAACTTTTGGCTAATCATTTAACCCCCACAATTTTCTCGATGCTACGAGATTTTACGACATATGAGACTGCCATGATTTTGCTGGATAGTATGTACATAAAAGCAAATGATGTTATTCATGCGATATATACTATATAATCCACTAGGATATATATATATATATAATCCACTAGGAAACAAAAGCCAGAAGAGTCAATTTCCGACTAAATCCATGCTCTAAAGCATTTAAAATTAGCCTTTGATTACGCTTTTAAAAACGTGACAGCAGAACAAAATAAGAATGAATACATTCGTGATGTATTTATATCAAGCATTTCGAATCAAAAGATACAGCAAAGACAATTAGAGAGCTTAACTTTAACACTGGACCAAGCTCAAAATCAAGCCATATCTCTAGAAACTGCAGGAAATAACTCTTCTGCCTATATGCGTAACAGTAATTCTGAAATGCAGTTACACGCAGTAACAGATACTATCAAACATTGCGTTAACGAAACTAAAGATGTTACGGCTGCAGTGAATCAAAGCAAGGGTCAGCGTTGTTTCTTCTGAGGGAGTAAGAGCTTGCATCTACGAATTAAATGCCCAACGTTTGATGTTATTTGTCAATTGACTTCTAAGAAAGGCCACCTTGCTTCTGTCTGCAAAAGTCGTGGACAGACTAAATGCTATTGAAACTGAAGACGTACTGCTCATGCGAATGAAACAAAACACGTTACGGCTGCACCTCCGTCGAGCTTAAGTAAAGCAACTATTTCTATCAGTATCAATGAATTTCAAGCTGAGGCTCTGATCGACACAGGAAGTTCAGTCAGTTTCATAAACAAGAAATTGGTCTAAGATATGAGACTCGACATAAGCAAGCTATATCTTTGGTTTCTCTAAGTCACATTTCTTTCGTAGAAGGTATTTGTAATGCCACTATTAGACTGAACATACATACATACATAGATTCACGCCGGTTTCCCAGACGGGTAGGCAGAGACTACGGCTTTCCATTTGCTACGATCCTGACACACTTCTCTGCCTTCATTCACTTTCATCACATTTAGCTTAAACTGAACAAGCATACGTATTTCCCAACAACCTCTATTAATTGTCAATAATTGATGTGCTGATGTTATCATTGGACATGACTTACTGAAATACCATAAGAGTCTAGAATTCAACTTCGGTGGTTCAAGGGATACTTTGAAAATATGTGTCATGCAGGCATCAGTTCCTCCAGCGTCGCTGTTTACTAATCTTTCTTCTATCATAAAAGCTATTGCAATTAAATCAAGGTGATATACTGAATTGAATGAGAAATTTATTAGAGAAGAAATATCGAATCTTTTAAAGGATGGCGTGATTGAACCAAGTACTTCTCCATGGCGAGCGCAAGTACTTGTAAGTGGAGGCACGACGCACCGAAAACGACTTGTCATTGACTATTCCTTAACTATAAATAAGTTTACCGAACTTGATGCGTATCCATTACCTAATATTGAATCAATGGTGTTTAACGTTGCAAAATACAACAATTTCAGTCAAATTGATTTAAAAGCGCTTATCATCAAGTACCAATTTTAAAAGCAGAGCAACAGCTTTCGATGCATGTGTCTCCCTTTACCAATTTACTAGAATTCCATTTGGTGTCACTAATGGAGTAGCTGCATTTCAAAGAACACTACAACATATCATTCAAACTGAAAATTAAAGAGGCACATTCTGTTATCTCGATGATGTGACCGTGTGCTGATTAAATAAGGAAGATCATGACAAAATCATGCAATATTTCATGAACGCTGTAAAAAAATATAATCTTACGTTAAACGAATCAAAATGCATTTTAGATCATAAAGTATTAATCTTTTAGGATATTAAATTAAAAATAATGTCATCAAGCCTGACAAAGAAAGATTGAAACCTCTTCTAGATCTACCTATTCCAATGTTTATTCAGCATCCCTAAAACGTGCACTGAGTATGTTAGCCCACTATTCAAAATGGATTAACAATTTTGAGAACAAATTAAGCCATTGATTGGCAATACGTGGTTTCCACTAAGTCAAGACGCTATAAATTGTTTTGAAGGTTTAAAATCAGAAATTGCTAAAGCTTGCCTATCTGCTATTGACCATGTTGAAATGTTTACAGTGGAAACTGATGCGTCCGAATATTCGATAGCCGCTACTCTTGCCCAAAATGGACGCCCTGTGGCTTTCTTTTCAAGAACTTTATCCAATACGGAACGTAATCATTCATCTATCGAAAAAGAAGCAGGTGCGATTGTGGAAGCACTTCGTAAATGGCGACATTACTTAATCGGAAGACATTTTATCCTCATAACCGATCAGCAATCGGTAGCTTTCATGTTCGATCAGAAGTATTAAAGAAAGATAAAAAATGAAAAATCGAAAAATGGCGCTTAGTACTGTCTTGCTACAATTATGACATAATTTATCGCCCAGGACGGGCAAATACTGTAGCTGATGCGTTATCACGAGTTTGTGCTCATATGACTCCCCATAAACTCTACGAATTGCATGACCAGTTGTGTCATCCCGGTGTGACTTATGTTGACTGATTACTAGAATGTTGCATTGGGTGAGATCAAAGAATCTTCCATATTCTATAGATGCAATACGATCTATGACAACATCTTGTAAGATATGCGCTGAAATTAAACCACGGATTTTCAAACCTGATGGACGTTTAATTAAAGCCTTAGCTCCCTTTGAAAGACTAAATATTGATTTTAAAGGACCACTTCCCACAAATACGTCAAATCGATATGTACTAACTATAATCGACGAATTCTCAAGATTTCCATTCGCTTATCCCTGTAGCGATCTATCAGCTTCAACTGTGATAAAATGTCTGAAGGATCTATTTCACACTTTTGGATTACCATTACGTCCACTCTGATCGAGGATCTTCCTTCTTGTCGGAAGAATTAAGAAATTTCCTTACGCCACTGGGAATAGCTAGCTGTCTTCAATCAAAAGGTATATACATAATATACATTATATCTCAAACACGGGAACAAGCACTATCTAATTATTTACACTATTCGATCTCTTCTATACACAAGCATTAACGCTTCTCCTCACGAAAGATTGTTTATTTATCCTCATCGCTCACCGAATGGTTCATCTTTACCAACATGGCTTATAAATTCCGGACCAGTTCTAATAAAGAAAAATGTGAGAACTTCAAAATATGACCCAATAGTGGAAGAAGCCGAGGTTCTACAAGCGAACCCTACGTATTCGCATGTCCGACTCTTGGATGGACGAGAATGTACTGTATCCAATAGACAATTGGCGCCTTAACCTACAATTCCTAATATTGAAGACGAAGAAGACCAAGATAATGAAATCAATGTCCACCCGCTTAACACGAGTAATGAGCCACAAGTGCCAGCACAGTCTGACTGACTCTGACTGAATCTGAAGATGTGTATGATGAAAATGGTACAGAAACAGAGGCAGCACATGAACTTCGCCGCTCTACTCGTAAAAGACGCCCTCCATCATATCTTCGTGATTATATTGGAACTTGAAGGGCGGGTGATTGTAGTATAATTACCTCCTCCTTTTGATACCTCTATAGACACCTCATTCTAATGTACCATAAATATGAAACATGTTGTCATCTCATACTGTCATTGCTAATAATTGTCACCTATATAATATGCACGCTTTTTATGTTGAATAAAACCAAGTATTCTTTGGTTTTGGCTATTATTCTATCACTCTTTGCCCAACCTGTATCGAACCTAAAATGATACGAAGCAGTTGTAGTTGTAGATTATGTCCTAGCCAAAATCATTTCAAAGTAACACATGAATGTCAAAATTGATATAGTTGGTTAGTTTACTGAAGTGTTACATACCTTTTGACAACTAAACCGCCAAACGGAAATTAATAAAAGGTTTAAGGTTGGTTTTTAATTAATTGCCAAAATACATAAGTTCCGTTCCTTCCTGTTCGCGGGAAGCGGTTGGATGAGGGAGATCCAAGACGAGCGTTTCGGCTGATATGATGATGATGAAGCCTGAAGGTCGACAGCTAGAAAAAGATGATAGAATTCTATAAATGTTACCTTAATGACATTTGACAGTACAGCGTTTGACGTAAGCGGAAGGTTTTCAGTTTCAGTTGCCACAATGTCAAAAATGTAACGCGATTTTTAGATATTTTAATTTTTACGCTATATTTCGGCGGTCAAAAGTCACTAAGAACATTCAAATTATTCATCCAAATTAGGCTAGTAAACCTAATCTAGTAAGTAAATATATTTAAGACGAAGTATATGTTGATTTACGGGTTTGTTTTTAAATGTATAGTGTATTTTGTAGATGCTTAGACAATGCAAGACGAGCTTGCGATTAATAAGCACATCGCGAATAGCTTGCGCCAACCATTATGACGTCCTTGGAGTCACGCCGAAATCGACACAACATGACATCAAATCAGCCTACTATAAATTATCAAAAGTTTACCATCCAGACAAGTCGCCCGTAAGTGTGCTCATGTAAATATAGATTACGAGGCAATTTACGTAATAGTAGTAATATGATTAATGTTAAAGATCTTTTGTCATTCCAGGATGAAGAGTCAGCAAAAAAATTTAGAGATATTACAGAAGCATATGAAGTACTAGGCAATGTAAAATTAAAGAAAATGTATGATAGAGGTTAGTCTCACAAACAAATACAATAATGTAAACAATAGTTGTTTATTATTATAAACAAATATTATTTGCTTTATATTATAATACACTAGCAATTAAATACTTACTTGATGGTACCTTTACTTATTACCTTTACTTGATGGTTTTTATTATAAAAGAAGATCTTTGGGACTACAGCAGAACTAAACTAGAGATTTTAGTGATGCTGACAGTAAAATATGATAGTGAAACCATCTTAACAATGAAATTAAAGGTAGGAAAGTAAAATTAACTTTTTATAGTGTAAGCATGTTTAACATAAAAATTTTAGTTTTATTAATGCAAAAATAATGCTGTGGACTTTTATACAGATTTCAGTATTATTTATTGTAGGTTTGCTAGGAAATACAGAAAGTTGGTCAAGAATGAGAACTTCTGAAGAACCTGAACCAACGGATCCATCACTCAAATTCTACAAGTCACGCACCTCTCGCCATGCTGTGCCCACTATGGATGGCAAAAAACCAATATATGATTTTGATGCTTGGTATGTATTAAATTTTCAATTAACACATAATATTAAGTCTTTATAAGGGAATATACAGACTGAGTATTATGTTGCATCTAATTATCTTACCTAACTCTAGGGGTATATAGTTAGGTAGGACTATTACATTTATACTTTGTCAGCTAAGTTTCCTACTGACTAATCCTACATAAATTAAGGAAAATGCATGTAATACATGAAAGTCCTCCAGTCATCCTCACTAAACACTTTACTGGTAAGAAATAAAACCTGAAACATGCTTGCTTACATTTGCCTCAGGACTGAGTGGTCAAAACATGATTCAAAATGATGAATAATTACCATTAGTAAATAACAAGAAAAAGATAATGTACTCATGTTTATGAAAATAATTTGATGTATATTATTTAAACCCATACAACACCATACTGAAGTAATATAGTAATATAATAATAATATCAGTCCTGTATTAAACTGTCTCACTGCTGGGCATGGGCCTCTTCTCAGTGTGAGAAGAATTAGGCCATAGTCCACCACACTCACCTAGTGCGGATTGGCAGACTTCACATATCTTCAAGAACTTTATAGAGACCTCTCAGACATGCAGGTTTCCTCACGATGTTTTTCTTTCACCGTTAAATCAAGCAATAATTAACTATTTAATATGCACATAACTTCGAAAAGTCAGAGATCTGCACCTTGGGATCAAGCTCAAGACCTCTGCATGGCAGTCCAATAGTTTCCCACTAGGCTATCACTGCTTGAAGCAGCTGCACTGAAGTATTACAGATGATTAATCAGCACCCTGTACCTTGAAATATGAATAAAAATTGAATACATACCTTATAAATAATATGACAGTGCTATATATAATATTTTCTCAAGGTTAAGGCTTACTAAAGAATTGATTTATTTAGTTAAGCATACTATATATCTTTTATTGTTTTTTTCAGGGCGAAAAATCATTACAGCTCCTTATATGAGAAGTCACAATACGATAAGGACTTTATAAAGAAAAGGCGCCAAAAACAAGAGGAGGCCATTGTTGCACACAGACAAGAAACATTTATGTTTGTGATGTTCATTTTGGGTGGGATTTTTGTTGTATTAGCCATACAAGGCAACACAGACTATGATAGGGATGTAACATCAAAGACAAAAACAAATGTACAGGCAGAAAATGGAAAAGAATAGGCAATTTAAATTTAGTGGTATTCTATTTTTAAATTCTCATGCTGCTCTAATAGTAATAGTGATTTTTTTAGTAATACCTAGTGTGTCCTTTGCTTTCTTAGAGTTAATTGCAATAGAACATAATAATATGTCATGATTGTTCTTACCTATTCAAATTATCAATATCTTTGTCTTTATTATACTATTACTCAGTAGAATAATACGACAATGTGTCACTAAAAGATATGGTTATATTTGAGGTGAGATATCACATATTTTTACCAATTTATCAAAAAAGAAAATACATTAAAATATTGTGTTATATTAGACTATGGCAACACTACAAAGTTAATAATAAGATAAGCATAGCTATAATTTGCTATTTTAACAAATAGTCTTGTAATGGTTTAATAAATGTTTACATAAAAATCTTAAATCACATAACTATTATGACAATAAATTATGATCAGCTATAAATATTTGTATAAAGAAATCTGTTAATTATGCCTTCAAATATACACTTCATAGTGTCGGGAAGACCAATTTTTAACACAATCATTGTGATATACACATGATATTAACATGGTTCACATAAAGACATTTTACCACTTTTCTATACATTTATGCGTCTCATAAAAGAAATGTATGTTATTGCATATTAATTTTCCATTGCATTGCATTCCCTTTCAATATCAAATACAAGTACTTTTTTATAGATGTGCAGAGATTATAAATCAGTTGCACACAGACACTCTAGGTATTCTAGTAAATACATATAGTTGTACAATTATTTTGATAGTAATTAATATACACAATATAAATTTCACACAATATGCTTTGTATATACTTACTGTAGATAAGATATGTCACGTAATGTCTATTAGATGTAGTCAAATTGTGATAATGTTATAATAAAGAAGGACATATGTTACAATCAAATTGTATTATTATACTAGTTTCTAACCGCGGCTACGCTCTTTTCCACCAGGTTAAAAATAATCAGTCACTACTTGTAGAGTGACAGGTTATTTACACCAACTATCTCTATGAAAGAAAGATTTCAATCTGTGCTTTGTTAAGTGAAAGGATTACAAACAGACAAACATATTTTTGCGTTTATATTGTTAGAAACGTTAAGAAAGACTTTTAGAAGTATGACACATCTAAAATAAATATTGGGAATTTACTCTCACTAAAGCAGCTCAAGTGCTTCAGTGATACACTAGATATATACGTACATTCATAGTAAAGAATTTTGAAAATCTGATCTACACTATCTTGTTATTAATAATTGTTCTTGTGAAAATTTAGTGAATAAATTTAATTATCAAATTAATAAAAACAGTTTATATAGAAGAAATAGCCATCATCCGAAAAATTGTGCTTTGACTTGTGGCGTATGTATATGTATATGGCGTATGTATACGCACAGGCAACATATAAGTTTATGAGGAACCTGGAATCGAACGGAGCATCATACGTCTAGCCGGGCCGATACCAACTTATGAACTAAGCGACGCGCAAAGTTAGCTCCTGTTTTTATACGTGGCAGTATTTATAGGTGGCCGCGCCGCACGCACACACGCTCTAGAATTCCTCATAAAATGTAGAATTTCGTTTACTTGTCGCTGATTGGTGCAAATGAATATTGTTCACATTAGTACGAGCGTTACTTGTAAGAACGATGAGATATAAGAAGGCTTAAAAATTGTAAATATATTTTCAGTTGAATCAGTCTAGGTGTTTCAATATAACCCTAACGGTTACTAGCTACGGACCTGGCTTATGCCCGCCGACTGATACTGCGTTAAGACTACTCTACAAGGAACTTTATTGGACTGATTCCGTTTTGAGAACAATAGGAAAACGAACCATTTGATTCTTTTCTAAGTCTTCACTTTTATTAACATAGGTATATATCCGCATATTTTATTTTTCTCTATTCTACAGAAGATCGCAGCTGAACAATCTTGTGTTGTGTTCTAGAGTTTCTTATGTTCGTCTTATGGAACCTTGGTAGGGTTGTCAAAAACACGGCGATGGAAAATAATTAGAGTTGTCACCCGGTATTGAATAAAATAATTATTGTTAAATTATATTTGCAGCTAATTTCTGTTTGGCCATTGGTTGGGTTACATTTTCAGTAATCATCGAATAATCGATCTTCAGGCGCCTTTTACGTGCGACCTACTCAGCTGATAAATGAGTGTATATTTGTATAATACTGCGATACGTAATTTTTAAAAGGGTATCAGGCGTGTCGTATGCCCTCGTAAGGTAGTTTGAAAAAATGTGGTGATCGTGAAAGTTAAATAAGCAGAAGCCGTTTTTGATAGTAATTGAAGCAAACGCAACGCATAGTAACAAAAAGGCTCTATAGGGTCTCCACTCCATTTTGTCCAGAGCCTCCAAACTTGTAAATTCGGCTTTGTGTAGGTAAGTACAAGTAGAGGTATGTAGGTACTTGTTGCATAATTATTGTCTTACATTATTCTATTATCTGTGGTGTTTGCATATCAAGGTATTGTACTCTCGCAAATACATTATTTGTATGAATTAAAATAAAACTAGCTAATGGTTTAAAATATCTTTATAAATAAACTATACAGATGCAACGATTCAGTATAAAATAATTTTGGTACCTATAATTCGCGCATCGAGGGCGCCGTGCCTTAAAACATTTCCTTCCTGAGGTATAGAACCCTCAGTGCGCCATACGGAAAGTTGTTTAGTTATACTGATCAATTCGACCACGGTACCGCTAAAATATACGTATGTCGGCCTCGATGGCGTAGCAGTTGGTGTAACTGACTGCCACGCCTGAGGTCGCGGGTTTGATTCCCGCACAAGTCAAACATTTGTGTGCATAAACATGGTTGTTTGTCTTGGTCTGGGTGTTTCTATGTATAAAATGTATATATTTACAAAAAAAAATGTATATATATATGTATGTTTATCCATTGTCTAGTACCCATAGTACAAGCTCTGCTTAGTTTGGGCTAGATGGTGTTGCGTGTATGTGGTAGAATATTATTATTATACTAGATTTTTCCCGCGGCTTCGCTTGCGTTAATTTAGTTTTATCGATGAATTTGTATGCCTCGGGTACGGTACTTTTATTTCAAAGAAAGGTACTCTATGGCCTTATCTGTACCCCTGACAACGTGTATGCGATATTTCATAATGATCCGTCGAGTAGTTAAGGTTTGAAAGCGTAACAATCTGACTCACATTCGCATTTATAATATTAGTTAGGATTCAGTGTGTCATGTAAACAATTTGTGTAATGAATAGTTGTTTCAAGTCTGGGTAATCTTTTTGTCCGTTGTTTATGTTTGTAAGGTCCCCCACGACACGTGGATCATACTCAATGCGAAAGATAACTGTAATAACCGTTTATTTCCACCAGCAGGTAGGTACACCCGATTACCTACTTCAACCGGTAAATTTGTGAGATGGATCGCAGTAGTTCAACTGCGTATAAATAAATCCATTTATGAGTTGATCTACTGAGAAAATTGTTGAACTCACATAAGCTAATTCAGCGACTATCACTCCTGAGCAGTTTGATGACTGTATGTTAAATCGTCCATGAAGGGACTGCTTTGCTACATACATTTGTGCAAATAGAGCAATAACATGATTATATAAATCAAAACTTTTCATTTAGTTATCTACGTATTTTGCTATTTATTTACTTAAGGTAGTTTAAATAAACTAAGTAGGTACTTACATATATCTTTGTACATAACTAATACTTGACCCCTATAAAAGCTAAAGTAAATTATCTTCAAGAACTGTGAACACTAGCTTTTTGTGCTGTAGAGGAATATAATTTATCCAATTAAGGGTAGAACTTTAGTCACTTTGTTCCTCTGAAGACTCCCGTAATATTGCTTTGATGTCTTCAACGGAAGAACCAGCAGAGTCGTTAGACAAGGGACTCTGTGCATCTCCATCTGCGTTCTTCGGATACTCATGGATGATTACTTGGTGGCGGAATGGCGGTTTGCCTGAAGGTTTCGTGTCTGGGCCACTCGTGTGCCAACTGAACTGCACCGGCACGTCTTGACCGTGTGACGAACCCGCCGTATTGTCATAGAAATATTCGCTCGGCTGGTTGTATTTTATATTCTTAATCAGTTTCATAACTTCAAATCTAAAATCAAAGTTCTGTCTCTGCGTCATGGACTTCATATCTGGCAGAATGTTTAATAGAAAATTCATATCAGGGTCTGTTCTTTTATCCCTAGTGGTACTACTACTAGCAGTGAAATTTCTGCTGGAAGTCTTTTTCTGGCGTTTCCCCGTAGACACTGGCTTTTCTCTGGCCCATGTGAATGATGATTGGCTGACATCCGAATCGCCTCCATTTGGCATAGTATCGTAATGTTCGGTAACGTTGCCAGATTTACTTAACTCCTGTGATTCGTCATCGACTGGTTTGGGTATGTCCAAAAACTGTAGCATCGCAAGAAAAGGTGCTTTGCGTTTTCTTAGCGGTTTTTCACCTTTGGTCGCGCGTTCCTTAGACTTCTGTCTGGTGAAATAATCACGAAGACCTTTCCATTTTTTCTGCAAATGTCTGACTGAAAATACAATCAATTCATCACTTTAATTATACGATTATAGATACTTATTAGTGATTAGTCTTCGATGTGTCGTAATTCTACGGGCCCAATACTACAAAAGAAAAAAATATTCTGATGACAAGACCAAAAATATTACCAACCTATTAAAGAACTATCCCAACAAAACAAAAGATCTTTTTTAAATATTACACTCGACCGCAAAGAAAAAGGGTCGATTAGAAAATCTTCAATATCTTCAAAGGTACCTGACCTAGCTTTATGAAATAAAGACTTTAAGACTATTTGAATGCGCTTTAATGAAAATAAAAAAAAATGTATTCAAGATTTTTTATTTTTAATAAATTTTTCAGTATTTTCGTAAATGTAGATTGGTTACAGATGTGTCGAATTCGCGTATTTTAA
Source organism: Catocala fraxini (assembly GCA_930367265.1). NCBI lineage: Eukaryota > Metazoa > Arthropoda > Insecta > Lepidoptera > Erebidae > Catocala > Catocala fraxini. The sequence goes on from OV884043.1 coordinate 17,291,521, forward strand.
TTTTTAGTACTTTGTGTTGCCTCCACGAGCTCACAATATTGCTGTTATGCGATTTGGCATACTTTCTACTAGGTTTTTGAGGCAATGCTGCGGAATATTCTGCCATTCCTCTATTAGAACTTCTTTAATTTCACGTAGCGTGATTGGCGGCGGATTCCGCTGACGTACACGTCGTCCCAGTTCGTCCCATGCATGCTCAATGGGGTTTAAGTCGGGGCTGCGTGCTGGCCACGCCATGTGTGTGATACAGACTTCTTGAAAATAGGAAAACACTATCTGAGCTGTATGCGGACGGGCATTGTCTCGCATACAAACAGCATTCTCGCCCATGTTTACTAAAAATGGACCAACTTAGTCATTCAGAATTTCAGTGACATATGTATCTTTCTGCAGTTAAAGTTCCATTTTCTATCACAATAGCTCAGAGCGGCTTTCAGAAGATATCCCAACCCACATGTGAACAGAGCCGCCATATAGTACTTTTTCTTCTATACAGGCTTGGTTATAGCGCTCTCCCGGTCTTCTGTACACTCTTTTCCTCCCGTCGTGCTTGTATAAACAGAATCTAGACTGTCTGAAAACATAACTCTTGACCAGTCATTCAGAGCCCAATTCTCGTGTTCTCTACCATAACTCAACCTTGAGTTTCTGTGGTGTCTTTCTAGTTTTGGGCTATTTGCAGGTCTTAATGACTTTAAATTTGCTTCAGCCAGACGCCGCCTTACTGTATCCATACTCAGATTGTTTCCTCCAGCTCATAAATGATGATTTTTTACTTCAACAGCCGTAAGAAAGCGATTTCTCAAAATTGTTGACACCATATAGCGATCCTCCTGCGCCATCGTGCACCTTGTTCGGCCTGGTCCTGGTCTTCGAAGATTGGATCCAGTTTCATAGAAACGCTGGAATACTCGCTAAACTGTAGAAAGAGTCACACCAACAGTTCTCGCTGTATTTCGCTGACTGTGCCCATCTTCAAGCATTGTCAGGATCCTGGTACATTCTTCAGGGGTTAACCACATGATGACTTCAGAATAATAAAATTTATAAGGCAGAGACACCATATTTATAACTTTTTTATTGCAAAACTAAAACAAACGCGAAACAATTGATTTGAATTTTTTGGTACTAAATTCAAAAACGACCATTATTTTACATTTTCAGTTTTTTATACAATCATCAAAAATAAATAAAAAGGTTTTATATATTATTTTATGACATTAAATATTCTTTAATTTAGTATTTATTTCTTAAAGCTAGGTCAGGTACTTTTGAAGTTATTGAAGATTTTCTAACCGACCCTTTTTCTTTGCGGTCCAGTGTAGTTGCAACACAAGTATTTTATGGTGATAATAATTATATTGGATATAATGTACCTAATAGTTATAGTAATATGCGGTAGGCTGAGCCTGGCTAGATGAATATCTGAATCATGAAGCGCTGATATGTATGGTCCTTAATATGGTTCCATCGTGGGTCTACTGTCGTAAGCATGCATTACCGATCTTAAGAAAACTAAACATTCAATAAGTTCACGCAAAGTATTTTTATTGTCGTTGTCGTTGTCGAGCAGGCTCATCTAATGATAGGTACTCAGTGACCCCAGCTCATAGTTAATCTCTTAGACCCTGCCACCAGAGACAAAGCTAATGACGGGGGTCGTATATCCCAAGGAGCTGTATTGCAACCATAACAGGCAGACAGGTAATCCTCAACAATAGGTACAGGCAACAGGATAACTTACTAACTTTACAAAAATTTATGTTTTTATTAGGTTTTGCTTCAGTAAATTATCGTACTAGCAATGTGGGTATCAAATTACTAGTTTTCTTGTTAAGTTTTCCAGTTAAGCTAGACTTGTGTTATAAGCGGGGTCACGTCATCGTCAGTAGTGCATATATAGGATCTAAATCACAAACTCTCAATTGCAAGTGCAATGCCTTATCTAGTAGGTTAGTTACAACCGCTTATGTCCACAAATGGCCAGACAGGTACAGTTACAATGCTACTCACCTATTTCTCTTTTATTTCTGTCACTCAAAGTCAAAAAGTCTTCGTACAGTATGACAGCAATTTCCATCCAAGCCTGTTGTTTAATATCTTTGTCGTTATACTCTGGCAAATTGTAATTCCATATAAACGGTTTATTTTGTACTGCCGTAATCAGTTGTTCCGTTTCAATATTCACTTGGATTTTTCTAGTCTTTGCCCTTGAAGATGAGAATGATGAATCGCTGTCCTCGGACTCCTGTTCAGCAGGAACGCCATCATCCGGTTTGGTCACGTTTAGAAACTGTAGCATCTTCAGCGATGGAGCTTTACGCCTCTTTCGTCTGTCCGTCTCGTGTTTAACTTTAGGACCGTTGTTTCTCGCTCTTGCGAAGTAATCACGTAATCCCTTCCATTTCTTTTGTATTTCTCGTACTGAAATAAGCAATTATTTTCAATTGTATGGTATAAAATTGGCATCTTACACAATATGAGTGGTGCAGTGGTTTAAGTGGTCACGTCATCACTAGATATGTAGCGGGTTCGATCCACACATGAAACATAATATACATAGTAGATAGATGTTTTAAGTATAATAACGACCGCACGGGATATTCCTAGTAAATATATAATCTAAAAGTAATAAAAATCTGTTTAATATATGTAATGTTTGAATTTTAATTATATATTGTGCCAATTGTATGAAATACCTACGTACGATATGCCTGCCGCTATTTGTCAGCGCACTATTGTATTTAATTATACCTACTTATATTGGTTACTCCATTTATTCCTAACTAGGCAACTTTACCTACTATGTAAGTTGAAAAGGTCGTTTTGCCGGCGAATCCTGCTTTATCACACGTCCCGACTATCTGAGGCATCTGCATTGCATTATCGCTTACTACGCGTGCTATGCGCCTGCCTGCCGCGCTGGCGCACCAAAGAGAAAGTGCAACGCTTGCATTTGTCGGTGGAAAACAGCCATATAAATCATTATTAAAATACCTACGCTTTTCTGTTTTAAATGTTGCATCCATATTCGACCAATTTTCGAACATAATCTGCGCAATCTCGTCCCATGCTTGTTGTTTTGCTAATTTATTGCTACTATAATTTTCCAAGTTATTATTCCATAAACATGGTCTCTTTTGAATTTCAGCAATAAATTGTATTGTATGAATGCCCATTATTACAAACGAAACAAATTAGACGCCTTGATAGATCATGCGCATTAATATTAGCACTCTGAGTTAATTTACACTTTGCATAATTGCTTGCGGTTCGCCGCTGATCGTATGGTATTATGCATCAAATGATCTAGCAATTGCTCAGACCACCCGAGAAAGTTTGCTCATAACTGCCTAGCGTATTATAAGAACAAAGCGGACGCCATGCATTTACTGTAGTAATAGGTATATTCACAAATACACAGCGCGATCAATCAGCTCACAGTCAGCAAGTCAGCGACAAACTGTTTGTGGATAGCACAGTGGGCGCTACGCTCGGCCGCGGCTATAGAGATGTAGCTTTAGTTTCAGAAACAATAACAAACGAAAATTGTAGGCGAGTGGACATTCAACTCAACTAATTGATATAAAAGTGTCTTGTTCTCTTCTTGCTAATATAGTCTTAAAATTGATTTATCATATCAAAATGACTAATTTATTATGTACTCCTGCCACAGACATATACATAAGTACCTAGTAGACTCCTGCTTATCTTTACCAAGGTACATAATATAATTAATTGTTCTTTATCATTATCGCTTTGTTCATAAATTTTTTATTCAATAAAGTGTAGAACGTCAAATTCATGATTCTAAATACAGTGCGTTGATTAAAAGGTAATAATGATAAAACAAAACAATAATTTCAAGCCGCGTTGAGCATCTTTAAAGTATGGCTCACCAGGACTCGGGCTTGGCGAGGTTATGGCACGTCGGCCGTGCGAACAATGCTCGGCTCGGCTATGATGGAGTCGAAAGGTCTTTCTTCTCTCTGGAGGAACATACAATATATAGGATGGTTCATGGAGTTCAGGATAAATTCGTCCGTGAAGGATTTTGCAAGCCATGGTGAGTTGATCTGTGGTTGAACCGGCCTCTTCTTACCTCCAAGAAATTAAAACCCATAATCCCTAAAAGGTAGTTAGTTGGGTACAATTTTGGCAAGAAATAGTAGTAAATAGTAAAGTCTTTTGTAGTGTCAGCCTACTATATAGAAATCTGAGAAAAGTCTTTTGCACCTTTTCAAACATGAAATCCTGGGAGGCTGTATAAGAATTCCAGACACAGGACATAGTTTTGCCGAGGGTAACATAAAGAAGCATTATAGTTTGTGGATTCTGAAAGTCATTAGAATTATGTAAGACAAAACCTAGTAGCCTAAAAGATTATTAAGTCAGGACGGATATCAGATGTTGACTCTAGTACTAAATTTTATGCAATGCTTAAGAATCGTATAATTTCTACGTTGAGATGGTATCCGAATGAGATTTTATTACATGACCTACACAGCAGATCTTATTCGCGATAACAATCCATATATTTCTTACTCCAAACCGTACACGGTACGGCACGTACAAACTAAACACTTTTATGAAATACTCGACTAATCATATCTAAATGCAAGTAACTCTAATTTCTCTATTTATCATAAACTTAGAGAGTATTTGCTCTATGGTTATAAATTTAATTACAATTAATTACGTCAATTTTATCATTTTTCACTGCAAAGTTTGTCTTTTTTTTATTATACGCTGCATTGTGATAAATTACATAAAGCAATAAAAATCTGAATTCTGAAAGGAGTTTGTTGTGCTTTGAAGAATAGACATGGATTCCCTTGTCGGTTACGGCAGTGATGATGAAAATGAATCTGAACGATATGGAAGCCAACACTCATTGGTAAGTTTTGGCGTCCTTGAAGAAAATCGTAGTGCTTATTTCCTTCTTGCACATCTAGTCTGACGAGATAAATTCTATTTTAATGAGAATCACTCGAGAATCCTGGATATTAATCTGCATTCTCTGCTTGACAATAGAATGATATTTTAGGTGGGAGCTGGAGGCAGCAGCGGACACCGCCGTCGGGACGACGACACCAACTACGATGACGTCAATATGGACATGAGCGAGGTAACTTTCAGAAATGTTTATCAACACAGCCAACATTACATGTATGTTCTGCAGTCGTATGTTTAGCAACTTAGTTGGTAACTGATTACAGTGGCTCGTTGTCAGTCACTGTTGACTCCTGCAGAGTGTATCAAGTTATAAACACTAGATATTACATTGATACTTAAGTAGTATATTCTTCATTTTACATTTAGGCATTTGTGCCAGTATCCATATATCTAAAATAGCTGCAGTATACCTTGCATATAAATATTACCAATAGTTTTTTACACTTCATTAAATATTGTTGAATAAAAAAGCAACTTATGCATAAAGCTGTTTTCAACGATGATATTAACACTTTTATTATTTTATATGTTACCCATTTGTAAATTGACACAAAACAAAAGTCAAATACCCCTTGAGTACGCGCTGAGGCTTGAAGATGACCATCCGAGTCCGTGCAAACTGCGCCCCTTAGCTACAGACCCACGTGAGTACATAGCTGTAAAATAACAACATCTTATCCTCATATTAAACTTTATTATGTAAATCATGATTTATGTATACTATTATTTTAAGATATTCCCATATAAGTATATAACAGTATATTGTAATAATTACCAACAACATGTGGTGTTTTATATAATCATACCAAATGAATAACATTGTAACTCATCAAGCAAGTATTGCAGAAGAGCAAAAAGAAAATTTGCCTTTTATAAATTGTATTACAGATGTTTTTATGGTACCTTAAATAGCCATCTAAACACCACTTGAAATGCAATATGTGAAGAGTGTTAAGTGATAGTTCTTCTTTTCTGTAATCATTGTATTATATTTACAATATCATTCATTTTGTTTGAATATGACATTTGTGAGTAAATTGTTTAAGGCAAGTATAATATTATCTTCAACCTAAATACATTTATTGGGTTAATTATTTTATGATATAATTGCTTCAATAATTTCTCTAGCTTCTCTTATGAAGATGGAACGTGTCTTGATGAAGCCGGTGGCATAAACTCTAAAGAGAAGGTGAGAGTGTTTATGCCACCTCTGATCAGAAGAGTACAAGTACTAGTGGTTATTATATTATCAATTACAAAATTCAATGTTAATAATTTTAGATGGTTAAAGCGGAAGAGGCTTAAAGCATTTATGGCCAAATAATAAAATAAGTCATATGTAATTAAGTTAAAAATTTAATGAATATTCATTGAATATGAACTACTATGGTTATTTAGATTAAATAAATAGGTAATATTACTTATTTATACATAGATCTTCAGATATAAATAAATAATAATATAATATAAAAATGTATTGTCTGGCTGTCGGTGTGTCACTGCAATTCAACAGGATAATATGTTAGCTGCTATATTGGACAACTCATTCAGTCTAAACAACTAACAGCAAATATCTTTAATGCATATGGTACTATTTATTATTATTATCATAAATTCTTGTAGCTGTCTGAACAATGGTAGGTCATTGTTATATCTGCCCAGAGTGTATGTCACTAAATATATAAATAGAATATGGGTGAATGCAAGAGTTTATGCAGCATTTTACTGGTTTAATAATCCATTATTCTATAGGAAAAGCAACATACTAAAGTACTTAAACATAAAATTACATAACATTTAAAGTAATATAATATTTCCTAGAATTATTGTAGTAGGCATTACAAAGTCAACATGGATGCCATATTATCAAATCAAAACCTATAATTATCCAATTAATAATCCATACTTATATTATACTTGTGAATGCAGCTCTGTCTGTCACACTTTCACGGCTAAACAACTGAACTCATATTGATGAAATTTCGCCAGGAGATAGAATGCATCGCTTTTTTTTCGGTTTACTTTATTATTCCGCGGGATTCGGGCAAAGCCATAGGCAAAAACTAGTTTTATATAACTTTACACAAAATCTAAGAATGAGTCATTAAAATTATTTCTGTTTTGTTTAATTTCCTTTTTGTGTTTATCAAACACTGAAAAGTATCACTGCAATGTTTTGTGTCATGGATGACAGGGAAAGTCATGAGATCATATGCGAGTTTGGGATATATATGTGTTAGTGATGTAAGTTGTGCGTTTGTTGTCGCAGGACTCGCAGGATGCGGAGTCGGAGCCCGAGCTGCCGCCCGCGGAGCCTTCACCCCCGCCAGAACCGTCGAGGCATGAACGAAGAGGGTCCAGTGAGTAGTACAATATTTATTCTGATTTTGTTATTATTTTGTTCTTTGTAGCTGAGTACATGGTCTCTGTTTAACTCTCGGGTCTAGTAAAATGGTTCTGGATTTTTCTGTCAAGAAATTCTCAGTAACAATACAGAGTTAGGAAATGTGCTTGGGAGACGGCAATAGGTTTGCCACCTTTAACGTGGGACCACAATAGAAAGAGGTGTACTCTTTCTTCTTGTTGTTTTGTCCTTATAGAGATAACTTCCGCACTAAGAATAATTCCTGTATCACGGTTGACTTTACAAACATCCAAACAACGGTCACAAAGAGACATCCAAAGTCGAAACAATTATTTGTAGATCACACCTTTTTTTTGTCGCCAACTTTTGGTCTAAACCACAACACGCGGCGCAGTGGCGGAGGTGAGGCAACCACTATGCTGTCCGTGCAGTAAATTAAAGACCGCATACTCCTTCATGGAAACTCTCTCTTAATTATCGTCATTTCTACAGATGACAGTCGCGAGCGTGATAGAGAGCGTGACCGCGGCAGGGAGCGCGACTGCGAGCGTAAGGACAGGCGTCGCGAGTCTCCCCCGCGCGCGCGCTCCGACAGAGACCGGGCCGACAGGCGCTCGCCTCGGAGAGACGACAGACACACCAGGTAACATAATACCACTAGATTTCCCACGGCTTCTTTCTTTTCTTTTTGAAAAGACAACTCCCGCACTAGGAATAATGCCTGTGTCGCGAGGTACAACCATTCAAACAACAGATACAAAGAATACCCAGACTCGGAACAATCATTTTTGGACCACACAAATTTTTGTTCTGTGTGCGATTCAAATAACACTCCGAGCAGTGGCAGCGGAGATGCGACCACTTAAACTACTACTACCACAGCCGCTCGAAGAAATGTAGGATAGGATAGTAACAGCACTTTTTCTGGATGAAAGGTACCCTATGTCCTATTCTGTGTCTACGTGTATGCGAAATTTCATCATGATCGGTCGAGAAAGCGTAACAAACAAACTAACTCACTTTCGCATTTATAATATTAGTTAGGATTGATACCAGCCTGTCTATTAAACTGTCCCACTGCTGGGCTTGGGCCTTTTCTCAGTGTGAGGTTAGGCCGTAGTCCACCACGCTGGCCCAGTGCATTTCGGCAGTCTTCACATCTTTAAGAACATTATAGGGATTATACTCTCAGACATGCAGGTTTCCTCTGGATGTTTTATTTCACCGTTAGTTTACTATATAAATCGGACATAACTTCGAAAAGTCAGAGATGCGCGACTTCGTTCCAAACTCAGGCCTCTGCGTGGCAGTCAAACAGTCACAGTTAACAGGTAACATGCCATCGAATATTTATAGACTTAATGTAGATGTTGTCAATAAATTTCTATTCCTCGGTAACAGTACGTTTTTTCGGATTGAATATTTGATGCTAATCTATGTCCTTTTCTGAAAATTTGTTGTGGCGTAAAATGGGAGAGGCCTATGTCCAGCAGTGGACTGCGGTGGGCTGATTGATTGATTGATTGATATGTCCTTTTCTGAAAATTTGTATGCAAAATTTTATAATGATCGGTCAAGTAGTTTAGGCTTGAAAGCGTTACAAAAACAAAGTTACATTTATTATATTAGTTGGAAATAATTATAATAACTTCCAGTTTTAGACATGCAGATCAAGTAAAATTTGGTAACATGTAACAGACAGTCAAACGCGTGACAAATGAATTAGCAACTGTCAATCAAATCAATAAACACAAGTTTAAGTGTGTTTAATCAGCATTTTAGAAGATTCTGCTTTAAACTTCACAGAACCAGATAAACGTTGGATATGCCTTAGAATTAATCGCTAGGGAATAATGTTCAGTCTTTAAGTATATTGGTAAAAGCTGTATTATATCAATAAGAATATTTGATTACATGTTTATTGCTGATAATGACAGCCTAGCATCAAAATGGTAGTTGCTGTTGTTTGAATTTGTACATTATTTTACCCACAAAAGGAAACAGCAATTAAAATGTTTTTTTCGTGCAAGCAGTATCAATAATGGTTGCAAAATTAGGGAATACCGAGAAGGTAATTAATATTATAAATTTGGATAAGTAAAAGTTATCTCCCTTGGAGAGCTGGTTTTAAATACCAGCTATGACAGAGTTTGTATCATGCATCCTTTTTCTATCATTTCACACTTGTATCTTATCTATTTTTGAGTAGATTCTTTGTATTTTAGAGTTTAGGCAATGTAACTATTACACTACAATTAAATCAGAGGTTTCTAAATTTAGCAGGTTCCGGTGGACCCTCTGCAGCTACACTACACCATATTCCTTGGTATTCGTATTTATATTTGATCAAATCTTTACGGGCTTGCCTATTTTTTGTCTGAACCTACCAAGATAGATGGGGAGACCTTTTTACCGGTTTTTTTTTTACCTCTGGTACTGAATATGGATTATGCAAGTTTTTAAGTAACAGTCGCTGAGCTTCTTAAAATATTATCTGTCTACATTGATAGGTGAAGTCAAGCCAACATTTTAGTTCTTCACTATAGAAAGCAAATAAATTTTCGTGGACCCCCGCTCACGAATTGTGGACCTGCCACATAGAGATGTCGAGATCGATCCTAAAGCGCGCATCTCTGACTTTTCAAAGTTATGGACTTTTCAAAGTTATGTGCGTATTAAATAGTTAATTATGGCTCGCTTTAACGGTGAAGGAAAACCTCGTGATGTAACCTGCATGTCTGAGAGTTCTGAATAATGTTCTCGAAGATGTGTGAAGTTTGCCAACCTGCACTGGGTCAGCGTGGTGGATTATGGCCTAATCCTTCTTTCACTGAGAAGAGCCCCGTGCCCAGCAGTGGGACAGTTTAATACAGGGCTGATATTATTATATATTTGTCTTACAAATATTGATGAACTTTCTATTTCTGTGATATGACCCAGGCATTTGATTACGTGGACCATAGAATTCTAAAAGACAAGTTGGAATGCTATGGCGTCAGAGGGAATGTCCTAAATCTATTAGACTCATACTTATCACATAGAAAACAATTTACGGCGTTAACAGGAGTCAACGTTAAGACTAAAAAGGAAAGGACAGTCATTTCAAAAGAGCGCATTGCTACATATGGTGTACCACAGGGCAGCGTACTCGGCCCTTTATTGTTCATTGTCTATATTAACGACCTACCCAAAGCGGTAGGTAATCCGATGACTCTCTTTGCTGATGATAGTACACTGACAGTACCATGTAAATCACTTGACATTTATGCGAACGACATTAATAATTCTTTTTCTGTAATAATTTCATGGATGAACAATAATAATTTAAAAATTAATCTAGGAAAGACACAAATAATGCACTTCAGCCAAAAAAAATCGGTCACACAGGACAGTCAACTAAAATTAAAATTTGACGATACTATTATAGATGAGGTTGACAATGTTACTTTCCTAGGATTAACAATAGATGCCAAACTGAACTGGAAAGCAAATATAGAAACTCTTTCTAAAAAAATAAGCAGCCGTTCATATGCCCTTTATAAACTTGCTGCTGATGTAAACATTCCCGCATTACTAACTGCATATCATGGCCTCATCGAATCCATTTTAAGATTCGGTATTATCTTTTGGGGCAATTCAGTCGATAAAGAGACTGTGTTTAAATTGCAGAAACGATGTGTTAGAGGTATGTTTGGCTTACAGGTCACTGATAGTTGCAGACCATATTTTGAAAAATATAAAATATTAACTCTTCCATCATTGTATATTTATGAAACAGCAGTATTTGTAAGAACATATCCAAGTTTATTTTGTAAATTGTCCGATGTGGTTCTGCGTAATCGCCGTGACAACCATAAACTTTGTATGCACACAGCTAAAACGGCACTCTTGGGCAAAAGTATATTTTGTATGGCCCCTAAAGTATATAATAAGTTACCAAACACATACAAAAATCTTAATATTAATACATTTAAATATAAATTGAAACAGTTACTGTTAAAAAAATGTTACTATACCATTAATGATTTTCTACAAGATGGACATTTATTTTGATATTATTCTAAATATTGAATTTGATTGGTAGCTCATTTGACATTTTAATACCTACTGACTATTTGATTTCTCTTTGTTATAAATAATTTGAATGCTACTTATTACATTTCTGAATATAATATTTGCATGTCTAGAATTAATGGACAGAACATGTTGATACAATGTATTATTTTAACTAACACCAAATGTACTACACATGTTGAGACAAATAAACATATCTTTATCTTTATCTTTATCTTATCTTAGACCAGAGCGTGAGCGCCCGGGTGCAAGGCCGGAGTCCCGGCGCGGACTGCTGGGCGACCGGCCTGACGACAAGGTGCCTGCGCTCATGGACCTCAAGCCTTTCGGTGGAGACCTGCCACCAGGGCTCGATAAGAGATCGCAAGATGCCAGGGATGCTGTTTCACCAAGGTATATTTTTAATTAACAGTTAATCAAACTTACTGAAGAGGGCAACTTCAGGGCAGAGCTAAGTAAAATAAGTGTCGAAGTTATTGCAGCATCTTACCTATTAGCAAAATGGATTATTCAAATCAATATAATTATTGAAGTCTGTGACTCTTCCGCTTATCCATCATCAAGAGAGTTTAGTATTGTCAACCTTTTTCTATTGTAGTTCTTGGACTTGGCAGTAGATTTGCACTCCAAATTTCTAGCTCCTCTTAACCTTTATGTTAGGTAGTAGCTTGGTGTTTATTTAACATTGCTGCTGCAATATTAAACGTTACTTCTTCTCTATTAACCGCACAGTATGACCTTAATAGCCTTGAAATCCTATTTACTGTATAGTCATAAATAAAGAGGTTGTTCGCCCACTTTCTTCTATATCATGAACATACTTCCCTAGACGAACTGCTACAGTTTAAAGAAGAAACTGTGATATAAAGATAAAATCCTGCCGTTCGTCTCGAATCGTACTGTACTAAAAGTTAAATTGTAACTTGTAGGTTCGTAGAGCGTGATCGTCGCGAGAGAGACAGAGACCGTGAACGTGACAGGGATCGGAACAACAGACGCTCGGAGGAAAGAAGGTAACAATGTCTATTTGATAATTTCTGCATTAGTAGTCTTTATCTTTGTAACGCGGGAGACTATAAATATTGTAATAAAGCACACTGAGAATAGCCAGACTTGGCACAATGATTTGTAGACCGGTATTGTGTGGGGAATGGCAGTGGCGAGGTAAACACTTAAACTAGGACTCGAAACCGGTTAGGGAATAGCGGATTGTATAGCTTTTAAAACTATTAATTCCGTTAATTGATTATGCGGTTAACGAAAATACTGAATTCAATCAAACGAAAATAATTTTGATTACCTTTTAATACACAAACCGCAACGTTTTTATGCCAATTAACCGTTATTTAGAATTAACTGGTTAAACATGGACGCATGATCTTGCCGTAGATTGCGTCTCCCATGCTGCGATAATCTAGCGCCCCTGTCACAGTAACTCAATTTTGTACAAATAATTGAATCGACGCCCTTACACAGACGCGTTTGGTCACAAAGTATATAAACCACAATTGTCGTACGATATTAGTGACTACGTTGTGGGTTAAATTGTTTCTTAATATCGTATGTTTACATTTTCGTAATACTTTACAATATGTCCTTTACCCAAATCTATTCGTAGCCGAAAAAAAATCAGTTTTAAGCGTTAAGGGTAGTTAAATAAAGTTTAAAATGGCGTTCCTAGTGGAGAAGTGGAAAGAGCGCCTTGTGCACTCCAGTGCCGGGCACGCCACGATCGTGGCGGTAAGTCCCGTGTTTGAGGAGTGGCTGGAGAGGCGACATGGCGCCCTCACCTTTCGGCTGACACAGGTAATGACTGACCATGGTTGTTTTGACCAGTTCCTGTGTCGCACAGCCAGCAAGCATACTTTGGCGGATTGCCCCCCTGGGCATTGCAGCGCCGTGAGTTGATCGCGGCAGTCGGATTGGTTGCCCTCGCTCCCAGCCGTAGTTCAGTCAATGGTCTGGAGTGAGAGGTCGTGGAACACCGTTGCCTCCTTCTGTGAGGAAGTGATTTTCATCAAGGAGGCGGCGGAGCCAGAGACGGAACGCTTAAACCCTCTCCCCAACCGCAGAGCCGGGCGCCGGAGGGCGCGAGACAACCTCCAGCCACCCTGAGATTTGACCTGGGGGTGGTGGGCTTCGTGGGCCTGCCCGCCACCCGATCAGCATCAGGTCCGAGAGGCGGCGTGCGTGTTCCCACGCGCGCTTATGTATCGTGTGTCTTAAAATTAGTGGTGCCCAAAGGGCAGGTCCATTTGTGTAATGCCGCCAATGTTTCGGCCCGATGACGGCGTATGAAACGGCCTGCCGTTTCATACGCCGGGCCGAAACATTGGCGGGGTCGCGATTGTATGTAAAAGTGATTCGCGCGGCCCCACCGATTGCGGTTATGTCGAGGAACACCTTGGTAGCTTTAGTCGGTACTACCGAGATTTCGCTCACAGTCTTTCCCCAGTGAATCCGACATAACCTCTCCGTCGCCCCGTGGAGAGGTATGCACAAAAGAATTCCCGCAAGTCAAAAAAAAAAAAGCGCTGGTAAATAGAGTTACAAAATGTAGCCGCTCATATGCGAGCCGCTGGCAAAAGACAGAAATCGACCTCACCCCTTTTGAGATGATTACTGTAGTTTATTATAGTCCAAGATCCCAGAGCCGTAAGACATAACTTATTTTCAAAAAGATGAAGCTTTCGGTTCAGAGTAATGCCTCATGTACTTTTAATACCTGCGTGCTTGTGGAGTTTGCTCTGTGACACCTGAGCAGGTACCAGGTGAGAAAGGTAACTAAAATACGAGTTACTTAAATTTGTATGGCTGATTTTTGTATATATTTTGTAGAATATTAAGAAGTAATATCAAAAGTGGCAGACGCTTTCCATGGACCAGAACTTTTGTCAGGCGCTTTAAAGCTCCACAGAAAATAATTGAACTTAACTTATTTTTAAATGTCTGATTTTAAATATGTTATTAAGACAACTATTACAAAGTTATATTTAATCAGTCAGACAAATTGTAATGACCAAACATCCCCTAAACACAAAAATTATTCAGCCATGAGTATGAGCGCGAGAGCACTATGCATACGTTTGAGAAAATTCTGGGTTATACTTACTTTACTTTAGTCATTGGATGCAAATTACTTCTAAATTGCTTCAGTTCTGTTAGTTACGAGTATGCAGCTATTAAATAAAATCAAAAAGGACAAGATCAGTCGATGTTTATCGCAGATATCGTCCAAATAGGACAAAGGAGAGAATTAACAAAAAATAAGAAGTATAATTCGATTTAAACAAAGTATACAACTTAGAAGCCCCCCTATTAGCGTTTATCTCGATAATTTTACGTATATGTTTTTTTTTCGGCCGGCCCCTTATCGGTGGAATACATTGTATACTTAGTCGCTGTGTAAACTCCACTTGTGCGATGCAGAATAGCATGACGTCATGTTAAACGCGATTGTATCGCCATCTCATATATCAGCTATTCTCGCTCGATGTGGACGTGTTTATTATGTATTGTAGTGCAATATATATTATAATGTTATAAATATTAAATGTTAAACTTGTTGAATAATTAAGTGTGTCACGACTATATCGAGTGATTGTAGTTTTTCACGTGCATAAACGAAACAATGTTTATTGGTTTTGTCTGACTTCAAGGATTGAAAAATGGCAAACTCCAGCCCATTTGGGCGCAGCCAACTAATGGAAAGAAGCCCTCCGCCGTCACCATTGTCCTCACCGTCTCCTCATCAGGAAGTAAAGCCGCCTGCTGCCGCTGCTGAGCCATTTGAGGTAATCCCTACAGCAGATATACAGAGATGGATGAAGGTTATAGATACCTATTTGAGTGAGATCTCTACAATTGCTGCAGAAAGCAAATTAAACTCAGAACTCAAACTACGAGTTACAAATCTGTGCCGCAAAGTAAACAATGCCTCATCTGAAATGGCTGTATATTATCAGTCGCTTAAACAGAAAGCACTACAAGCACAAACCACAATTCAGCACCTACAGGCAACGCAGAATATCTCGAACACACTCGAGGATATTAGGAAAGTAGTGAAAGGAAACTGCAGCCAGACCGATAAGAATTCGTTTGCCGATATGGTCAAGAAAGGCAGCAATACTTTTGTCCGCCCTAATAACATCAGTGCTGTTACTATTTATCCAATGGACAAAAGTAAAAGCAGTGACGACACAAAGGCTTTGATTCAGACCATAATTTCGCCCGAGGAATTGAAATTACATATGCACGGGGTCAAAAAAATAAAAAATGGCGGTGTTGTCATCAGCACAGAAAATAGAGATGACGTTGAGAAGCTTAAAGGCTCAAGTAGACTCATTGCATCAGGCCTTTCTGTTGAAGAGCGTGCTAAGCGACGACTTAGGATAGTAGTTATTGGTGTTCCTACTGCACTCGGTGAAAAAGAGGTCTTTGAGTGTATTTTTGAGCAAAACCAAACAAAACAACACCTACTTTTGGACACTGTGGTGAAGCTGGTCATACAATCAAAGAATGCAAAAGGACATCGCCGCCGGCCTGCGCAACTTGCAAAATATTTAAGAAATCCAATGACCACCAAACCGGACACGAGAACTGCCCCGCTCGAAAGTATGCTGAAGACATTTATTAATACATCATAGTCAATAGAACTTAAATAATTACAAGTATTTAAGTTCAATTGACTATGAAGGCGCCTAGGAGCGCCGATAACAAGAAACGAAGCACATCTACAGGTAGGAAACACCTTTAACCGCGTCTAATCATGGCTAATAGAATAATTGATGATCTTGACGAGTTTTCAATTTCAGACTCTAAGGTCTGTAAAATTGAAGATTGTCAAAGATTACTTCCATTATATGACAAAAGTCTAACAATTATGACGCAAAATATTCGTAGTATTTATAAGAATTTTCAGGAACTTGAAATACTGTTGCATACTATGGCAATAAATTGTGACATAATAGTGTTATCTGAATGCTGGTTATCTAGCTGGATATAGATCGTTTTGTAGCGAAAATATCATCAACCAAAACGATGGCCTAGTAGTATACATTAAAAATGATTTAAATGCTGAAATAGAAAAACCAAGTATTCACGATTGTAACAGTCTGCTCCTTAAAATTAATAATGACACTGCCATCTTGTCAATATATAGGCCGCCATCGCTAAATGTAGATAAGTTCCTGAACTCCCTTGACTTAGCACTAAACAATATATCATCATATAAAAATATTATTATAACGGGTGACATAAACATAAATATTATATCAGGGAGAAATGACATCCGAGGACACGATTACCTCAACATATGTTCTTTTCACGGTCTCTTGCCAGCCCATACCTTTCCTACTCATCAAAGTGGATCTTGCTTAGACCACTTCATTATTAAAACAAGCCATCCGTCATGTACTTTTGTTAGTAACTCAACAATCACAGATCATCACGCTGTCTTACTAATAATAAAACTAACTCTTCATAAGAAATAAATGCATACATAGCTATGCTAAACTAAACATAGAAAACCTCGCATTTGATATACCTAACATAGATTTTGCCTCCGTTTACTCATGTGCTGACCCCAACATTTCACTCGATTACCTCATAAATGCATTGCAACATGTTATTCACAAAAATACATCTATTATAAAATTATCTAACAGACATAAAATAACAAAGCATTGGATTACACAAGGTCTTTTGCGATGGCATAGAGATAAACTACATTTGTTAGCAAAAAAAACCTGATAATGAGATTATGTCTGTGACTTACAAAAGGTACCGAAATTTTTGTAACAAACTTCTTAAGAAATTAAAACTTCAATATAACAAGACAGAACTTGAAAAGGTGGGCACTAATAATAAACTTGTTCGGAAATTTATAAAATCCTGCTCTTTTATCACAAAACCTCAAGAACCAGTTGTGAATCTGCTTCAATCAGAATCAAATCCAACTCTGGCGTTGAATAAAGTGAATAATTTTTTCGCTAATGTCGGTAACGTGCTAAGCGAAAAAATTACATCGCAGAGCCACATTTCATCACATCATATCAGATCGCCTACCTCAAGCCTTAAATCTTTTGTTTTATTAGACACTGATGTTGACGAAGTGATCCAAGTAATAACAGGTCTGAAGGACACTTATGCGGTAGGATGGGATAATATACCTACGACCATAGTCAAAAGGTTTAAACACTTCCTTGCGCCCCCTTTAACGCATATTTTTCAAATTTTATCTGAAGGGATATTTCCTAAGTCTTTGAAAAATCTATTATTATCCCAGTGCACAAATCTGGCGACAAAAAATGTGTAAATAATTATAGGCCAATTTCAATTTTGCCAACGTTGTCAAAAGTTTTAGAAAAACTAATAAATTACAGATTAGTAATATATTTAGAGTCTAACAATATACTTTCAGACAGGCAGTTCAGTTTTAGACCCCAAAGATCAACAAGTCAAGCAGTTCACATGTTGACTGATCACGTAGTGGCTAACATGGATGACGGGATGCATGCTATTGGGATCTTTTTAGACCTTGCCAAAGCTTTTGACTCTGTTTCAGTTCCTATACTACTAAAAAAGCTTGAATATGTGGGTATAAGAGCTACACAATTAGAATTATTTACAGACTTTCTTAGGGACAGATATCAATGCGTAAAAATTGGTAAATGCTTTAGCTCAGATATCCCCAATGCTCCTTATGGGGTTCCTCAAGGCAGTATACTTGGAGTTACGCTGTTCGTGATCTACATAAATGACCTATGCAACTCAAAACTCCAAAATGGTATCATGGTATCTTATGCAGATGATACAGCCCTATATTCACGGGTAAAACTCGGACTGAAGCGACTACACACGCTCAGCATGGCTTCAATACAGTTAGTAAATGGCTTTTTGATAATGTACTAACCCTAAATACCCAGAAAACAAAATATATTCACTTCTCAATGCGCAACAACACATATGATTCACCTAATGACATATTATTTACTCACAGTAATAAATGTCATTCACACGCTGACGCCGCATGCACTTGTCCTACTTTAGAATCAACACACTTTATAAAATACCGCGGCATAACGCTTGACGCTAATCTAAATTTTCGCAATCACATTGAGTTATTATGTAAGAGAGTACGAAAGTTAATATTTATTTTTAAAACCATTAATGGGGCCGCTAACTTCAAATTATTAAGACAAGTATACCTGTCACTATGTCAGTCAATCATATCTTACTGCATTACCTCATGGGGTGGAACATCGAAAACGATTTTATTGACACTGGAACGAGCTCAACGGGCTATTCTAAAAGTCTCGACGTTTCGACCTTTCATGTTTCCTACCTATGAGTTGTACCAATCCACTAATGTCCTAACTGTTCGCCAATTGCTTATTCTGCACATCGTGCTTAAACAACATGCACTACTTCCATTCAGACCACTTCCTCCAGACAAGAGACGAAAAGATTTAGTATGTACTAAGCTTCATGCCAAACATGCCTTTGTAAATACATTCTTCTTATTCCTAGGACCATTTTTATATATAGATTAAATAGAATTTTAGATATATATAGTCTAAGTTATAAACAATGTAATGTTATTGTTACCAAACACCTGCAAACACTGACCTACTCCGATACGGAAAATTTGCTTACAGTTGTAAAATAGCCTTAAGTCATCAGTAATTTGTAATAATATGTAATTTAAGTATTTTTATTGTATCAATATACATATTTTATTTTAAGTTTATGCACATTGACCTAAACTAATATTACTTGGCATATATTTTTTGTAAGTAGAGATATAGCCTGAAACACAGGTCTAAACCTAGTTCAGGCAACCACTTTATTAAACCCAGCGCTTGAAATTAAATTAGAATGCACAATGTCGGCCGATTAAAGTATAAGTAAAACATGTACCAGATTAAGGATAATTTTAATTTATTGTAGAATAATATTATTTTAGTCTAATAACAAAAATGTATACCCATGTATTATTATTGAATAAATTATTATTAAATTATAAATTATTATTATCTGTTAAATGTAGGCAGAACTTCTTCGTCTGTGCGGAGACGCCACACACTATTTTGTTTATTCTGTTTTTAGACTATTAAGATGGTGCCCCCTTATAAGGGTGGGTACATTTTTATCAGAGATACTCCAAGGTATGTAGCAAGAGACATAAATATATAATACTAGAGTCATAGCAAAGTATGGCTCTTCTATAATATAATTAAGCGAGACTTATCATGAATTGCTGCACGGATGGCGTAGTGGTTTTAGACTAACCACTGTCGCTGTGCCGAGTGTTGTAAGCTCGAAATTTTTGGACAAACATTTGTGTGATCCACATACATATGATTATTCCGAGTCTGGGTATTTTTTGTATCTGCTGTTAAAATATTTGTGAGTTTCTCTGTGACACAGGGATTATGCCAAAATTTTTTTATTACGTCTCTGTTGGCACAAGCATTTGGCCTACCTGATGGTAAGTGGTCACCGTAGCCTATCGACGCCCGCAACACCAGAGGCATCACTTGCGCGTTGCCGACTCTGTAAAAACCTTTTAACACCCTTTTTGAAGAACCCCATACTGTAGTCTTGTGGCCTTAGGGATGGAAAACCTCGGCAGGGAGTTAGGGAGTTGTCCTACTGCGGGAGTTATCTTCTTTAAAATGAAAAGATATAAATGTACTTGTTTGTGGCAGGTCGTCAAGTCACCGCCACGAGCGTCGCTCGCGCTCTCGCTCGCGCTCTCGCGGTGCCGCCGCGCAGTACGCGCCGCACGCCGCCGGCTCCGCCGAGAGACGCTCCCCCACCGGCGACTACAGACCTTCCTCCTACAAGGTCAATAAGAAGCTGGAAGTCATGGAGAAGATGGGTAAGTGTGTCCTTAAAATTATGCAGATGCGATTCTGCGATGCAGACTTGTATAAGGAACGTCATCTGTTGGATGTAGTCGGAACGTCTGTGCGGAGTCGCCATAATGTCATTGTGGAGAATTTGTTTGCAGTTGGTGTGTTTGCAGCAAAATACGTCAGACAGTAGCATACTATTATCATTTATTATTATATAACGTATCTCCGTACGTAGGTCTGCAGATCAAGACGCCGGACGGCTCGATGGCGACGGCGCAGCAGCTGCGCGCGGCGGCGCACGAGGCGGCGCCGCGCGCGCCCGGCCTGCCCTCCTACTACAACCCCAGCGCCGTCAACGCCACCAAGATACTGGACCAGGTCACTACCACTACTATCTATACTGTCGATGGCGACGGCGCAGCAGCTGCGCGCGGCGGCGCACGAGGCGGCGCCGCGCGCGCCCGGCCTGCCCTCCTACTACAACCCCAGCGCCGTCAACGCCACCAAGATACTGGACCAGGTCACTACCACTACTATCTATACTGTCGATGGCGACGGCGCAGCAGCTGCGCGCGGCGGCGCACGAGGCGGCGCCGCGCGCGCCCGGCCTGCCCTCCTACTACAACCCCAGCGCCGTCAACGCCACCAAGATACTGGACCAGGTCACTACCACTACTATCTATACTGTCGATGGCGACGGCGCAGCAGCTGCGCGCGGCGGCGCACGAGGCGGCGCCGCGCGCGCCCGGCCTGCCCTCCTACTACAACCCCAGCGCCGTCAACGCCACCAAGATACTGGACCAGGTCACTACCACTACTATCTATACTGTCGATGGCGACGGCGCAGCAGCTGCGCGCGGCGGCGCACGAGGCGGCGCCGCGCGCGCCCGGCCTGCCCTCCTACTACAACCCCAGCGCCGTCAACGCCACCAAGATACTGGACCAGGTCACTACCACTACTATCTATACTGTCGATGGCGACGGCGCAGCAGCTGCGCGCGGCGGCGCACGAGGCGGCGCCGCGCGCGCCCGGCCTGCCCTCCTACTACAACCCCAGCGCCGTCAACGCCACCAAGATACTGGACCAGGTCACTACCACTACTATCTATACTGTCGATGGCGACGGCGCAGCAGCTGCGCGCGGCGGCGCACGAGGCGGCGCCGCGCGCGCCCGGCCTGCCCTCCTACTACAACCCCAGCGCCGTCAACGCCACCAAGATACTGGACCAGGTCACTACCACTACTATCTATACTGTCGATGGCGACGGCGCAGCAGCTGCGCGCGGCGGCGCACGAGGCGGCGCCGCGCGCGCCCGGCCTGCCCTCCTACTACAACCCCAGCGCCGTCAACGCCACCAAGATACTGGACCAGGTCACTACCACTACTATCTATACTGTCGATGGCGACGGCGCAGCAGCTGCGCGCGGCGGCGCACGAGGCGGCGCCGCGCGCGCCCGGCCTGCCCTCCTACTACAACCCCAGCGCCGTCAACGCCACCAAGATACTGGACCAGGTCACTACCACTACTATCTATACTGTCGATGGCGACGGCGCAGCAGCAGCGCGCGGCGGCGCACGAGGCGGCGCCGCGCGCGCCCGGCCTGCCCTCCTACTACAACCCCAGCGCCGTCAACGCCACCAAGATACTGGACCAGGTCACTACCACTACTATCTATACTGTCGATGGCGACGGCGCAGCAGCTGCGCGCGGCGGCGCACGAGGCGGCGCCGCGCGCGCCCGGCCTGCCCTCCTACTACAACCCCAGCGCCGTCAACGCCACCAAGATACTGGACCAGGTCACTACCACTACTATCTATACTGTCGATGGCGACGGCGCAGCAGCTGCGCGCGGCGGCGCACGAGGCGGCGCCGCGCGCGCCCGGCCTGCCCTCCTACTACAACCCCAGCGCCGTCAACGCCACCAAGATACTGGACCAGGTCACTACCACTACTATCTATACTGTCGATGGCGACGGCGCAGCAGCTGCGCGCGGCGGCGCACGAGGCGGCGCCGCGCGCGCCCGGCCTGCCCTCCTACTACAACCCCAGCGCCGTCAACGCCACCAAGATACTGGACCAGGTCACTACCACTACTATCTATACTGTCGATGGCGACGGCGCAGCAGCAGCGCGCGGCGGCGCACGAGGCGGCGCCGCGCGCGCCCGGCCTGCCCTCCTACTACAACCCCAGCGCCGTCAACGCCACCAAGATACTGGACCAGGTCACTACCACTACTATCTATACTGTCGATGGCGACGGCGCAGCAGCTGCGCGCGGCGGCGCACGAGGCGGCGCCGCGCGCGCCCGGCCTGCCCTCCTACTACAACCCCAGCGCCGTCAACGCCACCAAGATACTGGACCAGGTCACTACCACTACTATCTATACTGTCGATGGCGACGGCGCAGCAGCTGCGCGCGGCGGCGCACGAGGCGGCGCCGCGCGCGCCCGGCCTGCCCTCCTACTACAACCCCAGCGCCGTCAACGCCACCAAGATACTGGACCAGGTCACTACCACTACTATCTATACTGTCGATGGCGACGGCGCAGCAGCTGCGCGCGGCGGCGCACGAGGCGGCGCCGCGCGCGCCCGGCCTGCCCTCCTACTACAACCCCAGCGCCGTCAACGCCACCAAGATACTGGACCAGGTCACTACCACTACTATCTATACTGTCGATGGCGACGGCGCAGCAGCTGCGCGCGGCGGCGCACGAGGCGGCGCCGCGCGCGCCCGGCCTGCCCTCCTACTACAACCCCAGCGCCGTCAACGCCACCAAGATACTGGACCAGGTCACTACCACTACTATCTATACTGTCGATGGCGACGGCGCAGCAGCTGCGCGCGGCGGCGCACGAGGCGGCGCCGCGCGCGCCCGGCCTGCCCTCCTACTACAACCCCAGCGCCGTCAACGCCACCAAGATACTGGACCAGGTCACTACCACTACTATCTATACTGTCGATGGCGACGGCGCAGCAGCTGCGCGCGGCGGCGCACGAGGCGGCGCCGCGCGCGCCCGGCCTGCCCTCCTACTACAACCCCAGCGCCGTCAACGCCACCAAGATACTGGACCAGGTCACTACCACTACTATCTATACTGTCGATGGCGACGGCGCAGCAGCTGCGCGCGGCGGCGCACGAGGCGGCGCCGCGCGCGCCCGGCCTGCCCTCCTACTACAACCCCAGCGCCGTCAACGCCACCAAGATACTGGACCAGGTCACTACCACTACTATCTATACTGTCGATGGCGACGGCGCAGCAGCTGCGCGCGGCGGCGCACGAGGCGGCGCCGCGCGCGCCCGGCCTGCCCTCCTACTACAACCCCAGCGCCGTCAACGCCACCAAGATACTGGACCAGGTCACTACCACTACTATCTATACTGTCGATGGCGACGGCGCAGCAGCAGCGCGCGGCGGCGCACGAGGCGGCGCCGCGCGCGCCCGGCCTGCCCTCCTACTACAACCCCAGCGCCGTCAACGCCACCAAGATACTGGACCAGGTCACTACCACTACTATCTATACTGTCGATGGCGACGGCGCAGCAGCTGCGCGCGGCGGCGCACGAGGCGGCGCCGCGCGCGCCCGGCCTGCCCTCCTACTACAACCCCAGCGCCGTCAACGCCACCAAGATACTGGACCAGGTCACTACCACTACTATCTATACTGTCGATGGCGACGGCGCAGCAGCTGCGCGCGGCGGCGCACGAGGCGGCGCCGCGCGCGCCCGGCCTGCCCTCCTACTACAACCCCAGCGCCGTCAACGCCACCAAGATACTGGACCAGGTCACTACCACTACTATCTATACTGTCGATGGCGACGGCGCAGCAGCTGCGCGCGGCGGCGCACGAGGCGGCGCCGCGCGCGCCCGGCCTGCCCTCCTACTACAACCCCAGCGCCGTCAACGCCACCAAGATACTGGACCAGGTCACTACCACTACTATCTATACTGTCGATGGCGACGGCGCAGCAGCTGCGCGCGGCGGCGCACGAGGCGGCGCCGCGCGCGCCCGGCCTGCCCTCCTACTACAACCCCAGCGCCGTCAACGCCACCAAGATACTGGACCAGGTCACTACCACTACTATCTATACTGTCGATGGCGACGGCGCAGCAGCTGCGCGCGGCGGCGCACGAGGCGGCGCCGCGCGCGCCCGGCCTGCCCTCCTACTACAACCCCAGCGCCGTCAACGCCACCAAGATACTGGACCAGGTCACTACCACTACTATCTATACTGTCGATGGCGACGGCGCAGCAGCTGCGCGCGGCGGCGCACGAGGCGGCGCCGCGCGCGCCCGGCCTGCCCTCCTACTACAACCCCAGCGCCGTCAACGCCACCAAGATACTGGACCAGGTCACTACCACTACTATCTATACTGTCGATGGCGACGGCGCAGCAGCTGCGCGCGGCGGCGCACGAGGCGGCGCCGCGCGCGCCCGGCCTGCCCTCCTACTACAACCCCAGCGCCGTCAACGCCACCAAGATACTGGACCAGGTCACTACCACTACTATCTATACTGTCGATGGCGACGGCGCAGCAGCTGCGCGCGGCGGCGCACGAGGCGGCGCCGCGCGCGCCCGGCCTGCCCTCCTACTACAACCCCAGCGCCGTCAACGCCACCAAGATACTGGACCAGGTCACTACCACTACTATCTATACTGTCGATGGCGACGGCGCAGCAGCTGCGCGCGGCGGCGCACGAGGCGGCGCCGCGCGCGCCCGGCCTGCCCTCCTACTACAACCCCAGCGCCGTCAACGCCACCAAGATACTGGACCAGGTCACTACCACTACTATCTATACTGTCGATGGCGACGGCGCAGCAGCTGCGCGCGGCGGCGCACGAGGCGGCGCCGCGCGCGCCCGGCCTGCCCTCCTACTACAACCCCAGCGCCGTCAACGCCACCAAGATACTGGACCAGGTCACTACCACTACTATCTATACTGTCGATGGCGACGGCGCAGCAGCAGCGCGCGGCGGCGCACGAGGCGGCGCCGCGCGCGCCCGGCCTGCCCTCCTACTACAACCCCAGCGCCGTCAACGCCACCAAGATACTGGACCAGGTCACTACCACTACTATCTATACTGTCGATGGCGACGGCGCAGCAGCTGCGCGCGGCGGCGCACGAGGCGGCGCCGCGCGCGCCCGGCCTGCCCTCCTACTACAACCCCAGCGCCGTCAACGCCACCAAGATACTGGACCAGGTCACTACCACTACTATCTATACTGTCGATGGCGACGGCGCAGCAGCTGCGCGCGGCGGCGCACGAGGCGGCGCCGCGCGCGCCCGGCCTGCCCTCCTACTACAACCCCAGCGCCGTCAACGCCACCAAGATACTGGACCAGGTCACTACCACTACTATCTATACTGTCGATGGCGACGGCGCAGCAGCTGCGCGCGGCGGCGCACGAGGCGGCGCCGCGCGCGCCCGGCCTGCCCTCCTACTACAACCCCAGCGCCGTCAACGCCACCAAGATACTGGACCAGGTCACTACCACTACTATCTATACTGTCGATGGCGACGGCGCAGCAGCAGCGCGCGGCGGCGCACGAGGCGGCGCCGCGCGCGCCCGGCCTGCCCTCCTACTACAACCCCAGCGCCGTCAACGCCACCAAGATACTGGACCAGGTCACTACCACTACTATCTATACTGTCGATGGCGACGGCGCAGCAGCTGCGCGCGGCGGCGCACGAGGCGGCGCCGCGCGCGCCCGGCCTGCCCTCCTACTACAACCCCAGCGCCGTCAACGCCACCAAGATACTGGACCAGGTCACTACCACTACTATCTATACTGTCGATGGCGACGGCGCAGCAGCTGCGCGCGGCGGCGCACGAGGCGGCGCCGCGCGCGCCCGGCCTGCCCTCCTACTACAACCCCAGCGCCGTCAACGCCACCAAGATACTGGACCAGGTCACTACCACTACTATCTATACTGTCGATGGCGACGGCGCAGCAGCTGCGCGCGGCGGCGCACGAGGCGGCGCCGCGCGCGCCCGGCCTGCCCTCCTACTACAACCCCAGCGCCGTCAACGCCACCAAGATACTGGACCAGGTCACTACCACTACTATCTATACTGTCGATGGCGACGGCGCAGCAGCTGCGCGCGGCGGCGCACGAGGCGGCGCCGCGCGCGCCCGGCCTGCCCTCCTACTACAACCCCAGCGCCGTCAACGCCACCAAGATACTGGACCAGGTCACTACCACTACTATCTATACTGTCGATGGCGACGGCGCAGCAGCTGCGCGCGGCGGCGCACGAGGCGGCGCCGCGCGCGCCCGGCCTGCCCTCCTACTACAACCCCAGCGCCGTCAACGCCACCAAGATACTGGACCAGGTCACTACCACTACTATCTATACTGTCGATGGCGACGGCGCAGCAGCTGCGCGCGGCGGCGCACGAGGCGGCGCCGCGCGCGCCCGGCCTGCCCTCCTACTACAACCCCAGCGCCGTCAACGCCACCAAGATACTGGACCAGGTCACTACCACTACTATCTATACTGTCGATGGCGACGGCGCAGCAGCTGCGCGCGGCGGCGCACGAGGCGGCGCCGCGCGCGCCCGGCCTGCCCTCCTACTACAACCCCAGCGCCGTCAACGCCACCAAGATACTGGACCAGGTCACTACCACTACTATCTATACTGTCGATGGCGACGGCGCAGCAGCTGCGCGCGGCGGCGCACGAGGCGGCGCCGCGCGCGCCCGGCCTGCCCTCCTACTACAACCCCAGCGCCGTCAACGCCACCAAGATACTGGACCAGGTCACTACCACTACTATCTATACTGTCGATGGCGACGGCGCAGCAGCTGCGCGCGGCGGCGCACGAGGCGGCGCCGCGCGCGCCCGGCCTGCCCTCCTACTACAACCCCAGCGCCGTCAACGCCACCAAGATACTGGACCAGGTCACTACCACTACTATCTATACTGTCGATGGCGACGGCGCAGCAGCTGCGCGCGGCGGCGCACGAGGCGGCGCCGCGCGCGCCCGGCCTGCCCTCCTACTACAACCCCAGCGCCGTCAACGCCACCAAGATACTGGACCAGGTCACTACCACTACTATCTATACTGTCGATGGCGACGGCGCAGCAGCTGCGCGCGGCGGCGCACGAGGCGGCGCCGCGCGCGCCCGGCCTGCCCTCCTACTACAACCCCAGCGCCGTCAACGCCACCAAGATACTGGACCAGGTCACTACCACTACTATCTATACTGTCGATGGCGACGGCGCAGCAGCTGCGCGCGGCGGCGCACGAGGCGGCGCCGCGCGCGCCCGGCCTGCCCTCCTACTACAACCCCAGCGCCGTCAACGCCACCAAGATACTGGACCAGGTCACTACCACTACTATCTATACTGTCGATGGCGACGGCGCAGCAGCTGCGCGCGGCGGCGCACGAGGCGGCGCCGCGCGCGCCCGGCCTGCCCTCCTACTACAACCCCAGCGCCGTCAACGCCACCAAGATACTGGACCAGGTCACACACACGCACGCACGCACGCACGCACGCACGCACGCACGCACGCACGCACGCACGCATGCACGCACGCACGCGCACTGGTACTCGCACACACGCACTCGCACACTCACACTAACAATCACACACTTATCATCATCATCCCAGCCGATAGACTTCCACTGCTGGACATAGACCTCCCCCAAGGTTTTCCACACAGACTGGTTTTGGGCCGCATTCAACCGCTTCCTGCGACCCTTACCAGGTCGTCGGTCCACATTGTGGGAGCCTACCCCTGTTGCGTCTAACAATGCGTGTCCGCCACTCCAGAACTTTTCTACCTAACGGCCGTTGATTTTGCGCGCTATGTACCCTGCCCACTGCCACTTTAGCTTGGCTATCCGGAGAGCTACATATGTCGGCAACTTTATTTTGGCTGCGGATCTCCTCATTTCTGATTCGATCCCGCAGGGAAACCACGAGCATAGCTTTCCATCGCCCTCTGAGCCTTGAACCTTCTTATAAGGCCCATAGTGAGCGGCCACGTCTCTGAGCCGTAAGTCATCACTGGCAACACACTGGTCAAAGACTTTCAATAGACAGATCTCTCGCGAACACTTTGGAACCTTTATTCCGCTCAATCGCCTCACGAACACAATTTGTGTTGTATTAGCGAAGTACGCGAGTCAAAGATTTAGAGATCTGTCTATTGAGGCGTAGGTATTCTGGCATATCCCCGGAGATTGCAGAAGCATCCTACGCCTTTGCTCTAAAAGCTCCCGTGTTGGACCTGTGATCTTATTTGACCTTTTGATTCTTTTGGGCTTTAAGAATTTAGACCCGACCAACTCGATTATGGACAGCGACGACTACGAACCTGTTGTTGTAATGGTCACATCTACGCACTCGTCCAGGCATTCAAAGCGATTTCGAAGTTCGAGCTGAAAGCTCTCGAGGTTTTGGATATGAACTGGTGCTGGTCAGAACGTGGACTTCATCAATCAAATCCCCTAACCATTCGGTGATCGCTTCCAGCTTCCACCGACATGGCCTGTCTTGTCATGTCTTTTTCTTCGTCGACATGATGAAGTCAATCTCGTTTCTGGTCGCATCGTCAGGACTAATCCAGGTTCAGCTACGGCATTCTCACTTTTTAAAGAAGGAATTCCTCATCATCTTCCTTCTCCATGAAGGTAGTCAGCAGTTGGCCCCGCGAATTATGATGTCCATATTCAAATTGCCCCACTCTGCCCCCCTCTCTGCTTACTACCGCCTCATTTGCCCAGTATCGCATTGAAATCTCCCATGACAACGGTGTAATGGGTCTTGGTGCTATATATAGCCCGAGATATGTCCTCGTACATAGCTTTCACCTTTTCATCGCAGTGTGCCGAGGTCGGGGCGTATACCTGTATGACATTGAACGAATACCGTTTTGATATTCTGAGAATAAGGTACGCTACCCTGCTCGACAATCTCGCGATATTTACCACGTTGTTCGCGAGAGATTTGTGGACGATGAACCCGACACCACCGACTGTTGGTCGCCCTCCCGGTATAAAAGCAAGTTACCGAATTTCTAGACCTCCCCCAGTTTTCGGACTTTAGATAAGCCTATAATATCCTATCGTAGCTTGCTAAATTCTTTTTCCAGCTTGACAATCTTCTCGTCGGTCCGCAGTGTGCGCGTGTTAAATGTTACCAGGGCCAATATTGTCGTCGGTGGTGGTGGCTCCATCTCTACCGCAGTTTCTTAGCACCCCTTACCCCGCCGTTACCATAGTCGCTACCTGAGCCAGTACTAACGGGGCCACCGGAACTAGAGGCCGGTTTTTAAAGGTGTGGCTCATTTAGGGGGTTTTGCTATAATCGCCACGCTTTGCAGGCGCATTTGCGATCGCAGTGGCGGAAGTCTTCAACACTAGGTGCTGCTGCCCACCTAGCATCTTTGTATTTCCTAAAGTCTATTTATATATACTGCTATAAATACCTGTAAATTAATGATCTGTTACTTTTAGGTACAGAAACGCAAGCTGCTGTGGGCGAATAAGAATAAAACAGAAGCGGAGGAAGCGGCCAAGTGGAGTGGCACGCGGTTCGCGCAGGACGCTGATGGCAAGCAAGTGTCCAAGTTCATGAGGCTTATGGGCATTAAGGATAGTGGTGAGTTTCACTTTAAATATGCCGTATTATTTTGAAAGTCGATTTATTCGAGGCATGTTATAGTTTCTGAATTATTTTGTAGTATACCATAAAATTTATATAGGTTTATTATACCCAGTCAGTGTGGCTGGCAACTGAAATAGATATCTATCACGTGTAATACGTATTAAACACTTATTTACTGCTGAGAAATATAATTGTGTCCTCGCATATGCTAGTTTTACATTAAATCCACACCAATCGCCGAAAAGCTTCTAGAAGGTAGTCAAAAATTTTAATACGTTCTAGAAGGTAATACATTCTTTAAGAAGGTAATTGAACCTTCGAGGACACTACGTTCCACGGTCCGAGTTATATAGTTTATATTAATAAGTATAGTTACATGTACTCATTGGCAGATGCGAGTATAATAATTCAGCTATTTTAATACATGATGCCTGTGGCATTGTAAATCACTTCTATTTAATTTGACGAATCTATCCTTACCTACAGCTGCAGTAAACAACGAGCCGGACAAGACAGCCGATCCCATCAAGAAGCAAGAGGATCTGTTCCAAGCAATGCAGGCGCAGTACGAAGTGGCGCGCGCCACCACACACACCATGCGCGGCGTCGGACTCGGCTTCCAGAGAGGGCAGTACTAGCTCACCTACACATGGCCACGAGCCAGTCTTTATGTGTTTTAACGGCGTCTCCGACCAACCATTTTATTTATGCCCTGTATACCTTGGCCATAATCCCTCTCTTTCCCCTTGACCGCCACGTTAAAAAAGCAAAAGTGTGCTCTCGGCGCCAAGCTACGATTTTATCCTTTAATACCTACATAGTTTTTGTTATCTTATGTTAATATGGATGAAATTAATAGTAAGCAGTTCACATAATATAAATTAGGATGACTGTAGCTACATAATTAACAACACAAATAAGAAAAATAATGCCCTTTTATAAGCTTTTAAAAGTCTGTCATGACTCATGTAGTCGTGACTGGCGTACTGGACACATTTTGCTTTGTCATGTATACATGACTGTGGCGGTCAAAAGGTTGGGTTTGGCCTCAGCATGCCGCTCTCATCACTGTACATGACATGAGCTATATCATAGTGTCTTAGTCGGTACAATCGGGCTATTACAAGAAACTGTAAACAACAGTATGGATTATTAATTTCACAGTAGGAAGCAAGTCCTTCGTGGAATATGTAGAGTGATCCCATGGTATATAGAAAACTGTGTGTCACAGACCTTTACTGATGGTCTGATCTTTCATATATTGCAAAGGTATTGAAAGAGTAAGATTTGTAGGAGATGACCGACAGGTGTACCAATGTATAACATTTGAGTGTCCATATACATTATTATTGCAATATGAATCATATAATATAGACAATATTAGCTAGCTGATTATGACTATTTCGTAGGCTTCATCTAATCTAAAACTGTCCATCCCATCTCGACTATTTACGTGAAATATAAATTAAGCTATATAATAAGCCTGATTCGTGTATGTCTTGTCCCGCGAGATAAGATTGCGCTTGATTCGATTGCAGGGTTTGGAAAAGTGTTATTGGGTTTTTTAAATAAATATTTCATTGCATTATGAAATCTGTAAATGTGTTGACGGCTATAGACTCGTCCCATAAAAATAATATATTCTATCACATACACACAACACCACCTAGCCCAAAATAAACTTAGCTTGTACTATGTGTACTAGGTCCATATTACATGGACTCCTATAATGTAATCTGCTGGCAGATATGCGTTAGTAGCCGCTTGCTGAATGAGCTAGCACCCTCGCAATACATGCACTCAGTAGGTAACGTAGGTATGTTCACATCTTGCCCGAAGCAAAAGCACTCACATTCTCGAACATCCAAAGCGATCAAGCGTCTATGGCGAATTTATTCACGCTATAGATATAGACAGACCCGCAAGCTCACTCAGTAGGCATCTTAATCAAGTAACGCTTATTACATTCACACACAGTTTTAGATTAGAAGAACTATAAACGAAGTCATGTTTCTTTTTATACTTACATATAAACAATATGGCCTTATCACAGCTCAACATCAAATGCGTTGTTTGATCTTATGAAGGATAATAACTATGTGTGTGTGTGTCGTGTATCGAGTGACTCGGGAACAGAATAGTATTTTGGATGAGCACTAGAAAAGTATTGTAATCCTATTAATTGTCTTAGTCCTGTATTCCAAAGGCTTGGGACAGTGTTAGTTTTACCTTGGTCTACTGTTTGGTAAGTGTTTCTATATAATTCTACAAGTTTGATGAATGGCTGGTTCAACATAATCTAAAACTGACGCACTAACACAGACTTTAGCCATTTTAGACCGTTCGCTTAAGAGCATCTTTGTACGCACGTTCTGATATTTTTATACCAATAAAATGGATAATTCATAAATTCGGTCATTGGTATATATGTATATACTTGCAAGTTGTAGTATTATTACTCACGCTTTGCTATTCCCCATAAAAAAGGTGAAGCTAGGTGTATTGCCAGCATAACAGACCTCTGATGGCTTTTGGAATATAGTAGTCAGACATTAGCGTAAATAGAGATGAGAGTGACAATGTATAGTGAGTGTCAACTCTAGCAAAGGACGAGTAGAAAAATAAGGCGCTTCGGGAAATGTTTGCGTAGATACAAATAATACCCTATAGTAAAAATCATCGAACATGGGTGTCTGTGTACATAGACTTCAGTGACTTTTTTTATGAAACTGCTACGGATACTCCAATGATCATTGTACTTGTACACACGGCTACACATCAAGTTAGACACCCTATATACGCATAACTACGCTACATACGAAATAGAGAATTGTCGGAAAGGGATACTGCACAGTGGTGTCGATGTCATGCTAAGGATAGAGCGTAACAATAACAAAAATATAACGCATTCTTAGCGTTTAACTACTAATAGTTCAAAGTCCAAACAGTCTATGTTGAAGTGTCGCTGTGTGTACTAGATAACATCAATATTTAATACACTAACGTATTCTCGTGATGCGCTTTATTTTTGTACTCGACCTATAAGTAGTATTCTGATATATATTTATGTAACGAATATAATTATAGTGCTGGAATTTGAATGTCAATGAAAGAATATCATATTATAAATTCGATATAAAAATTACTTGTAAGGCAATTTAATGTGCACAATAGATTTAATATTGCTGAAGTGTCAATGAAATTATTATTTAGTATAACTATAATGTCGGTGAAAGGACAATGTGATTTAGGCGCATTTTACGTTATAATTTTCGTGCTAAGTGGCATACGTGCAATAATCGCTGTTTATAGACGTCTTGACCTCAAGGTATCGTACAGCTATTTTTACGTTGCCAGCGAGTCGGGTTGCAGCCTTGCCTCATTCAGAGCAGGCTACTTCTCATTATAGGAACACATTTGTAAGGAGGACATACTTTACAATCGACCTACTTCAGGTTCAAGTGGAGATAATAATATCTTTCAATATATATATTATATATTAAATGTGTTTAAAGTGGATATGCCGAACAATGGCGTCTAACTAACATTGTCTTTGATCCCGGCAATAAACAAATTGTAAATAACAGCCATGAATGACACTGTATTGTATGAAGCAGTCTCAAAATATGTTTATGTGGCAACAACGGAATGATATTTATATTTTTTAAATGTATTGTACAAATGCGTCACTCAAATTGCGTGGGCGATGTGAATGCGTATTTATGAATATGTCACTTTATCTGACGATGTGCGTCAGAATAGACGGAAGTTATATAGTTAATGAGAAAACTAAAATATTTAATAATTTGTCTGGAAATGCTTCATTAAGCGTTCAGTAAAACACTCTAAAATTGTGCCAACAACTATCTTTATCCAATATCTTGGCATTGCTATAAAGTTTCTGTCTTTTCTGAAGTCAGTCAAATGTTTATTTTATACTGAGCACCGTAGCCAGTGAGGATATAACATATTACTGTACTAATTTTGTTATTATATTACATGGTCTTAGTATATGTGTGGTATTAGTGGAGGCATCTATAGGTGATGCCGGACTTTCTGGTAGCGGACTCCTAGCTCATAATGGAATATTGTTCTCGTCTACCAATTAGATTATCAATTGAATTAAGATGTCGAGTCAATTGCGTTACCTAACCTGATAGACCGGACGAGTGAACTGCAGTGCTCAGCCATCTGCGAGCTACAACTATGCAAGCTAATATCCAAGTCAATAATAGGCCTAATTGCTAGTTTTTCCTTTTTATATATTATGGTGTTATTTGTGATTGATTGTTGAGTAATGTAAAATAAAACGTGTGATGTGCAACAGTGAACCTATTTCTCACGGCTGCGGAACTCTTAACTATAACTTTATAGTCTTAGTTTACTTGCTATGTGTGATATAATGTTATTCAATTAACTAGTTATTATTTAAAACAGTAATCATTGTGTGGGTATAGTGAGATCTTCCCTTATGTTCCTAAGTTCTTAAATAAAGAAGAAGAAATAATTCGCAGGTAGATTAGCTTCTAGTACGTACCCATGCAATGCTTATTATTTTCGTTGTAGTTTAAGTAAATAAAATATTAATAGAATGTACCGCATTTTTATTTCATATATTAAACTGTTCTGTGATCTGTTTAAAATAAATTTGTTTCATTGTCATGTGACACTTTTTAGTGCACGTTATTTGTTACTTTTTCATTGCACAGGATTCTATTGTTAGTAAAATAGGAAGAGTGAGATGTCGGGTGTTGGGAAAGTGCGGCCGTAAACTGGACGGAAACTAGCGGATTCGATAGGCCTGACCGAACGTTGGCATGCAATGCGACTCCAGCGCTACCTATTTAAACTAAGTTGTGAATTTAAACACTTAAACAAAAACGAACACACATACAGTGATATGAACGCGTGCAAAAGCATTATATTATTATCGCTTAAGTCTGCGCCGAGCAAAATGTGCCAAAAGTGGCGGTCAAAGTTAAGTGAATAAAATCAACACTTTTTGTCTAATACATATATAAAATATACATTTACCATAACAACAAATGTGTTTACAATTACTCAGTGTAAAAAGCTTAAAATATGTAATTAATATTTTCACCTACAAAATTACGTGAATTTGCACGAAAAATTCGTAAAAAAGAAAGGTAAGCTCGTGTTACGTGATTTTTAGATTATAACAGTAGAAATCTATCCTATTTAACAGCATAAACGACACAAATATTTATATTACAATTTGTCCGTCCCAAATATTTAAGTTATTGGTTGATAATAAAGATACATATTTATCAAAAAGTTATTCAAATCATACAATTTTACTATGGCGGCCACGCGCCGATTTGAATGTGCGCCGCACGAGCTCTGTCATTATCTGCCTTACGCTCGGCGCAGTCTTAAGCTGGTGATTGCAAATAAGTTGTCTATCTTAGAGATACCAGTGTGAAAATCATGGAGTGTTAACGTAAAATCTCCCGCGATATTATATCTAGTAGCCGCTTTAACACTTAGTTACCTTACCAATTGATTGACAATTATGGCCTGCTCCGTGCCTCGGAGAGCACGTTAAGCCGTCGGTCCCGGCTGCCGTGAACATCTATGGCAGTCGTTATTGGGAGAGTATCGACACAAAAGATCCCACTGGGTCGAAGTGTCGCCGGTCTGCACTGACCGGCCCCCCACGTAAGATACCTACAAGTTACCTTACCAATGAAATTATACTTAAAAGAAGAAAATAAAATGGGATACGCTGGGTCACGTTCAATAAATATAAAGTGTTGTATCCTCTGACATAGCCCTTCTAACCATGGAACCATAACATAAATTTCCAGTAACATCAACTCATAATCTTATGATAGGTAAAGGATAAGTACTAAAATATGATTTGCACAATAATGGCACACTATTTACCAGTTTAATAGTTTCAAACACATTACGCATTAACCTTAACAGTAGATTTGATTAACGAGCGAAATTTGTTGCAAGAAATAGACTCAAACCGAAGCTGCTCAGCTAAAAAAGTACCACCCTAAAGGAGCTCATAGTCAAATAACTTTTATGTTTTGCAATGTGCAGATTGTCCAGATTGTGTCGCGTCGCCGGCCAGTAAAACCCGTAGGAAGGGGAAGGCAGGAAGACACTCGAAAGATCTATGTGATCTCTTTTTCAGTTCACAAGGTCATAGTGCCTCAGTGGATCATTGACGAATTATTTTTTTTAATTGGTCTCGCGTATGTAGCGTCCCTTGCTGGCTCAAACATCCTCGAGTTGCAACATTCCGGAATTTATCCGGGCGAGAATGTAATGGTTAACAATATTATTTTTTTAACTTCCATGTCCAGTGGTCCCTATCACACTGATTTAACGTGGTGTTTTAATTTAAATAAAGTACTTCATTATATTTCTTTATGAACAGACATTATTTTAAGAACAAAATATGAACCAATATCATTTAATAGTATATATGCACAATACTTATTTATTTGTAAATCTATATAACAATTATTTTGTTTATCTATATACTTTATTATGGTGTGGTGACCCTGTAACTTAACACAATAGGGTATTGCCCTCCATACAATGGAGTTACTGAAGCAGAACAGCAAATATACAGTACGTTACCTTTATAAGGTAAATTGCAGCAAAGTGTTGTCGGTAAAATGAATATTTAATACTACTAACTTTATTACAATTTTATGTGCTTATTACAAAATAAAAAGAAGCCGAAGAAGAAGATTTAATAGTAACTCATAGATAAATCAATTAAAATGTAATAATGGTATTAACCTAAATTCTGTAACAAAATTTCTTATGAAACGACTAGGATAATGTAGATTAGATAATCCATAAAATATTGATCGTTTTAAGGTCAGATTTAGGTTGTTATCTTTGTTATGCTTAAAATTATAAAATACTAAACATAAATAGAAACTGCTATAAAGAGTTAACTAACGGAACATCACTAAAGATAAATGTCAAAACATGAAGTGAAGTTAGTTGTCAATAAAATTGTTGTATATAAAATTCATAGTCTGTGGTTGTGGGATTTACCGAAAGTGTTCAAGCAAAAATGTTTAATAAAATCTGTAGATAAAGTTCAATTACACGTTATTCGGTTGAAGTATTTACTGGAAACCTACCGCCGCAAAACCATAAAATAAAATAATTTGTTAATATTGTTATATAGGTTAAGGTGCCAATAAATTTGTGTATTTTAGCTAAAGTAATAGTAAATTAACTTTTA
Organism: Catocala fraxini; assembly: GCA_930367265.1. Classification (NCBI taxonomy): domain Eukaryota; kingdom Metazoa; phylum Arthropoda; class Insecta; order Lepidoptera; family Erebidae; genus Catocala; species Catocala fraxini. Next base: position 17,328,643 of record OV884043.1, read on the forward strand.
AAAAGATATAATGGAGGACTCGGAAACAAAACTGTGTCCAAATTGGTAAGTTTAATGCAAAATAATTGCGTGTTATGTTGACTATATTAGTTCTATTTTAGAACACACACACACGTTTGTACACACGTTAGCCGGCTATTTTTAGATTATTTAGAGCATTGCGAACATCGCAGCTGTCCGGAGTTCGGTTGTTTACTTTACTTCACAAAGCTTCACAATAATTTCGGCGTTAACAAAACGTCTACCGGTTAGTTATTATTTTCTGAATGCCTCGCAATTACTAAAATTACCAGATAATCAAAAAAATGTTGTTATTTTTTTGTCCTATCATCAATAGTTATTTCCGTATTTTCTACATTTTTTGTTTACACCTAAAGTTAATGATCCCTGTGACCTCAATTGACCTGTTTGACCTGTATTGTTCTGCAGTAATGTTGCAAAAGCTAGAAGTACATGTTGTTAGTTTTACGAAATAAGTTAAACGCATTTATTTGTAAAATTATGCATCGTAATGTAGGTACGATTGTAGTCGTATAAGAGTTAACCCTTATTGCATAGATTAATTACCGACCCAAAATAACTAATCATCTTTGATGTTTTTATATACCTACCTACTAACTAAATTCACCACATGATTTTGATTCGAAATGATAATCTTAAATGTTATTACCTACCTACCTACGCATAATGGACCAACTTAGAGTTCAAATGCGGAAAAGGGAGTCCAATTACATTACATTACATTACATTACCTACCTGCCTACTTAATTTTATACCCACATCGGCTCGTTGTTAATGTTTACATACATATACCTACCTATAATACCTACATAGGTATATAGAAATAAAATTATACCCGTAAGATATACCTAAGTAGGTATGTATAACTGCATATAACACGACTTATGAGATATGCTTTACAATACCGAATAGGTAGGTCTATAGCGATTGATATCTAACTACATATTTAATTGATTTTCCCAGACCAAATGAATGAGGCGGTAATCTTGATTAGATAATCACGTTGCAATGATACGACGACGCGTCCGTTTCACAATTATAAGAATATACGATACTCAATAACTTTATACTGTAACTAGATGTGCCCGCGGTTTCACCCGCGTTTATGATTACTGCGTCGCCCCCGTGGGCCGTAGCTTAATGTTATATATCGTATAGCTATCCAACACTAAAATAATTTTTCAATTCGGACTGGTAGTTCCTGAGATTAGCGCGTTCAAACAAACTAACAAACTCTTCAGCTTTATAATATTAGTATAGATTTTTGTCTTTCTGTCTCTTTGTACCGGCTAATCTCCGAAGCTGTTGGGCCGATTTTGACGGGCCTCCACTAGCAGATAGCTAATGTTATAAGGAATTACTTAGGCTAGCTTTATTTTAGCAAAAATTTGGGATCCGCGGATGAAGATTTACTTTCTTTTTTTATATTCCATGCTGATGAAGTCGCGGGTAATAGCTAGTATTCGAATACAAAGCGGAACCTAAAGCCATAGCAAGCGAAATGTTACTACCCTTTAGTAATCTCTGTCTACCCTTCAATGAGAAATGGGCGTTAGTCTAAGTTTCAGTAAAATAACAGTGAATAAGGAATTTATACCACTGATGATATTCAGTGCGGTCAACCGCTGATAGCATATCGGCGGGTACTTAGAAACATTACAACGACTTTACTTATAACAAATTATAAAGTGGGTTATTATACCCTCTTCACGCAAATGTACTAAATATCTATAGTATAATCTGAGACTGTCTTTGCATTGGAGTTACATACATTTAATGGACGCAATGTATACAATTTTCTTAATAAAGGCCTCTGAAATCAATGAAAAAGTTATATTGCCTCTATAAAAATGTGTTATTTAAATTGGTTTAGTGTACACTATGCTTATTTGAATCTACTTATCAATATTTCTACACTAATATTATAAAGCTTCGTAGTTTGATTGTTTGTTTGGCTAAACGCGCTAATCTCAGGAACTAATGGTTCGAATTGAAAAATTATTTTAGTGTTAGATAGCTCATTTATCGAGGAAGGCGAAAAGGCCTACGACTAATAGGAATGGAGCATCAATGATTTATGTTGCAAAAACGGGAAATATTTTTATTTTCTTTTATACAACTAAGGTGGCATACAAGCACACGCCCCACCTGATGGTATGTGGTCACCGTAGCCTATAGACGCTTGCAACACCAGAGGCATCACTTGCGTGTTACCGACCCTTTAGGAAAGGAAGACGAGAAAAAAAAGGAAGGAAAAAAGGTGGAAAGGGGGAAAGCGGGTGATTGGGCCCTCGGCACTCTCACTCACCGAACGAAACACAACAGTAGGAATACTGCTATTTCACGTCGATATGCTGTGAGAGGGTAGACCTTCCCCGGTCGAGCCCATTCATGTTGAAATCAGCGAGGCTGACGCCGACGAAGTTGCGCAGGTCAGCTAGTAATATTAAAAACTACCAATCTCTGTCAGTGAGGGTATATTTGGATCTTTCTAATTACGTGGTTCTGTATACGGTCATTGGTTGCCAAATACTTGGAACATAACTGGCAAAATTAAACTGGCAAAGCGCTTAGGTAGGTTGAGGAATAGCTCAACCTAACTAAACACTGTGTCGCATTGGGCGCATTTACTAACCTACACTAGTTCAAAAGAACGAATTATCTGACTTCTCTTGACCAGGTCTAGAAAATACGGCACTTTGGTAGAATAGAAAGATAATACATAATATTTACACTTACTTTAATGAATAGACTTTTTATAAAAAATACTAAGCAAGTAAAATCTTAATCTCCCACTAAAGACGATATGTATTTAAGGATGTTCCACCACCTCCAAATAGCATTTATCTATAAGATAAAAGTCTCGTCATCTCTGTTCTTTTACCTAACAAGAGTGCATGCGATTTATCTTTCAGATAACTTCTACGTGATAGTTGTGAAACGAGCCATAAGATTTTACTTTCGTATTTCTTGTTATTTTTGCTATATTATGCTAATAAAATTATGTTTGTTTGCGAGCAGTAAGCGTGAGATCCCGTGCGTGAACTTCACGATCCACAGCGTGCACTGCGCGCGCAACATCCGCGTGTGCCCCGTGTGCAAGGAGCCTGTGCCGCAGCAAGAGTTGCAGGAACATCATGACAAACTGCACAAGCTACGTAAGTATAACAATCATCTTCCTACTATAATCATGGCGTCAAGTTTCATTCTCGAGTTTGGCAATGAGTTTCTGGGTTTTTCTGACGAGAAATTATTTGTAGCTGCACGAAGTCTGGAACTTTAACAGGTATACCGCAATAGACTCGCTCCTTGTAACACAATTCTATTTAGCACAATGTGTGTGTAATATCTCTCTGCCTACCCTTTAAGGGGTATAAGTACTTATGTTATTATTACAGGATGAAACTAAAGCTTCTGTAGCCCAATGCATAAGGCATTGGTATTACGATGGAGAGTGATTCAATCCCCACCTGTTGCACTATAGTACTTGTAATTACCTAAACATTTAGCTTAGCTTGAGGGTTAACAAGAATAGTAATTTGCAAACCAGACTGCTAAATATTTCTAATAAAATATAGCATGTTAAAGGATTTGAATAAAAAGGGCACACAAAAAGGCCTTTCCTGAATTAACACGTTGGGTATGCCAGTAATACGTTTCCATGGGCTAATAGTTGTAACTATAATTTTATTTAAGTCACACTTGTACTCAACAATAAATGGTGTTGCTTAAGAACTTCACCACTTTTTAGGCTGGCAAAGACGCGGCTATCATTAAGAGCACTGTAGCAAAATAATAAATCCGTACCTATATAATAGGTTCTTTACTCGAGTATGGACCGCTATACCACTGTGTAGTAAATTACGGATTTCTTTTTACTTTTCTACATCATTTTATACATCTAACTAAGGGTAAAATCATGCTGCCCTTTAGCTTGCCGGAATATTAATTTAAAAACCGCTTTCTCAAAGAATCGTCAGCGTTTATCGCTTTTTGGCATCGTCATTAAATTCAAGATTTAACCTTACACTTACTGACAAAGGCATGCTTTTTAGTTCTTTAAACTTTTACATATTCTAACCTTTTAGTCATAACGAAATTTGATATTTACCTTTTGCGTCTGTTCAATTCCTGGTCTTGCCAAAACAAATCAAATGGGACCAAACGGTTTCCCACCATCATTTCGGCTTTATCATAATTTCGGCTCGAGATACCGAATTATTGCATTGCTTGATAGCAATTCCATCCAATTCCAAAAAACTTGGAAAATATATATAATTCTGATGAATTATATATATTTTCCAAGTTTTAAGTGATACGATAATTCTTATTAGAAGTTGGTTAAAATCGACTTCCAAGATTTGTTTACATGTAAGTTTGTTTGAATTGAAGCTAGTATAAACATGTTAAAATTAGTCCATCGTGTGTATGTTAAGATAAGTTCAGTTTTCTTATTGATTTATCGATTATTATGAACGTTAGTGTAGTATCTGCCGTCAAAAGTAAAATATGTATCTAACATTTTGTCGACATTGAGGTTTTAAAACGTATTGGTAATCAGTAACAAAAGACAAAAAAAGAAAATTTAATGTGCTGTTGTAATTGGTAACATAACAGTATATCTAGGGGAGGCTTTGAGAAACTGATCATAATGCATGGCAACACTCGCCGAACAATTTAATAAAGACCTACGAGCGACGTACAGTGAATGATTTGAACATCGTTAGTTATAAATTAAGAATACTAGTGTGTGAATGCTCCGTGGAATATTTATATTTATTTGCATATGATTAAGTCAAAACGTTGCTATAAGTTTGGCAAATAAAATACGGTCACATTGTACCTTTAATCTAAGTCGTCGAATAATCTTCATATAAATTTTGGGGAGGAGCCTAATTTTTTTAAATTACAATTTTATCACCTAATAATATGATATGATATAGTGCAGGGGGTCTAAAACAAATATGATTAGGTAACTTACAAATACATTAGTCGTTTATACAGTTAATGTCAATTACCCAGAGGCACAATTTAAAATATTAGGGTGCTCAGATCTTACCGATAGTGCCATTAGAGGGCTGGGGCAACCCCAGGCACTATGACCTCAGCGGCAGTGCCAATAACCATCCTATTTTATACCGCCACTGCTATCGGCACTGCTTACAAATGACCAGTACTTTAACATCTGATTGTTAATTATACCAAACCCACGCTAATGTCTGTGGTGCATTACAATTATTACAGTTTTGATGCCGTGTAAATCCTCTGCGTCAGGGTCTTCCCCTAGGACTGGGATGTATCAAATAAGGTACACAAAGGATACCTACCCCAACTCGTTATTACTGTCTATGCGTCATGCATAAGACAACATTACTTATCATTGCGCTTGAAATATAATTTTGTCAATAGTCAATAGTGTCTATGACACCACTTAAATTGCATTGCCACTCACTTGTGGATAATAACATAACATGAGTCATGACTCAAGTCTGCATATTTTCGAAGGAGTAGACGAGATTAGACGAGATGGAGATGTTACAACCGCATTATGCCAGCTACGCAATCCGTGCTGTATATAATCGCAACTTTATACCACGAGCGTGAGAACCCAATTATTGCTCTCTGAGAGCAATAATTTAAAAGTAAATAGTAACGACACAGTTAACAGTATATATAATTACCTAGAGTGACACACTCATTAGGATCCACCCTGTCATTTGGCACCACAGTCGTGGCTATTTGTGGTTTCTAGAACAAAAACATTTCATTCAATCGATCTAGGTGCTCTAGCCCTGACTAGATCACTATACGATATTATTCCTGCTGTCAACGTTACTTTAAATATCCGCTTCTCTTTTTTGTTGTTAACGTGGGGTAACGCTGTGTCGCATAGCTCTTCGCGAGAAAAGGGGAGCGGCGCGGCGGCGATGTTATGTCGGGCTCACCCGGGAAAAGATGGAAAGTCCCGGGTACTACCGATTCAACCTACCACGGTGTGCCACGCTGCCTTGAATGGTGGATGGTTTGTTGGAATTGAAACTGCATCAGCGACTTTTAAATCCTTACTAATATTATAAATTCGAAAGTAACTCTGTCTGTCTGTTAACTATTCACGGTTAAACCACTAAACTGAAAATTGATACAGAGGTAGTTTCAAATCTAGGAAAGGACATAGGCTACATTTTATTGATATAGGTACCACGCGGGCGGAGCCGCGCGCATAAGCTAATCACGTAGTACAAAGCAAATGCGGTTATAATAACATGTAATGCTATTTAGCGCAGTGTCATCGTTGTTTATTTTTGTAGCTGTTGTGATTTTTCATAGAATTGTTGTTGGAGATCGCGAGCAGTATTGGAGATTGGGCACGCAGAGGGTTTTCTTTGTCCTGTGACACATCACTAGGCTAATATAGTAGTGGCGTCAAGGTTGGGTGTGGTTGGACATGTTTTAGGACGTGAGCCTGGAGGGACGATAAAACCGCCCTGTTCGCAAGCGGCGGCAGTTGGCATGGATGCCTTTATGTAAGCGATAATTGTTACCATGTAAATATTTTTTTTGGTTTTATGTTAATTTAAATTTGGAATCCTAAAATTGTTTTTAAATACTTAACAATGTTTAAAAAGATAAAAAAAACTGTAAATATTATCAACAAAGTATAATAAGTGATAAAATAATTAGTTATCTTAAAACCTGACAACTACGTATAAGTATAGACCAAGCGAGGGATGTACCATTAAAAAAAAATTACAGCTTGAGCGTGAAAGAGAGAAAGCTATTCATTCTATAAAGTGCTGTCTCATTCTCTAACATGCTGTATCGCAAGAGTGTTTGCACATTAAGTTTTTATTGGATAACTAGGTAAAATTTTAAGCATCTATTTTTTTAGATATTCTCTTCCAGAATCGAGTACTGAATATCATTCAATATGTCCAGTCTTTTACCAATTAGCCTGTATATATGCAATGTATAAATCAGTAGGTGTAACAATATTTACATGTAATATCCGGATATAATTATTTTTTACTTGTTCTCCTTTTCTATAGAACATTGCACCAGTACCGAAAGTAATCGACTTTATCACATTTAAGATCATCAGTCATCGGTTATATTGACTGGTGACATTTTCAATTGACACTCGATGTCCCCTCTCTCTAATTTGTGACAGGGTCAAGCATCACCATCGACTCGATGGTGATGCTTAAATACACATCGCGTAAACGGACACACACATGCATTCTGTATACGGTCGACCTGATTTGAAATCGCTGTATGTACGCTTCTCTGTGTGAGTGCAGCCGTAGTGTCCGGCCATCTGCAGGCATCTATCCAATTTGTGAGCTATTGTCTATTGCAACTTTATTCACAATTTTCACACTAATATCATAGTATGCTTACCAACATATAAACTGATTAATGATAGAATTATGTACAATTGGCGTGTAGAAACGTTTAACAACTTACTTTATATTGATAATTTGGCTAACAAATACACATGCTTAATAGACTCAAATTACCTTAAACCTTACATATAAAATGTTTACTAAAAATCAAGGTGATGTTAACTATAATGGTTTTAAATTTATTTTTACCTATATACAAAAATTAATTACAGCAACCGACTCAGAATGTACAGCTCTAAGCCTTAATAGTAAAATTATCTGTCAGGATCAGGTTTTTCATGGATATTAGTGATATATTAGAAACCAACTTAATTGGAAACAACTTAGCACTGTAACTCTTTACCATCAAAATATGTGTGGCTTAACCAATAAAAACCATGACTTAGAGATTTATTTGACGCAATTAAAGAAGAAAATTAGTTTTATATGTATAAGTGAACTTTTTTTAATAATATTTTGGTATTGCAACTAAACTTACCTAAATAAAATTAAGTGTATATAATACAAGATTAAATAAAAGAAGGGTTGGTACCCTAATACTGACACATGTTGACAGACAAGTGGAGGATATGCAAATTTGTAAACAGTTGTATAAAATGGATTGCTTTGAGGTTTGTGGAGTTAGAGATGTTGAAACGAATACCTTTATTATATGTTGTTACAGAATACCTAAAAAATGATAACTTTGAACAATTTCTTGAGAGGCTTGAACAACTACTACATAATGTGTTTAGAAAATTGTGCTTTATATGTGGTGATTTTAATATAAATATTACAAAAATTGATAAAAAGCAACAATTCTTTATATACTTAGCGATATAAAGAATTGTTGCTTTAACCTAACCTTTTTTTTTTTTTTTTTTCGTGGGGAAATGCGCCTGATGATGCATACCCTCTCGCCACAAGGGGAGGCGAGAGGGCTATGTCCGGCTCTCCCGTTCTTCGGGCCTACGGACCAAAACCCCACGGTGTGCACGCTCGCTGCCTTTTATATTGGATGGGCCGCTGGCAAAAGTTACTACCTCAGCGACCCACCCAGCAGTCTACAACGCCTCGGCGACGCCCCGGCACTACATAGGGCGTCGGACCGACTCAATTGCTGGCGGGCGGGCGATTCCCGTTCGCCCGCCCGCGGCCTTCATTATGGCGGCATTAGGCGCGCGAAAGCGCGCCTGCGCCGCCCGGTTCGCCGGCGACGGCTCGGATCCGCAAGGATACTTTCTTCACGGATCCGCTCCGCCGCCTCCTTCTGCGAGATGACGTCCTCGCAGAAGGACGCGACCGCTGCCCACTTCCTCTCGCTGTCGACCATGGCTTTGATCACGGCCGGCAGCGAGAGATTTTCACCCACAACCTCAATGAGTTCACGGCGCTGCACCGCCCAAGCACGACATTGCTCGAGCGTGTGCTGCGCCGTGTCCTCCTCACAGTCGCAGTGGTGGCAGACGGGACTCGGTTCCCTCCTAGCGACCGTGTGCAGGTATTTGCCAAAGCAACCGTGCCCTGACAACACCTGCACCAGCCGGAAGGAAAGGGTCCCATGCTGCCGCCCTGCCCACCGCTCCAATACCGGCTGGAGGGCCCCAACGGTTCTGAAACCAGCCAAGGGCGCCTCCAGCCGCGCCTTCCACTTTAAAATCATGCCTTGATGGGCTCGATTGCGCGCGCACTCAATCACTGTCGGGAAGGGACGACAACCTGTCTCCTCCCGCACCGCCTCACTCACTGCAAACACTTCGGCGAGCACTTCAGCCTCCAAATCCCACGGGGGTGTACCGGCCAACGCGCAAGCTGCGTCGGCCGACACCGTGCGGTATCCACGTATTACCCTGACCGCTATGACTCTCTGCGGTCTCCGCAAGAGAGTCCTACACTGAGCGGTCAGGGAGTCCGCCCACACCGGTGCGCCGTAAAGCGCCATCGACCGGATAACCCCCGTGTAAAGTCGCCGGCAACCAGCACTGGGCCCGCCCAAATTTGGCAATAGCCGCCCAAGGGCGGACGCAGCGCCGAGAAGCTTCGGGGCGAGCTGTCTGAAATGCTCGTCGAAGTGCCACCTTCCGTCCAGCACCAAGCCCAGATATTTCATGTGGGCCTGGACGGGAACGCGCGTCGAGCCCACCATTATCGAGGCGCCGCGGGGTGGACTGCGACGGGGCCCATGAAAGACCAGGGCCTCCGTCTTGTTAGTAGCCACCCGTAAACCCAGCGCCTCGATACGCCCGACCACCTGGGAAACCCCCACGGTGGCCAAACGGGCCGCCTCCTCGAAGGTACCCCCACGGGCTGTGACGAGGGTGTCGTCAGCGTAACTGATGATGCTCAGCCCGGGGAGTAGGACAGCACGTAGGGCCCAGTCGTACCCCATGTTCCACAGGAGTGGACCAAGAACCGATCCCTGCGGAACACCGCACGACATGGGCCGCCGCCAAACCTCGCCTCGAACCTCGAGGAGGACACTCCTGCCTCTCAGATAGTCCGCCACCAGCCGCTCCAGGTAAAAAGGTACCTCGTGATATCGAAGCGCCCCCTGGACACAGCTGTATGGCAGACTATTAAACGCGTTGGCGATGTCTAAAGACACCGCCAACAGAACACCGCCGCCGGCGACCGCCTCCTCGGCCGCGGCTCTCAGGCGCATAATGGCCCCGACCGTCGAACGTCCTTCCCGGAATCCGAACTGAGCGTCCGACAGGTTGGGACCGACCGTGCTCAGGTGCCGGACGATGCGGGTGGCGAGAATTTTCTCAAACATCTTGCCCGCCTCGTCCAGCAGCACTATGGGCCTGTACGCCGCGGCCGACTCTGGAGGCCGTCCCGGCTTGGCCAGCAGTACCAACTTCCCCTCCTTCCAGCACTCAGGGAATCGTCCCGACACCAGGCTCGCGTCGAAAAGCTCCCTGAGGCGGACATCCAGGTGATCGAGGGCCAGCACGAGAGCTCGCGCCGGCACACCGTCAGGTCCAGGGGCGGTCGTCTTGGAGCGGATCCGCAAGACAGCCGCCCCCATCTCCGCATCTGTAACCGGGGTAGCACTAAGGTCCACCTCCCGATTTCGGCCTCCCGATGGGGCCATTGTCGGAGGCATGTGCCCTGCCCGGTCAGGAAATAACTCCTCGACCACCTCGGAGAGGAAGTTGGGCTGGAGAGTCTCTGTAAGGGGGGGGCCCCGCGCACGGAGCTTGTTCAGCGCCGCCCGATATGGGCGCCCCCAGGGGTCAAGGTCTAGACCCTCCAGCATCTCACTTTTCGCCCGTTCCTTGGCGCGGCAGATGGCCGACTGCAGAGACGCTTTCGCTTCGCGATACGCGTCATACAGTCGGCCCTCCTCTCGCTCATCGCGGTGGCGACGGCCTCGGCTGCGTGTGTACAGCCTCCGGGCACGAATGCAGGCCGCACGGAGGTCCGCCAGCTCCTGGGACCACCAGTAGACCCCCTTCGGGGTCCAGTGTCGCACTCGGGGCATGGCCGCGTCGCAAACAGCTTGGATGCTGTCGCGAAAGCGGACAGCCCCAGCGTCTACCTCCCCAGACGGGGGTGCAGGAGACAGCCAAGCTTGAACTATGGCTGCCTCTTCCAATAGGTCCCGGTTCAGCCTCTTCACAGCCCACCGCGGAAAGCGAGAAGTTCTGCCCGCCGACGGGCGATGACCCCTGCTATGGTCCCGGAGCAGGGAGACGTCCAGACGGACGTAGCGATGGTCCGAAAGGGTCTCTACCTCCTCCAGGACACGCCATCCCCTTACGCGTGCGGCGAGGGCAGGGGTAGTAAACGAGAGGTCCACTATCGACCCCCCCTGCCGTCGCACGCATGTGTTGACGGCACCCCTGTTCAGCAAACAGAGGCCCGCCGCATCGGCCCACTCCTCAACCGCCCTTCCTCGGACATCCGTGCGGGGGGACCCCCACGCAGTAGACTTTGCGTTAAAGTCCCCCATCACAAGGATGCGGCTAGATGATATCCGCCGTATCGAGGCCTCCAAGTTGTTGAGAAAGGCCTCGAAATCTGCCAGACTCCTGTTGGGGGAGAAGTACACACCAACGACTATGACCCCTCCCCACGCGGCCGCAACGTATCCCGCTCCCCTCTCCTTAACTGAGAGGGAGGGTGAACGAGGCGCCGTGGAGCCGACGACTGCCACGGAGCTGTCCCGGTCGCCTGCCCAATTGGGGCTGGGAGGAACGTAATATGGCTCCGCGGCTACGGCTACACCGATCGACCACTCCGCCATAGACTGCAGGAAAAGGTCCTGCGCTCGGGCGGAGTGGTTGAGATTCGCCTGGAGGAGGAGATAGTCACGGTCCTGGTCCATGACTAGGTCGACATCCCCTCCTCCACCGCTGAGGGCGGTTTTACTTCAGAAGATAGAGTGGCAGCCGGGGCCGATGGGCTGCCCCCCTCTACGCGTTTTGTGGGCGGGGATTTGCACCCTCTGTCGCCACGGAAGTGGGCAGCTGCTCGACCAGCTGCCGCGCACGCCTGGCAGTGCGGGGTCGTCTTGCACGCTCCAGCGACGTGCCCAGGCTGGCCGCAGCGATAACAGGCGTCGCTGCGGTCCTCAGGGCTAGGGCACTTAATACGAGCGTGCCCAGCTCCCCCACACCTAAAACATCTCATGGGCCGAGCGGCCAGGATGTGGACCCTGGCCGAACTCCAGCCCACGAGCAGACGCCCGGCGTCAGCCAGCAGCTTGGCCACGGCGACAGGGCATTGCGCCCACACGGCACCGACCCCTCCAGGGCCGGGACGGATGGTGCCAATCCGTATGGCGTCCACGGCACAACCAGTTCTGGCGCTAATGGCGCCAGAGACGTCCTCCGCGGACACCGAATCATCGAGGCCGGTGATGCGCATCTCTGCACACTTTACCGGCCTCGTAATCTTCACACCATCCGTCTCAGGAAACAGACTCCTGAGCTTAGCAGCAATGTTGTCTGCCGCTTCGCCTCCGTCAGCTCCGGGAAACTCCAGGATGCGGCCTCCTGTATGAGCTTGGCGGACCCTGGCTCCGAGGTGCGTAATGTCCTCGGCGTTCCGCCTCGCCGTGGAGAGCACGGCCTGATACGTCAGGCCGCGCTCAGCCGCCTCCGGTAGCACCGTGATAACCACGGCAGCTGACTTTGGCGCTCGGAGTCTGTTTCTCCTCCGCCTCTTTCTCTTGGCCCCGCCTTGGTTCACGGGGCCAGGTCTTACTGCAACTGTGACTGCCGCAGCAGTAGCCGTAGTAGCAGCCGCAGCAGCAGCCGCAGCGGCCTTTTTGGCCTTCTTGCGGCGAGCCTTGCCCATATTTCGCACCGTCTGCCAACCCTCACCCTGAGGGATGGAAGGCACGGGGGTTGACGGCGTACGGGGCGCGGGCCTGGCGGGGCCTCGCTGCAAGCTCTGGGGCGGAGGAGCCCTGGGTGATGGAAGGGGCGGAAAGTCGTTGGCAGACTTCCTCCCGCCAGATTTCTTACTGCCTACTGGGGGCGTGGGACCAGACCCCAATGGCGGCGCCGGCGGCATCGGTGGTGACCTTTTGGAGGCCGCAGCAGTAGCCGCAGGGGGCGCGGCTTGCAGCCGCGACCGATAGCTTGGCGACGGCAGCAGCCGGTCGCCGAGACCCTCTATGCGGGCGTCCACATATTTAAAGAAGGACGCCTGCATGTCCAGCTCTTTACCGGACGGCTGAGGCGCCTCCTTAGGTGCCCGCCCTCGGGTCTCGGCCCTGAGCCGCACCATCTCCCGGCGCAGCTCCAGCACTTCCGCCTCCAGCCGTGCGAATTTGTCGGCCAGATAATCGACCGACGCCTTCGTTGCGGTCGCCGCCTCCTTGAGGTGCTTTTGGAATGTCCCTTTGAGGTTCCGAGACTTGGACGCCACCTTCGTCACAATCTCGGAACCGTCAAGGACCCGCTGCACCGCCTCTGCCACCGACTTCGGGGTGGGGCTACTCCCCTGCGGACGTATTTTCCGCGCGAGCAGCGCCACCTCCTCCTCTGCGCACAGCTCTGACGCAGCGCGTTTAGCTGCGGCCTCTTCGGCCGCCTTCGCATGGCCGAAAGGCCCCGGTGTTCCGGGCCGGTCCCTGCCCCTTCGGGCCGTCCCAACCTTTGGGATCGGCGCTGCGCTCGACTCTCCGTCGGAACCTGAATGGGTCCGACGGGTGCGGCGCTTGCGCTTTCGCGCTAGAGTCGCCTTGTCCGGGACTGACCCCAAGGTGACTCTCATCGCGGCGTCAGTGTCCGACTCCGCGGAATACTCGGTGCCGGATATTTCGCGCGGCACGGCGCTGGCATGATGTTGGGTGCCCCCCCCAGAATACGAGGGGCAGACGAAGCCCGAAGGCTCCGTGGGGGATTCTCCGGGCGCTGAGCGCCCGGTACCCCCCTGGGGTAGTATTTCACTAGTGTCCGACATCATTATTAGTTGGGTTTGAGTGGCCCTAATGACTGGGTTCCCCCCAGCCATACAGCCCCTCGCCGGGCCACTAAGCTTGAGCTTTGGGTTATTTTTATAGAGGTTTTCTTCCTCGCAGCCCGAAGGCCCCCGGTCCTGTCAGTTCAGGGTTACGGGTTGGGCCGGATGGGGGTCCATGCTGAACCGATCCACCCGCCCCAAGACCGCCCAACTGAGTAGAAACCTAAGTTTCCACCCTGGCCTAACGGCCTACACTAGTGATTTTTTTAAGAGGTTTTCTTCCTCTGTGCCCCCCTTGTTGGGCCGGATGGGAGTCCATGCTGGACCGATCCACCCGCCCCAAAACCGACTGGGCAGGACGCCTACGCAACTCGCCCCAGCCTTACAGCCCCCACTGGTGATTTTTTAAAGAGGTTTTCTTCCTCTATCCCCCCCGTCTCACATCCACGTGTGCTCTGCTATTCAGAGGAACACGTGGAGAGACCCCCAAACGCGGCCCTCGCGGGCCGATAACCCCGAGACAAATTGCCTCGGGTTCCCTACGCGCGTGCCAGAGTATTAGCCACGAGTAATAATGCCCCCGAAAGGACATTATTACCCGAGTTGCCCGGGGTGTACCGGCCCAACGCCTGCTATTCCATCCCACAAAAAGTGTAGAAGGGACCAGCAGCCGTCAGGCACACTAGGAGGTTCTCTGGCCACACACCCCTTTTTTTTTTTTTTTTTTTTTTTTACCCAGGAAAATCCTTTATGGATACCCCCTCCCCCGGGGGGGGAAGGGTGGTTATGTGAGACTCTCCGCCCCTGAAAGGGGTCGGTATACACACTAAAAACCTGGGGTGAGCAGTCCCTCCGCCAACGGAGTGGGGCGGGATGGGGTCGCGTTAGCAATCACCATCCCGCCCTGGCGGTTGGCCCGGCTGATGGTGACCGGGCCTCAGCACCTATGGAGGGAAGGCCTTGCTCACCAAGACCATCCCCCAGACGTGTGGGGCCGTGCAAGCCGGTAGAGAGTCCCCCGACTCTGTACCAGTGACCCCACTATACAGGAGCGAAAAGGCGGGCAAATCGCCTCCTTCTCGCTCCCGTCCGTCTGCGCCGGAGAGGGTCAGCGAGGAGGTTGTTCTCCCTGACCCTCTCCGCGGTCTCCTTCTGCGCTATGACAGCTTCGCAGAAGGAGACCACTGCCTGCCACGACCTCTCGCCGCCGAGCATGGCGTTGATCACGCTCGGCAGGGAGAGATCTCCGCCTATGGCCACACACCCCTTTTTTTTTTTTTTTGTTTTCGCAGGGGAATGCCTTTGCGCACACCCACTCCTGTCGACACGGCTGGAAAACCGCGCCGGCAACAGTGGGTAGTGTCGGACTCGCCGGATGCCACGGAATACCGACTAAACCTAACTGCGGCGCTCTTCCCATCTATCATGGAGCGCCGGAGGATCTCCGTTCCGAACTCTCTCCGGCACTCAGACGTTAGCCTGGCAGGGCTACGACCTTGAACACAACCATCTAAGGCGGGGGAAGGAGATGAGCGTAACGGCGTCGCCTCCTCCCTGGCCTTGCTCGGCGGAGCGGGTCTGCACTGGCGTCGGCCTCCCGTTCCCGCTCCGCAGCCTCCTTCAGGAGCATTACGGCCTCGCTGAATTCGGCAACAGCTTGCCAGCACCTGTCGCTGGCCAGCATGGTGCTCACTGTTCGTCCCAGCGACAGGTCCCCGCCGATGACGGCGGTTAGGTCGCTCCGTTGTGTCTGCCAGGCAGCGCAACTCTCCACTGTATGGCGCGCCGTATCAACGGGCGCGCCGCACGACTTACAGGAGGGTGAGGTCTCCCTCCTGGCGATCTGGTGCAGGTACTTACCGAAGCAGCCATGTCCGGTAAGCACCTGCGTCAGTCTAAACGACAGCATGGCCACACACCCCTGCTTTAACCTAACCTAACCTAACTTGCTATGGCTTTAGGTTCTTGATTGACTCTCCTACCTTTGTACGTCACAACTCTGAGTCATGCATAGACAATATATTAACAAATACGTCTGAAAATTGTATAATCAGTACCGAAATAAAACATAATGGTCTGGCAGATGGTCATGCGGGTTTGTTCTGTACTGCGGCTTTGGACAAAATACATTGTGTTAAAAAGGAATCACAGTATTTAATAGTTGAGAGACGAACATATAACAAAGTAAATAACGAGAGTTTCAGACAAAGTTTGTTGGAACGTGACTGGGGTACAGGGGTAAATACCTTTGTTAGGAAGTTCAAAGAATAACATTCGTCGTCCTTTAAAAAGAAGAACATAAAATTACATCCAAATAATACGAATAAATCTAAATGGATTACTAGAGGAATTAGGACATCAAGTAAAATGAAACGCATTCTTATTAGCAAGACACAGTGCAAAGACTCAATTTTAAATTACCGTGAAACTACTTAAACATTTATAAAAAGGCAATAAGAACTGTTAAGAGACTACAAACTAGTAAACAAATCAATACTGCCTCCAATAGTTGCAAAGCTATTTGGAAGATTGTTGACAACTGTAAAAATACTAAGAGATTGGAAAGTTCTAACATAACATTAAAAGTAAATAACCAAATAATAGACTATCCTTTAGACGTTGCAAATATTTTGTCAAGCCTATTTGAACATAGCACATCGTAGCAATTTTGTAATATAAAACTAGCTGAGGAATATCTAACTCTCAATACTACCAGAGTACAAAATAATATGATCTTTGAACCCATTTCGCCAATGGAAATATTAAAGCTGGTTAAAGGCATGGATAGCAAAAGCTCTTTTGGTCATGATGACTTACTATTAGTTGTTTTCAAAGACAACATTGACGTACTTGCAGCTCCTATTGCAAATTTCTTAAGTGATTGTGTAAGCCATATTTCCTGATCAATTTAAAATAGCTAGGATAATTCCTATATTTAAGAAAGGCTCTAAGACTGACGTGGGAAATTACTGGCCTATCTCATTATTGCCAGTATTATCAAAAATATTTGAAAAGGTCATAAAATCTAAAATTGTTTGGCAAAATTGGCATTTAAGCAATGGAAAAATTATTGACTGTCAGCAATTTGGCTACTAAAAATGCGTAGGGACTCGTGATGCGACAGACCAGTTAATTGATTGTGTCGTACAAAATCTCAATAATAAGCTAAAAGTTGCTGGCTTATTTCTAGATTTAAGTTCTGCCTTTGATAATGTAGATCATAATATTTTGATTTGAAAACTAGAGCATTATGGCATTAGAGATAATGTGCTTAAAGTGTTTCTTTCGTATCTGCATAATAGAAAACAGTATGTAGAAATTAAATCAGTTATTGAAAAGAAAGAAAGGTATTTGTTACAATAAAAAAGGCGTGCCACAGGGCTCTGTCTTGGGACCTATATTATTTATAATTTTCATAAAATAAATTATTTCCGTTTTTCGTTCAAAATATCATGCCTGACATAAAACTAGTTTTTTTTGCTGATGACACTAGTGCTGTTATAGCTAGCGATAATGTAAAGGAGTTAGAACGTAAAATCAACAATCTTCTATAAATTTTTGATAACTGGTTTTCCACCAATTATCTTGGCATAAATATAAAAAAAAAAATGCATATTATTTAAAACCACTGTGAGGCAAAATGAAGACTTACGAGTTGTTTCTTTGCAAAATAGAGTCGACATGGTAGAAAATTTTAAATTCTTGGGGGTTCAAATAGATAATTAGTGAATTGGAAGAAGGAACTTGCAGTAATTAGCAATGCATTAAGTAGTGCATGTGATGCAGCACGCACTTTAAGAGATGAGCTCACAGTATCTCAGATTCGTCTACTACTACTACTTTGCTTTGATTGAGTCAAAATTGAGATACAGTATAAAGTTCTGGGGAAACAGTTTTATATATAACATAAGTGCAGCATTTGTCATGCAAAAGAGGGGCAATAAGATCTATGCTTCGAATAAAACAAGTGGAGTCATGCAAGGATCATTTCGTCCAACTAAAAATTCTCACAGCGCCATGTCTTTATATTCTAGTCTTATTAGGCCACCTGGTTAATCTGGGACTCTCAATAATTTTGAGACATTAGAGGAAAGAGAAAAAAGTCTCGCAACGCGTAGGAAAGATTTATTTAGTACAATACAGCACAAACTAAATGTAGTCAAACACTGTTTACGGGTACAATCTATTATTCTATACAACAAGCTGCCGACAGAATTTAAAACCATAATTAGTTATTATAGCTTTAAAAATAAATTAAAATCTTTGTTATTGCAAAAATGTTACTACAGTGTTAATGAATACCTGAAAGATATTATATGATTGTAATAATATATAATTCTTAATAGATTTAATAGATTGAGAATCCACAAATTTATATTAATTTAGTACTTAAATGAAATTGATGTAAAAAATTATTAATTTAAACAAATATGTTCAACACAATATTTTTTGTTATGAATGAATAAATAAATAAACTGACGGGCATTTAATTATACACAGGTTAGATTAGACGGTGAATAAGTTGGTACCTACAGCTAAATGTTTTATTGCAAATGTATTATGGAAGATTGAGATCGAATATGTAGCACATATTTATCAGTATAGCCCTCGAAGTGTGAACTTTGGAACTGACGAAGCATAACACAGATGGACGCCTATTATTCGACGGGGTATGCAGAAACTACACTCGCTACAATTCTGGCGTATCGCGTTTGGATAATTTATTTGCATATTCTTTACACGCGGTCTTCGGTCTAAGATACTCTTAACCTACCATTTCTTTAAAATTACTATGATCTAGTCAAACAATGTTACCCTCACCGATGCTTAGCAAAAAAAAGCAATCAGAACTTTAATAGGGTAATATAAGAAGATTAGAGTGCAATAGAATAGATCTGTGAGACAATGGAAGAAGAAGACTTAGCCGAATGTTCTCTGTTTATTTAGGGAGGACGCGGACGGTATAATTATGAGTGCCCCAAAACCAATAAGCTCGCACTTAGAATGTAATGTGAATGACTGAAGCAAACGATATGCTAGAATCGTAGCAAGTGGTAAATTCGAAGTCTTTACGTACCTTTCTCTGAAACATTAGACTATGCATACGTGAAATGAATACAATATTCGGTAATCTATTTTTCAGTCATGTCATTTACTCGTGCTATTCTGTTAAAAATCTCGGCTCGAACTATATTGTCACCTCGCTAGTAGCCGTAGTAATGAACAGTTTGTGTGAGATTTAACAAAATCGCACGCTGAACTTTCTGATAGTTGTACAAAGCGGTAGAACTCGTATTATAGAATTCTTTCAGATATACATATATAACGCAGGACTACACAATTCAATTCGGTTGTTTATTGATTACATTCTAAATACATTAAGTTGTCACTCGATTTTCTGGTGTGATACCTAATGTTTTACATCCATATGTGATTCTATTACCTATTGTTAATTGAATTTCCATGAAGTTCTGAATCGCGACGATCATCTGAATCATTCTCAAATTATCGTAGCGGTTCAGTACATCGTGTATATGCACTACCGCGCCATAACCTAATGGTGCTTATAAAACGTACATGACTTAAGTTACATGTGTAGGCTAAACTATTCGTGAAAATACATTAGCTTGTGTATGTTATGCAAATCATGAACAATAGACATTGCGCTGTTACTTTATCAGTTAACACAGCCTAAAATGCTTAGGCCAGCCAGAAAGTTTATTAAATATGTCTGATAGATACTAAGGATTTTCAACATGTAATTTATTTATTTATGTGATTCAATCCAAGTAAATCAAGCTCGTAAACAGTCACAATGGACAGAAAAATATCCGGAAAATCATTCAACTACAAAATTAGTCCCAAAACTTTGTTAGAATGCGCTGTTACACCTTTTATTTTAATATTATCTCGTGATTATTGACAGCCGGGTGGAGTTCGGTGTGAAAGTTAGAGTATACAATAATATAATAAGATGTTATATTCCCGATGTTATAGACTGTGTTAGGAGATTCGTCATCTCGAATATATTATAATGTTAGCATATTGCGCCGTGTCTCTATTTATATGTCCGTTCGGAGAAATTTTGTGGAGACTCCCTATTTATCTGGACGAGAAAAAAGATGATCACATTCGGAGACTCATTGCGTGCAAGAGTTGGCACTAGAATTTGTACAAAGTTATAAGATTCCTTCATTTTGAGGTGCGCTAATAACGATGATTCTGCAATCTGGTAATAAATACCACGCCTGTTGGAATACGTGTATCACTTACTTTAGCCCACGGACGACAACGTTGTCCGTCTTACAAAAATTGAGTTACAGTTTAAAAACCATTGGCCATTGATTCCCCTGTTGCTGGTACAGGGTCACTGAAGCCCTGAAAATCTTAATCATATAGTCAAGCACTACTAAGAGTTTTATTTTGGCAGTATAGGAAAGGGAGCATATAAATATATAGGAGGAATATGGGAGGGCACTGTTCATTCCCAGCCTCCTCAAATCATGTAAATATGTAAGCATAAGTTTATTCGGTCTCGATGATATGTAAAGTCTACCTAACCGCATTGGCGTGAATGTCAAGTTGTGTGCGCGAATTGCGTAGACCACCTGTTTTTAACTGACTGCAAATCCTTTTGCAGTCAGTTCTGTATTTATTCTATTCCTATGTTTTTAATTCTATGTTACTCATCTTGTTTTTATTTTGATTGTTTTAGAGCCATGTAAGAAGTGCGGGGAGAGCGTGTGCGGCACAGATATGGAAGACCACATACGAGACTCGTGTGCGCACACCATTAAGTCCTGCAGGTATGTTTATGATAATCGTAGTCAATAAAAAACAGAAGTAGTCGAGACAGTCAAATTTAAAATTGGATTATTAAAAACAACAATTAAGACTTTCATAAAACCATTATGACGTTCTCTTCTAACAATACAGACATAAATTAAATAAATATAAATGTCCATCTAATTACAGTACGCAGTGCGCTGAAATCAACGCACTCACACAAATAGATGTGTGCGTATAATGTACTGGCAGCGATAATGTATTTAGTCGGTTAAACGTCAATTTTTTACCTAAACCAATTTTCTCGCGTGGTATTTTGCGAACAACCTCAATCTATCCTATTTGTTAAAGAGCGTGTTGCAATTGCTATGTTAGCGCTTGCTATGTTAGCTATCTGGGGGGAATGACAGGTTTTTTCGAAAACGTTTACTTTGTTGTGTCTAGATATACTTAATATTGATTTGTGGATGTTGGTTTACAATACCTAAAGACTAGCAGTTTACCCGATAAACAAAGAAACAGAGTAGGTAGTCGACCTATCCGTAAACTTTCTGCGGTCAAGTATCGGGCAGGACGAGACCACGTGACATTATGATGTCATGAGATCGACGGAAAGCACATGATCGTCTGCACAGATGGCGTAGTGGTTTAAGTGGTTGCCTAGCCACTACCACTACGCCGATTATTGTGTACGGTGGTGTACGGGTACGGGTGTCTTTTTCTTTAAAAGAATAAGAAAAGAAAAGAAATTGAATACATGACCTTATTCCACTTTACGGGAAGGCGAGAACTCGCGTGAACTATGTTCATTCTGCCTCAGCTTATGTTGTGTCTGCTTCGATTTGCTTGCAGGTTTTGTGAGCTGGAGTTGCCTCGCCGGGATCTGCCCGCGCACGAGAGCTACTGTGGCGTGCGCACGGAGCAGTGCCCTGAGTGCCTTGAGTGGGTCATGATCAAGTACCGCCAGCTGCACATTGACTCCAACCATGGCTTCATACGACTCGATGATGGTAACTACACAATCTTATTTTAATATTTCATGGTTCAGGTGACAATCACGTTTTACCTGATTGTAAGTGTGTCTACAGACGCTTGGAATAATTAGGGTATTGCAATTCTTCAAAACAGCTTTGCACTTGGACATCCTTAGACTTATTACAGGATGACTACATGGCTGGGTATTCAATATCTGGGAATACCCAGCTACGTAGATATCTTGTAATCAAAATTTAACTGGCACTACCTCAACGTAACTAGGTAAAGGTAGTTTCAGTTATGATAATTAAAATTTGGACGGAAATTTTACTAGTCTCTTTATAATAATGGTATATTATTATTGAATTTTGACAAATTTATTAAACATCAATATAACTTTTCAGATCCCGCACCGGCTCCCAAAAAAGAGCTCCCAAGAGCTAACGTACCAAGACTTTTGCCAACCAAGATGACTAATATCCTGGCCTCAACCAACGGCCCCAGACCCACCACCTCAAAATTAGAGAACAGACCGAACGGCTACGTCAAAAATATTAACGAAACGCCCAGAACGGAATTAAGATATTTTCCAAGTACGAGTGGTACGTCTTCGACCAGCAAAGGAGAGGGGACATCTAACGATCGGAAGACTACTAGCCCGATAAATGGTGTAAAGCCGGTTAAGAGGACTAATGATCAGCCACAAATTAATACCAATGTTGCTACTACGAGTAAAGTTGAAAAGAATTTGTAAGTGCATTACATTTTGATACTATTAATTTTGCAATTAGGCATACTACAGCTTTCCTGATAGAAAGCGGTTACCGTAGGTTACGAGCACCTACTACACTCCAAGCTGTATGTTTAAGAGCCACATAGAGATTGCTGTGCTCACTGCAGGCACTTAACGGCAGAACACATCACCAAGGCTCTTTGGCGTAAAGCCGTAGGATGAAGGTATTTCCCCAGTAGGACTGGCCTGTTGCCGACCGGTGGTTTCTATACCTGTGTGAACTTCTGCAGATCACAGCGACTCTTTTTGCAAGGTCAGCCAAAAGCAAACAGTTATACAATTTAATTATGTGGTTTTACAGGCGTACCTAAACTGCGTTTACCCCTTATCATAGTGGATAATATACTTAATTATCACATTAGTTCTATTAGTTAGTTAGTTGGACGTGCGTTGGATGTGCGTGAAAAGTTGTTCGGTTACTCATACCACCTCAGCTCCGCCCAGAAAGATAGTAGGGGACCGGTGTTGCACAGTACCTCCTTCATCGTTTCTGGAGTGTTTAGTAGTTTCTCGCGTCGGCTGTCTGTTGGTTGTCAGTATTGGCGAGGTTAAAAAGGTTTTGTTGGGTGAGCAGTGGCCTTTTATTATACCCACTAGGTAGCGTAGACTTTTTCCTTGTGGAACGTAGCAGTTTCACATCAGTCCTATAAATAAAATTTTGAAATATTCGCCTTGTATTTTAGTGACCTTTGAATCTTTTCGTCCGTATATAGAGGCATATCCCGTGGTGCGGTGAAGAAGCGTCCAGCACCGAAGCCCCCGACCCGCGCGCCGCCGGCCGACTCGCGCCGCGACCTGCCCTACTACAGCGCTATGCAGCGACAGCAGGACGAGGAGAGAGCCAGACAGGAACAAACTGCTTACAACTTAGCTGTGGGTAAGTCCTTTTTTTTTGCCTTACAGCGCCAACTTACATTTATTAGATACTAATAATATCATATTATATCAGCCCTGTATTAAAACGTCTACCTGTCACTTCTGGACACGTGCCTCTTCTAAGTGTACGAAGGGTTAGCCCATAGTCTACCACGCTAGCCCAGTACGAGTTGGCAGACAGAGATATTATGGAGAACACTTTGACATGCAGGTTTCCTCGCGATGTTTTCCTTCACCGTTAAAGCGAGCGATAGTTTACTATTTAATTAATTAAACTTGATACCTCTGCGTCCGGCAGTCCGACGGTCTCCCACTAAGCTACTTGAAATAAAACCGTAGCGTGTAAAAATAAAAAATGAAAGAAAAAATTATAAAATAAATTCATTAGCTAAAGTGTCTTTGGATTTCATTCTCTCAAAATACATTTTACATAAGATTACTCCGTTGTTCGGAGTGCTTAATTACAGAGTTTAGGATAATCAAGAGGTTACGTACCGAAATGTCAATGAATTTCGAAATAAATGTTTCTCAGCACTCACAGTCAGCCCGAAGCTTCGGCATTTAAGTTTCATGATAGGCCTGCGGATATATCGAGTTCTATATATCCTCCAACAGTGTTTTTTACCCTTGAATATTTGACTAACACATATACAGGACGTTTTAAAAAATTAGAACCTGTACTTCATGATAAGTAACGAATAGTTGACCAAAATTTTCACGAAATTTATTTACCATCTTTCAGGTCTACCACCAGTACTAAGTGCCGCAGCAAAACTAGAGAAGCTTCGCAAAATGGATGCTCTTCAAAATCCTGAATCAAATGTGGACTACAAGAACCGTCTGCAAGGTCGCGTGTGGAAGAGTCCGGAACCAGAATTTAGTAACGCTATAGCCAGCGGTACGGTGTTAGGGTCAGATGAAAACGAGAGGAGAAAGCAGGAGTTCAAGAACTTGAAACCCATGACTCCTCAGGAGTTCATGGAGAGGTTCAATGAGTTACAGCTAAGGAAAGATGGAGAAAGAGAACGGAAGAAGAGTGCTGATAGATTTAGTGAGATCAAGTCCAGCTTAAGAGAGTTGAGAAGGGGTTTGAACGAGGTGAGTTCTTAAGAAGCCTCGTGCTTCGAAAAGCACGTGAAGCCGTTGGTCTTCCGCCTGATCAATCTTCGGTCGTATCGAATTGCCGTCCTATCAGATTTTGAGAGTTAGGGCAAGAACAGAGAGTGTACTTGTATTTTTGCACATACTTGTGTAGTGTAATATCCCCTGCGCAGATGGCCAGTCTCCATTAATATTAGCCGCTGTGACCGAAATTCGATCTGGAGCACAATATGGTATCGCACAGAAATCTTTAAGGGCCATGAGAGTCAAGGCGATCGCAAGCATGTTAAATTTTTGCCAAATATCTTTCGATAGAATACAAATGCAGATGTCCCCCAATTTCTTGCTGTGTGCTCAATGCTAGAACACAGCAAAAGAAACAAGTTAACAATTATAAAAGTTAAAATAATACTTAAAATACATTTACCTTACATTGAGTCTATTACTTTGTTTTTTAAAGTTCTACGTTTCTATTTTCAGGTGACAGCTCCATACAATGCCAATTCCAATTCCTCAAATAATAATGGGTAAGTGTTATTGAATACGAGACTAATTTTTTATTATAGTTCAGTCAGCAACACAAGCAGCAGAAAATTAAACAATTTTGTGCCAGTATTTTATGAATGACTAGCTATTGCTCGCGGCTTCGTTCGTGTTAATGGAGGTTAGGTTATGTAACAGTACTTTTTTAAATAATATGTAGCCTATGTTACTCGCTTATAATATAGCTTGCTTACGGTGAATGAATATTTGAAATTGGTTGAGTCGTTTTTGAGTTTATCCCTTACAAACAAACAAAAACTAATCTTTCCTGTTTATGCTATTAGTATAGACAATTTAATTATTATTGTTTTATAGTAATCAATTATTGTGATTCGAATATGCCTTTTAACTGTTTACTGTTCCTGCAGTAAAAGGTGAGAAATTACTATTATTGTGTATGATAAAGCAATTCAAAATCTCGCGAATGTTAATCGACTTATGTCACTGAGAGTACCAAGGCCAAAGTGCTAAGAAACCATATTGGTCGCCTGATGGTAAGCTCTTACGCTACACTATGGGCGCTTACAACACCAGGCGCACAACACATGCTGCAATTATATTAAAAAAAACGTGTTAAAAAAAAGTACTGTGTTGCCAGGGCATGTTGCAAAGATTACGTTGGTCACCCTGCTTACCAATTATCTTTAATTCAATCACCAATTATAAATCCCATAATTCCAAGTATACCACACAGTCGGGGTGCCCCAGTTTGAACTATATGGTTTAAGTAAAGATTTCACTGTGCCATGCCTTCATACGTATGTCTTGTATTATTTTCATATTATCTCCAGCGATAACTAGGCATTTTAAAGCTATGTTTATAAACGGCGGTAAGTCGTTGTATAGTCAGCGATATAAGTCGATTAACAATTGTGTTATAAAATATTAACTTATTTCTCTATATTTGGGACTCATCCCCTTTTACCTTAATACCACACATATCGCTGTAGTGCAGATGACATGTTTGTCATGTCCATTTAGCGGCACTTTTTATTACATATTCCTGTTTTCATCGTGTCACGTCTGACCAATAGGTCAGATGTCTTTTTAGTAATCGCGATGTGCTCACCCGTGACACAGTGATAACATGATTGACACCTTATTCATGTAGATATGACAAAAGACCAATACGAGCGGAGCATAAATGAAAAATGTTACAAAAACGGGAATAATGTTCTCATGTGTAGCAGACGTTGAAGTTGCGCGGGTCAGCTAGTGTCACATATTGCTAGGTATCTAACAATTGTAATATTTTCCGATCAGTGAACGGGTAGCAGTTGTTGCGCCGCAAGACGATGTTCGACTCCCGTGCGAGTTTTGTGGGACACTCATAGATGCAGTGGACTTAGTGCAACATCAGGTAAATATGTATATTTTGGTGCATATTCTATAGAGCTTGAGGATTCTAGTCCCTTCAATGACAATAATCGGTAGGATTCCTCCCAATAAATTATGCTGTGTCTTCGGCGAAAGAAAATATTTGTCTGTTTTCGTCTACTATTTCAAAGAATAATGAATTGAATTAGGCGTTACTTGGCGGAACTTCATAGTAATAAAATTATGGAAAAGAGAAACTTGCCACGCACGTCAATTAAGTGGTACTAGCGGTCGCCTAGTGGTCGAAATTCGATCATAATTGATTTAAATTTTAAGTTTGATAGTTGTTAAGGTTTTATTGTCTAGATCTTATATCCTTATAATCACATTTTATTAAGATTTCTATACAGGTTAATTTACCTATCTGTTTCAAACAAATTATTATTTATTTAACTATACTCTTTAATTGACGATATTCCTAAGCTGACTACTTTGTTTTTTTTCTTAATTACATATAAATACGTAAACATATTATAAATAGTATTCATTCCAATCCACCCAAAGATTGCCTGTAAAAAATTGATATTGCTGATATATTATGTCATTATATATTGATATATGTATGTATGTATGTATCTTATGTGGGAGCCAGTCAGTGCAGTCCGGCGACACTTCGACCCAGTGGGATCTTTTGTGTCGACACTCTCCCAATAACGACTGCCATAGATGTTCATGGCAGCCGGGACCGACGGCTTAACGTGCTCTCCGAGGCACGGAGCACGCGATAATTGTCAATCAATACGCACATAATTTCGAAAAGTCATATAACTTCCGAAAGTCAGAGGTGCGCGACGTGGGTTCGAACCCGAGCCCCTTTGCATTGCAGTCTGTTGGTCTCCCCACTGAGCGATCACTGTTGATATATGTAACCACAGTTACGAAGAACAGTACTACATCAGTCGAACAATGCCGAAATACTACGAACGCGATTCGACTGCGTATGTCAAATGCATGGTTGTGTGCTTTTAGTGATTTTTCATTAATTTAATGTATTTCTAATGCATATTTTATATAAATATTAGGATTCGCCCCTCCTTCTCCATATAAACTTTAACTATGCTAAAGGTCAACGGGCATTTTGTTCGGACGTTTGACCCACGGCGTACACGAACCAAATATGACAGACTATGCAGAGAATTGTCTTTGATACACAATGGTATAGGTTAGGCTCTTGTAGAATATGGGAAAATTGAAAAACAATAGAACAAAACTTAAACATTTACCATTTTTATTCTATTTTTATTCCATAGAAACTCATTATCATATTCTCATCATATTTTTGTTAAAAATATCCTAAGAATGGTGGCAGAAATATTTGATCTACCACGCAAAGAAGGTTTTCAAAGGCATTCAAAACCCATGTTAAACTATGTTTTGCAACATCCGTATAAAAATGCAATTCATTGTCATCAATATGTTCAATGTTTTCAAAATCCAACTGCTTTCTCCGTTCAAAACCTTCAAAGTTCATCATGCCCAGCACATGAGCACTATTGAAGTTATCGTGTGTTCTTGGAGCAGTTAGAACTCTTGACAACAGGTTGGCCACTAACCACACGAAAAGAAGAAGAAGAAAAAGTTAGAAAGGCGTCGTAACACAGATCTGTTACACGAAACCAACTGTTTTGTCTTTCCATGTCAACGTAATACACCAAACACAAAGCAAATCAAGTGTCCATATAAAGCGCGTAAGTAGACAACGATAAACAATAGAAACTGGATTGAAACCAAACAGATCGCAACGACGGATGACGAACGACTGCGAGGCGGTCGCATCGACGCGAGCACACGAAGTAATCGGTGATTGGTTCCTGGAAACGCCCGGATTCATTGTGCACTGCGCAGTGTCTGCCTAATGTGAAAGAGATAGTGAGATATATCGCTGTACTGATCACACGGCTTTAGCTCGCGACGCAGGATGGGAGACATATAAAAAGTGATTTTGTTGTATTTTTAGTGTTAATAATGACAATTATTTAATATTATTTAATGTTAAACATATTTTTTCGCCCGGCTGATATAAACAAAATAACTTTACGGGATGAAAGGGGTGATTAATAAGATTTATTAATAATAATAATATTCTATCACATACACACAACACCATGTAGCCCAAACTAAGCAGAGCTTGTACTATAGATATTAGACAATGGATAAACATACATATATACTTCTTTTTTTAAATACATACGTATTATACATAGAAACACCCAGACCAAGACAAACATCCATGTTCATGCACACAAATGTTTGACTTGTGCGGGAATCGAACCCGCGACCTCAGGCGTGGCAGTCGGTTACACTAACCACTACGCCATCGAGGCCGACATAAAATACATTTGATTTTTGTACGCAATCTTTCATCAACCGGCTCATTTCATTCTCCTACGTCCGCGCAATTTTTGTAAAAAGGGGTACTAAGTTTTTGCTTCACGTGTTAATATATAAATACTCACACTCTTTTCAATCGGCAAAATGTTTAACAATACAAATCAATTTTATATTAGTTTTCTTGTATGAGCAGCTGCTGTGTGTTTGAAAAAGTAAAATAGTAATATACATATTAATAATACAGCAACTCATATTTTAGGCTTGATTCTTGCATGCATGAAAAATATTGCAGGTATCGAATTGATTGTTGTTTGTAGACGGGCTGCCGGCCTGACCTGGCGCAGCTTCGACCTCGCTCTGTGTCTCCGGCCGGCGCCGCTGTAGCCGCCGTCGCCGTGGCCAGGGAGGGGGGCGGCCACAGGGAGGGCTCGGGGCGAGCGCGGGCTGGAGCCGGGGCGGGGGCGCGGCCACGCCCTTCGCGCTACGACTCGTACGAGGAGCCCGTCATCCCCTGCGAGTTCTGCACAGAGTCGCTGCCCGTCTATCTTATCAGCGAGCACCAGGTACTGTCCTGTTATGTTCCTGTAGTCAATAGGACTTAAATGGTCACTATGCTGTCAGGGCTTATTGTTTTATCTATTATGTAACACGAGTGAAGGGTTAGGGATCTTTACTTTGCTTATTTTTGATGACATGTCGATTTAAACACAAACAGTATTTATTCATGTACTGTTCGTATTCATATTTTTAAATTTAATAGATTCTGAATTGGACGTTCTGTTATGCTCGCATCTAACTAAGTATAGGTAGATATGCATATCTGTTGTATGTTGTAGTTTGTTCAATAAACCAGTGTGAAATATTTACTTGAGCCGGCAATACGTTTGTTTTGCTTATAAAACCTGAGTCCATACGACTATCAACCTTAATCACACGACATAAGAATCATAAATTGGTCCTACCTGAGCCGCATTCCAGAGTCCGAACTAGTGATTAGAGAACAATAGTGCGTTGAGAACCCAACTGCCGTGCTAATGACTCGCAATATTATATTAAAAACAAAGTGATTTGTAGTAAACAACTTTGATGTACTTCGAAACTGAATATAAATGTGCTGAATCGGGGACAGTTTGCAGTGAATTTAAGTGACTTTGAACATTGAACTAAGTGTAATACCAGTGTGTGAACACATTGAATTAAGTTTACGCGAAAAGTTGTGATAAAATAGCCATGGAAACCGCGATAACCGCCGAACAATTGGGAAAAAGAAGGTGCAAGCAAAGACGCACTTGACTAAAGGTTACTTAGAAGTGAAATTAAGAGCTTTAACGACTATTGGTATTCGTTTTGAACTGCCAACCAACAGTTGATGCGTTTAGTGCCTAAAGCTAAACGTAAAGAGATAGCATATTTCGTCATCGATGACTATTCGAGATGCTAAGAAGAAGTCACGGATATTAAAGCAGTTATCATGAATATGATAAAATCGACAGTAATAAGTTCTACAATCACGTCACGGTCGCCGTCAAAATAACAAAATACAATATCAGCACGTGTCAAATTGCGAAATATTCAGTTAAAAACATTTTCCGGTGCTTACAAGGAATGGCCAAGTTCCCAAGATTTGTTTAAGTCATTGGTGGATGCGAATACAACTTTAAGCAACGTGCAAAAACTTCATTATTTAAAGATTAGCCTCACTGGCGAAGCTAAAACCTTATTGAAGTCTATACAAGTTACGGATTAAAACTATGAATTAGCCTGGTATATATTGAAAATAGGTATAACAATAAACGTCTTATTGTAACTTCAGTCCTCAAGCTATTATTTAATCAAAAGAAGTCAACCATACAATCTGCGAGCTACATAAAATCACTGCATGACACTATTTGTGAGTGCTTAAACAGTTTGAAGAACTTGGCCCTAATATTGAATTATGGGACGCCTTGATTATACACCTGGTTGTTCAAAAGTTAGACGCGACTACACACAAGGAATGGGAGGAGCATGCCACTAGAGAGGGAGATGAATTACCACAGCTATCTTCATTAAAGAAATTCATTTAGTCGAGATGCCGTACACTTGTACTTGTCACAATATCCACGTCAAAGGAGAAACCTGTAATAAAAGAACGTACTTATCACATATCCACTATCGAGAAAACGTGTCCACTCTGTAACGAGAAGCATGGATTATACCACTGTAAACAATTTGGAAAATTGAACCAGCTCAGCGATCAGAGTTCGTGACGAATAAATACATTTGTTACAACTGCCTTGTTCCTGGTCATATGCTCAAAATTTGTCGGCTATCCACCTCATGTCAAATTTGTCACAAACGTCATCATACTCTTCTTCATACCACAATAACTGCCACAGTAACAAATTCAACGGAGGCATCATGGTCAACAGACTCAAAGGTGCCATTACATGTGGCAGAAGACATTAAAGAAATCCAGGCAAATACAATCACACAACCGCGCTCTTCCAGAAGAGGCACAACCTTGCTAGCAACGGTGGTAGTTACAGCAAGAGGAGAAAACGGATACACTACTGTCTTGACTTATAGATCCGGGATCACAGGGTTGTTTCATCACAGAGCGAGCAGCGCAAACGTTAAAAGCGAGAAGATACTCGACACAGGCAATCGTTGTAGGAATAGGGTCTATGAAAACCAAACTCAATCAAGTAGCTCAGGTCGAAATACAGTCAAGATATGAACTATTCAGTATGACAGTCAAGATTTACATCATATCTAAACAATTGACTACTTACATACCTACAAAATCACTTGCTTCCAACAACTGGCCTCATCTGAAAAGACTAGTCCTGGCAGATCCGAGATACCACACACCAGGATCCATTGATATCCTTCTGGGTGTTGATGAATATTCACAAATTTTACAAAATGATGTCGTCAACGGTACACCTGGCTCACTGTGTGCGCAAAAAACAACACTGGGTTGGATTTTATTTGGCAAGGTAGACGATAATTTAATACTAAAATAATCAATTATAGTTATGCATCACAATACAGCGTGAAAGAAATGCTAAAAACACTATGGGAAATAGACACAGACACAAAGAGTAAACACACACAAGATGAAGAGGTATGCGAGAAAATGTATAAGATACTAACAAAAGAAATAACGAGGGGAGGTATATAGTCAAATTACCTTTCAAAACACAACACATTCAATCACCTAATGGAAATACAAAAGAAATTGCACTTAGAAGACTGGAACAACTGGTGAAAAACTGCGAAAATCACCAAAGTTAGAGAAAACATACAAAGAAGTAATTGAAAAATATTTGAAGATGGGACACATGGAAGAAGTTCCAAAAGGTGAACTGACGACAGCATCAGTTTATCTTTCTCACCATGATGTTGTGCGCTTAGATAAGTAAACTACAAAGACCCGAGTAGTATTTGATGCATCATGTAAAGGCACAAATGGAATCTCACTTAACGATGAATTGTTAACTGGCCCTGTTCTGCAAGAGGATTTACGAAGTATCATAATGAGATGGCGTATGCACAAAATTTGCTTCACAAGTGATGTCAAAAAATGTACAGGATGATCCTAGTTACAAAGGAAGACAGAAACTTCCAGAGAGTATTACGGAGAAAAATAATTCTACATCTGATGAAGTTAAGCACTACAGACTATTGACCGTCACATTTAGCACCACATCAGCGGCATACCTCGCTATTAAAACATTGATGCAACTAGCTGATAACGAAGGAAAAGGCTATCCTATCGCAACGAGAATCATTAACGAAGACTTCTACATAGATGTCTGTGTCTCAGGAGCAGATTCTGTTAATGAAGCAATAGAAGCGAGCTTACAACTACGAACAGTATTGGAAAAGGGCAAATTCAAATTACAAAAGTGGTGCTCCAATAGCATAGACTTTATGAAATCCATTGAACCAAATGCTAGATCTTCCAAAGCAGCCGTAGATATCTCACTGGACGGCACAGTAAATGGTCTATCGTGGAATCTAAGAACCGATGAATTTCACAATACATTAACGCAACCAACATCTTCAACTTTTACACAAAACGTTCAACCCTGGCTGATTTACAAAAAATATTTAATTCACTAGGATAGATTGCTCCAGCTGTAGTTATGGTCAATATCCTAATACAGAAACTGGTTACAAGGCACTGGATGGGACGATCAAATAAAACGAAGATCTAGAAAGGGAATGGTATAAAATGAGAGAAGATTTAATGAAGAAGATAAATAATGTATGTGAAATAAGAATACAAAGATGGCTGAATACATACAGCTATAATAAAAACAATATTACATTACATGGCTTTAGCGACGCGTCAATGCACGCTATGACCGCTGTAGTCTACTGCCGAGTTATCCAGGATGATAAAACTGTTATTACAAGAATCGTTGCTGCGAGATCGAAAGTAGCTCCTGTCAAACAAACATCAATATCACGGCTCGAGCTGTGCGCAGCTTTACTCCTATCAAAACTACTAAAACACATAGTCAAGGCAATAAGAATTCCACATTCACAAGTCTACGCGATAGACGACAGATTCATCTGTGACTTTAGCTTGGCTCAGAGGAGATCCACATAGTTGGAAGCCATTTGTTGCCAACAGGGTTGTAGTGATCCAAGACAATATTAACAATAGCAAATAGTACCACGTGCAATCAGAACATAGCCCGGCTGACATAGCTTCACGACGTTCAACTATTACAAACCTTAGAGAAAATCAGTTATGGTGGCATGAGTCACATTGGTTATTAAAAGAAATAGGTATTGAATTCAAGAGACCTAACAATAACACAACAAATTTAGAAAAGCGAAAGACAATAACAACTTACTTGAACATACCAGAGGACCTGAAAACAGAAAAGGAATTTTAGACTGGAAATTATGAAAATCTAGATGAGTTATTAAGAATAATAGTTCATAGCATACGAATATAACTTCAAGCATAATGTACCTGTAACAAAAGCAATCACAACACAAGAATTAGATAAAGCATTAAAAATTTGTATAATTAAATCACAGAAAGAAAGTTTTAAAGAAGAGCTAGAATCCATAAGAAGAAACACACATGTTAAAATAAAAAGTCAAATAAAAACATTGAATCCTTACATTGATAAAGATGGCATTCTGAAACTGGTTGGCAGGTTGCGTCATGCACAGATCAAAGAGCGCAGCAAGCATCCTGTAATATTACACAATAAAAATAGTTTTACTCACCTGGTCGCAGCTGATGCTTACCAGGAAACACTCCATGGAGGTGTTCAGCTCGTCCAATCGTTATCTTCGCACACGTTACTGGATCCTGAAATCAAAATCGTTAGTAAAAACTTATCTTCGAAAATGCCTCACGTGCAAGAAGATTGCAGCCAGATCGAAAACTCAAATGATGGGTGATCTCCCAAAAGTACGAGTAACACCAGCACGACCATTCTTACATAGCGGTGTAGACTTCTCTGGACCCTACAATATCCTAATGTCTATAGGTCGTGGAATTAAAACAAGCAAGGCCTACGTTGCAATTTTTGTTTGTATGTCGGTCAAGACAGTCCATCTAGAACTCGTAGGAGACCTTTCTTCTGAAGCCTTCATCAGCTCTTTCAAAAGATTTGTGGGTTGAAGGGGACAATGTACTCATATCTACAGTGACCAAGGTCGCAATTTTGTTGCCGCAAACAAAGAATTAACAGAGGCATGGCAAGCAGCTCAACTTGAACTCAAAGGTGAAGTGGCAGATATGTTGGCACGTGATGGAACCCAATATCACTTTATGCGCATATAGCGCAAATTTCGGTGGTTTATGGAGGGCTGCGGTAAAATCTCTTAAGTACCATCTGAAGAGAATAATGACGAAAAATCTCACTTATGAAGATCTGATAACTTTGTTTGTCAAATAGATCATGCATGAATTCTCGGCCCATGAGCACTATAGACGACCATGACACAGAAAACATAGATCCGCTTACACCTGGACATTTCCTAATAGGAGAAACACCAACAATAATTCCTTCGCCAGACCTTAACGATGTCAATATTAACCATTTGACGCGATGGAAGTTTACGCAGAAGTTGCTCAATGACTTTTGGCACAAGTGGCAAGTAGAATACTTGACGAATCTACAGCAGAGACCGAAATGTATGAAACCTGAACAGGAGTTTTAATTGAACGATTTAGTTTTAACCAAACAATCTAACCTTCCACCTGGAAGAAGAGTTCCACCACTAGACAAGTTTCCACCACTAGACAAGTTTCTACCACTAAAAATAAATGTTTAAGGTCGGTTATAAATTTAACATTATAACATGGTATAAAAACTAGGTATCAAAGAATTTTCTTGTTACACTTCTTTTAAGTTTAGTAACACTGGTCCCAAACAAATCAAAATCTAATTCATCAGAAAGTTCGTTATAAGTCCTGCACGCTCTTATAGTAAAACAGTTCTGCCTGTAAGTGGTCCTGTCTAGGGGTACGTGAAGCAATGCTCTTTGCGGCAACATTTTAGATCAAGTCCTAAGCCCTATATTGCCCAGTAGTTCTGGACAATCCACAGCGCCATTAGCACGAATATATTACGAAATAGCTGCAATGCCTCTCCGTTCATATAAAGGCAATATGTAGGTAAAACTTTACAGCGTAAAATATACGTAGCTAAATGTTTTCGTGTCTTGAACTGCAGCAAGAAACTAAGAAAACGTTTTTGAATGCGCTCAATCCTATCAATATATATATTATAAATGTTATATTATATGTCACATACATGACATTAATGTGTTCTAATTAGCTTTAAAAGAGAAACAATTGTTGTATGTAAGTTCATATAAGACACAATACTTACATCTACAAGTAATTATAATAATAATAATAATTTCATCCTCATCAATTGTCAAATTTGTATTATATACTTACTTCTCTTACTACATTCACTTGATTTTAAAAGGGTCATGCCCCTTTTGTTGGGAGGCATGTTATGGTCGCATCTAACTAAGTATAGGTAGATATGCAGATCTGTTGTATGTTGTAGTTTGTTCCATAAACCAGTGTGAAATATTTACTTGAGCCGGCAACACGTTGTTTTGCTTATAAAACCCGGGTCCATACGACTATCAACCTTAATCACACGATATAAGAATCATATATAACATCCCTACATGTCAATGCTGGAAAAACGCAAAAGATTTTAGGCAATTCCCCGAATTTTTGTAAAATTATACCAATGCGTACGTAACCATGGACTAAAAGATTTGCTTACTTTTGCCGACAAAAGTAGACAAAAGTCTTAAATGGACCCTTAACAGGGAAGGCAATCGACTTCAATTTGTATTTGTGTTTATTCTACCTACATTCCAAGGCTTAGCGACGCGCGATGATTCGAATGAAATCATATAACCATTGATGGTACTCGATATAAATCATGAATACCTAATGATTCAATTTGAATTATAGATTTCAAAATCAACATTTGTTTTGACAGTAAAATAATAAAAGAATAACAATCGTTGATCCGACGCAGTGTGATAATTATGTTTGGTTATTATGGCGCAAAAATTGGTATTGTATAATAATTAACTTCAGACCACAACAGCGTAAAACTCCATTCGATAAATCGAATATTAGATAGTTCAATTAACCCAATATTAGCGAACAAATATAAACATTCAAATACGGTGTTGCAAGTTATCGATGCCATCAATTACATTGGTAAATAGATAAGTCAGAGTCATATCAGACTGCTGGCTATTGTCGCTTTTACAATATCTTATATTTACTTTTTTCATTTCAGGAGCGTTGCGGTAGGGAAGCCAACCTGCTCTATCCAGACTGAGCAAGTCTTCCAATTATACGATATTTAACTATTTATAGCATTATTCAATATTCTATAGAAATACCATTCTTAGGGCATTTTTATATGAGTCACTTCCAAGTTGCCTAATAAAATGCTCGCTGCCCTGTAATCTTGCTTCCTGTATACTTATTAGCACTCTCAAACCACAATAATTACTTCAAGGAGAAATATAATGTGGGGAGAATTGCTGTATGAAAAATGATTTGGTTTTAAAGTGGTTATATGTTCGAATGCATTAGTTTACATGGTCGTCTTGCCACGTTGAATGCACTTTTTAGTTCACAATCTTATATTAATAATAATATAATAATATATATATAATAATAAGTTAAAGCAAAGTGAAGTGCTATGGACCACAGATGTGAATGTTCTTTCTTTAGGACACAGGGATTATGGACTAGGATGTCTTTATAAGCCGCAAATTGTATGAACAAGGCATATGCTAGTTGGCTGCAAGCTTATTAATTCTACATTATAGATTATTAAATAATTATGCTTGTTTGATAGATAAGTATATAAAATATTAAACATATGATGTTCTACCAACCATCTGGTGGGCTACGCACCGCTGCAGCTGTGGCTATGTGGCTTAAGAATACAGGTCAGTGTATTAATAGATACACTTTCCCATTTTATTAAAAAATATATAAAGTATCTTAGTATAGGGTATCGTAGCGAAATTTTAACTTTGGAAGAGACTAAGTAACATTATCTTAAGAATGTATGTAGTTATGTTATTTTAAGTTTACGACCCCGGTGGTTATAAGCGATAATACCTATTCTTTTTTTTTTTTTTTTTTTTTCTTTTTATACTCTAATAGGCTAGCGTTTGACCGCGATCTCACCTGATCTTAAGTGTAGATGCAGTCGACGATGGAGCACGCTTGCCTAGAAGATACCTATTCACTCGCGACTTGAAGACACCCAGATTGTACTCATCGGGAAACACAGACTTAGGTAGCGAATTCCACACTTTAGCGGTACGCATTATAAAATTGGAAGCAAATCGCTTCGTGCGTAAATGTGGTATATCCACCATGTACCTGTGTCGCTGGCCTGATTGTCTGGTCGTCCGATGGTAGAATGGGGAAGGAGGAATCAAATTATGCAGTTCCTCTGCACACTCTCCGAAATGTATCCGATAGAAAACCGAGAGACTAGCAACCTTACGACGATGCTCCAAGCTTTGGAGTCGTGTGTTAACCAATTGGTCATCGCCGATAAGTCTCCTGGCCTTCCGCTCAATTGACTCCAAAGCCTCCAGCTGATATTTTGCAGAGCCATCCCAGAGGTGAGAACAGTACTCCATGCAGGACCGAACCTGTGCTTGGTACAAATTAAGCAAATGTTCCGGCATGAAATACTGCCTCACCTTACTGAGGATGCCCAGCTTTTTGGCAGCTAGTTGGGCTCTTGCCTCAATATAGGAGTCAAAGTTAAGGGTTGGAGTCAACAACCTGGGTACTGGCGTGCCCAGGGATCTAGCAGTATAAATCTTGTTGCATCTGAGACTTTGTATGTTAAATTAAAGGGAAATTTTATAAATATATTTAATTCTAAGTCAATAATCATCTAATTAAAATGTTGAATAGAATTTTTATCAGATGATTATTTCCATCAAATAATCAATTTTAGGCATCAAACCATGAATGTAAATGGTACGAAAATAATTGTTACAAATGTAATAAATTCACTCGAATAACAAACTTTACAACTAATTCTAGAAAAACCAAAGCGAAACAGATTAGAACTGATAGACGAACAGCAAAACCAGAACAGTTCATAATTTTAGTGATCAATTCTCTTAATATGACACCATATGACATAACGACTAAAATGTTTGAAAAATAAATATAAGCTTGTATTTTGTTAGTTTGTGAACATTGTCCTTTAGCAAAATATAATTATAATAAAATGTTAGCTGTTATCCCTAGACGCGCCACCTATAATCAAAGTATATTATTTTAAATTATTTTATATATAATTGATTTGACAGTGCATGATTACATTTAAATTAGTTTTAAGTAAATATTGTGATTGGCAACACAGAGGCTAGCATCTGAGAATGCTCAGCTTATTTTTATTCCTAGCTATTTTTCCTAATTTTAAATATTGGCCTAGATTGCCTGGTCGCCTTCTTTATACCTAAAATATTATAACTATGAATAGCCCGAGTCGTCAATCAATATTGTATCAATTTGTGTGTAATAGTGATAAATAAACACACGTTTAAATCAATATATATAAAACTCTTCCGTTACTGAGTGACTGACAGACAACGCGCAGCCGAAACTACTGAACGCAAGAAGCTGAAATTTGGCATGTATGTTCCTTGGAGAGTGTAGGGGAGCACTAAGAGAGGATTTTTGGAAATTCCACTCTGAAGGGGGTGAAAGGGGTGAAACCCGATATTCACACGGGAACGGGACTTACGCGGGTGAAACCGCGGGAAATCTACTAGTATTATTATAAACTGTAACTTGTATTCGAAACAGGTTACTCATTGTTATTCTTTCTTTCTAGAGATTCTTCTAAAGCTGTCTCACCAGTGATTTGTTGAGTGATATTATCGGGTGCCGTGACATGAACGTGACAAACATTTTGACACATCGATGACATATACACTCATGTCACTTGCTATTATTTAGTGCATGTATTTATTTGCGTAGCAATTTGACGTGACAAAAAGTCGCTGATTTGCACTCAGCCTTATTTTCGTGTTTTCGCATTCAGCTGTTGATAATTTTCCAAAGCGTTATAGGCAAGTGTTTTATTATTTGTAATTAATGTTCTATGATTGTACCCAAATCTTTTTTGGGATATATTTAGTGCTTACCCTAAAAAGCATCATAAAGAGGTGGATAATATAATATATCGCTCAAATTTAAACGCGTAAATATTGATGTCTGATATAATTATAAATAACCTATTTAAAATCTACTTTCTACTTTTATAGAAAAAGTGTATCTTTCTAAGTAAATAGTTGTGACAATAAATTATTCTGAAGCTCAATTTTTAGCTCCATACTTGTTATCTTACGCTACTCTCTTTAATTCTTGACTCCTTGGTGGGCATAGCCTCCTTTACACTGGATGTTAAATGTAGGCTAAGCAGAAATATATGGCACTACGTTTATCAGATTCGTTGTACAGATGGCCAGTCTCCGGCATTAGTCGAGAGCTACTTCTAAATTGAAACTTATTGCTAGTTCTGTAAAGATTAAACTTGTTCACATGATAACGCGAACTGCTGATCAATCTATTGAGTCGTAGCAACACACCGGTGGGGCTAGACACAATCTATTATTCTAAAACTTGACAGATTAACCGCTACATTGATTTTCTGAGAATATATTTGTTTGTAAATAATATAAGCAGACTATTGCTATATATGTATTGATCCATAGACGTTGAAATTGTGACAAATTTTACGGTCATATGCTTGCAGTTTGGACAGGCCTAATTAAGAGAAACCTTTGCTTTTTCAAACATAGTACTCTGAGAATTATGTTAGGCGAGAAACTTACGTATATGCTCTCTTCTTTATTTAGTCGATTTCTCACATTACTAAAGCTCGTAGGTATGGTAAATTAAAGACCAGTCCACCTATCTGTTGCCAACTATTGCCTTAGTTTCGCCTATAAACTAACTTCTAATTTCGTTAGTATATTTTTATTTTAGTTACGCAGCCATGTCTTTGCTGTTGTACGCATAGTCTACAGTGGTCAAATGTGGCCCATTTCTCATCTTACCCGACGAACTAATTTACACCTAAGATCTCCAGCGTTATTAGAAAATTGTATGTGAATTATTATAGCGAATTTAAACTATATTTTAAAATGATTTGAAATAAATGGTTAAAATAATATTGTAAGCATTAAATGCATTTAAAATTAGTTCTGAAGATCAAAATTGTAAATCTTTTTATTGTGAAAAACGTATAACTTTTCAGATGTTAACTGAAAATGATATCTAGTTATGAGCACTGAATTGTTATATCACACTTTTTAAATACTTAAATAACGCGGTTTGCCTGCTTGGCGATAATAGTTCTCATCGACTAATTTTGATTATTTTTATTTCTTTATCGAGAAATATGATATGCAGCTTTATAATATACCATATTATCCCGGAGTCTAGCGATGAACTATTCAAGGCTAGGCTAGGCTTAAGGCTAAAGGCAACCAAATACTTTCCATTTTTCTTTAAAAAGCCTTTTTCCTTCGATGCTTTTTCCTCGTAAAGATATAACAGTTTAGTGCATTAAATGTATTATCTAAATATATATATATTGTAGCCAATGCATGATCTAGTATTGTATTATAAATAAGTTTAGTCTTAGTGGACGGTTAATATATTTCTGAGGGGTTGTTCATATTTTGAGCATTTTTCGAGTAGTAAATGTAACTGGCATTTTTGGTGATAAATAGATAGAGGTATAGATGCGAAACTAGGGATAGCAAAGAGTACCTATTGTAAAATAAAATGTTTACGTAGTAAGGTCTACCGCAATGTTATGCAGCGTTTTCTGACATAAACGGCGTCAAAAACTTGACTGATTTGGAGAATATAGTACCTATATTTAGTAGATAGTTGGTAACTTGGTATGATCTATTTGAAATTGAGAGCTTCACGTCTATGCTTTTGTCATCTATGGCAGCGCTTTGGCTTTCAGAAACATTATTGTGAGTCTGTGTACTATCTTGTAAAATATGGACAATCCTTTGAAGCGAATAACTGTTTTAGGCAACGTTATATTTTGTGATAACTCTTGTTTCTATACGATGAATTAAATGTTATAAAATTATTTGTGACTTTAATTTTAAACTTAAGTTAGACCTGCCGTCTTAAGCATCTATCTATTAGATTTCGAATACGTGACTGTGTTACGCGTCTATTACAAGTATGCGCGAGCTTTTCCATATTTCTTTTTTACAAAAGGCACCTCCGGCACCTCTATTCCTGTATCGCGGGGGACTTTACGAACATTCAAACAACGAACATAAAGAACATATCCTAGACTCGAAACAACCATTTCTGGATAACACAATTGTTTGTCTTGTGTAGGATTTGAACCCTCGGCGCACCCTAGCACTCGGCGCAGTGGCACTGGCGAGGCGACCTCTTAAATCACTAAGCCATACGTGCAGTCCGCTTTGTTCATCTAAACCCGCGGTTATTTATATATGTACATGTATGTAAAATGTTTTCTTCGACATTCGTACCACAATCGCAAGCAGTTATATGTATAGAATTATCTTCTAATCACGAGTACCGCCTGTATCCTAAATAATCAAGGGCAGAGCAATTGTCAACTATTATAATTATTATGTATGTGTCGGTATAAAAGAGCCGGCTAACCCGCGTCAGTGTTTCCTCTCGAGAGTAAGTGCTGCCGGTCCATAATCCTTTCTTTTTATTCCATCTTTATTTCCTTATCTGATAGCCCTGGCGTTAAGCGATCATAAGCTATGGTAATAGCTTACCACTTATTTTTCAGTTTATTAGCTTACTACCTAGAGGGTCCTACTTTCTCAAATTTTTATCTCATTTTTTATAACGACATATTGTCTTCCCACACGGGACAACTACTTCTAGAGGATTTTTTAAAACGAATGTATGTCGTTTTAAAAATCCTCTAGGAGTAATTGTCCCGTGTGGGATTCGAACCCCTAACACTCGGCGCAATGGTAGTGGCGAGGCAACCACTTAAACCACAACGCCAACTGTGCAGTCAAATCATACATGCATGTAGTCGGGATCGAACCCATGTCCTTTTGGTACTGTGATGGCTTTATATTTTGGGACTCGTCCTATTCGCACCATAGAAAACACGGAGTTTTGACAATCGTGAAGTCCTGCGGAAAGGTTGACTGTGTTGGACCCTTAACTGGTTTAATCATAAGTAGGTAAGTATATAGGCAGAGTTGGGAAAAGAATTACACTCTTTCCCTCCTGAGCAAAGAGGCAGACAAAACGAACAATATGAATACATGCCAGTAAGGATAAGCACTACGGACACAAATATTAAGGCTGCCTGTCCCTTGAAGTGGAGCAAGCCTGCGGAGCGAAGAAACGGATAAATATTAACCAATAAGATTGTATAAAATCTCCGCTCCACTCCAGTATGCAATCGTATTGGGTAATATTTCTCCGATTCTTCGCTTCGCAGCCTCGCTCCGCTTCAATGGACAAGCAGCATAAGGGGCCTATTACTACTATTGCGAGTTTGATTCTAGTAATATCTATGGCAGAAACGCTTGACGCGTTGCCGAGAAATGTGATTTCTATTTCTCGGCAACGCGTCAAGCGTATTGAGCTACAAAGGCTCTTAAATTTCTACATTTGAAGAAAAATATGTTCAGGGTATAATCCATGTAAATGAAATTCCGGCCCTAATAAAAATTTAATTAACATATTTATTGCACTCGAAACATTGAAATGCTAATCTTAAAAATAATAAATAGGTAGGTAATACACCAAATAACATTATGTAAGAACTACAATTTCAATATGAACTAGAAAATGATTTTTTTAAACGACTTGCAACGTACCTACAACTTATTTAGTTTTTTATTGGGAAGTTACAAGTTTTAAATCTCCATTTTCACTGAAAATTAACTTAAATAGCTACCATGCATACTTTTTTTATGTAGTTACCTACTTTTATTATTATTATTTTCTTGTACTTATCTTTTATTGCACGGGTGGTACATAGTTTAACCGCCTCGACACGGCCAAGGCGAGAATTGCGACCATTAAGGACAAGAGAATTCTAATATCTTTTTATTTTTTATTTCTATGTATTATATGTATGTATTTACAAAAATAAAATATATGTATGTTTATTCATTGTCTAGTACCCATAGTACAAGCTCTGCTTAGTTTGGGCTAGACGGTGTTGTGTGTATGTGGTAGAATATTATTATTTAAAATATTGTTCTGGGTCAAAAATGTACCAGTCCTTATACTTTATCGTTGGCATTTTTTGGACTTTAAATCCGCCCTACGTCGGCTTACACAGTACAAAGACCACCCGTAACAATTACGAAAAGAAGCAATATATACAATTTCATTTAAATATATTGACAAGACTATACATAAATACATGCAATGCCTCCTTGACTGTGCATAGTAGATATCGAATTGTGCACAACTGTAAAAATTATTCGAATACAATTGTGCAATCATACAAAATTTATAATATCTTTTACACAGCAGGTATATTTTTGTATCTTATTTACAGATTTTTGTCACTTAGCTACTAGATTGTTCCTAAAGGATAAAATAAAAAGGACATAGCTTATTTAGACCTAGTTCTGATAATTGAATTAGTATTTTGACTTCGATTGATGTTGGGTTAGCCTACATACTCGGGCACGCCACGATAGTGGCGGTAAGTCCTGTGTTTCAGGAGTGGCTGAAGAGGCGGCATGGCGCCCTCACCTTCCGGCTGACACAGGTAATGACTGGCCACGGTTGTTTTGGCCAGTTCCTGTGTCGTATACGCCGGCAAGAGATACCCGGTTGTCACCACTGCGGCGACTGCCACGACGTTGTTGTGGACACGGCGCTGCACGCTTTGGCGGATTACCCTGCCTGGTCATCGCAGCGGCGTGAGTTGATCGCGGCAGTCGGATTAGTTGCCCTCTCGCTTCCGGCCGTAGTTCAGTCTATGGTCCGAAGTGAAAGGTCTTGGAACACCGTCGCCTCCTTCTGTGAGGAAGTGATTTCCATCAAGGAGGCGACGGAGCGGGAGACGGAGCGCTTAAACCTACTCCCCAACCACAGAGCCGGGCGCCGGAGAGCGCGAGACGACATCCAGCCACCCTGAGATTAGACCTCGAGGTGGTGGGCTTTGTGGACCTGCCCGCCATCCGTTTAGCATCAGGTCCGAGAGGTTTCCGTTTGCGTGTTCCCACGCG
Source organism: Catocala fraxini (assembly GCA_930367265.1). Taxonomy (NCBI): domain Eukaryota; kingdom Metazoa; phylum Arthropoda; class Insecta; order Lepidoptera; family Erebidae; genus Catocala; species Catocala fraxini. Next base: position 17,373,034 of record OV884043.1, read on the forward strand.
CGCCTCTGTGTCGAGTCCTCCTCTTTAGGGGAGAGACAGTAGGGTTTATAAGTAAGTGAGTGCCTTTGGGTAGGTTTCTTCGTGTAGTGGCCTGCCGTTTCATACGGCGGGCCGAAACCTCGACGGGGTCCCGACCGCATGTGCAAGTGATACGACTAAACCTACCACGGTGTTCCGTGGTAGGTTTAGTCGGTATTCTGGGAGGTCTGTTATCATCATTTTAACATCTTTCTCTTTTACCACGGTGAGCCCGACATAACCCCTTCGCCTGCCCCCGCGGAGGGGTAGGCATCAATGCACACCTCCAGGTTAAAAAAAAAGCCTACATACTGTACTAACTAATATAATTCTATTATTTATTGACTATGAGTACATGATAATCATAGAATAATAATATAATAAGTAGCTTCGATTAATTAATAAATTAATTAATTAATAGAGTCTAGCAATCTGCTGGCCAACCGATGTCGGTTGGCCAGCACCCAATATTATGCTGCCTACTTATCTCTGCAACTTTGACTATAATATTACCCGATTATGTTTAACTATGGGTTGATTTTTAAATAACCAGGTAAATTGGTCTTACATTCAAATAGAATTAACATATATTCTTGAGTGTTGTGAGGTTACTCAGGAATATATGTTTATTCTATTTGAATGTAAGCTGTCTGACGACAGAAAAATACTCTAAAAATACTCTAAAAAGCGGACTAGAAACTAAATAAATGATAATGCCTTTTATCTATAATCCAATGTATGTATGTATGTATGTATATTGGTGTACTACATACAAACCTTGACACATTGCTGTATGTCGCTAAGTAGGTAGGCAGGGTTCTAAAACACCTATATTCCTCACGAGCTATATTTTTAGGTCTCAGGCACATTACCAGACTATCTCACGCAGACATAAATCCTAACGGTACATATGCCATGCACCAAAGTCCCAGTGATCTGTTTGCTAGATGCTAAGGTAAGTGCCAAAATAAAGTGAGAAATTAATACATAGCTGGTGTTGTTGTTTTGTTCTGCCTACTCTGGAATATATAGAATGCCTAAATAAGCCATAGTTAAATAGCGTGGCACAGGAATTTCTCTTGCCTAATGGCTCTAATCTCGTAAAACCTGTGTTTTTATATCTTTTATCCGAGATAGAAGTTAAATGACGTGATTTTATTTTCTACATAATTACGATTTACAACATATATAAATATTTTAACGCGATATTCAGAAATGCTTTATATTTATATAATGTATTGTTTCTTAACTACCTAATTCTATACATACTTCACACATCTTAGAGAATACCCAGGATACCAATTATTCGTACCAATGAATTAGTTAGATCGTTATTTGTATTTTTGTACTGTTGATGATTGCATTAATTGGTTGTAATGATCTAACCAATTTTCCTGCTCTTGATAAATCTTCAAGTTGAAACATTTTGCACAGAATCGATTTGTAATAATTTGATTTTGCCACTATCATCATCGTTGATCGAACAATTGTACAGTTTAACTTTTTATTTCACCTTAAAGAAATATTTCACGTTTTTAGCAAACAAAATATCATAAAGTTCGGTGGGCTTATAACCTAAAAAGTCATATTACACTAGCATTTGGGTACGTTTAGGAACAACACAAGAAATATTCTTCTGGACATCTCGGTACGCTAATTTGTAGCTTTGTACAGTTCCATATTCTCTCACATCTGCATCTCGATCGAAATCTTCTCTTGCCTGGGCTGGCAATCAAGTTTTGGGAGAAAGATCCCGAAGAAGATTTGCCGTAGTGGCTCAACTTCGAGAGAAACCTTGCGCTCGGCGCTTTCGTCGTCTCTTCATCCACATCAGTAGCTATTGTTAATTCTTCTTCATATTTTTCCGTTACCGATTGAGTTTCTGTAACATCTGTCTCGTATTTGAGTGTCGAATTTTCAGCTTTTGCAAGTGTGTCCGTTTGCACACTCTCCGATAGTAGTATATCTAAATTGATATCATCAGTATCGTTAACTTTTTCAACTGGGGCTACAGTAGTTATGATGTCGTTATTCTTTTTAGGTTTAGTTTTAGTAGAGTAAATCCTGTCTGAGTAATTATAAATTGGCGACTGTTTTGTCGGTTGTTGGGTTTGTTCGGTATCTGCGTTTTTATCGACAGGTTCTTTTTTAACTTCAGTTTTGGAAGTTCCAGGTACCGTTAATGGTAATTTTTCTATCGTGGATTCTCGGGCAGCATTTTTGAGTGTTGGTTGGGGCTCTGCAGGATCAACCTGCCGTTTGACGTATGTGATCTTGCTATCTTGCTTTTGTGGAGCTGCTAGTACTGTGCTTACGCACAGAAGTAACGCGACCAGTCTGGAAAAGAAATATGTATGTTGAATAATTATAATTGTTGAAGCATTTTATGGATATGGACGCTAAATGAGAGATCTTGTGTGGTAATCTACAGTATCGATAAAAAAAATTGCAGAGGGATGCTTGTAGTATGTATACGCTGAATATTCAAACTGATTTATATTTTACGTTTTTATTGTGTGATACATTGATAATAATTTAAACTGTTTAATACACACACAATTTTTATAAATTCACAGGATAGGCATGCCGTTCGTTTGAATTCGAAACGCTGATTTCTCCAGCAGCTTTGTTTGCTAGTTTAGTAACAATCCTAGTTGTTACTACATGCGCGTAGACGAGACAAAGGTTGTATGCGCTATCTCGCACTATAAGGTGGTAAGGCTCTAGAGGCTTCTTATCGATATCTAGTTATAACTATGACCACTTGAAGTAATTAACAAACCGATAACAAAATAATTACTAATTTAATGTGTGCTTATATAAAATCTTTAGGCGTATTATCATAATACGAGGAAACTTCTCAAGATGCAGTGTTTAATATTTTTACTATTATGTAAGTATTTAATAATATAATAATATTCTACCACATACACACAACACCATCTAGCCCAAACTAAGCAGAGCTTGTACTATGGGTACTAGACAATGGATAAACATACATATATACTTTTTGTTTTGTAAATACATACGTATTATACATAGAAACACCCAGACCAAGACAAACATCCATGTTCATGCACACAAATGTTTGACTTGTGCGGGAATCGAACCCGCGACCTCAGGCGTGGCAGTCGGTTACACTAACCATTACGCCACCGAAGCTGACATATAATATAAATATCGGCTCTGTTTCTGAACAGCTCTTCTACTGAGTACGGGCCTGTTCTCACATGAGTAGGATTAGGGTAGCTAGGCTTTAGAATATGAAGTTTTGGGCCACCATGTACTATACGCTTTTTGCAAAATTGTAATATTCAACATGTGCCGTATGTGTAATGTAGTACACCATTATTAATTTTGCATTCAAACGTGTCGTTGCTGTAAGCGCATGGCTCAGACTAAGTGAGTTATAGAGCACGCACTCCAATATGTGTTACAAATAATTTAGGTATTTGCGTTGTCTTTATATAATTACCTATTAACTCAAAGGCTCCTTACAGGCAATTTTATTGGATTTACTTTACTAAGTGGATCCATTTCCATTCGATAAAAAAATTATTCATGCCTACCAATTCTTCGTTACGCAGGGCTTTAAAGCCTTTAAATCCTGTTTATAGCCTTCTAAAGTTCCTCAATGCGAGAGTCCGACTCAGAACGCACTAAACCAGTATTAGTATTTAATATTGTCTTCTGTTTACGCGAATATTATTCATTGAAATTAAACTACTATATACGGATTTTATTGCGTTGCTTATTTGACACTTTATTACATAATTTTGAAAACTGTTACACTATTTTTACTTTTAAACTTTACTAATTTTTAAGCTAATTAAATTACTATCAAAACTATTAAAACTATTTAGATTTAATTTAATTTAACACTTTTCCCGACGTTTCGGTTGCTTTTCAGCAGCCATGGTCACGGTATATTTTATTACTAGATTTTGCTTCCGGCTTCGTTCGCGTTTATGTAGATAAATAAATTTCTATACCCCTGACAACGTGGATGCAGAATTTCACGCTCATCAAACAAGTAGTTAAGGCGTGAAATCGTAACATGAAAACAAACAAACTTACATTCGCATTTATAATATTAGTTAGAATGTAGACATGTCCGAAACACTATAATATTTTATCGCTTTCCTACTGTTTCAGTTTCTATAGCATCTATCAATGGCACGACACTTATGGATAAGCTTAGTGTTAATGCAAGTTTATTGCCAAAGCTGCCAACATTGATTGAAGAATCTAGAGACAACTTGATAGATAATCCTCTAACCAAACCGACGATGTTCCGAAGATTTTCAATATATGCATGGAATCGTACGTATGAAGTCGTCGCTTAGAACCTTATGTCGCTATGCATGCATATGCTAACCAAGCGATGGGTTGTACCTTGTGGGTAAAAATGGCTGCTTCGGCCCTTTATTGAATAGGGGTCGGTCGCCTCGCCTTAGGCAATTTGTGCAGCGTGATCCATTTGGAACTGATGTCAAATGATTCCACGACAAAGTATTGTAGGTGATCTATGTGAGGAACGTTGGAATTATAGCAGCGTTTTAACATAATAAAGAGCCCGTATTGACGAAATATTTCCTGACGGTATGATATCAAGACCCAAGACCAGGGGTCTCGCAAATCCCCCGCACGGGGCCTCGCAATGGTTATCTAAGTGCATACCTATGGGTCGCGTCGTGACATGCGCGCATGCACTTAATCTGTATCTATTTTACGTAATCCTAGTTTAATTTCAATGTACCTACCTATACTTATTCATTGAAATTAAACTACTTCATTTCGCGTTGTTTAATTTTTTTTTTAACTCTGTTTATATATAATTTTGAAACTACTAAACTACTACCTACTGTTAAACTTTAAATATATTTTTTAAAGACAACTCCTGCTCTATGTGTAAATCCTGTGTCGCGGGGGACTTTACAAACATTCAAACGACGGACACAAAGAACACCCAGACTCGGAACAACCATTTGGGATCACACAATTTTTTGTCTCATGTGGGAGGTGGGCGACCATTTAACGCCAACGCCATTCAGGCAGTCAAATGTATTAAATAAATAACGCGATAAAATTACATACAGAGTAGATAATTTCAATATACCTATAACATTCGCGTCAACCTAAGACGATATTATCCTAAGGATGTACTTCAATAATTTTATTTCGTTTGCTTGTAGAGGATATCGAAGACAATCCGCAGAATCACGAATTCTGGTTTGAAGTCTTGATGAGATCCGCGTGGGACGAGAGCTTAGATCGGAGTACGTTCTACTCTGACAAAACTAGAGTTTGTTACTCCATGATAGCCACGTACACGGGCGCGTAAGTATACCTAATAATGTTCTCCGGACCGAATTTCGGTCACGGCGGCGGCCAATTTTAACGGAGACTGGACATCTGCGCAGAAGATATTATAGTGCACAAGTATGCGCGCAAACAGAGAGTGCACTTGAGCACTCTCTGTTCCCTAACTCTCATGATCCGATGGGACGGATCATAAGAGTTAGGCAAACCGACACAATCGGTGAGAGATCGGGCGCAGGACCAACGGCTTTACGTGCTTTTTGAGGCACGAGGGTGTCTAGCACCGCCAACTTCCTAACTCCTGCTGCTATTGAACGTTCTTAACAGAAAAACACAAGCTTTTTGTTGGCCTGACCCGGGATTCGAACCCAAGACAGTCACATTTACTACCACTGCGCCACGGAGGCAGTTGTACCTACTGTAGGTATAACGAGATCCTAGGGGAGTAACACAAGGGTCGTACTACTTTATTGGCCCAGCGACCCAAGGTGTGTCTTGGCCGCCGATACGAGAGAACGCCACTTTCGGTCTTTGATCGTTTCCCGCCATTCATTGGCTTGAAGCTGCCATAAGGGACGAAATATTTATATTTAATTTGATCGATTAACGCAAAGATTCTGTACATACATACATACATACATAGATTCACGCCTGTTTCCCAGAGGGGTAGGTTGACACTGACACACTTCTCTGGCTTCATTCACTTTCATCACATTCCTCAGACACGCCCGTCGGTTCAAGTTACTCTTAACCTGGCCTTTGTCCAGAACGCCTCCGATCTGATCGAGAACATAGTTATAGATACTTATACTTATTTATACTTATACTTATTTATATATTTTTCTTTAATTCCTGTATCGCGGGGTACTTTACAAACATTCAAACAACGGACACAAAGAACACCCATACTCGGAACAACCATTTGTGAATCACACAAATTTTTATTCCGTGTGGGATTAGTGAGGCGACATTTAAACTACGCCATCCGTGCAGTCAGTGTTTTAAATAAATAACGCGATAAAATCCGTACAGAGTAGATTATTTCACTGTAGCTATCAGGGATGTTGCGAATATTCGCATCCGCATCCGCATTCGCAATTGCGGAACTTCCGCATTGATTTGGACATCTGCATCCGCATCGCAATAATCAACGCGGATGTTAATGCGGATCCAGATATAGCGAAGGTTACGATAAGAATAAATCAATTGTTCAGTAGTACGTGTTTAATTTGCAAAACAGGCTTGAACCTGCGAAGGCGGTGACATTAGATATTTTTTATTAAACAAGAATAACAATTTTCATCAACATTCGCATCCGCAAATGCGGAGCTTCCGCATCGATTTGGACATCGGCATCCGTATCCGCATCCGCGGATGTGAGTCTTCAAATATCCATATCCGCATCCGCATCATCCCTGGTACCTACAACATTCTCGTAAAGTATTGTGGGTTCGATCCCCGACCCCACTGCAGTCGATTTAAGCACACAGCCGCGGTGGCATCCGCGACTAATCCCTTCGGAACGGTATATCCTTGGATGCTTTCATCCACGGGGTACGTAAAAGAGCATACCTTTATTTGGCCTTTTTCTGTATCCTATATAACGTGAATACCAAATTGCATAATGATCGGTCGAGTGACTAAGGCGTCAAAGCGTAACAAACAAAGAAACAAACTCACATTCACATTCATAATAAAAGGTTAGTATTTTTAATACAGATGTCATTTTGAAATTGTGCGTAACGTCCAGTAAGGTGACTATATTAAAACTTAGTAGGGCGCATCTATGATTTATATCTATGGTTAAACTACAATTTTTTGCTACTAACTAGTGGTGGTAGTAGAGGTTAGTGTAACCGACTGCCACACCTGGGATCGCGTGTTCGATTCCCGCACAAGTCAAATATTTGTGTGCATGAACATGGAAGTTTGTTAGTTAGTATATTTACAAAAAAAAGTATATATGTATGTTTATCCATTGTCTAGTACCCATAGTACAAGCTCTGCTTAGTTTGGGCTAGATGGTGTTGTGTGTATGTGATAGAATATGATATTATATTAACTATTTACATTTTAGTTTGCAGGACTTGAAAAGATATTTTGAAGTGAGATATTTGTACTTAGGTACCATTGAATACGAGGTCGGGTACATAACACACGAAATTGTTAACAAGTATCAAAGAATGATTGAACTGTTCGCTTTAGTTAGAAAAAAGTATTTATATCAAATTATGAAGAATAGGGCTCCATCACATTGGATGCTGTACATTTATACGAATATACTGGAGCTAAGTAAAGTTATTATTCATCTGTGTAACATGCTGCATGAGTTAAAGTTCAAGTATCAAGGTCCATCGAAATCCGTTTTCAGTCAACTTTTGGAAAGCAGCGGGTCTGGTGGTAAGTACCTACATAATATGTTTTGATCAGCGTAGAGTGAGATTGTCTTTCGGCGCTCTTGGTCGACGCTTTCACTTCACGTATATACTATCTCGGTTTTATGTTAAACTAGCTGTTATTTGCGACTTCGTGCGCGTAGAATTCCTTTTTTTTCGCGAACTCTAATGTTTTCTAAAATAAAAGATTTTCTAAAATGTAAGTTACTCCTTATAACATCAACTATCTGCCAGTGAAAGTCACGTCAAAATTGGTCCAGCTGTGTCAGTGATTAGCCGGAACAAACAGACAGACCTATTTTTTTATTGATTTTTTTATGTAAGTACCGTTAAACTTTCATATGCATTTAGTAAAAAGTTCTTATTACAAACAAACACTTCAATTTTATTTATTAGTATAGATATATGTATATCTTCTCTCTTAGCCTTTATTATTCCCAAGTCACTTGGGGTCGGCTTTTCTGGTCTAACCGGATTTGACTGGATATCAGTTTTTACACGGAGCGGCTGCCACCTGACCTCCGCAACCCGAAGGCTAACGATACCCTAAGGCTAGACCAGTGTCAGAATATTAGAGGGTACTGACTTTCCCAATAACGACTGCCATAGATATTCATGGCAGCCGGGACCGACGGCTTAACGTGCTCTCCGAGGCACGGAGCAGGCGATAATTGTCAATCAATACGCACATAATTTCGAAAAGTCATATAACTCCCGAAAGTCAGAGGTGCGCGACGTGGGTTCGAACCCGAGACCCTCTGCATTGCAGTCTGTTGGTCTCCCCACTGAGCTATCGCTGCAGCTGCTGCTGCGCTTTTTAATATTAGTATAGATATATGTATATCTATACTAATATTAAAAAGAGAAAATATTTGATTTGTTGTTTGTTTGTCTGTACGGATTTAACTCAAGAACCAGCCAACCGATTCTTTCACCTTTAGAAAGTTTTTTTTTAACATGGGGCCATGCTTTGTCGCATTGACAAATACACGAAACAGAGGCGCACGTGGAAACACGCACGCCGCCTCTCGGACCTGATGCTGATCGGGTGGCGAGCAGGCCCACGCAGCCCACCAAGCGCTTTAAGCGCTCCCTCTCCCGCTCCGCCGCCTCCTTGATGGAAATCAAGAAACCTTCAACCTTCCTCACAGAAGGAGGTGACGGCGTTCCACGACCTCTCACTCCGGACCATAGACTGAACTACGGCCGGGAGCTAGAGGGCAACCAATCCGACTGCCGCGATCAACTCACGGCACTGTGTTGCCCAGGAGGGGCAATCCGCCAAAGTGTGCAGCACCGTGTCCTCAACAACGTCGCAGCAGTCAACGCAGTGGTGACAACCGGGCGTCCCTTGCTAGCGTATACGACACAGGAACTGGCAAAAACAACCGTGGCCAGTCATTACCTGTGTCAGCCGGAAGGTGAAGGCGCCATGCCGCCTCTTCAGCCACTCCTCACACACGGGACTTACCGCCACGATCGTGGCGTGCCTGGCACTGGGGTGCACAAGTCGCTTCTTCCAATTCGCCACTAGGACCTGGCGGAGCTCGGACCTTGCGTACAAACATAACTTTTTTTTTGGTTTTTTGACCCAGGAATATCCTGTATGGATACCCCCTCCCCCGGGGGAGGGGAGGGCGGTTATGTGAGACTCTCCGCCCCTGAAGTGGGTCGGTATACACACTAAAAACCTGGGGTGAGCAGTCCCTCCGCCGACGGGGTGGGCGGGATGGGGTCGCGTTAGCAATCACCATCCCGCCCCGGCGGTTGGCCCGGCTGATGGTGACCGGGCCTCAGCACCTGTGGAGGGGTGGCCTTGCTCACCAAGGCAGGTAATTTTTTTTTTTTTTACGTGGGGGAATGCATGACGCATACCCCTCCGCGTGGGCGGGCGGAGGGGTTATGTCGGACTCGCCGGGGTAAAAGAAAGATGTTAAAGTACCTCCCGGAATACCGACTAAACCTACCACGGTGTTCCTCGATAAAACCACTATCAACGGGGCCGCGCGAATCATTTGCACATGCGTTCGCGACCCCACCGAGGTTTCGGCCCGCCGTATGAAACGGCAGGCCACTACACGAAAGACCTACCCTATTGGCACTTCTATCACTCCCTACTGTCCCCCCTAGAGGGGAGACGGACTCGAAACAGAGGCGCGCGTGGGAACACGCACGCCGCCTCTCGGACCTGGTGCTGAACGGATGGCGGGCAGGCCCACAAAGCCCGCCACCCCCAGGTCAAACCTCAGGGTGGCTGGAGGTCGTCCCGCGCCCTCCGGCGCCCGGCTCTGCGGTTGGGGAGAGGGTTTAAACGCTCCCTCTCCCGCTCCGCCGCCTCCTTGATGGAAATTACTTCCTCGCAGAAGGAGGCGACGGCGTTCCACGACCTCTCACTCCGGACCATAGACTGAAATACGGCCGGGAGCGAGAGGGCAACCAATCCGACTGCCGCGATCAACTCACGGCGCTGCGATGCCCAGGCGGGGCAAACCGCCAAAGTGTGCAGCGCCGTGTCCTCAACTACGTCGCGGCAGTCGCCGCAGTGGTGACAACCGGGCGTCTCTTGCCGGCGTATACGACACAGGAACTGGCCAAAACAACCGTGGCCAGTCATTACCGGTGTCAGCCGGAAGGTGAGGGCGCCATGCCGCCTCTCCAGCCACTCCTCAAACACGGGACTTACCGCCACGATCGTTGCGTGCCCGACCAAGGCAGGTACTAACATAACCTATTTTTTTATTTTTCACCCAGGAAAATCCTTCATGGATACCCCCCTCCCCTGGGGGGGTGGAAGGGTGGTTATGTGAGACTCTCCGTCCCTAAAGGGGGTCGGTATACACACTAAAAACCTGAGGTGAGCAGTCCCTCCGCCGACGGAGTGGGGCGGGATGGGGTCGCGTTAGCAATCACCATCCCGCCCCGGCGGTTGGCCCGGCTGATGGTGACCGGGCCTCAGCACCTGTGGAGGGGTGGCCTTGCTCGCCAAGGCCATCCCTCAGACGTGTGGGGCCGTGCAAGCCGGTAGAGAGTCCCCCGACTCTGTACCAGTGACCCCACTATACAGGAGCGAAAAGGCGGGCAAATCGCCTCCTTCTCGCTCCCGTCCGTCTGCGCCGGAGAGGGTCAGCGAAGAGGTTGTTCTCCCTGACCCTCTCCGCGGTCTCCTTCTGCGCCATGACAGCTTCGCAGAAGGAGACCACTGCCTGCAACGACCTCTCGCCGCCGAGCATGGCGTTGATCACGCTCGGCAGGGAGAGATCTCCGCGTATTATGGCCGAAAGCGTGTGCCGCTGCGGCCCCCACGCGGCACACGCCTCCAGCGTGTGGAGCGCCGTGTCTTCCGGCGCCCCACACTCGTGGCAGGCCGGGGTCGCCTCCCGTCTCGCGATCTGGTGCAAATACTTTCCGAAGCATCCGTGCCCGGAAAGCACCTGCACCAGTCGGAAGGTCAGCGACCCGAATCGCCGCCCTATCCACCCCCGGAGGACCGGGCGAATGGCCTCCACCGTCCAATGGCCCGGAGCCGGTGGAGCCAGGTCCTCCGTCCACCGCCTCAATAGGGCGGCCCGCGCCTGTCGCCGCATGCGTGCGACCTCCTCCCATCCCGGGGGTTCCCCGCGGGACCTCCTCGCCGCCACGAAGTGGTACACTTCGGCGAGGATCTCCGCTTATAGCTCCCAGGGGGGGTCACTGGCCAGCACGCACGCCGCCGTCCAGGACACCGGAACCGCGTATGGCCCTCGTCGCGACGACCCGCTGCGGACGTCGCAGCAGGGTCTTATTGTCGCGACTAAGGGCGTCCGCCTAGACCGGTGCCCCGTAAAGGGCCATACTCCGGATCACTCCGGAGTACAGTCGGCGACAGGTGGCACTCGGGCCACCCACGTTGGGCAGCAGCCTCCCCAGGGCGGCCGCCGCTCCCAGGACTCTTGGTGCCAGCTGGGTGAAGTGTGCCCCAAAAGTCCACCTCCCGTCCAGGATGAGACCCAAGTACCTCATTTGGGTCCCAACCCGGACCAGGACCCCGTCCAGTGCCACACGCATACCTGGAGGAGGTCGTCCCCGAGGCCCACGGAACAATAGGGCCTCGGTCTTGGAGAGGGCAACCTCCAATCCCAGGGCGCGGATACGGTCGACCACTAGGGCAGCTCCCACCGCGGCCAACCGCACCGCCTCCCCGAGGTCCCTCCCCTTGACTACGACCAAAGTGTCATCGGCATAGCACGCCACCCGCATACTCGCGGGAAGCGTGCCCCGAAGCACCCAGTCGTAGCCAACGTTCCACAGGAGCGGTCCCAGCACCGACCCCTGTGGAACCCCGCAGGATACGCGACGGCGCCTCAAACCGTCGCGTCCCTCCACCAGGACCTCGCGGTCCTGGAGGTAGTCGGCCAACAACCTCCGCAAATACAGGGGCACTCCGTGATACCGGAGCGCCTCCTGTACTGTTCCATGCGGGAGGCTGTTGAAGGCGTTGGCAATGTCCAGCGAGACAGCCAACGCCTTGTTCCCCCACCGACCGCTTCCTGCGTCCAGTCTTTGAGCCAGAGCAGGGCGTCTATCGTAGACCGCCTCGCTCTGAACCCATACTGGGCCTAAGATAGCGCCGGCCCAGTCCCCTCCAAGTGCTGGATGACACGGGCAGCCACCACTCTCTCTAGCAGCTTACCCGTGTCATCCAGCAACACGATTGGCCTGTATGCGGAAGGCGAGGTTGTGTCTCGCCCTTCCTTCCGCAACAGGCACAATCGGCCGTCCTTCCACAACTTAGGGAACCGTCCAGACGTGAGGCATGCGTCGAACAGCTCCCGAAGCGGATCGCCCATCTCTCTGAGAGCGATCCGCACGACCCGCCCCGGGATCCCGTCAGGACCCGGTGCCGTCCTCTTGCCCCGTAAGCGGCTGAGGTACTAACATAACCTAAGCTAACCTACTTTTACGCGAGTGAAGCCGTGGGCTAAAACTAGTAAATAATAAAGTCCTCATTTTCAATAATACGCTAAAAAATTGTTTTTGACGTTTGATTTTGGTGCGTTTTACAGCCCTTTGCCTTCTGGGACTTAGAGCTACTGCTCCTCTTGCTGTACTTGAGTAGGTGGAGGCCGTAACTGACTGTCAATTGAGAAGTGACATTTTAAAACGGCTTATTTCTGTATGGTATTTTTTTTATTAACTAGAAATAAAAATAGAAGAATACTTAACACATATTAACTAGGTAACTTTTATGTACATAATCTAGGTAGGTTAGTTAATAGTTTACCTGTTAATTTAAAGAAAACCCGTCAATCTATAAAAAATATGACGTTTTGTTTCAGCACTTTTAGGTAGGCAGGTTAGGTAAGATTTTCCATTGACCTTAAACGAATATGGAGTGTTGCCAATGTTTAGAAATATAAGTTTAGATCCACTTACAAAAAGTAAAGCTTCATTATTATTCACTTTCGATACTAACTAACAAATAAGCCTTTTTGACATGTATTGTAAAGTTGCTCCATAAAATGTTCCAGAAATAAGGCATTATGCAAAAATCTGCTGCCATTATTGTATGACCAAGAAGTGACCTGAACAAGCTAATTTGTAAAGGAAAGCATATTTTATGCCTATTTTTCTAAGGGCTTGTACTGCCACATCCAGATGGAATTTATCTATAAGATAAAAGTCTCGCCATGTCTCTTCTTTCACCTACCATGAGTGAGACAGCATGTGATTTATCTTTCAGATAACTTTTACTTGTTAGTGGTAGGAGTGTCCGTAAGAGAAACGAGATGGGTATAAAAACCCAGGATTCAACCTCTTCATATTCATGTGACCTTGTTTCAATTATATTTAAATATTGACTTAGGTTAATGTTGTATATAATTATATATTATGTACATGTTTTAATAATAAATAATTAACGTACCTACTTTTCAATCATTGCCGCCGTTGAACATCATGCCTACTGCTACCTACTGCTGGGCATGATACCCACAGTTTGGCCTCATGTCCACTGTTGGGCATCATGCCCACTGTTGGGAATTATGCCCATTGTTGAGTATCATGTCCATTGTTGGGCATCATGTCCACTGTTGGGCATGTTGTGTTGCAAAACGCAGCACAAGACAAAACTCGACAGCAAACAGCAGCAACCAACTCGAATCAGCAGACCACCACTTTGCATATAAATGAAGCCATTTTGCCATTTAAAATACATGTGACCTTGTGACCCCTATATCTCAAGGGTCCTTTGACCCACAGGGTCCATTTTTAAACTAGACTGAGGGATGACCCAAAGGTGTCTGCACACCAAGTGACAAGTCAATCGGTCCAGTGGTTCCGGAGCTATCCCTGTCACAAACAATCTGTCACTAACAGACAGACACACAGACCCACAAAGTGTTTTCATTAACCTCTTTGAAGAAGACTCAGAGGTTAATAAGTAATTTATCATCGGACTTTTACTTCACATAAAACGATGTGTGAATTACAAAGTACCAAAATGCAAAAAAAAAATTAGAAAATGTGCCAACCCGAAACTAGCCGTTTTGAAAAGTCACTCCTCAGTGAACACACTGAACAAATTGCATTTACTGATGAAGCTTCCAAACGGATTATATCTTTACTTGCAATATTGCCGTCATAAGGAAATAGATGAATCCAAAAATTCGCATCTGCCAGTATAGGAATGAAAAATTTTTTTTTGCATATGACCCCGGAATATAAACATTTACAGACATTTATTTATTCACAAAAAGAGAAATCATCTTTTACATTTCCTTATACATTACATATTAATAATTACATCAGGTACATGTAAGAATAAGGAAAATGAATACTAAACTCCACACTAGGTTATGTGGCTAAAGATTTCAGTTATAGCCCAGCCGAGCTATGGTTATACATAATATGTAACTTCTACTACTACATAACTACATATTATGTCCGTTAAAGACTCCGCTTAATTGCACGGAAGGCGTAGTCGTTCATGTGGTCGCCTCGCCACTGCACCGAGTGTTTCAGGTTCGAATCCCACATGGGAGAAAATGGATGTGTGTGGTACAAAAATGGTTGATTCGAGTCTGTGTGTGCTTTGTGTCCGTTATTTGAATGTTTGTAAAGTCCGACACAGGAATTATTCCTAGTGCAGGAGTAGTCTTTTATTAAATAATAAGAAAATAAAAAAATAAGAAAGCCGGCCGTTGGCATTTAACGGCCACCGTTCTAAACTTAGTGCTGCTATTGGGAAGTTTTTTAATAGATACACCCAAACATTTAGCTCGATCCAGGAATCAAAGTAGAGAATTTTATGTTGACAGCATTAGTAGTCGTTAACATAATCGGCTGTGAAAGATAGACAGACGGACAGACTAATTCGCACCACAAGCTGATACTTTTAATACTTATTTTTAATACCCTTAGGAATAACTCCTGTGTCGCGGGGGACTTTACAAGCATTCAAACAACGGACACAAAGAACACCCAGACTCGGAACAACCAGTTGTAGATCACACAAATATTTGGATGGAACTCTTATATACAAGGTTGCTATGATCCATGGACATTAAAATGGACAGAGTATTCCATATGGGCTCAGTGTTAATTCGAAACGGTCAAAAACTCGATAAAGATAAAAATAGAAAATCACTTTTTTCAATCATATTAAATCAATTTAATACGCAATCACCATATTTCATAAAAATCTGTTGTCTTTCATTGTTTCATCGTTGCTTTTCTTTAATTGTTTCATTGTTGTCACGGGTTTATTTATTGCTTCCTTGTTTGTGTTACAAACGAATGGTGTGATGTTATGCTTGTGTTTTCGTTCTTATTGCGCTAAGATTAAGACTCACTTTTGATTGTTGGCTACTGTAATAATGTATACTACTAAGTATCAGATAAAACCCGTTGCTGTTTAGCAAAAACTAAAAATCTATCTTGCGGCTGAACTACTGCTCCTATTGAACTGAAATTTGGTGTAGAACTTGTATGTGGTACATACTATATGTAGATAGAAATAAAGCCGCACTGTTTAATCAACCTTATATAATAGATATCAGCTCTGTTTATAACCTGTTCCATTGCTGAGCACGGGCCTCTTTATATCTTCGAGAACATCATGTAGAACTTTTAGACATGTAGTTTCCCTCACGATATTTTTCCTTCATCGTCAAAGCGAGCGATAATTAACTATTGAATACGCACATAACTTCGAAAAGTCAGAGGTGCGTGCCTTGGGTTCAAACTTGAGACGTCTGCATGGCAATCCAACGGTTACCCAATAGGCTATCGCTACTCCCAATTATAAATATCCTTAAGTATAGTACCTTATAATTTGGTTATTCTCTTTAATTTAGTTAAGTTGTATTTTACGATTGTTGCTTTTGTACATATAAACAAAAAGGTGAAATAGACAAATAGAAAATACTTAAATATACTATTTTTATTTGCATTTTAGATGTTGTGATCAAAAATGAACAGTGGGAAGCATATGTAAAGGAATATGCGAAGAAGAAAGAAAGAGAAAGAAAAATGAGGCTACATCGCTTACAAGTTAATAATAAAAAGTTTAAAGTTCTTACTCCGTGGACCGTTACTCCTTTCAGAGGGTTTAGCATGTAAGTAGAGAAGTGGCGAAGCGGAACTGAATGCGACTGCTGTGCATGAGGGCTCGGGTTCGAATCCCGGGTCGGGCCAACAAAAAGTTATTGGGTTTTCTGTTAAGAAATCTCTATAGCGGCCCGGAACTAGGAAGTTGGCGGTGTTAGACACCGTGCCTCGGAAAGCACGTAAAGCCGGACCAACGGGTCCTGCGTCTGACCTCTTGCCGGTCGTGTCGAATTACCATCCCATCGGGTCAGGAGAGTTAGGGAACAGAGAGTGCCCTTGTGTTTGCGCACACACTTGTGCACTATAATATCTCCTGCGCAGATGGCCTGTCTCCGTTAAGACAGGCCAGTGTGTTATTTGATCATAGTTGCGGACATCTTCTGTTTATTTGTGTATTGGATAGATATAATCCTACTACAGCTTCTATTAAAACTTACCCGGCGTAATGTATTATATTTCTAAAGTTATTTAAAAATCAATAAATGTCCATAGAAACGCATTTCCTTATGCCCAGTAATAGTGATTTTGTAAAAAAAATATGGTATGATCGAAACCCGCTAAACGCATCGATAAATCCACAGAAATTCATTTGAATTGTTTTATTGTCATCTAAAAGTGCTTGGATTATTTAATCCAAGCACTTTTAGATGACAATAAAATATTTTCTATTATTTCGAAAAAAGAAAACCGTGATTCTCCACAGATTAGCATTTTTTTCCAAGACGTATTTATTAAATACTTCTACCGTAAAAAAATCTGACGCAACAAGCATAGGAATACAGAAATATATAGTTCTAAAGTTTTAGGTTAGGGTTGTCACTAACCTACTTACTCGAAAAAAATATCGCACTCGAAAACATTACTGTTTTCAACATTAAAGTTTTCAACTTCAATTATCGCAGGCAGACTTTATATACAGCGGTGGACATATAATTAAAAACACTTACGACGTATTTCACATTATACAAAGCACATTGCCGTAAAACTTTTGTTTTTGGAAATAAAACAACAAAATGCTTAGAATACGTTCAACAACTTATAATTAATTAAAAAACAAATAAATACTCGAGTTTACAACTACCATTTAGATATTTAGTTACGTACAAACAACTAAACGACATTAGCAGTACCATCCGTCATGGACAAGTAATTAGAAACAATAAAGAAATGAGGTATAAATTAAAGTTATTAACGTGTTAACGTCATCAATTTCAAATTATTTATGTATAACTATGTTTGATTTACTAAATTTCTTAAAAAATTATATTTAGTTGCATAGCCTTTGTTATTAATGACGGCTCTGCAACGACGTGGCATTGATTCAAGTAATTTCATACATTTATCGAGTGGGATCGAGTTCCATGCTTCAAAAAAGGCTTCGTAAAGTTCATTTTGACTGGCATTACGTTTAACCTAGACCTTTTTTTTTAAAGACGTACCACAAATTTTCAGTAGGATTTAAATCGGGACTATTTGCAGACCAGTCTAACATGGTAACACGTTGCTCACTAAGAAAGAATTTAACACTGCGAGCCGTGTGTTTTGAGTCGTTATCGTGCTGAAAGATCCAGGTCACAGGCAAATGGTCGTCGGTGTAGGGAATCGTAGTCTCTTCTAAGATGTTTTTGTATTGAAATTGATACATTATACCTTCAATCTTACGGACGGGTTCAACTCCACAACCAGAAAAACATCCCCATACTTTAATGTTACCACCGCAGTGTTTGACTATGCTCCTCGTGTATTTATAATCAAAAGCATGGTTTATTGGACGTCTAACGTAGCGTTTGCCGTCTGAATTCACCATTTATTTTTGTTTCAACCGAGAATAACACTTTTTTCCATTCTCGTACGGTCCAGTTAAGATATTTCTTTGCAAATAATAATCACTTCTCTCGGTGTTGCTTGGTAAGAAGCGGTACCTTTCGAGAAACCCTCCCGAACAATTCAGCTTCCACTAATCTGCGGCGTACCAGTTTCGAGGCAATGTTCCTTGGGTCATCAGGTGGAAAAATTTCATTTCTAATCTCGTTGGACCCTTTAAATGGGTTTTGTTTAGCTACACGTATTATTTGCAAAGCTTCCCGGGGAGACGATTTCCTTGGACGAGCCTTTCTAACAACACTTTTAGTAGTTCACTTTCTTTTATAATGAGCAATAGCGTTGAAAACTTTCTTCACAGAACATTCTAGATGATTAGCAATTCTTCTATAAGTCCACTTTCAATCTAAATGTAATTTAACAATTAATTGCCTAGCGGACTCGTCACATCTCTTATTTTTACCCATTTTTAACAAAACTTATTATTCACGTAATTCCAAATTGAAGTTTAATTGCCGCCGAAACTGCAGAAAAAGCGTGGAATAAGGTGTCTTTATTAAATTTCAAAAATGGAACGAACCATGGATCTTATTTCTAATTAGTTGAATTTCTAGTACTGGTCGTACCAGAAATTCAACTATCATTCATATTTAAACTCTTTTAATAACTAATATAGAAGAGACTCTTCTTTTTTAATATTTAATGAGTTTTTAACTCATTGGCTATATTCTGGCATAGTTAATAGTGATTTAATCTATATATTTTTAACTCATAACGATAGTTCATTCCTTGTTTACCTAACTTTATGTACTGTTTCTAATTATATGTATGTCCACCACTGTACGTTGATTAGTGAAAACTTACTTAAGTTTTCACGATCTTTATTATGTGTGTAGGAAGTAACTACCTACTTATATCTTCGGTGAAGGATGGTATGTGGAATTGGGAAGGAGTCCACCCTCGTCAGGCAAATGCCAAAACCCAATTCCTATACATACCATCTAGAGAAGCGGGGGTGGGGTGAGGTGTCATGGAGCTGGCAAAGAGCCATGGCACTGAATTGCCTCAGCAGGAACTGACCCATTCTGCTGGGGGATGTCCGTCTGGGCCTCGACCAGAGGACTTAATGCGAGAAGGGCATGAGGGCGCCAACCCTAATGCTGGTCAGCGAGTAGGAACTTCTGATTCTGACGACCAAAGTTTGAATACGGAACCGAAGATACTAACGAAACTGGTAAATTTATAATATGTTCATTGCGAAAGCATATCTACGTGGATAAAAAAATAGACCTTTAGACGTGGACAGTAATGAGCGAGCCAATATTATTTTAAATGCTTTGTATCCATACGGAATTCCAGACGCCATCGACATTAACAACAAAACTTTTAACTATAACATCACAAAAATTGTTAGTAAGTGCGAAAAATTATATAATGACTGTAAAAGAAACTTTAAATATTTTTGTACAAAACACATGTAATGGCTTGCTAGCACTTTTGATATTGAAATAAACAAAAACACGGTCCGTCAAATGACAGAAAAACATCCATAGAAGCTATACGCGGAACTTCTTTTGGCTCATCATACGAAAATCTAAGCGATCGGCAAAAACTTCGTGTACGGAAAGCCTAGAAGAGTCGCTCCACGATCAAACTCCCTCAAAATTAATCAAAGTTGTTTCAAAAATTATAACCGACGAAACGGGTGAGAAGCTGAGTAAAAGCTCTGCACAAAACTTAGAGTTCGTCATAAACGAGTGTTTAAAAATCCCAACTGGATCTAAAAAAATTGGAATCACTATAAAATCGAAATCGGATGTGGTTACCATGCCCTACATTCCTGATGAAGCTCTTTCCTTTCTAATCGACCGAAAATTTACTGCGGAAGACTAGTCTTCTATACAGAAGGATTTGAAAGAAAGAGGTTTCCCAGCTTATCCTCCATACTATAAAATACAAATAGCAAAAAAGATGTGCTATCCGGAGGAAGCAATAATTGCTACAGAGAGAGAAGTATGATTACACGGCTTGATGTTACACACATTTCGACGTATAATAAAATTGGGTAATGATAATATATCGGAGAATATTTCAGGCAAAAACAAAAATATATTGAATATTGTACTTTTGAGGGATCATGGGGGTTTGATAGTAGCACGGGGAAATCTTTTTATAAACAAAATTTCGTAGATGGCGAAGATGATAGTGACAACTGTTTATTCACCACAAAATTTATTCCGTTGTCTCTTAAAATAGTTGATGGCTTTGTTTTGTAGATAAATCCATTCCACAATCGTATCGATTTTGTCGTCTTTTGAAGATTCAATATAGAAAGAAACCAAACAACTGATTCTTGAGGAGAAAATGCGGGTAGATAATTAAATCAATAATTTAACCCAACTCTATGCTGAAACTTTTGAGGGCCACAGTATAATAGCAGATTCAAAGTTATATCTAACTATCATTGATGGTGATTAGTGTTGAATGTTATCACAGGAACACCTTCTCAGCTACGTTGTCCTTATTGTGGTACTACAGCAACAGAATTTAACAAACTGGATGTTGTCATTAATTCATGATCGTCGATCGATTATGACGTGCATCATAGTTTTCAAGTTTTTATTACATTTGGGTTATAAAAATGATCCAGCAGTTATGAAGGTGGAGAGTAAATAAAAATTCACCAGAAGCCATAATTGTAGAAGAGCGGAAAAAAGGTCCAATCGCAAATAAGATTGATAATGTCGCTCTTAGTCGATGTTGTTCGTCGCAACTCAGGAACAACAAATGACGGGAATACCGCAAGAACAGCATTATCAGACCAATATCGCCACATATTTGCAGAAATTTTAGGCATAGAATCATGACTTGTTGATGATTTGCATACAATTTTGGGTTGCGATATCGAGTGGCTTTACGGTTGATGCAGAAAAGTTTGGCGACTTATGCAAATCGGTTGCTGCAAAATATGTAAAGAAATATTGGTTATATATATACTGGTTCTATATTTCAGTCACTGTCCATAAAATTCTGATACATGGTCGACAAATAATAGAGTCCTTCACATTACCAATAGGTATGCTGTCAGAACAAGCAGGCGAATCCAGGAACAAGTACCGGCAGTATGATCGAGAGCATCACGCCAGGAAGTTGGATCGTAAAATAACAATCACAGATTGGTTTCATCGTGCCCTGATCCACATATATCCTCACTTTCACTCAGCATACGGCAAATACACAAGAATCCTTTGCCGATACCTGAAAAAGTTCTCCGTCTTTTAAAAGTGGCAACCGAAAATGTTACTGATTACCAGGTTTCTAATAGTGAAGAAGCTGACGAAGTCATTCTTACCACAAATGCAACGTTAATAGAATCAGACGACGAAGATTTTGCATAGTACTACTACTAGCTTTTGCCCGCGACTTTGCTCGCGTTAAGAAGGTACGCTAAGTTTTTCTTTGTACTCCTGACAACGTGTATGCTAGATTTCATGATGATCGGATCAGTAGTATAGGCGTAAATGCGTAACAAATAAACAAACTCATATTCGCATTTATAATGTTAGTTATAATTACATTGTCTGATTCTATTAAGGTTTCGTGTTAATGGCCCATGAATTTTATAAGGGTTTTCTTTACTTATCATCACAGAACATTAATTTATTCAGTGACAAGTGACAACCCTATTTCCATAGAAATAAACAAAAAATTTGAAACGACGTACCTCGCAGACCCGGCTAGATAGACCTTTAGTTCTTTTTTAATTTGTAGGTACATTAATATATTCAGCATATTTGCTAAAAAGAAATGCTAATAACATATAGTAAATTTTTTACAAACATATTAAATTTACACAGCAATTATTTTCTCTTTTTCGTTCAGTTAGACGCTCGAAATTCATAATCCTTGTATATTTTTAATCGATAATCTAAGTCAATTTATTGGCGAAAGTGGTTTTCACCTATTTCGGGAAATGAAGAATAAATCATGTTTCTTGGAGTTCAATGACCTTACGATACTAATGATATAATATCTTTAAAATTAAGTGATATAGCGAGCCAGGTGTTTTTTAATATAACTTATAACTAAATCTATCAAAATAAAGAATAAAATCGTCCGCTACTTAGACAGAATTTCACACTGTGGGCCGCCGTGACCAAAATTGGGTCTGGAGGACATTGTTAGAGCCTTCATATGTTCTGCATATATAGCTTATTTTGAACGCGAATTAATGAACAACATATACCTTAGCAAATATTAGATTTTTAATATTGATTACTATATTTTGCTTGCGCCTTGCTCGCATTAAAGTAAATTTCTATCAGTAAAGGTAGCCTATATCCTTGCCTGTATCTCTGACAACGTGTATGTCCTTTCAAAATTATTAATCTGCACACGTTGATACCTTAAAATTATATTTTGTATAATGTAGGTATATTATGTAAAAATGCCAACTCCCGCTATAGGAATAATTCCTGTGTTTTCACAAACATTCAAATAATCGACACAAAGAACAATCAACAATCAGACTTCGAACGACTGTTTGTGAAACACACAAATTTCTGTGCCGCATGGTGATCGAACCCACAGTAGTCACCCAGTGGAAAGGCGACCATTTAAACCTTAAACTACGCCGTCCATACATTCGAATGTCCTAATTAAGCCTAACTAATATTATAAATGCGAATCTGAGTTTGTTTGTTTGTTATGCTTTCACGCCTTAACTACTCAATCGATCGTCATTAAATTTCGCATACGCACCTTTTATCCAGAACAAAGAACTGTTAGTAACATAACCTGCATTTACGCAAGCGAAGCCGCGGGCAAAATCTGATTACAAATATTCTGTAACCAAATCAGCTGTGCTAAAATTATAAAGGTCTGGTAGCTCTGGGATCTCAGTCTTAGGAAGTGCTGTTATTTTAGCGCCATTATCGGTAATAATTAGTTTCTTAAGCTTAAAAGTAACCGATGTTTGACCAACAATATGTCTCCAAAATACTCTTTTTTACGAACGATATGCAGCAATGCAGTTTGAATGTTTAGTTGTCATTATTAATAAGCTTATTAATATAGAATCGATAAAACAAATCAGAAAATCAAACCCCTGCGAGTAAATTAAAAGCTAAAGGTTCAACGTAATAAGTAAGGATCTATGTAGTTAGAAGGATTGAACAAATGAACGTAACCAACCATCCCCTGTATGACGTGATGATTTATATATAATGTTA
Source organism: Catocala fraxini (assembly GCA_930367265.1). NCBI lineage: Eukaryota > Metazoa > Arthropoda > Insecta > Lepidoptera > Erebidae > Catocala > Catocala fraxini. Next base: position 17,396,408 of record OV884043.1, read on the forward strand.
TGTTTCAGCACATGGCCGCGGCACTACGGGTGGTCCATCGAAGATTGGTGATAAGAAATATTTAAGAAGAGAAAACTTTATTATTACACTCATATGTATATTTTATTTATGCACTTGTAGCTACTGGGCAAGGTAGCCAAATCAGACTAGCTCATCATCTATACCTACTACCTATACCTATACCTACCCTTATGCTTGTCATCTATACCTACTTATAATGGAACCCTAATTATTTTCTAATATAAAAGTTACTCCTTATAACACCAGCTATCTGCCAGTGAAAGTCCCGTCATAATCGGTCCAGCCGTTTCAGAGATTAGCCGAGACAAACAGACAGAACGAAAGACAAATATTAAAAAAAACAACCGTGTATTCTCTCATAATTATGCATTTGGTAAAATGCTGTTATTTTGACGTTACAAACATACACTTCAATTTAATTTATATGTACTGTATGTATAGATATACATACAGTACATATAAATTAAATTGAATTATTATTGGCTTTATTATATATATGTATAATAAAACCAATAATACAACAAGCTGGTCACTAGAAGAGATTTTGCTGTTGGTAAGGTGTACAATTAGGAGGTACTAGGCCAGGTGTGTCTGTCTGTATGCGCCAGTTACTTATGTGTCAAGGAGACGACGACCAAGTTTGTTCGCTGTGCCCAGCAGTCGCATAAGCTTGCTGGGTAAAGCATCAATGACGCGAACCTTATGTACAATCACCGCTGCTATGGCTGAACGGGTTCATATACTTTCTTGTTCTCTGACTAAATTTACTAATATATAATAATAATAATATATGTATTTCACCAAAAAACGTCTTTAAATATCTGAATACATTTTTACACAAAGTATTTATTTCTGCATTCTCGATGAAGAGTGGCCAAGCCATGCTAAGCCGCTCTTCAGCGAAGATGCAGATTTGTCAAAATATTAACTCTGACTTCTAACCTAGGCGTATATGCCTGTATCTTAGGGGTCAGTGTCTCTCCGTAAATATTACAATACAAGCCTTATACATATGTTAGATGGCATTGTATGTTATATCATATATGTTATGATTAAACTACATTATAAAGACCACACTACTGTATTGGGAATATCCTGTAATGATAATTCTGTATATTAATAAATGAAGAATATGTTGCTCTTTATCCTTATGCATAGTCTAATCTAGATAATCTGTGACTGCACAGATGGTGTAGTGGTTTAAATGTTCGCCTCGCCACTGCCACTGCGCCGAATGTTCTGGGTTCGAATTCCACATGGGACAACAATTAGCGTGAACCGCAAATGGTTGTTCCGAGTCTTTGTGTCCGTTGTTTGAAAGTTTGTAAAGTCCCCCGCGACACAGGACTATACGTCCAGCATGGCTTTAAAAATATCTGTTGAGCAAATATAAGCGGTTACAGTCTTGGCATAAAATAAAAGCGAATTTAATGTTTATTTTGGCCGCAAGGTTGAAACCAAACACGGGCAAGCAAACACAGTTACATAACACACAAATATGATTAGTCCATGATCTAGCGCGTGTTGACGGACGGACAAATACTGCGCTAATAAGGACATGTAAGTATTTAAGAGAAACTCCGAGATTTTTAGTACTGTAGTTGGCATATTATTTGGAGCTATATTTCTACTTACCTCGTACACATATAAAGAGGACTACACTTAGACCGCGGCTTGGTCAAAATCTAGTCTATATCTATTTTTTGTTAGTTTGTTTGTAAGGATTTAACTCAAAAACTAGACAACCGATTTTAAAAATTCTTTCACCATTATAAAGCTATATTATCACAGAATAACATGGGCAATATTTTATTTTAAAAAGTACTGTCACACCTAACCTAACCTAGCCTACTTTTACGCTAGCGAAACCGCGGGTAGAAGCTAGAACTTTATAAACGTGTACGAATAAATTTCTATCACCCGGGAACATTACTTTTTCTGAATAAAAGGACCTGTGTTCTTTTCTGTGCTCCTGACAACGTTTATACGTTTCACTAACAAAAATAATTAGCTATGCGGGCGACTAATAATGAAAAATAAGCTACCTACAAAAACTTATTTTAACTTGATTTAGAATTTTTAACAAGTGCCAATAAGATACACTCACTTCTTCTTCTCCCTAGCCTTTATTATTCCCAAGTGACTTGGTTTGGCTTTTCTAGTCTAACCGGATTTGACTGGATATCAGTTTTTACACGGAGCCGCTGCCACCTGACCTCCGCAACCCGAAGGCTAACGATACACATACACATATAAAAATTGAACACAGTAACTTCTAAGTTCATCTGCAGTATTATATAGAATAGGGTAGCCGTATTTGTATATTGAGAAAATAAGTAAGTTAAATGTAAGGTATTGTGAATACATTAATAGTCATTACGCACAGAATAATATAATTATATTTAGATGACTTACTACCCTAACTTATTAACCTATATGACATGAGCGAGCATAACCAAAGCATTAATAGATACAATTTGGATACAGTACTACAAATCCACACACCGCAAAAGTACAATACAAGACTTCTTTTATATTTTATTTATTTATAAGACCACGCCCGTGCTAGAAAATTATTGTGTTGTGGGGAACTTTACAAACATTTAAGCAACGGACACAAAGAACACCCAGAGTCGGAACAACTATTTGTGGATCACACAATTTTTTGTCCCGTGTTGGGTTCAAACCCACAACACTCGGCGTGGTGGCAGTGGCGAGGGTATCCCCTTAACACCTAATTCCTATGCCATCTTTATCAAAATGAAAAGAGACACGTGCCCAGCAGAAGGACAAATTATGTACAGGGTATAATAATAATAATATATTAATTTGCTTAAAAATACGGTGTAAAAAGATGTAAGGGTGCAATTGTAATGGTCATACATGTTTTGCTAACACTGCAGCATGCAAAATTTAAAAATAACATAGTTAGCATTTATTTGTAATTTTATATTATAATAATTATTAACATTTAGCCATTTAAGTAATTTTATTTTAAACATTCTAGAATTTAAATATTTGAAATTATTGGGTACCCTATTAAATATACGAACACACATTGCTAAGCAGCTCTTATTATATTTTGTAAGCCTCGGGATATCACTAAGTACGAGTCTATGTGGATCTCGTCTATTTCTCGGGTTAACATCATAATATGCAGTTTTAAATAAGTGTTTGTTTTTCCATACAAACATACATATCTCGTAAATATAGAGACATGGTAGCGGTAACAAACCAAGATCTTTAAATATCTGTCGACAGGATTGGTCAGGTCTAATACCATATAAGCCTCTAATGCATTTCTTTTGTGCGATAAATGCTCGACTTTGATCAACGCTATTACCCCACATTACAAGTCCATAGCGTAATATTAATTCTACATATGCGTGGTAACAAGTAACAGCTGTTTTTACACTAGTTATATGTCTGATTTGTTTGAGTGCATATACAAATTTATTAATTCTATTTGATACATTTTCCACATGCGATTTCGAATTTAAATTTATATAATGAAAACCTTCACGAAAATAAAGTACCTACGTAAAAAATTTACCTCACATTTGGCAGAATACGACAATGCCTTTTGACTGATTACACAATAACAGCAAACAATAGAAAGTGGCAACCCATTCATAATGTTTGCTTTTAATATTTTATATAAACTCTCGCAGCCTATAGCGAATACAGCCCACAATCATCTGTAGGTACCTAATATCTATCTTTAAGAATTGTATACGAAAAAGACAAAATATTATTTGAATTTTTCGTCAATATTATCAGGTGCAGCTTGGAGACTAAGAATGTGAAATCCGGTATGTTCGCCCCTATAACCGTAATATACCTCTGCATATCCCTACATATAGGCATATAGGCGTGATATTATGTATGTCGAGAATAATTTTTAAAACTATTAAGTAGACTAACTGAATGTCCCTCAAGGCGCTGTCGCACGAAATCGCTGGAATGCGAGGGAATTCTCGAGCATTCCCGCGAATTCGCGCGCTTCTAGCGTCATAAGGCGAAATTGACGCTTCCATTCCATTCCATTCCGTGGTGTAAATTGAGCCATAAAAAATAATTTAAACTACTTAAAAAAATATTTGTTTTAATGGATAAACTCAATCCTATGTCACGGAGGACATTACAAACATTCAAACAACGCGCAAAGGACACAAAGAATACCCAGACTCGGGACAACTATTTGTAGGTCACACACTTTTTTGTCCATGGGAATCAACCCGCAACACTCGACGTGGGCCGCCACGCGAGTGGGCGACCACTTAAACCACTATTTCATCCGTTCAGTCATGAATCTCTAGAGCTATTTATTAGATTAGAAATCGTTTTATTAGTTGATTGACACTATTCACTATACTCTTTTAGTACCTTAAAATGTCCAATAGCTTTGTCCGAACTAAAACTGAATAATTACATAGATATATTAAATGAATTCTAAACCTAAAACAAAAATGCAATAAATTTTTCCTTAAGACAACAGCGGAAAAAGACAAACATCAAATTATTATCATCAAAATTGGTTTAGACATTCCGAAGATTTGCGAAACGTACCTACGTTTAAATTGAACAACTTCAAATAAGCCATGAACTTACACATATTATCTATATATTATGTACTGTCGTATAATACGACTTATAGTAAATTGGTAGGTAAGTGGGTATTAATCTGTAAGACCTCTTTTAAAGGCTCCATCAGACATGACTCTGGAAAGTATTGTACTGCACGACGGCGTAGTAGTTTAAATGGTTATTTTGCCATTGCTACTGCGCTGAGTTAATACTCACTACACACCAATTTTAATCCAATTTTAACTATAATTAGTTAAAATTGGATTAAAATTGGTATTATCAACAAATAGTTGATACGAGTCTCGATGTGATTTGCGTCCGTTATTCGAATATTTAATGTTTGTTCGAGCTGCGAGTAGAAACCACTCAACAGATTTTGATTAATTTCCACACTTTGGTAGCTTAGAGTTCAACTAAAGTCTATGCCATGTTTCATCTTATTTGTTTAGTAGTATCTACCAAATCTCTGACATTCCGTGGATTATCATACATTCAAACATAAAGTCATGCTTATAAATCTTCATCCCCCATGGCGTATACCAATGAATATCCACATTTTCATGTAGCAGGCTCTATATTTAAACGAACAAAAAACCGTCTATTAAGAATGTATTTCTTAATAGGCAAGTCCAATAATTCTGGCCACTACAGGCAACCAACGCAAACAGAAATAAAACCTAATGCCAGTCTTAATAGCAGCATGGCGTATATTTTGCCCGGTAGATATATATGTAGATACAGATATACAGACTCGCACTGTATAATAATGGTAAGACACCTTTGTTGACCCGGTTGGGGATATAAGGGACGTAAGTCCGTGAATGTGACCGCTTTGTATGCATAGACCTCCACAAAAAAGACTTAATGTTTGTAAAAGGAATATTTGTTACACTTATTTACCTAATAAGTATGACTTGATGAGACCATTAATTTTATTTTTTAATACTATTTTTACACGCCGCTTGGCTCTCGTTGTTCTAACGATAACCTATAGAAAACTTATGACACTCTGGCCCATAAATTATCTTTTTGCAAAAATTCACGTTGTGAGGGTTTAATGACGTATGTATGTAAGTGCGAAAACATCATCTTCGAGAAATACGTTTTGAATATAATTCTATTTTTTTTGGTCACACAGGCATACAAGTTATCTGTGGCGACAATCATACCTAATTACTTAAAAAATTGATGGAGCACTTCTAGATTTTTATGTTTCATTTTTATTTATTATTAGTTTATTTTTGTATTTAAATTCACATAACATATAAGCGTTTTGGTGTCCGGAACACCGTGAGCTTATATTATTTTATTACCTTCATAGATAAAATATATAGACGTCCTAAATACAATTTAGTTAGTACCTAGTTGAATCATAGACCATGAGTACCGTTGACACAGTTCACAATTACCGTGGCAATAGAGCTGACACTAACTGCATTATTCAAATCATCCTTGCATTGTTTACCACTCTGCTGCCTCAGTTTTGTGGGATCATAACAATATATTATATAATATTATTATGAATTGAAATGCAGTCTATTCATAAGAATGAGGTGACTTTACAACTTAAACTTAAGGTAGTACTGTGCATTATGGCAGTTGGTCTCAAGGCTAGGCTCAAATAAAATTAGATGATGCAATGAATGCATCAGCAATAGTGCAAGCAAAGCGTCACAACTTGAAGGGCCTCTGATGGTCGACGGCTCATGGATAGAAGACCTTGGCGAAAACATTTGCGGGATGCGTTAGTTGAATATATGAAGACGCAGGAAGCAGGGAAATGTGAAAACCCTTTGCCTAATAAATTGCTTAGCATTGCGCGTGTTTATTCCTAAAGGCATAGGCATTTTTACAAAGACAAAATATCACACGTACCTATATTTTGGCTAGACTCAAATAAGAGACCCCACAAACTGCAGACTTTGGATCGGCCGATAATCTGGTCGAGTTTGGCTGTTAAACGCGCACACTGACCCGACTAAACAGTCGGGTCTGTAATTAATCGCATACTAGAGAACAATCGGCCGACAGTTCTCGGACGATTTGCTATAAATAGCTAACTAAAGTTTGAAATCGGCTTTTAAGAATGAGTGGTCGCATAATAAGAGTTACCTACTCAATTCTCCAGAAGTGTTATTATTGCTTTTATACAACGGAGGAGGAGGAGGATAAAGAAGAGAAATCGAGAGTATTGGGTGCATCCTAAAGTCACCAGTCCGATGCCAAAGCTCGGAGCAAAGTGAACTATAGGGCGAGTCTGGCCGACTAAACAATCGGTGGTAGCGCGCGTGGAAGAGCGCCGTACTGACTTAGCAGTCGGCCGATAGTTTGCTGATGGTTCAGTTTGAAGGCAATCGTGTAGCCAATCAAACTATTTTATCGGCCGATACCGAATTGTTATAATGTGCGCACTCCCTCTTCATACTGATTAAGAAACCCACCAAACTATCGGCCGATCGAAAGTCTGCAGTTTGCGGGGACTCAATTTCAAATATCACGTGAATTAAAACTTTATACTATAGATAAAATAGGTAATATATATAACAACAATACATAACAACAATCTATGCATGGACCATCCATTTCTGAATAAAAAATAATGCCGAAGGTCCACTTCTATTCATGTGTTGCTAAAAAACTGCAGCTCTGCGGGCTCAATTGTCACGTATTTTGCGAAAATCACATTAACTTTGCCAAAAAATAGTGGTAAATATTACGGAAATATTGCTTGAGAACTTTTTGTAAACCTCCACAAAAAATATTTAATTTTTAATCCTGTCGTTTTTCCGTCTTGATTCAAACCATTTACGGTCATAAATTTTTTTAATTAAAATGTTCTGTAAACCAACAGGGCTAGTAAAACTCGCACAAAAGATAGAAATATAAGCAAAATGTTAAAAAAGGGTGCAATCTGATCTCACCACGGACTTGTCCAAACAAAATAACTACTAGTTAGACCCATTGCACATTGAGATAGTATACTTAACCGTAGTAACTCTCACCGTACGTAAGCATTTATTTATTCCATGAAAACTATTATGTAGATAACGTAATAGTGATTAAACGTGGTAGCAGTTTATACCTAAAACGAGGAGAGTGCTTCTATCACTGTAGCGTCTGGTTAGTATGCAAATTATTGTTTGCCTAATTTACTAATATAAACTGACTTTATTTAGTAGATAGTTATGCTGAATCCAGAGACAATGAGAAAGAATAGGATCTGCATCCCGGAGTCCGATCATTACCTAAGAGATTACATAATTCAATAAGGTTAAAAAAAAAAAACAAATATATTCGTACTTTTTTGTTTGTTTGTAAGAGTTTAACTCGAAAAGTTATCAATGAATGAATGAATGAATGAATGAATGAATGAATGAATGAATGAATGAATGAATGAATGAATGAATGAATGAATGTCATTTATTTCTGAGTATATGGTACATGAAGTTCTTAAATCTTAGTTAAAAGTTTCACATATACTACCGATGCCGGTGTAGAAATATCCAATTTAAATTAAAATGTCTAATTACAATTCAAATACAAAGTCAAATTATATTAACCAACAAATAGATTAATTTAAAATTATTATAAAATCAACAATACAAAATTAAAAGTTAAAAACAAAACAAAATAATGTCAATATTTGTTATTATGTAAGTCACAATATAAATAAAATATTAATAGGCAAATCAAAATAAGAATAATTATGTCAGATTAAGTACATATAATGTCAATAAATATAAATACAATGTCAGTGGTTAAAAAAAAAATTCAGTGACTGAGTAGAAACATTTGTCTAAAAGCCAAGCAAATATGATTTTCTTAAATTTATTGGTTGGTAATATTCTTATTTCTGGAGGTAATTTGTTGAATATTTTGATTGCCATACAATTAGAGTTTCTGCTATACAAGTGCAGTCTTTGGTTTGGTACAAGTAATTTCCCTGGATTTTTGATTTCAACTCTCTTGGACTTGTGTTCATACAAAGGAAACAGATATGAGTGTCTTTTAACGAACAAACAAATCTCAAAAATGTAAAGACAGGGAAGTGGAAGTATCTTTAGTGCTTTAAAAAGTGGCTTACAGTGATCTAAGTATTCCGCTCCAGAAACCGCTCTGACACATTTCTTTTGCGCAATGAATGCTCTGTTTACGTCCACTGAGTTACCCCATATAACAAGTCCATAACGCAGCACTGAAGAAATATAACCATGGTAAGCGTTAAGTGCTGTTTCTTTGCCAGCAATTAGCCTAAGCTTTCGCAAAGCAAACACAAATTTGTCAAGCCGAGTACAAACTTTGTTTACTTGCTCACTCCAATTTAGTTTTTCGTCCATTATTATGCCCAAAAATAGTGAGGATGTTACTGGTTCCAATACTGTGATGTCATATTGTATTTTAGGAGGTTCCACAAAAGAATTTGATGACCGAAATTGCACTAATTTCGTTTTGCTCATGTTAACGTGTAAATTATTCCATTCAAGCCATTTTATTGCAGTTTGTATTTCATTATTGGTGTCGATTTCTAATCCATTTTTGTTCCAAGCTTTAATGGTTAGGGTTGTGTCGTCCGCAAATAATGTGCAATTATGTTTTAGGAATTCGCATAAATCATTTATATATATGATAAAAAATAGAGGTCCTAACACACTTCCTTGCGGAACACCATAGTTATTATTTTTGGATATTGAACTGTATATATTTTTCTTGTTATTTTCAATTTTTGCTAATACAGTCCGTTGTTGACGACTCGATAAATAACTTTTAACCCAATCATACGCTTTGCCTCTTATTCCATATTTCTCCATTTTACAAAGTAGGCGGGAATGTGGAACAAAATCGAATGCTTTGCTCATGTCTAAAAACACTGATATTACAGACATTTTATCATTAAGGGCTTCAGTTATTTGTTTGACTAAAGTGAAACACGCAAGTGAGGTCGAACTACTTTTCCTAAAGCCAAATTGATTATCTGTAAGTAATTTATTTTTATCTATGAAACTCATTAATTTTTCCTTCATAGCTTTTTCAAAAATCTTTGCTATTATAGGTATTAAAGTAATTAATAATAATAATAATAATATTCTATCACATACACACAACACCATCTAGCCCAAACTAAGCAGAGCTTGTACTATGGATACTAGACAATGGATAAACATACATATATACTTTTTTTTTTTTTTTTGTAAATACATACATATTATACATAGAAATACCCAGACCAAGACAAACATCCATGTTCATGCACACAAATGTTTGACTTGTGCGGGAATCGAACCCGCGACCTCAGGCGTGGCAGTCGGTTACACTAACCACTACGCCACTGAGGCCGACAAATAAATAATTGGCCTATAATTGGAGATATCCGTTCGATTACCTTTTTTAAATAGCGGTTTTACAATTGATTGTTTCAATCTTGTAGGAAATATTCCCATTTCAAACGACAAATTGATTATATAACTTAATGGTGCTGCTAAGTGTTTACTACTTAATTTTATTATTTTCGTTGTTATTTCATCATATCCAGTTGCATTGGTATCATTTAGAGAATTGATAATTTTAATGATATCTTGTTCTGTTACTGGAGCCAGAAAAATACTATTAGGATTAGGATTGATTCTGATGTTTTCATTATTAAGATTGATTCTGCTAGGATTTTCATTAGCTAGGTCTATAAAGTATTCATTGAATTTATTACACATGTCAATAGGATCATTAATTATTTTTTTATTTATTATTAACTCTTGGATGTCACTTTTGCTATTTTCGTCATTACTAATCTATTTTTTTATAACAGACCATGTCGCTTTACATTTGTTTTTAGAACTATTTATATATTTTTTGTTATTAATTAATTGCGAATTGGATATGCACCTTTTTAGAATTTTAGTATATGTCATGTATCTTGACTTATGATATTTTTTGCTTAAGGCATCATTTTGGTAGTTATAGTATAATATTCTCTTTCTTATGCAAGATATCTTTATGCCTCTACTGATCCATTTATTTTTTAACGGCGTGTTATATTTTTTAACTATTATTTCGGGAAAACATAATTTGTAGAATAACACGAACAAGTCATGAAACCTATTAAATATTTTGTTGCAGTCTGTTTCTTCATATATTTCACTAAAAGTTAACGCTGATACGCACTGTAGAAATTTTATTGTATTGCTTTTGCTGTAGTCTCTTCTTACTTCATAAAAGAAGTTAGATTTTGTCTTATTATTCTTTACTATTGGTAGATAAAATGTTATAGACTGTCCAGTATCATGATCTGATAGAGCTAGTTTATGTATGCTACTTTTAATGTCACTAGTTGGGATGTTACTAGCTATCTGATCGATACAGGATTTTAGTCTAGTAGGTTTTTCTACATGTGTCAAAAAATTGAAGCTATTTAGGACAGATATTAATTCCCTGGTTTGAGAAGAGTTTTTTAGTATATCTATATTCCAGTCTCCGCATATCACAATGCGATTTCTACTTTTGTGAGTTAATTTATATAATAGTGCTTCCATTTTTTTAATAAAATCACTAGTATCGGCGCCAGGAATTCTATATACACATATTAGAATCAAATTGTGATTACGAACTTCTATACCACAGCATTCAAAACAATAATCTTTGGATATTTCCTTTGTAAATGATAGTGTGTTATAAATTAACCCTATCAATATATATATATATCATAAATCAACCTATTTATAAATTGTTTCACCCTTAGAACACCGAGTAACATACGCTATTAGTATTTTATTGAAAATACAGGTGAAATATAACTTAACATACTTTTAGTTTAATATTATTTGAAATATCATGTTATTAATAATATACATAAATTACCACAAAAAAAGGCTCACTTGTCTCTTCCAAGGTTTTCCTTGGGAGAGGCAGCAGTCCAGTAGTGGACGTCTTTCGGCTGAGCTGATAATGGTGATAAACAAAAAATAGATTGACATGAAGTTTACTACACTGGACAATCTTATTATAACTGAAAGCTATTTGTCACGGGTAACAAATACAAGAGACGATTCAAGTACCACAATATGAGCAGATTTATAATGAAATTAAATAATAAAATTAAATGTTGTTTTAATAATAATAGCAATCATTCTTTTTCTTCTCTCTTAGCCTTTATTATTCCCAAGTCACTTGGGGTCGGTTTTTTTTTCTGGTCTAACCGGATTTGACTGGATATCAATCAGTTTTTACACGGAGCGGCTGCCACCTGACCTCCGCAACCCGAAGGCTAACGATACCCTAAGGCTAGACCAGTGCCAGGATATTAGAGGGTACTGACTTTAATATGTGACGAATATAATAGCAATCATTATATTCGTCAAATATCAGGCTCGGCAGACATTCTGCCCTTGTTAGGTAAGCTAAATTAATGCTAACTGTAGAACTAAATAACAGCGCTACTTATCAAGGCCAGATTTCTTATAGCTATTATATCAACATAAATATATCGTGAATATAAATAATTTTGGTACCTACATATATAAAATTTATTAATAGCTCGACTAGGCTGTATACATACATATATAGAATCACGCCTGTTTCTGAAGGTATAGGCAGAATTGTTTTACACCAGCAAAATTTTGTAGGGTAGTTTCGTATAGGTCCTGTCGTTTCACACCGCGGCGGGCTGAAACCTCGGCGGGGTCGCGATTGCATGCGAAAGTGATTCGCGCGGCCCCGCTGACCCTGGTTATGTTGAGGAACACCGTGGTAGGTTTAGTCGGTATTACTGGAAAATTTTGCCTTAGGTAAGTCCGACATAAGCATCAACAAAAAAAAATACCAGCAAGGTTTTACGACTCACGTAATGTGGATCGACCCTACGGCTGTCTGCCGGGCACAGTTTTAAACGCTGTGCTGCTATTGAGAATTTCCACACAGGAATACTCTATAACACTGCCCAGCCTAGGAATGAATCTTAATGCCCAGCAGTCGCGTTCAATACGTCTGTGTGACCGAGGATAAATAAACCATAAAAACAAATATATATATTTTAAAAGACAACTCCTTCACAAGGAATATACCCTGTGTCGCGGTACAAACATTCGAATAACGGACACAAAGAACACCCAGACACGGAACAACCATTTGTGGATCACACAAAGTTTGGTCCCGTGTGGGATTCGAACCCACAACACTCGACGCAGTGGCAATGGCGAGGCGACCACTTAAACCACTAAGTTTATATAATTACACGTTTATCATCAACTATTATATTTATAAAGATATTAATTATTGGATCAGAACTCTTTTTGGGTGAAAGGTACCATATGTCATTTTCTCATCCCATTGTGTATGCGAAATTTCATGATGATCGGTCAAGTAGTTAAGGCGTGAAAGCGTAACAAACAAGCAAAGTTTACTTTATTTTTTAATAATAAAAATATTTTAGCAATTTGCGTTACAAATAACTAGTATCCTTGTTAGTAAGCTATATAATTATAAGTGTATTTATGGCGGTAGTGCAACGCGTGGAATTCGTATCCACGACCTCACGATCGCAAGACCAGCGCCACATCTATTGGTCTACCGTCACTTCAAAATGTTATTCTATTAGATAATAAGTATAATATATTACATTTAAGTAAGAAATATACGTACGGCACTCGTGCATAACGTCAAAACAGACCTTGTTCACTGTTTAGCATCTCTTGCAAAACAGTTTTCAGCGGTCATGGAAGTGGAGAATCGAGATTTCTAGAAAGACGTTTTCGTACAATATAATATTTGCATCCGACTTCGGCATCGACTATTGTAACTAGGATTGGTATTATGTTCTCGTGTATGTTGGCTCAAACTGAGGGTGTTGTGGCAATACAATATTATATATCACAAGTAATATTATAAAAGCGAGTGTGAGTTTTTTGTTTGTTTGTTAAATACGCTTTCCTTACTCGGACGATATTCATTAAATTTCGCATACACGTTGTCAGGGGTATAGAGAGTTCAAAAAGTTAATATACCTACCATATATGATTGACATATAATACTAAATAATATACACAGCAACAATAATAAATAATTATTAGAAGATACAATGTTTGTTAACGGGGCCATCTTTTACCTAAAGGGCACTCAGTAGATATACGGACCAGGGTTCGAGTGGAAATACTCTAAACAACATAATATTGTCATATTACATTTCTCCCATGTAAAAGACATGGTATACTAACGTTTAATAGTCTTATCTATTTGTCTGTTGCTATCTTATCTTATGTGGGGGCCAGTCAATGCAGACCGGTGACACTTCGACCCAGTGGGATCTTTTGTGTCGACACTCTCCCAATAACGACTGCCATAGATGTTCATGGCAGCCGGGGCCGACAGCTTGGTTTAATGCGCTCTCCGAGGCACGGAGCAGGCGATAATTGTCAATCAATACGCACATAATTTCGAAAAGTCATATAACTTCCGAAAGACAGAGGTGTGCGACGTGGGTTCGAACCCGAGCCCCTCTGCATTGCAGTCTGTTGGCCTCCCCACTGAACTATCGCTGCTCTTGTCTATTGCTATCTAATTGACTATTTAAGACATCGATAGAAAAATAGTAACCCACCAACCTTATCAAAAACCGTGATCTCAATTATTAGTCCACACTACTTTTGTGAACATCGCGTCTCTGCCTACACTTGTTCATTAAATCGCGCTTGCATTACTAACGAAGAATTAAGTGGCATGAGCATGCACACCAAAATGAGACAGGGAAAAATGAACGTTTAGGGTTACTAGGGTTCGTTTCTGGCGATTCTAGGGGTTTTAATGATCAAGCTCATTACAATCCATCGCGCATAAATCTCGACTCCATACGGATTTTATACTGAAAAGTCTAATAATAAACCTTTACCGAGCCCGGAAATCGAAGCCATGGACTCACGATGCCATACCTCACTAGACCAACGTGCCGGTGCTATGAAGCAGTTTATCTTAAAATCAGTTAACTAATCGCAAGTACGTATGCAATTAATCGCTACGTAATGGCATTCTCCGAGTATTGTGTGGACAACAATGAACACTTTTTGTTACAAACATAATTACATTGTATTTTATCTCCATTTACATTTGAATTACTATTTTAATTGCAATGTCCTGTATGTTCGGTACACGGGGCTACTGATTTACGCATCTATTGTAAATGCGTTAATCGTATAACAGCGATACATTTCGAAATCAGTTTAGGTAGGCTGCAATTTTTTGTTAATCAAATGTCAGTAAACGTATAATATTCTCGACGTTTTGTACTATAAAAAATGTCATATCAAAAAACAGCTTTTGCCGACGTTTCACGCAATATATACAAAAGAAAACACGTGAAAATAGAAAGAAATGTCACGTAAAATTTGCTTATAAAAAACAATTTTTTCCGACATTTTACCGAATATAGAAAAATATATCACGTGGTAAATAGAAAATACAACAATTCCCGACGTTTTACGGAATATAGAAAAAAATGTCAGAAATGGAAAATATTAAAAAAAACGTCCACGATAATATTTGAAAGAAGTAGTAAATGTTGGACAATGTAGAATGACATCCCTACACGGCCATTATGTTCTCAAGCGAATTATCAGTGCCAGTTAAACGATAGAACAATAAGGTGTATTTTTCTAATGGCGCTATTTATTTTGGAACAAGTTAAATGCAATGTTTCTTTAATTTTTTAATAGAGATAAAAGCATAATAATATTTATTTCTTACTGTTAAATGATAAAGACGTTTTCAGACACATATCTACATTTCTTTTGCACTTATCACAAGCCTATAAAATCACAATAATTTTACTATAAAAAAATTAACACTGCCATAGCCATTGACAATATTTTAATGATATGCTACTTCAAAACTTCAGACACATTTAAAAATAGAATCTAGCACTGATCAATTACTAAACAGCCACCATTTGAGTGGAGAACACAGGAAAACGTATTTAGTGAAATAAAAAAGTGAACTAACCGGTACATAGCTCGGGACATCGTGTTCTCGTGCGATTCTCGGTAAACAACGCGGAGAGATGCGGCACCCACCTTATAAACAGCCTATTTATACAAAACGACACTGTAAAATACTTAACGTGCACCGTGCGTATGTTTTTTTCGCGCCAAACGGTAAACGACTGAAGGAAGCCGGCCGTACAGCCACTCGGAGTAAAATGGTAGGGCGTGGGATACGAAACTCTATGATAATTATGTCCATTCGTTATATTTAGAGTTCTTAACTAGAATTAATGAACCATAAGCTGATTTTTGACGTAAACAACTGAGAGTCCTTATTACTTCATAGATATTAGATATATGTTACGTAAACAAATCGATTCAATATGTTAATGTTGTAGTCAATTGCGTGTCTATAATTTAGTTAATTAGGTATTAAAATTGAAGGGTTCTGTTCATGGTTACGTAAGTTTTTATTCATAATTACCTTATATATATTTATAATATTATAAATGTAGTCACAAACAAAACTATTTATATGATAGTAGTTAGTCTCCCCGTGACCATGGCTGCTGAAAAGCAACCGAAACGTCGGGGAAAGTGTAAAATTAAATTAAATCTAAATAGTTTTAATAGTATTAATAATAATTCCATTAGCATAAAATTTGTAAAGTTTAATAGTTGTAGTAGTGTAACAGTTTTCAAAATTATGTAATGAAGTGTCAAATAAACAACGCGATAAAATCCATATATAGTAGTTTAATTTCAATGATATTAGTTATTTATTTATTTATTCAAAAATATCTAGTTTTATTCAAATAAGTAGTAAAACTAGAGTGACTGAAAATACCAGAAATGTTAACTTTTAGAGAAGACAAAGTGCCTTTGGTGGAGTGGATAGAAGATATGAGAATAAAAATTAATTATTAACAAATAGGTACATAATTTATTTATAAAGCAAGACATCTTTCTTCTCTCTTAGCCTTTATTATTCCCAAGTCACTTGGGGTCGGCTTTTCTGGTCTAACCGGATTTGACTGGATATCAGTTTTTACACGGAGCGGCTGCCACCTGACCTCCGCAACCCGAAGGCTAACGATACCCTAAGGCTAGACCAGTGTCAGGATATTAGAGGGTACTGACTTTCGCAATAACGACTGCCATAGATGTTCATGGCAGCCGGGACCGACGGCTTAACGTGCTCTCCGAGGCACGGAGCAGGCGATAATTGTCAATCAATACGCACATAATTTCGAAAAGTCATATAACTTCCGAAAGTCATAGGTGCGCGACGTGGGTTCGAACCCGAGACCCTCTGCATTGCAGTCAGTTGGTCTCCCCACTGAGCTATCGCTGCTACTGCTACTGCTACTGCTTGTATAAAGCAAGACAGCTATTAGGTATTATTTGCTTATGGTGTTTCACAACAGGATAAAGAAACTCTCTGATTTCTCTCCTTATTTCCTCTACGTCTATGAGACTCAATCTTTTATCGGAATTACCAATTAGTTATAGATCATTTTACTAAAAATGAATGAATCACACTTGTGTGTAGATACATCCAAATATTTAATTATTATGAACATCTATTCGCTGTACCTATACAGACTAGTAGACTGATGTTATTACAGTAACCTACGCACATTAACAACATCGAAAGTAAAGAAATGCGTGCCGTGGCCGCCGCGCGCCGTGGGTACAAACATAAGACCCCATTTTCAACAGTTTTTCGATATACCTACTAGGTTGTCGTTACTATAACAGCTATGGTAATCCAGCGGTGATCCCTTTAATATTATCTGTGTTAATTAATAAAAATAAACATACAGAATCCAACTATAACGCAGTAGGTGCGCAATTCATAAGACTGTATATTATTATAATTACACGAACTTGAATTCAACTTCCCATCCGGTGGGAATGTTTTGGAGGAAACATGAATGTTAAAAATACCGGACATTATATCATAGTTATACTTGTTATGAAGCCACTGTCGGCCATGATAGGTGCTTCGTGAACTTCTCAAATAACAATACAATTGAGTTAGTTTTTTTTAGTTTATGCACTACAATTTGAATTATAGGCGACTAGACAGGTTAGTTATGTATAAAAATATTTACGTAGTTCAGGCATAGGTATGGATACATTAATGCTATAAATGAAAGTTCTGCAAAGAACACACAGAATCGACGCGTCGTAAAATTAGAACTAGTGCGTCAATGTGAGAATCAGGATCCGCCTATGTATTTTGAATCAAGAATATTTTTATACGTCTTGTATGAAAATAAGTTGAAGCGGCGCCGCGACATTGTCAAAGTTCTGCGTAGCCTGAACCCTAGGGTTTTACGCACCCCACCACTATTCGGTCTAGCAGTATTGGAAGTCAGCCCAATCCGATCTAGCTACCGTAGTTAGCTAGTAATAGGCTCATACTCTTTTACGTGGAATCATTAGTATATTTGCAGAAATATTAGTTAATACCAACAGGTGGATTTGTATGCTGCTTTGCAATGTTGGTAGGATAAAAAAATAAGAAGTATATTTCAATGCAACTTTACAAATTACAAACGTTTTTAATTTTCACGCACAGGTCATGGAAGGGTGAGTGCGCCTATACAACCCATCGACGCCTCGTGTAAGCCAATTTTCAGTAGCTGTTACGAAACGGTAATGTACGAAAAGGTGTATGCGTGCTGTGTTCGGGCGCAAACCTGGTTATATGATCACCTTAGTAACTTAAAGTCGGAAATCATCAATAATATTAAACAGTCTAGAAACTTGACCGGTTGACAATAAGCCTTCAATAAAATAAAACGTAAAAAAAAGCTGTTGAAAATAATATTAGATTGTATATATGTATAATATAATATTAGCCGTGTATAAAACTGTCCCACTACTGGGCACCTTCTCAGCGTGAGAAGGGTAAGGCTAAAGTCCACCACGCTGGCCCAGGGCGAGTTGGCAGACTTCACGTATTTTCGAAAACATTATGGAGAACTCTTAGACATGCAGGTTTCCTCACGATGTTTTCCTTCACATAGCTTCGAAAAGTCAGAGATGCGCGCTTTGGGATCAATCGCGAATCCTCTGCGAAAGTCCACTGTAATAAAATAATAGAATGGAAGCTCTATTCAGAGGAGTTTGGTATTGTCAACCTTTTTTTATTGCAATGCTTGGGGTTGGCAATCCGAGAGTGCATGGCAGGTTGCTCTCTACCCAATTATTTTATTACAATGGATTGCGGCTGAATTTCGGAATTGTCAACCTTATCCCTCTCTTCCCAATTGTTTTATTACAATTTTGAATTATACACATCAGCCTTCGCGGAAACAGCCGTTATTCGACTTATGTAAGATCATGCGGTATTTAAATAATTCATTCTTATTTACTACAAATTGAATGATTGTGTCGACATGTAGATCGCGATAGAGCGCCAGTGTAGGGCATTGCCCCGATGGCGGTGCCATCGACAGACGGAATTATCACACTAGCTGCTGTTAATGACCACATGGATATACGATACCTATTTATAATATACCTATTCTATACCTGCTAAAGTTGTACCTAAAATAGGTATAAGGATTTTGTATTGGAGCTATAGCAAATATCATAAAATAGGCGCTAGATCTAGATATGTTAAAAAACAACTCCCGGTCTATGTATATTACCAGTTTCGCGGAGCACTCAAAGGTCGAGATGCTTAGACTCAGAACTAATATGTATGGTTAACACATTTTTTATCCTAGATGCTAAATCCTAGACTAGAGATCCTAGTTCGACTGCCACGCAGAAGTATCTTATGATTTACGTATGTATCTCGAATATTGAATTATCACTCGTTTTGATAGTGAAAAAAAACTTCGTAAGGAAACGTACATATCTGAGAGTACTCCATAATGTTTTAAAATATATGTGATGTCTGTCAATCCGTACTGGGCCAGTGTGGTGAACGTAATCTTTCTCATACTGAGAAGAGGCTTGTGCTCAGCAATAGGAGAGGTTATAAACAGGACTAAATGCTGATAACAGTAACACTTGGTACAGCAGTAGCGAAACGACCATTCAAATAATTTTCAGTCTTAGTTTTATGGCTACTAATAACTACACGCGCAATAAATAAATATATTGTAAAATCATAAATATGGAAACTTGTTAATAGCGCTATTGTTATATGTAGGTACTTGAACCTATAATTGTTATTAGTCTATAAGCTTTCCTTCAAATAAAAAACCATTCCGCCTATTTAAGAATCTACAGCGAGGCCTCATTTTCGAGGTTTAAAAGATATTTATGTTTACCATAGACCATTAGACCATAATTATGTCTATATTGATAAACAACTCTAAAAAGTTTGTGTTGGAAACTATAAACCAGATACAAATAGAAGTATTATGTCTGGGCCCCAGGATCCGAGTGGTACTCATTAACCATCTTTCGTACTTAACCTAGCCTGTTTATCTGTCTTAGGAACCCTGTACTAACTGGACTAGCGATTTCAAGTTTGATTTTTGAGTAGCTTCGTAATACTCCTTAGCATTAATATGCACGTATGGCTGCGGCCGATCACGAGGACCTAAGTTTGATTCCCGGATAAAGCAAAGTGTTAGTATAGTTTTTCAGTTAGAAAATTATTAGTGTCTGAAAATCAGTTGCCTTCTATTGCTTGGCACCTAGCAACTTAGCTGATAATGAAACCCTTGCCGGGATATACATGCTCGAATCAAATCTAATGACTATATATGTAGGTATGCTATAGATCCGTGTTGGTCCAACTACACACCGGAATTCTTAAACTAACAACACATATTTGCCTATAGGCATAATAAGGTTTAATAAAGATCGCATAGCAACCTTTTTAGATCATAATTATTATTCCGTACGAACAACTACGAACACACCTATTTCTTTAAATATTAATTGTGTTACAAAATAAATATTTTAATACCGTTACCGCATAAAATGTTAGACCCAGATAATTTACTTATTAATAGCATATTATGAAGTCTGTTAGTTAATGATAAAACTATAAACATCATACTCTCAACATCCTGAAAGGGTTAGGCAAAAGTATATTACTCCTAAATTTGGCCTGCCATTGTTTTAAATCCCACGCAATAGGCCCCCTACAAGAGACCTTATTGCCGTCTACCAGGCAGTCAACTGAAGGCCTCAGAATGGACCACAAACGCAAGCTCAACTAACGCCTCGGTGACAACGCTATATACAAAGCTAAAGAGTTTGTTTGTTTTTAGTTAAAACGCGCTAATTTATGGAACTACACGTCGGATTTGAAAATTATTTCTGTACTGGATTATGCCCGCGGCTTGGCTCACGTAAATGTAGGTTACGTCAATGAATTTCTTCTCCTTACAGAACAGTACTTTTTTGTCTGGATGCAACGTATTTCTATGTCCTTTTTTGTACTCCTGACAACGTGTATGCGAAATTTCATGGTGATCGGTCGAATAGTTAAGGCGTGGAAGCGTAACAAACAAACAAACTCACATTCGTATTTATAATGTTAGTTAGCATTCGATTCCCCAAGTCTTGAGGAAGGTTACAGACTATAACATCACACTACGAGTCACAGGAGCGGAGCATTTATCCTAAACGTGAGTAAAACCGCGGGTACAGTTAGTGTAAAATAATTGCAGAGTATTAGTTGGTAGGTGGCGTGTCAGATTAATTGTCGAAACTAGGCAGAGTGATCTTGTGCAACTACAGACTCTGCATGCTTTAGTAACTGCCTGGAATCTTACCTATGTAGAAAATAACATTTCCTAAGTCAAGGCCTGGCGGTTACTCACACGTCACGTTAGATAAATTTTTATTGAAGTCAAATAGTTACCTACATTAACCAAATTTTAAAAGAGAAATTAGTTTTGGAATCTACTCCGACAAATACTAAAATAAACAACAATTTGAAATTTTTAATTATCTTACAATTAAATAAGGTACAAGCGTTTTTAATGTGGTAGTAGGGTTAAATGATAAATTACAGAAAAATTCCAATTTTTCTTATAACAACCCAAATTTAAAATGTTATATATACCCTTATTTTACAACCAATTTTAATAGATACTATTTCATAATAATTTCTTCTCATTGGTATTAAGATCAAATTTTGATCTTATATATAAAATAATATACAGGATCAAACATAGGCAATTACCCTATTGCGTGCATTTGTGACGTGCTATGTTTGTTAAAGAGTTCAGGTAAAAAGATTTTCTTGAATGAAATTTAAAGAATTGAATTAAATTTTCTTCTGCCTTTATACTACACATATAGCGTTCCTCATAAAGAGAGGTAAAAAGGGTAATAAATAAAGACGCACCTGGGAGAAATAATGGACTATCCATATTTAGCCAGAACTAGAGGTGTTCGTTCATTACGCTTATTACGTTAACTTTAAACCATTTCCTTCATAAATATATTCTACATATACTCGATTCTTTTAACAGAAATGCTCAGTTACACTTCGCTTGATCCTCATGATCGGACGGCAACATACGCCTAAACTTATTTTATAGACAGTTTTATTGACATTTAACAATAGCACGTGTGATAGCTATCTTTCTAGTGACAGTTAGTCGTTGGATGGGCTCCAGAGCTACTGAACGGTAAGACATTGTGTTTGGCATCACCGTTTAACGGTAACTACACAGATTGACAGGACTACTACTCGCGTCTAGGTCAGTAGAATAAACGCAGATAAGAATACATGAATCTTAAATATCTATAAATACATATGTAAAATGAGACTATTTCTATCACTAGGAATAAATCCCGTGTCGCGGGGCACTTTACAAACATTCAAAGAACGGACACAAAGAACACTCATACTCGGTAGTCGGTACAACCATTTGTGGATCACACAAAGTTTTGTCTCGTGTGGGATTCGAACCCACAACACTCGGCGCAGTGACAGTGGAGAGGCGACCACTTAAACCACTACGCCATCCGTGCCATCAATCAACACTATGTATGTAACATAGCCTCTGTATCCTCGAAGAGAACGGTAGAAGCATATTACTTCCACATTTCGCTAGTTAGCTCCTACGCGAGACGCAGCATCTACGTGACGCAGTATTAGACTCCGTCCTGCTGAGAATTTCTTGAAACCAATAACCCTGACTGGATTATCCAGCCTGAGACCTCGTACAGTCACATTAACTACCGCCGCGCAAATTTCGAGACAGAAGAACCTGCTAACAGATTACTCGGCCCAGAATACAAAAATAGGATTACTAGACACACATTTAAACCTTCCTTGGTTGCCCTACAAGCTATGCAGGCGTTAGTCTAATAATTATATACCTAGAAGTGTATCTTACTCGTATCTCGTATAAGATTCAGGTAATAAGTTCCAACAACCGATCGTTACTCTCTGGAGCGCAGAATATGTAGTTTATTATTTACGATGGACAATGGTCGTACATAATAATTATAAATACTCATCCTTGGCCTCGACTGAGTTCAGTTTAAGTCATTTTATATTCGGAATATGAGAATTTTCGTAGTAGTTCAATAAATAATTGGCTACCTTTCTTCTTCGGCTTCGCCGTAGCCCGACTACGAGGAACTACTAAGGAAGGGTAATGATTTTGGCAGTCTGTGTATGTATGTTTGTATGTTCCACCGTAGCGCCCAAACTACAGAACTGATTTTAATGAATAAGGTGTCAATAGATTCGTAATAATAGCCCGGGTGAGATAAGCTATATAAATTTTACGAAAAATAAAGTTTAAAAACTATAACCCGACTACGTAAAAAATATATACAATAAATATAAAATATCTACTATCATTGAAATTAAACTACTATATACGGATTTTATCGCGTATCTACTATCATAATGTGGGTGCCAGGAACACCTTCATTAAACACACAAGGTACCTGTATACCTATACAGTGAGTGCGACTACAGCTTTACCTTGACCATTTTTGTACCTATGCATTTCTAGCTTTCTATTTGCATTATTTTCTTGTTTCGGCCTCTTTAGACCCCTCTTTTACGTACTCGGATTATAGTTTTTTAAACTTTATTTTTTACTTAAATATACTATTAACTGTATGGCAATTAATGTGTATAATATTATTAAGTACTACGTAATAGAGCAGATATCTTAAGTATTTTTTATGTTAACGAATGCGACTATTGTGCATGAGGTCTCGGGTTCGAATTCTGGGTCGGGCCAACAAAAAGTTATTGGGTTTTTTTGTTAAGAAATCTCAATTGCAGCACGGAGTTAGGAAGTTAGCGGCGTTAGATACGCCCGTGCCGCGGAAAGAACCTAAAGTCGTTGGTCCTGCGCCCGATCCCTCTCCGGTCGTGTCGGATTACCGTCCCATCGGATCATGAGTGTCAGGGAACAGAGACTGCACTTGTGTTTGCGCATACACTTATGTACTATATATCTCCTGCGCAGAAGGCCAGTCTCAGTTAAGGATGGCCGCCGTAACCGAAATTCAATCTGGTGGACATTATTAGTAGTCGCCTAATTTATGACGTTGCACCTGTATAGTACAGCTCTAGTAACAAATGTTAGGTGCTCCATCCTATGTTCAGATTAAAGCTATTTATTTAGCCTAGGAGCATAACCTACAAGAGCCAATTGATACATGCATTGTTGGTAAAAATAGTAAATTACTTATCTAACATGCAAGAATAAAATATAAAAAGGTCGTATACGTTTTTCATGAATTTTATATCTACATTAAGCTATTATTGTCTATGACATTCTTACTATATCATTATACCGGGTCTGTAGTGTATTATCTATGGTTATACGCAAACATATTTTGGTTATAAGTCAACAGCAGCTGTCAAAATGCAAAAAATAACGAACATGTACTGTCTGGCATAATCATAAAGTAAACCATGTGTAACCAATAATTCACCTCATCACTACATGGAAAATAAACATGGTAGAAAAAAAGAAACTCATCAGATGAAAAAGAAAATGAAAAAGGAAGCAGCGCCACATCCGAAGGGCCGCATAAATGCAGATATCGAAGAGTCGTGTTTGTGTCATTCAGTGGGGCTCAACTTGAGAACCATAAAATCGAAGAAGGCCGTACTCTTCTTTCTTGTTCCCCTATCCGTCATTCTCCTTGTGTGGTTGACAGTTGCTTACCGCCGCGGCTACGCCCCTTTCGCTTGCAGAAAATGCCCGATCTGTCGCAGAAGAAATTGCCGCGGTTGCCTCATACGTGGCTGCCAGAGGAATTGTAGATAAATACAGGAATAAAACAGTTTGCAATAACATATTATGATTTTATTTAAAGATTTGCAATCAAACACAATAATTTGTTACAACACAAGTAAACTGCCAATCAAAGCGGGCCAGCGTCTTTCTTAGTTGCATATCACCATTTTACATCAGGTGAAGTAGTTCAACGCAAGTTTATGTAATTATTTCTCTTTAGCCTATTGGTGTGTCCTACTTCTAGGAAAATGTTAACCCTTGGATTTCCATATTACTCTGTTATTTAGCTATTCTTTGCCAGCCTTTCAAAGGTCCTTTTAAGGTGGCAGCTTTGTTTATTGACGTAAAATATGGTTTAAAATATTATCATTCTACTGAACAAATGTCTCCATTACGCCCGTTTATATTGCGGCTGAAGACTTATTTTCGTTGTTGTTTGGGGTCAGTACGTACAAGTAAGACAGCTTGTCTGAGAAAACCGGCCGGAACAATACTTACACTACGTTTCGACTAAGTTAGATAGATATAAGAGCGCCGGAGGGTCACATACCTATGTGTACCGTATCTTTCGTTTCATCTCCTCTTTAATTACTTGTCCCAAGGGTTAGCAACTTATACCTACAGTAGGAATTGTAAGTAATTATATACCTACTCAACGGATTCGCTTACCATCAGGCAGGGCCAGCTTATCACCGTCACGCTGTCACGCTAGACATAAAAAAACCATTACGACAATCGCTTATTGTCATGGCCGTATATTTATTTGGCACATCAGTTACATAAAAAAATTATTATGCTAAATTATACTCACTAATTACCTACACGATTTGCGTGTAATTTTTACATAATGAGTAGTATTCATGTTTACGCACAAAACAAGCATAGTTGATTTTTTAATTATTACAATTAGTTTAAAACATTTAATTATGTAGTTATTTTGCTATTATTTAAAATAATTGTACCGAAACAAACGAATTTATATAAGATAATATAATAGATATAAGATTTGATAAATGCGTATTAACGTGGCGTGATTATGGCGAAAGACTGGATGAAACTTAGAAAATGAAGGCAAAAGTAAATAAGGCAGTCGGAAAGGAGAGATCTGTGCTAACGTCCATGTTAAGAATATCCGTAACTGTCAAGACAACAGAACGAACTGATCTAATACAAGTGAATAAAGTAGAATGCCAGGATCATAGGTATCAAGTGGAAATGCGTCGTCTCGGCACAACCCTCCGGTAAACATTACGCTGACTGTAGGAATGGCGTAGTGAATTAAGTGGTAGCCTCGCCGCTGCCACTGCGCCGAGTGTTGTGGGTTCGAATCCCACACGAAACAAATATTTGTGTGATTCACAAATGGTTGTTCCTAGTCTGGATGTTCTTTGTGTCCGTTGTTTGAATGTTTGTAAAGTCACCCGCGACACAGAATTTAAACCTAGTGCGGGAGTCGTATTTGAAAAAAAGATATTTAGAGAAACAGTTGTGAAAAACTAACTTATTTTTGTTATGGGCAGGCTTTTAATTGGTAGCTAATGTTTCTTCTTAATAGATCATAATAATGTCCTTCAGACCGATTTTGGTCACGGCGGCCAATCTTAACGGAGACTGGCCATCTGCGCATTATAGTGCACAAGTGTGTGCGCTAACACAAGTAGTGTTCCCTAACTCTTGTGATCCGATGGGACGGTAATCCGACACGACCGGAGGGAGACCAGGCGCAGGACCAACGGCTTTACGTGCTTTCCGAGGCACGGGTGTGTCCAACACCGCCAACTTACTAACTCCGGGCTGTTATTGAGATTTCTTAACAGAAAACCCAATAATTTTTTGTTGGCCCAATCAAGGATTCGAACCCGAGACCTCAGGCACAGCAGTCGCATTCACTACCGCTGCGCCACGGAGGCAGTTTCAGTTCTAATAGATACAAAGTCTATTAAGTACCTATTGCTATTTCCGCATGGCTAATCAGGTAAGCATATACCAGAGGTAATATGCTGCTATTGGTGCAGGGATAAATATAGGTACTTAGGCAAATATACATACATACGTACATACATAGATTCACGCCTGTTTCCCAGAGGGATAGGCAGAGACTACTTAGGCAAATATAAATGTTTTTATATGCTATTTTTATATACTAGTTCTATTAGCGTAGTTTTAAATTAAATACTAAATTTTGCCCGCGGCATCGCTCGCGTTTATGTAGATTTTGTCAACAAATTTCTGGATGAAAGGTACCCTATGTCCTATTATGTACCCCTGACAACGTGTCGGTCGGGTGGTTAAGGCGTGAAAGCGTATAAACAAGCAAACAAACTCACATTCCTATTTATAATATTAGTAAGGATACTTGGCTTATGAAGAATTTTCTGAACCGATTCGGAAGTTCTAAGTAATTTCTACATACAAACAAACAAAATTTACCTACACCTTTATAATATTTGTATAAAATACTGATAATAATTTTAAGGCCTGTTTATTTTCGTCGCTTTTACACCTAAACTTCTTAATGGAATGTGATAGATAGGTCAGTGAACGAAATATACTAATATTATAACAACTAGAATATAATAATATATATAATATAGAATATATAATAATAGTATTTAAGATAAAAGTTTAAAAACTATAACCTGACTACGTAAAAAAGGAGTCTAAAAAGAACGACTTTGTAATGTATATAGCTTATGTCACCCGGGCCATTATTACGAATCTATTGACATCTCATTCATTAAAATCGTTTCAGTAGTTTAGGCGGTACGGTGGAAGATACAAACATACATACCCAGACTGCCAAAATCTTAAAATCTCTTTTGGCTTTGCCGTAGTCGGTTATAAACTGGTCTGACCGTCATTTTGTCTAACAGTGTTACTTTAATCATAATTCACGATAGACAAGGCAAAGCTAAAAGAGAAAAACGTAAGATCGACAGTTTTCTGTTATGCGGATAATTTCCATGGCCGATTGTCCGACCAAAGAATCGAAGAAATATGGGTACAAACTAAAGACTTAACTTACAAGTGACCACGTGAATGGTGCAACGGTTTGAGTAGACACTTCGCTACTAGCCATGCGCTGAATGGGTATGAATTCCAGACGGCCGAAAAATTATGGTATCAAAAATATTTGTTACCTAGATATGCTAATGTCATCGACATTGCAGCAGAGTATTTTTAACTTTGCTATTAAAATATTGTATCGAGGTTATATCTATACTGGAAATATTTTATAAACATAATTGGGATTAATCATTTAGGAATACCTGAAACCAAAGCGAAGATTTTTTTAATAGACAGTTTGTTCCTCGCCAGACTGTTTATTTTGACATCACTTACACTCCACTTAACCGAATTTGATGCAGTTTGGTAAGTCGAGGAACTAAGTTTATCGTTTTATCTAATACCGCTTAGTACCAAAATAAGACACATAATGTAATCTGCTCAATTGTCGTTACGAACTGCAGTTCACAAGGACGTCCTTGTACTTTTGTAGTGGCCAGCAAAATGTAGTAAAAGAATAATTGCATACCATACTCCGTCCTTTTAAACAAGGCCCGCCGGGGAAGCAATAATTTTGAATACTTCCGATGGCACTGGGAGGAGCAACAACAAGAAATGGCAGCCTTGCACCTGCCATTGAACTTGACCGAGGCGAGCGAGACAAGTTTACGTCTCATTTACATTTTACTAGCCGCTTCGAGTCCACGACATATTTTTAATGAAATTGCTCTGTTATTGAATACATAATATATAGCTACGGAAGGTATTGAACTTATGCTTTTAATATACTGAATATGTTATTGTGCAGCGATAGCATAGTGGAAAATCGTCGGATTGTTACGCAGAAGTCTCAAAATCAACCCCAAGGCGCGCATCTCAGACTTTTCGAAATTTTGTGCGATTATATAGTTAATTATCGCTCGCTTTGACGGTGAAGGAAAACATCGTGACGAAACCTAAATGTCTGAAAGTTCTCCATAATGGTCTCGAAGATATGTGAAGCCTGCCAACCCGCAGTGGGCCAGCGTGGTGAACTATGACTAACCTAAACCTTCTCACACTGAGAAGAAGCCCATGCCCAGCAGTGGGATAGTTTAATACAGGGCTGATATCATTATTATTACTAAATCGGTGAACGGATTTGGATGCAACTTGGCACGCACTATGCGTTTACGTGGGATTCACGCAGCGGGCGGGGCAAAAGCTAGTAGGCATATTAATATTTCTGTGATTGGAGTGATAACTTACCAATTTATAATCTAGTAATAATTTTAACATTAAAGATGGATTAACGATAAATAATAAAACGGTAGGTCACTACACGAAAAGACCTACCCTTTTAACCCTACTGTGCCCTTAAGGGAGGACGGACACACGACACAGAGGCGCGCGTGGGAACACGAACGCCGGCTCTCGGATCTAGCGGGCAAACCCACAAAGTCCTCCCACGCCTGAAACTGTCCTAACTATAATATTATAAACTAGCTGACTCGCGCAACTTCGTCTGCTTCACATAAGAGGATTTTCCCCGTTTTTGCAACATTTTCCATATACATATGCTTTGCTCCTATTGGTCGTAGCGGGATGTAATATAGCTTATAGCCTTTCTCTATAAATGAGCTATCCAACATGACATAATTTTTCAATTTGAACCAGTAGTTCCTGAGATTAGCGCGTTCAACCAAACAAACAAACAAACTCTTCAGCTTTATAATATTAGTATAGATGTGAATGTGAGTTTGTTAGCTTCTTACGCTTTTGCGCCTTAACTTTTAGACCGATCGTCATTAAAATTTTGCATACCTACACGTTGTCAGCGGTACGACAAAGAACATATGGTACCATTCACACAGAAAAAGTGCTGTTACGAATCTAACCTAACGTATGCTACATTTACGCGACCGCAGCCGCGAGCAAAATCTAGTAATATTATAGATCAGAATGAGAGTTTGTTTGTTTGTTACGCTTTCACGCCTAAACAACGACCGAAATAATAAAATATAGCATGCACGATGGCAAAAGAAAGTTCTGTTTCTGTGCAAAGGCTAGCTAAGAAATAAATAAACTATCTTACTACTCACTGCGGGCTATTTTCTGAAGGGTTCGGCCATAATCCTTAATACTAACCCAGTGTTGTACTGCAAAAGTTTTCATCTCGATCTAGTAACTATCAGCTAGGAATATAATAATATGTGTCGAGTATCAGCCTGGATTTACATAGAGGGTGAAAAAAACGAAAAAAGTTTACTTATATCTGCTACGTCGATTCTTAGTCTAATTGGCCGCCATGTTCTCTACATCTATTGCAGTAAAATTTTAATCAACCTAGTAATGCGCGATTGTATATCGCGCATTATGATCACATGTTCAAAGGCTCTACTGGGTCGACTCGAAAATAAGCAACGCACATACTTATCAGAACTACATACATACAATTACTAAGTCGCTTTATGATTCGCATTGATGTATTTAGGGTTATTTTCAAGTAGAGATACCGGATCTTGAGTTCTGGGTCTTCCTAAATCTCGGCCATAGCGATGGCCATATAAAACTTTAAAGTTTTGAGCTGTAACATCATGGGATGGGCACCAGATAATTCTTGGGCAAGCACGGTTCACCCACCATGCAGCTTCCTTCTTTGTTCTGTGCACCGTCCCTTAGGGATCTAGGTAATAATGATAATCAGAAACGGTACTTCGTATGTTAGTCAGTAAATAGTTACATATAATACCTAATATTAGCATGTCGACCATAATAACTTGTACAGACGTTACGCGTTAAAGCGTAACAAAGTAACAAATAAACTAACTCACATTCGCATTTATAATATTAGTTGGGGTTTATAATTTTCCTTAAACTACTCATTTTTAGAATATAATAATTATTTATACAAACATATAAAAAACCAGAAGGAGCTGTTTTCAATGTTATACAATAAATAAGTACGGACTGGTTTAGTCCGGGACAACGCAATTTCTTAAAGTTAAGAAACTAATATATAATAGTATGATGTCACAATAACTGTACTTTACTCATTTAAAGGTTGATCACTTCTAGATATTCTCTTGTTTATATGTATTTTAAAGATATTACATAATAACGGTGTTTTATTGATGAGTATAAATAACACTGGTTTGGGGACATTTTGTTTTGGTATTAATAGTTCCTAATTGGAATAGCAATTTAAAAAAGGTAGGTAGCAAAAAGTATATATTAGAGTACCTTAGAGTTTGAGTACAAGAGGTTGCAAAAACCAATATAATTTAGTGACGGTACGAAAAACGGTACGTACTTAGATCGTTTTTCTAAAAAAAGAAAAGAAAGATCGAAAAGGTGGCCGTTCATACAGGAAACCGACGTAAGAGTAGTAACACGTACTTACTAAGTTTAATCTGGTAAGTGAGAGTTGTGATGGCTCAGATACCTAGCTATTTCATATCTTTCTCTTCATCGTAGCCACCCATACCGTTTCTTTAAGACAACGTGCGATTGATATCCCTGGTATTGCAAATGATCATAATGTAAAGTAATCGCTTACCATTAAGCGGGCCATTCTTATTTGCCACCTCGTTAGTAAAAATAAAACAGAAAGAAAAGAAAACCAGCCAGCGAGAGGCAATTGAAAAGAGTGGCGGCATATAAGGGATGTTCGTGGCATATACACAACAGCCGATCAAAATAGGCTTCATGGCATACCCAACCGAGTTCAGACCTGCAACGCAGTTACAGTAATTTATAAGTCAGTGCCTGCAGCAGCAAGTCTGGAGAACAATTCTTATACAGAAGATCGAATCTAAACAACCCTACGTGGTGTTCCTCAGGTAAGTTGGGTTCCTACGGCAAGTAGGGTTTACACAGCGTTCGAGTGCTGGTCTGAGGGACCAGTGAGTTGTTCCGTGCTTCGGTAGCGTAGTAGTATTTCACAGAAAATCAATAAACCGTGACTGGTATTCGAAGCATCGATAGCCTACGGCACTTAATTGCTACCTATCAAGTGGACAGTAGGTAAGTATCTATGCTTAGGACTTTAGATGGTAAACCAAATAACAACAATACTATGACTTTACTAAGAATTGCAATTACTAAGAACAATAAACATAATATGGGTGTTTTGTTTTTGTTCAAGCACGAGGTGCAAATTTCTTTTTGAATAATTTAAATAAATGACAAGCGGCTAGCTACCGGCCAACTAGCAACCGCCCAAAAGAGTTAGCAAATATGTCAGCTCAACCGATTCTGACTTGATACTATCTGGTTAAAAATATGTAAGATATTAGTTTTGACCCATACTTTAAAGAGGTACATAAATCGAAGCTTATAATGAAGTAAATAAATGAATCTTTAAGTAAGTTAATTTATTAAAATAAATATATTGATTAGGATTAAATAAGACGCATAGTAGCTCCAGATCAAATGGCAAAACATGGCAATAAATAAATTCGATCATTCTGTTATATTTTTATATGTAAACAAGTAAATGACCGGAGAAACCGGATCCATATAACAATTTACAAATCATATAATAATTTATGTACCTATCTATCCTTAACTTAAAAAGAAAGATATTTCTCGGAATTTATAACATCGTTTTAATGACGTATTTATTGTTAATAGAACTATTAAATGCAAAATTAATTAAATTTTCAATCATAGGTTCATCCAGTAGGTAACTTTATAAATCCTAACTAATATTATAAATGCGAAGGTAAGTTTGTTTGTTTGTTAAGCTTATATTCCTTAATACTCGACGAATCATCGTGAAATTTCGCATACAGGTTGTAAGGGTACAGAAAAGGATGTATAACTTTCATCCAGAAATAGTACTCTACGTAGTCTAACACATGTAATCAACCTACTTCTTCGTGGATATATAGATATGAGTGTATGCATATCAATAACTATATATACCATGTAATTTGGTAAAGGATTGACTACCTAATGGTTCGACGGGTGGGTCAGGCAATTTCTTACCTATTGGATTTTTTAGTTAGGAAATTCAATCTCTCAGTGCCAATCGGGCAGGCTCACCCGACTGATCAGATCAAACTGATGGCTAAAGGTGTCTTGGCCACAGTGAGAGGCATTATAGTTCTAACAGGACAACTAAGAAATAATCCATTGATGTTGCAACTAACTCAAACCGGCAGGCAGAAGCCGGGTCCGTAGTTTGAGCAGTCACTTCATAAAACAGATATTTAGAATTAAAGTATCTTGATTACTGTCTCGGTGATAAATCGATACTGAATTCCTTGGTCAAGGAAAGAGTTCTTCGCTTTTTATTTTAATAATTCCTAGCCGGTAGCAACATGGAGCCTTGCAACGTGTCCGGTAGACAACTGTAGGCTCTCCCGCCATTACGTGGACCCTACAACTACTACAACCTTTTAGGGGATATATGTAGGTATGAGGCAATATACAGTGGCGGAGCGCGGGTGTTAGCCGTCCGAGGCGGAAATTTATTTTGCCGCCCATTTATTTAGATATTTTAATTTAAAAGACTGTAATTTTCAGTAATGCTAAAAACTCTTCGGCAAGAACAGTCATCAATATTTTGTATTGAACAATTCAAATATATACAAGAATATTATTATTATTTATTGTGATATTTCGCGGCCCCCTAAAAGTGTCGCCCGGGGTGGGCGCCCTTGCCGCCTCCACTAAGCTACGCCACTGGCAATATAAGAACGTTAGTTGTATGAATGAGTAGGTACATGAAAATATTAAGGTTCAGAAAATAAGACCTGGAAAGTGGATTGTGGTGTATCTCACAGCCAATCGGGCAGGCTCACCCGACTGATCACAGTAGTGACGGCTAAAGGTGTCTTGGCCACAGTGAGACTAAATAAAGAAGAAATCCACTAAAACTATTGGTAGCATTCTGCTAATTTGTCGTTGCTATTAGCATAGCATATTTGGATAGCTACGTTAACTAGCAGAACATCACACTATACCTGAAAGTATATCAAGGCCATCATCTCTTTAAGCGTAGTAATCGCATGCGCTAGAATGAGGCAGCATAGAACAGATTACATAGCATTGTCTCATTCTTGCGCATGCAATTACAACGCGTTATGCAATTATGGTAAGGCTCCTGGTGTCAGAGTTTAGTTGCAATAAAAAAGGCATTTCTTTATAAACCCGGTTTTTATATCAAGAAACGAATCGTTTTATCTATGGACTGTTAAATTTTGACATATGTTACATAGAATATATGTCAAAAATTAACGGTCCGGATCTTAGAAGGCTTAGTTTGGGGACAATTACACTCACTGCCAATCAGAATTAACTGATGGCTAAAGGTGTCTTGGCCACAGTAAGTTCAATAAGGATACCTAGGTATATATCCTCCAGACCGATTTGGGCAATGGCGGCCAGTCTTAACGGAGACTGGCCAACTACGCAGGGGATATTATAGTGCACAAGTGTGTGCGCAAACACCAGTGCACTCTTTGTTCCCTAACTCTGATGATCGGATGGGACGGTAATCCGACACGACCGGAGAGAAATCAGGCGCAGGACCAACGGCTTTACGTGCTTTCTGAGGCACGGGATACTTACCACCTGACCAACTAAGATTATGATCTCAATGATAGTCAGTTGATCTTGCCATCTTCGTCCTTTTATTAGAAAATCAGTCAATGTTTCAGGAGAAGGTATAGACAGCATATATTAAATTTATCATAGTACTGAGAATAAAACAAGGTGTGGGAAGAAGATTACTGTATATCTCACTGCCAATCGGGCAGGCTCACCCGACTGATCAGATCATACTGACGGCTAAAGGTGTCTTGGCCACAGTGAGAAGCGTCTAAGTACTATTATAGTAATCGGAAAATACTTGACTGTTATTAACGTTTACTCAAACCGGCAGGCAGAAACCGGGTCCGTAGTTTGAGCAGCAACTTACAGTAGAATATCAAATTCAAAAGAAGCAAGTTAATAAAAAGATCTATATATGTTCAGCATATTAGAAGACAAAGCTCAGTTCGGTAGGTGATACCGATCAGACCATACTGACAGAATGAGTCTTGGCTGGAGTAACCATCAAAACAGTAATTATTGGTATCCTGCTAACCTGTCGTCGCTGTTCTAAGCCGGCAGGCAAAAACCAGGTCCGTAGTTAGAGCAATTTCATCAGCTAGCAGAATAGCAAGATTAGTAAATTGGGTTAGAAAACAATTTTAAATTTTGTTAATAGAATTAATACATATTATATCAATACTTTAACATAACAGAACATTTGCTTAGTAGGTACAATTAGTAGAGTTAGGTATCTCACTGCCACTCGGACAGACTCATCCGACTGATCAAGAAACTGATGGCTAAAGGTGTCTTGGCCACAGTGAGAAAGAGTTAGTAAGAGGTATACTTTTCTGTTAATTGTAGTACCTGCCTCAAACCGGCAGGCAGAAACCAGGTCCGTAGTTTGAACAGCTACTGCGACTACAGGATATTAAAGTTCCACTAAAATCTGGTACTTCTTGTAGTAGTATCTGATCCGTAGTTCGTATCCTGTCACCACACAAGCTGGATCTTCTTGCTACGCGCTTTCTTCTTCAGCAATGCTTTGTTGAAGGATTAGTACCTATTTACTAAATATTAGTTCAGTTAGCTAACAAAATACCATATCAAATATAAATGTCAGTATTAGAATATGTTCAAGAACAAATTTTTGACTCTTCACACAGCGAAAGAGCTGACCCAATCTCGCAGAATGGTTAATGCTACATTATCTGTAAGTATATATTAAAGGAACAACACAACACAACTTACAAAATACAATACTTATTTATATACACAATACTTATTACATTGAACAAAAGTTATAAAGTTCTATACCTATTTACTTATCGCATGTTACGTCCCAATGCAAGTGGCCCGATAGCGTGCAGTCGTTCGTAGTAAGCCCCTCCCTTATCAAAACATTGTATTAAATTTCAATACATACAGCTATTGTGTGTTTTGATAGGAAATTCACAATAGCAGTACGGAGTTTGGAATCGTTTCTAGTAAATGGCGTTGGGGGACTTAAATTACTGCTTGCTTATTGCAGATGTATATACCTCATTGAACTAAGACTACCCCTTTATAACTATACCCCCGTTTTATACTTATACGCGTCTATTTATGTTATTAAAGTTTGGATATAATGCAAAGTACAAAATAAATATAGTATTGTATATTCTTTCAATAATTATTTTATATGTTTATATGAATTATCGTACTGCAATAGTATTAGAAGTACTGAATATGTTTTAACCTAAAAACATAATTGTATGTTGAATCAATACAAAATAAAACTTCAAGAAAATACTCATCGCGAAAAGCAAAAATACTTATCGATATAACTACCCTTCTGTTGATCTTTCATGATTTAAAAACTTTGTTCTATGTTTTAATTTCAATTGATTAGGTAATAATCGATTGCAATTAAAACATAGAACAAAACTTATTTGATACACCTATCTACGTATCAAATCTGTTAAACAATTTTAAAACACTCTTATAACACACGCTCAAATTTGGATATACAGAATACGTTTAAATAATTATGATAAGTATACTAAATAATAATAATAAATTTATAAACTAAGAATAGTCCTGTTCAAAGTGCTATTACAATAGACTAATATTTACAAAACGTTTCGGCCTATGAAAAACGGCTAAAAAGATACTTAAGTATTAATAACAATGATGCCGCGCTAGATGGCGTTACTTGCCTTCTAAAACATGGCTCCCAACCACGCCATTAATAGACACGTATTTTGAATATCCTCTAACTGTTTAAATAGTTAACAGAATGCAATAGGCTAACTTCTTCTTTCTTCCACATCGGCGATATCGTCATAATGTTGAACAACTCAGTCATTTGTTGCCCTTCGCTAGGCAGCTGGCAATACTACACAGCAAACTGCCATACGATGAGCCGCAACCGACAAGAGTTATGAAGGCTTCAGGGTCTTGGCATTTTATCAGCAGCTTCTTATATTGGTTGACAGCGTAAAGCGTTCACTAATAAGCTTAGCATTATAAGTAGATGGGTTTAGGCATATAATTGTAGTGTTAGTTCTTCACAAAGGCTTGATTATATATAATAATTGACAAAAGCTTGTTAGTGCGGTCATGAGAGTTCGTCCCGAAATAGATTATGTAACTATTCTACAGTCTTTATCAATGTATCACTTTAAAATGTTACAATATGAATTTATGTCACAGTACAGTGTGTAAACCTATCGTGACGTGCACCCCAGTGCCTCAATAAGTTATAAGTGTAAATAATAACTAGATACCTAACTAGTCTAATGATTTAAGCTTAACACACTGATATAAATGGTTTTTAATTATAAAGCCCTGTAGGAAAGCAAAGCAGGATTAACACAACTTACGTCAAGATTGAAGTAATTTGTAAGACACTATCTTCTATCGGAATAATTTACAAAACTGAATTCACTAAGATATTATTATATAAACTATAATGATTCTGCACAAATTGCGTAATGCGTCCTTTTAACCGGTCGTATACCGCCGGCTCGCATAACAGCCGGCAGATTTGTACCCGTCGTAGGCCGGTGGCTCGCATGCGAGCCACCAAATTGGTTTTACGTTAGCTTAAGCTAAAGCGAAGGCGGCGCGCGGCGTTTTGGCGCCAATTTGGTGGCTCGCATGCGAGCCACCGGCCTACGACGGGTACAAATCTGCCGGCTGGTATGCGAGCCGGCGGTATACGACCGGTTAAACAAGTAAGTTCAACATGCCACGTGTCAACGTACTTACTAATTATATTTTCTTATTATGTAGTATCTAAATACAATTTAATTAACTTGTGTACTTACATATTCCCTCGAAATCACTTTAACAAAATAGTCATAAGCCGATTCTATACATGACACTGTTACAAAAATGAATCTAAGTATATTTACTAAATATTTATTTTTAATTTATCTGCTCTGCTTCTAATCAAACAAAACTAAATCAATTTAAATAGATTACGAAGTCCTGAAAGTTCCAAAAATTAACGTGACACGCGACTGACGTTATATCTTACGAACTAACAATATATATATTTAAATGTTAACAACAAAACAGATATAAAGATACACATAGACAATAATTGAATATAATACTTAATCCCTGAATATTGAACATAATATATGACGTACCTTTGACCAGCTTAGTAGTAACGTGTTCGCTTAAACCAAATCCACTAATAACAAAATTCCTGAGCGTCCGTGGTTAATAAATGGTGTTTTATCTACAAGGAAAGCCGCGACTTTATTATGTGGTGCTACTAATTAATGTATTTCACGACCACTGTACTGCACATCTGTGTGGAGCTTTACAAAAATGGCTAGACATCGTGCTGGGCTTTGTATCCCGGACAATACCGGGATTACGATAAAAGTATTGCTTTGTGGGACTACATATACAAATTGGTTTAACTAATATAGTAGAAAATAGATTTAACTTGTTAATGTGATATCGTAATCCTAATCCGTTTAGGGACGACTCGGAATCAATTTTATCTATTGAAAGACATAAATGTTAAATACACATGACGTGCCTTACAATATAATTTACTCTTTTTTTGACAAGTCACATAGACAGTTGACACTCTGACAAACTCTGTTCGAGGTAGCATAAAGTCAGTTTAATATTAAACAGTTAATAATTAGACTTGGACGCATTTTTAAACGCAGCACAAGGACGCATTTGACTGCGATCTGCTGAAGGCTTTTTTTTTTTTTTTTTTTTTTTTACTTGGGGAATGCATGACGCATACCCTTCCGCGGGGGCGGGCGGAGGGGTTATGTCGGACTCGCCGGGGTAAAATAAGATGTTAAGATGATAAAGTACCTCCCGGAATACCGACTAAACCTACCACGGTGTTCCTCGATAAAACCACTATCGACGGGGCCGCGCGAATCACTTTCGCATGCGGTCGCGACCCCGCCGAGGTTTCGGCCCGCCGTATGAAACGGCAGGCCACTACACGAAAGACCTACCCTAAAGGCACTTCTACCACTCCCTACTGTCCCCCCTAGAGGGGAGACGGACTCAGCACAGAGGCGCGCGTGGGAACACGCACGCCGCCTCTCGGACCTGGTGCTGAACGGATGGCGGGCAGGCCCACAAAGCCCGCCACCCCCAGGTCAAACCTCAGGGTGGCTGGAGGTCGTCCCGCGCCCTCCGGCGCCAGGCTCTGCGGTTGGGGAGAGGGTTCAAACGCTCCCTCTCCCGCTCCGCCGCCTCCTTGATGGAAATGACTTCCTCACAAAAGGAGGCGACGGCGTTCCACGACCTCTCACTCCGGACCATAGACTGAACTACGGCCGGGAGCGAGAGGGCAACCAATCCGACTGCCGCGATCAATTCACGGCGCTGCGATGCCCAGGCGGGGCAAACCGCCAAAGTGTGCAGCGCCGTGTCCTCAACTACGTCGCGGCAGTCGCCGCAGTGGTGACAACCGGGCGTCTCTTGCCGGCGTATACGACACAGGAACTGGCCAAAACAACCGTGGCCAGTCATTACCTGTGTCAGCCGGAAGGTGAGGGCGCCATGGCGCCTCTCCAGCCACTCCTCAAACACGGGACTTACCGCCACGATCGTGGCGTGCCCGATCTGCTGAAGGCTACTCGAAGCCAAGCTCTCCTGTAACAACCTACGAGTATTTGTCATAAGCCGTAGCGAAGTAGTCAAAGAACATTAACATTTTTTATAAGTAAACAAGGCAAATTACAGCCAAGGTACCTAATTAATCACACCTAATTACAATAGGTAACAAAATATGCGGTGACAAAATGATTCATATCTTTGAGGAACTTATAAAAATGCTTGTTACATTATGGATGATTAACGTTGTTTGATCATCTTTAAATTATGTTCTTTGTTGGATCTATGACTATTTTATATTGCAGATGCGCTTATATGCATCATATTGTCTGTCAGGTAAACAGTCATTTTGGTCCATAGGTGCCTGCATTACCAGGGATATATCACACCAAAACAAGTGGTGTCTTTTAAAGAAGAATGTCTATAACTTCAGGATATTTAATATAGGGTCTAATATCAATCAGGCATGTTGACAGCACGCTATCTCCACAAAGATTCTGAAAAATTTAATAACGGGACCAAAATAATATATTGTTTAAATACGATCATCTGTAAGACGAAGGTAGTTTGACACAAATCCTAAGTTTTAATAGAAATTCCGTAAACATTTGTGTCTGTAAATCATTCATGTTTTTAAATACTACGGGAACAATTCCCGTGATTGCCCATCACTATTTTAGAACGAACTCATGCTGTTATCAGGAACACAGGAAATGTGACAGGAAGACCGAACCGCGCGCGCCGATATGTAGCATTATAACGTTTCCCTGTTATATTCCAAATATTATAACTTTGTATTACTAATCTGACAAATGTTTTAAATCCTTTATGTACAAAGGCTACTACTTATAAGTAAAACAAAATCAAAAGGAATGGCACAATATATATGATTGTAAATATATACCTAAATGGCTGGTTTAGGCAGCGTCGTAAAATTTATAAACGCGAAGATGCCTGTTTTGATTGATTGTGCAATCATTCGAAAACAGCTGAACTTATTTAAATGGAACTTGGTACATAGATAGACTAAGTCCTAGATTAACAAATGGGACTTTTTATTTTGGTCAGCGTTTTAAATTACATACATATATACGTAGTCTCTCGCCGATATCCCTAAAGTGGTAGGCGAGGGTGTATTTTACCCTTATTTTGTCAGCTGCTTTTAGATACCACGTATCTAATACGAACGAGCCTATTAACGTCTATCGGGCACAGTTCCAGACACCGTTCTGCTACTGACAATTTCCTGACCGGAAAAACCAATGTGATCCAGAAATCGATTCGATACGCACTGTAGTGCTGCGCCACTGAGGTAGGAGTTGTAAACTAGTATTATATTTATACGTTACTAGATGTGCCCGCGGTTTCACTCGCGTTAATGATAACTGCGCCGTCACCGTGGGTCGCAAACATAGTCCACCGCGGCGTCTGTACGGGATAAGCTCAAAAACGACTGGACAGATTTTCATGCATGTGTATAATTTGTACTACCGCGACCGGTGCGAAGCTAGGGCGAGTCTCTAGTTTCTTGATAAATATTATCTGGTCAGCCCGGGCACTAGGCCAAGGGAATATCGTTCAACCTACGCTAGATTCCTGAATCGTTAAACAATTATTGAGGTTCCTTAATAGGCAAATTTTAGAAATACATAACTAATACTATTCAGCATTCTAGAATTTCAAATATTTCTTCGAATAATCATTTAGATTTATAATATTGCTTTAAGGTGCTGATAGACTTGAGCAAGGATGTCAAGGGGACAGTAGGGTTAAAATTTAGAAGTGACCATAGGTTAGATCTTTTCGTGTAGTGGCCTGTCGTTTCATACGGGCGCGGCGGGCGATTGCGCGATTAAACGATTCGCGCGGCTCCGCCGATTGCGGTTATGTCGAGGAACACCGTGGTGCATTCAGTCGGTATTACCGGGATGTCGCTCACCGACTTTACCCCGGTGGGTCCGACATAACCCCTCCACCCGCCCCAGCGGAGGGGTAGGCGTCAAAGCATTCCGACACGAAAAAATAAAACCTTTGAACCCAGTAACCCAGTACAGATATTATAATACTAAACTAGTAAGCCTAGGCAATCCGGGTATCACTCGTGCGTTACCTAAGTAAAGTTAAATGATGTACAATCGTTATGGCGTAGTGGTTTAAGTGGTCGCCTCGCCACTGCCGCCGCCTCGGGTGTTGTGGGTTCGACACACATTTTTGTACTGTGTCAGGACACGGGACAAAAATTGGTTTGATCCTCAAAGAGTTTTTTCGAGTCTAAGTGTTATTTGTGTCAGTTATTTGATTGTCTGTCCTTGAAATAATTACCTATAGCCGCGAGGTACGCAAACACGCGAGATGGCCCATTATTGTATTTTAATTTTATCTTTCTCTATTCAAATGTCTGATTCTGATAATGTTATATGATTTTATTATATTGTGGTGAGAAAAATAAATATTATTATTCTTGTTTCTTTTTTTCTCAGCTCATTATTATTATTACTATCTACCTACTTGAGTTTCTTTCTAGTATGGTGATTGAAAATATAAAATAATTATTAAAAAAAATGTAATAAGGAAGATAGGATAGAAATAGGTTCAATAAAAATCATATTGTGTTTTTTGATTAGTAGATTTAATAGAAAACAACTTAACAACTATAATAGAGACTGAAAAATATTTGAGACTCGACTCAAACGTACGAAAAGCTTAATTTTAATTTAATGGTATAAAAAAATCCGCATTCGAATAAAGTTTAATTAAAAATACTTTTGTTTACAATTGCACTTTGCCATATTAATTATGTAGGTACTTGTACTTATTTCAATCAAATATTAACAAATCGCACGCTTACTATATACAAAACCATCACACCGTCCGTTCGTCACTGCGGCGCATTCGCGACTGATTGTGTACCGAGTGTATACCGACCTTGAGGCGCGTAGGTATGACTCGAATTCCGACCGTTTGTATGAAGATAGAATACTGTTAGATAACATTACCGTGACACTACATAACTGAGAAGTCAATAGGTACCAACAAGTTAGGTAAATGGGTATGATGTTATGCTGTAGATATATTCGTTAGCAATAGGTATATGAAGCAACCGAAGCAAAATAACAAACAATTAACCCAAACATTTATAATAATAATACCTATTAATAAACAGGGCAAGTGCTTGTAAACACACATTGACACATATCATATTGAGTATAGTTTATATAATAACACATATACTTGTGCACTTACAGAATATTTGTGAATAATAAGGATGTAATTAGGTTGAAATAGTAAGTACCATATGAAGGAAAACCGCAGAGCTTAGTCGATAAAACTGAATATGGTATAGTTAATAGCTTTATACTGTCATATTTGAAACAATAATAATTTTAATGAAGTAGCCTTATGTTAGGTACCTAGTTGTTTATTAATATTGTCGTTAGGAGCATCGTATTTAGTACTAGCTTTTGCCCGCGGTTTCGCTAGCTCGGATTCAATACTTTTATACTGGATGAAACACTATGGCCTTTTCTGTACCCCTAAAACGTGTATAGTGTAAAATTGGATGATGATCGGTCGAGTAGTTAAGGCGTTAAAGCGTAACAAACAAACTCAGTTAGGAGACTAACAGACTGCAATGCAGAGGGTCTCAGGATCGAGCCCACGTTGCGCACATCTGACTTTCGGTAGTTATATGACTTTCCGAAATTATGAGCGTATTGATTGACAATTATCGCATGCTCCGTGCCTCGGAGAGCACGTTAAGCCGTTGGTCCCGGCTGCCATGAACATCTATGGCAGTCGTTATTGGGAAAGTCAGTACCCTCTAATATCCTGATACTGGTCTAGCCTTAGGATATCGTTAACCTTCAGGTTGCGGAGGTCAGGTGGCAGTCGCTCCGTGTAAATACTGATATCCAGTCAAATCCGGTTAGACTAAAAAAGCCGACCCCAAGTGACTTGGGAGT
Source organism: Catocala fraxini (assembly GCA_930367265.1). Lineage (NCBI taxonomy): Eukaryota > Metazoa > Arthropoda > Insecta > Lepidoptera > Erebidae > Catocala > Catocala fraxini. The sequence goes on from OV884043.1 coordinate 17,439,761, forward strand.
AATAAAGGCTAAGATAGAAGAAAAGTTTTATTCATACGCTTTTGTATATATTTTTAAGTAGGTATACCCGAATGTTATAGGTAGGTACTTTTAAATTAAACAATTTTATTCAAAATTATAGTTTAATCACATAAACAGCAAAAAAATTCGCGACATATTTTAAACACTACTTAATAGACAAAACTTTTTAACCGATGTAAAGCCAAGCCTTTTAAGTCATAATTCGGCGATTTCAAAACGTTTGCTTTTAATCGTATTGCGTTCTAAGCCTAACAACTGATACTATGCCTGATTATTGCAGTACCTAGACGCAATTTTTATTGAATTGTCGAATATATTTGTAAATTAACGATGCGCTCACCAGATGTACCTATGTGAACGCAAATGGGTGAACTCAAACATAAAATTTGAAATATAACTAATTGTGTAAAATAATAATTATTATATACATATTTGTTATTAACCTATCATTTAATTGTCGTCAACAATATAATATAATTATTATTATTTATTTATTTCAAAAATCTGGTTCCATAGACAGCAAATAATAATTAATTAAATACATAATAATAAACACACAACAAATAATATTAGGTACTTAACAAAATTTATAATTAAAAATTTGTAACGAGAATAACACATATTACCTATTGTGTAAAATATACATTGTTATTAATTCAATAATATTCTATTATAAGAACATCATTATAACTACAAGTGATCAATCATAATTATGCACATGTTACGGTAATATTTAAAACATTTTACGCAATTACCTACTACTTAAAATAACACAAAAGTTCTTAACAAATTAATGAAACTTGTATATAAAATCCATTTTAATTTTATATTTTCAATATTAACTAGGGACGTAATTAATAGCAACTCATGTAAGAACCTATTTAAGTAGTTACTGATCAAAACATTAGGATAGAGGTATTTGTTCTACTTACCTACTGAAATGTAGATCAAGGACACGACGCAGTTTCACCATCACATCTTAAGCTTTTCACTATATAAATTACTCAACACAAAAAACGTTACACGCGTCAGGATTTCATTCAAAAAGGTATTACTAATTCTGTTGTTTAAGAGGTAAGTAAATGTTTTTACGGAGCTACGGATACGAGGGTGTTTTCTCGTGGAGGTCAGTCGGTGGTTGTCGATGTCAAGTTCTAAAGTTCTAGGTGAAGGCCATCGGCTCGACCTGCGCAAAACGATGCGCCCGGAATGTTGCCAATTCTCAATGTCAGCAGGCTGGCGCCGATACGTTCTGGATGTAATCAACTTACCTACATATTTTACAATATAATTACAGATTGAACAATGTTTCTAGAGTATCTAACAATCTAAATTATCAATTAGTTGCTTATTAATTCTAATAGTAGGTCTAATGGCTGTAGATAAAGAACAATATATAATTCTTTTAATCTCACTAATAATTAGAATCTGCGTGTTGTTCATGACATACTTTGTATCTTGAGATTTGAATACCATCAAACCATATACTTAACTTACAACTACGATGACCTACTGAAAATTACCTTCGAATAATACCTATAGGTAGCTGTAGTGATCTCTCTGAACCGCCTTGTTTATAAATCAATCCCAAATGTTAACTAGCGACGGTGGACGGTTGATCAAACATTGATGACTTAAGAATATTCAGAGGAGCAGCTAATTATTTGTTATTGTGTTTTTTTTTAAAGGCTGTGTTGTGCTGATAAAATTCGCCTGTTCGATGCTAAGCACCAAATTACTCGAACTTAATTTAAAAGCTTTTTCTTTTAAATTAAGTAGGAGGTACCAATTACTCTCGTGTCGTCTCTGTAAATAGAACTCCCGTGTGTCTGTATTCATTTCTAATAGTAGTAGCGTGATCCTCCACAAATCCTGTATTTGCTCTCCGGTCCAAGATAAGTATGTATATATGTATCTTATGTGGGAGCCAGTCAGTGCAGACCGGAGACACTTCGACCCAGTGGGATCTTTTGTGTCGACACTCCCCCAATAACGACTGCCATAGATGTTCATGGCAGCCGGGACCAACGGCTTAACGTGCTCTCCGAGGCACGGAGCAGGCGATAATTGTCAATCAATACGCACATAATTTCGAAAAGTCATATAACTTCCGAAAGTCCGAGGTGCGCGACGTGGGTTCGAACCCGAGACCCTCTGCATTGCAGTCTGTTGGTCTCCCCACTGAGCTATCGCTGCTCAAGATGTACGATTTAATAGACACATTTACCTACCTATTAAATGAACAGCTGCGTACTGTACATAGTACCACTAAATGTATCTTGGGTTATGCCCTGCATAACTCAGATGATAAAGGTGGCAGTAAAGCCTGAGTAAGGTTACCTCATTATATTGGAAATAATAACAGTAGGTAGAAGAGTGGCTGAGTCCTGTTAGTAGTTATACTATCTTCTAGAGGCTTAGTAGATGTGTCTGAGACTTTCGTCTTTATGGCTACCTCGGTGGTGCAGCGGTAGTGCACGCGACTACCATGCGTATGGTCTCAAGTTCAAATCATGGGTCGGGCCAATAGTTATTCTGTAATTCAAGCAAGAAATTCTAAATAGCAGACCAAGGTTAGGAATTTAGCGGTTTTAAGTATTTCCGTGTCTCAGAAAGTAAAGCACACAAAGAACTCTCTCCGTTCGTGTCGGATCTGTTCCCTATCTCCCATAATACGTAGAAGTGGGATACATTTCTGTGCATTCCATCAGTGTATGAGTATTAGGAAAAAATAATGCACTTGTTTGCGCACACACTTGTGCGCTATAATATCTCCTGCGCAGAGGGCCAGTCTTTTTTTAAGATTGACCGCTGTGACCGGTCTGGAAAACTTATACCCATATTCGGCTTTCTGCATCAGATTCTTATTATTTACGTTGTAAATAGCTACTCATTGACTGTATCTAAGCATCTGTTCTTCTCAATCGATCTACATAGGGATGTGTCGCTAAATTGCCTATACCTACATCCTTGGTCTCAACACTTACCTACCTACATATTTCTAAAACTTTTTGGAAGTACATGAATGTTTAACAGAATCAAGAGCATAACTGGATTTAGTTAAAAATTCACGCTCTGCTTTATTCTAATTTGAAAAGTGATTCGTCTTTCTCTATTTATTTATTTAGGTATATACAAGAAGTACAATGTCTCAATCAATACATCTCAATAATCGCCGTAGGGCACTGAAAATCTAGCTTGGCAGACTAATAAATGTCAGAAAATTTACCAAATATACCAGTTTTCAGAAATTTTTGTGCTACCTTCTGTCTAGCCTTATTTCTTGATTAGGTATCGTAATAAAATCAATCCTAGATATCATGTACCTACCTAACGTTGTGTTTCAGCACGAATGTACAAGAAACAAAATCCCTTATTTCAGACTTCTTGCTGATTCGTGTGCATGTGGACCGAGAGTTCTTTTTAAAAAGATGAACCAGTCCTAACTTTTGTTGGAATTAGTACAATTTGTTTAAAAGAAGATATATACTTTCAGGAGATATACTTTATTGCATTTTTGTCAGATGAGCAGTATGAATGGTAAGGCTCATCTTGGCACAGCCACCATCGCAAACTGGAAATCTATTTAAGTAGTGAATTAGTCGAAATTGGTCGTAAAATAGCAGAATTGGTCGGTCCGCCGTTTAAAAGATGGGGCTGCAACTGACAAGGGGATATTGGTGGCTGTGCCAATGTGAGCGCTCATCTTGGCACAGACACCTTTTATTTCCAAAACCACAACACCGAGCGAGAATCTAACTACTTATACTAATAATTAGTCGACATTGATCACAAAATATCAGATTGCTACGAGCCCCCATTTAAAACATATAAGGGGGTATATCTTTTAAATTATTTGATATTGGTGGCTGTGCCAATATGAGCGCTCATCTTGGCACAATGTGACAGACTGACAGTGGATGTCAAAAAAGTAAAGTTGGCCAATCAAAAAAGTGATTCCATCCAACTTTACTTTTTTGACATTTACTCACAGCACAAGGAACCAATCAATTATCACTTATTGCATTTATGCATCTATTTTTTTCATCTAGATCTATGGGATAAAAAAAGTTCCGCTGGGGCAACGTTGTTGCAGCGAAAACGGTTTATGATGAATAACTCCCCAATGGTTGTATACACAAATGTTTACTTACTATACACAATTACACGACGTCATACACTGAGAATCTGTTAAATTCAAATTATGAAATTCAAACTTTTTCCGCTGGGGCAACGTACACCGTTCCTTGATATTCAATCTGCTCCTTTTTTTTGTTACAAGGTTTGTAAGGACATTAAAACTTTTTCGATAAGATATGACGAGGGAAACGCTATCAAAAGCTTTCTCGCAATTCCCCATAGTCCAGAATATTTTTCGGGTATTTCTGCCTGCAGCCAAAATGTTTGATACCCTCTTTTAAATTTCACCTTCAGTTCCTCATTAGTGCTAAGGTCGAGTAGCTCCTCTTGTAATATCACATTTTCCACTTCCGTTTCATTAAATGGATTTATGATCCATGGTGTTATTTCCATCGTCAGAATATCATCAAATCTGATTTTGAAGTCATCATGCAATTAAATGTTGTTGTTTGTATGTCTGAATATCCTCATCAAGGCATTTTACCTATGACAAGTTTGAAAACTGGGAAAATTCGCGCCAACCAATATTTTGCTTAAAATATTTCAATTTTCTAAGAAAAGCTGAAATTACACCCTTTGTTTTTATTAAATTGAGGCTGTCCCCTTGTAATTGTAAGTTAATGTAATAAAATTTTTTCAACATATCTGTCAAATACGCGATGTCTGCTTTCAAATTGATCAGGTTTTCTTTTAAATCTGGATCTTTACTTTCCAGAAACTCTAAAACTGATTCAAAAAGTTAGTAAAATCTTGTTAAACATGCACCTTTCTACAACCACCGTACTTCAGTATGCAAGAGCAATCGTTGGAAGTCTTCATCATTTTCATCGCACAATTGTGGAAATAAACGCGTATTCAACGTATTGCCTCCTATTTTGTTAACTGCATTAATCAAAAATTGAAGCGGTGCAATCTATCACTCAAATTTATCACTACTAGGTGTTGTCGGTGGATGACACAGTGAATTGCAGTTACCTCTGGTATAATTCTTTAAGATTGCTTATAAACCCACGATATCGCCCGATCATGGCAGGAGCTCCATCTGCTGTCACCGAAATAACGTTTGTGAATGGGATCGATTTTACCTTAAATATATCACTCAGGGCATTAAACATTGATTCACCTTTAGTGTCCGTCTCCAAAGTTTTCGCGAATAGTAGCTCTTCATGAATTTCTTCGTCCATAACAAATCGAACATATGCCAATAATAATGCTTCATTACCAGGTAAAGTTGTTTCGTCCAGTTGAATAGAAACATGAGTTGTTTGCAGATAATTTGTAGGCCTCGATGGCGTAGTGGTTAGTGTAACTGACTGCCACGCCTGAGGTCGCGGGTTCGATTCTCGCACAAGTCAAACATTTGTGTGCATGAATATGAATGTTTGTCTTGGTCTGGGTGTTTCTATGTATAATATGTATGTATTTACAAAAAACAAATGTATATATGTACTATTTCGTGACAAGCGATAGTTCAGTGGAAGACCGCTGAACTGATTCGCAGAGATGAAGTTCGATGCCAAGACACCTCTGACATTTCAAAGTCATGTGCGTATTAAATTTGTTTATCGCTCGCTTTAACAATTAAAAAAATGTCGTGGAAAACCAGCATGTCTAAAAGTTAGATAATATATGTAGCCATAATGTTCCCGGAGATAGTAAAGTCTGACAATCAGCACTAGGCCAGCGTGGTAGACATAACCCTTCTCCCACTGAGCAGAGGCCCGTACCCAGCAGTAGGACCATGTATATACAGGACTAATACGATATTATTCCATGGTAACCCCAAATAAAACACGCTCCATAAATATATAATGTATAATGCTATAATAATCTAAGTAAAATAACATAGTAATAAAATCAAATAGTACATAAAGTGAGGTCACAAAAAACAAAAAAAAAACAAATTAGTATATTTTACACGAGGCTGGTTGCACTATACTAAATTATCACTTATAATACATATTATGTGGCACTGTGTTTAACTGTGGATCAAAAATAAGGTATATAGGACGCAGGACATATTATGTACATAAACTATGCATACATAAACTCACGCTCGTAGTAAGTATATCATCAAAAACTGTGGCGGTACCTTCATATAAACCCAAAAATCCAATCAACACTTAACTAAAATATTATTATTATATATTCCATCTGACTCAAACATGCCTTTAGTATGCTTTAATAAGTTCATCCACGGTATGCAAGTAACATCCTTACTAATATTATAAATACGAATGTGAGTTTGTTTGTTATTAACTATTCAACCGATCATCATGAAATTTTTTATACATGTTGTCAGAGAAGGATATACAAAGTGGCGCAAATGTTATCACATTAATTGATATCACATATGCTACATGGTATTCTTTGACGATTTACAAATTATGAACCAAATGTATTCAGTAGTTTAGCCAGAGGATTTCTTTTTTATTTCATAATTTAGAAATTTTCGGACATCATGTAATGCAGAGATAACGTACTTAGGTGTCAGACTTTAAGCAGCGATATTAAAACAAACGTTGCCCCGTTCTTACAAAACCGTCGTATTGTATTATCGGGTCCGGAAATTTCCGGATCCTAGCGAGTTGACAAAGACGATTTCTCGCAACCTATGACCGTTAACGAGTTACAATGGTGTTCTAATTTGTATTTTATTTTATTTTATTAATTTTGTTAAAACTAATCATTTCCTAATTTCTGCGAAAATAGGTTTTTTGTTTATGTTAACCGTCTTATATCAATCAACTTAAGGCAGTATATTATTTAATGTGATAACATTTGCGCAACCTTGTATAGTACTAGATTTTGCTCGCAGCTTCGCTTGCGCTAACCTACTTTCCGACAATAAATTTGTATCCCTAGGGAACAGTACTTGTTCCTAGATGAAATGTACCTTATGTCATTTTCTGTATCCCTGACATGTATTCATGATAATCGGTCAAGTGGTTAGGCATGGAAGCGTAACAAACAAACAAAGGAACTCACATTCGCATTTATAATATTAGTTAGGATAGTCATATACTTAAACCAAATTTAATATGGAACGCTCACTAATAAATAATTCTTATTCTACACTACCGTGCATTTTCCGAACTTAAAAGAATGTTGATGTCGCTCGCAGGCCTAAAAATCATGGTTTTCCTTCTTCTATTGCTGAGTGAAAGGACAAACCAATGTATTTATACATTCAAATACCTTTGCCACCTATATTAATAATGCGAAAGTATATAATTTAAGATACCCTAGGCGTCTTTTTTATATACAAATATAATTAGCTTAGGGAGGGTAGGCAGAGGTGAAAAATACCCTCAATTCGCCAAGTATGGTCATAGATCCCAAATAATAAAGGTTGAGACTATTCCAATCACCATTCCAGACTCGCGAGTTCCTTAACAGACAAACTCAATAAGTCTGCTTGATCCGGAAATCGAGACCTCATGCACAGCAGCCACATTCAACCATTGCGCCATATACATACATATAGCATGGTGCAACCCGCCTTTTCTCCAGCGTTGAGCTGCCTTTATACAACTATCGTTACGATCAAACATACAACACTTTCTATTAAAGTAAGTGTTATACATGTGTCCGTATCATACACATATATTTTTAACTTAACACCTTAGGCCGTTATATAGCAAAACAAAATCAATATGGCGTGTTGGTTGCCAACTATAAAAACTATTATTGCTAAAATTAATGAACAGTCTGACGTGCAATATACAGATTATAAATTACATGTATAATACAGTTTTGGATTTACATAGCATTTCTTTTTTTTTCACTTGGTATTCCGTATATAGGCAGCCAACAAGAACTGTTTGCCGCCCAAATGGTTTACGGTAAGTAGCGGCTTGGTTGTGTTTCCTTCGTTCATATTCTTTTTTTATTAAAATTAAACTACTTTATACTGTTTACATCGCTGTTTATTAGAAAATACACTACAACAACTGAGAACATTCTGAAACATATACTATCATCAATAAATCGCGATAAAGTGCATATAAAGTTGTTTAATTTAAATATATAACATTCGCGTAAACGTAAGACAATATTACTTTTTGATTTATTCAGGCAATAATATTAAAATTGTATTTGAATGTAGGTTGGTACACACGGCTACACATCAAGTTAGACACCCTATATACGCATATGTATCTTATGTGGGGGCCACTCAGTGCAGTACGGCGACACTTCGACCCAGTGGGATCTTTTGTGTCGACACTCTTCCAATAACGACTACCATAGATGTGGCAGCTGGGACCGACGGCTTAACGTGTTCTCCGAGGCACGGAGCAGGCGATAATTGTCAATCAATGCGCACATAATTTCGAAAAGTTATATAACGTCCGAAATAAACGCATAACTACGCTACATACAAAATAGAGAATTGTCGGAAAAGGACAATGCATAGTGGTGTCGATGTAATGGTAAGGATAGAGCCCGAGATCCCGCTCAGCGTGAATGTGACAAAATAACAAAAATAATACGCACTCTCTCGCACGATTCGCAGCGTTCAACTTCTAATAGTTCAAAGTCCAAACAGTCTAGGTTGATGTGTCGCTGTATGTACATATTTCAAACAGCACATATTTCTTAAATATAGATTTTTGTAATTCTATAACCCAAAAAAAGAATCAATTTAAGAAATAGCTCATAGATAATGAATCATTCTTTTATACAATTCATAAACATAGATTATTAAAAACGTATATATATTTTAATATGTAACCTTCTCCATGGTTCGAGCTATCCCTATTTACAGTTACAATTTATAATATTAGTACACCCCACTCACACCCAACTTTATTGTATAACGAAACATGTCTATTTCAATCCGGAGATTACACATCAGATAGGTTATTAATTTCAGTCACATGTGGGTACGCGATTGGCCTGACATTAAAGGATCAAACACGTTTCGTATTTAAACTGATTAGCTTGTCTAGTCATACATTTTTGTAACTAATTGTTTATCATTATCCCTTGCAACGCATATTGGGGTGTATAGATAAGACAAGTTGATCTAATATATCTTCATCATCATCATCATCATCTCCACTGAAAGACGTCCACTGCTGGACATAACCGTCCCCCAAGGTTTGCCACACAGACCTGTCCCCGGTCTGTGTGCTGTGTGCCGGTTTTTATATCCCTTGTAATATAAACGAGATTTAGGTCACAAGTAAAAGGAGTTTAAAGTTTTATAACGTAGGAAATAATACCTCCAAAAAGTGTGACAGGCAAAGCTTCATATAATTAGAGACCAACTTGTGATATCTACTTTATTATCCATTCATTACTTGAAGCATGCCATAAACCCGAATATATACATCTTCTATTTAAAAAGAAAACTCTCGCACTAGGAAGAAAAACATGGACAAAAAGAACCGTCGAAAATGAAATGAAATCACACTTTTTTGTAGTGATCGAACTCTCAATACAGCGTAGCGGCAATAGGTGACAAAATAAATGGAAACCTACAAAGATACAAGTTAATTGTGTTTGTTTTCCTTGAATTCATTTATTTATATGTATTGCATCATATATTTATTTAACTGTACATATTTCCTCTGATAGTAGACGTGCCAGCTATCCACCCGATGGTAAGAGTCACACAATGAATGGCAACTCCAAGATCACAACCAAACTATTGCCTATCGTGATAATAAGGCTCTATTTAAACTATAATGAGGTCTCACCAGTTTTCTTATTAGCAACTAACTGTCTTCCGTAGTTTCACCTACAGTGATGTTACTTCTCGATAAAGTAGCTTCCGACCGACGAAATAATTGTTAAAATCGGTCCAGTAGTTCTTGTATTACTCATTACAAACAAAAATTCAAATCCTTTTTGTTTATAATATTAGTTGGGATATTATTGTAATATTACAGGTTTATGGTATGCTTGAAGTAATTTTGTATATATGTGCTTAAAACAGTAGAATTAATTTTGTAACCAACATTTTTGTTTGAGTATTCAGTGACGATGACTGGAGCTGTTCTTTAGTTAATTACTTCATACAAGCATAGAGCTATCAATGCGGTCATATCGCGATCAGCGGTGGCAATCATTAGATGATCTTTTAGTCGAAGATAAACCAGGTTTATATGACGTCTGATCAAACACATATCTTACCGCCAAAGGCAAGTCAACCTGACTGTGACGCAGAGTTAAATCAAATTGAATGTGCATTTTTTTACACGAACACACAGTACCGTTAATATATACAGCTATAATTTATTATCAACCTTATGCCTCAAGAAATACCGTGCAATATTGTAGAGTACATATGCTTTCCGTATCACTCACGAATGCCACATATTTTTGTGTGCAAATACTACGTCCTACGGCGGCAAAAACCAGTCAATCAATAACAGCACAGGATTATAGCGACATCGTGATGAACAATAATTTATAGTGAACATTATCAGCGCTCGTAACAGATAGGTAAGACAAATGCCTAGACCATATAAACGTGGTTGTAACCACATACAAAATTATGGATTATATCTGCACTCCATCGCTAGACGCAACCTAATCGCATCACTCTAAGTTTTGCATTAGTCTCCATACAATCGCCTTATATAAGATGGCAATATATACAAAATGATAGAATATCGTCACAATACAATATTATATATCGATTCAGAATCGATTAAACGTCGTCGAAGGAACTCGAGTTTAGTATTACACCCGGTAAGCATCGGGAACCATTTACCCTGATCACACACAGTCGGCTTCTTACATCCTTAGGGTCTGCGTAGACGAAGGATTATTTTCCATATATGCACTCCTAGTACCCTAATTTTAAAACTACGATTTAGTTAAATGTATTTTAATACAATCGCTATGCTAGGGAATGCGTAACCAGGTACTTTACTAATAGTGTAACTAAGAACAACTACAGAGTGAAGTATAGTAATTAATTTATTGTATACGTGTTAAAATACAAAATTGCATAAAATAAACTTATAAGAGTATCAAAAACATGTCTAGACTAAGTTTCTTTTGTGCAATTTTGTATTTTTTAGCTATGCGAGAGAGATAAAATTAACTATTATTATTATTAACTCGGCTGGAAAAGTACCGATCAATAAACTATATGTTGTCGTTGTTAACCTCCGTAAACTATTGAGTGGCTGCGGCACAGACACACCGACAGACACAATAGGTTTTAATAATTGACAGGCTAAGCGCCTTCTTAACTTGTGAATTGTTGGTATGCCAATGTCAGTATGCAACCCTGTCCCTTTGTCAATTGCGGTATAAGAACTCGTTTAAAGTGAAGGCGATAATTCGCGATGAATATTACCAGTAGTGTATTGCTAGCAGATATGAGCTACGGTGGGCGTTTATTATCATGCAAGCCATATGCTTGCTTACCATTAAACTCAATAAATGACATAAGCTTTGCTTAGGTAATCTGAACTTCAAGTTTTGTCGGTGTCAATGAGCTCCATCGAATAGGTATCTGTACATAAAAGCAGCAAAAATATATTACTCCTTTTGACAGATGTCAAAACGTCAAATTTGACGCTTGACAGATATGTAAATGTGAAACGCGATTCTGGAACATTTTGAAAGAAAGTTGTTGGAGTACAACCCTTTGTCTACGCTGACTATAATAACTACAATGCATCGTAACAACATCCTTAGTTTACCAAAAGAAAATCCAAAATTGTATACAAGCTTGAAAACATCAATGTTCGTTCGCACTGCGCGGGATGGCCGTCTCATCGAACCTGTAGCTCCTGCTCCTATACTAGAGTAAAAACTATTTTGTAATTTTAAAACAACAACGACCGCGTAATCAGTACAGTTTTTTTTGTATTTTCTCTATTTTTTTACAACATCATCACAGCGTTTCGATTCAATAATTGGATATTTTTTATTCATAAGTAACTAGCATGCCACGTGAATGATATATGTATAGGTAGCGGTGTCACTGGCGTACTAGGTAAGCTTAATTTAAAAGGCAGGACGTATAGCGTATTTCATTAAGCCCTGCTTTTATACATAGGCGTTTATCCGCGACTATAGAGGTTTCAGCTACCGCCCAGGTCATCTGTCCGACTTGCCCGCGTTATGTAAATGGTTGGGCGCATCGGCGAACGCGAATTTCAGCCTATACGCTTCAGCTACTAGCATACTTATGTTAGAGTCGGTCCAGTTCTGTGTAGGAACGTTTTGGAGGAGGATCATGAGGCCTTGGAAGTCTCTTTCTAGCATGAGTCTCTCTCGCCAGTGGAGTAAGAACGCCGCGCAGACGTAAAGTTGGAAGGTTGCGAACCCGTCAGATTCTGCGAGGTACGTGTCCCATAGGCGTATGGTACACGGAAGAGGTATCTCTCTAGTTAGCAGGTTGTTCATCCATCGGAATGAGAACTGGAGGTAGTCGACGCCGTGGGTCTGTAGGTGCTCATGTAGGGGAAGGTCTATGCGGCGGATCAGTTCCTTCAGTTGATTTACCTGTGGAAAGAAAATACACATTAATATAGAGAACTAGCTTTTGCCCGCGGATTCGTTTAAGAACAGGGGGTTTATCGGGATCGCCATTTTTGTACTTCTGAAAACTTGTATGCGAAATTGTATCTACTGAGCAGATTACCAGACTCCGTGATACTACTGCGACTTTATTGGAAGAAAACCAATAGTCAGTTGTTGAACGTGTGTTATCCGCAGTAAACCTTAGGCAAAAGTGCGGTAAAAGAAAAACAATAATCGACCATATCAAGAGGGTAGATGACACCCAATTTTGATTATTTAATCAAATAGTTATATTACCCAAACTATAAAACAACAAAAAATTTCAGAACTATAATCAAAAGTAAAAAAGTAAAACTTGTCAAATGACAGAAAAAATATGCACGATACAAACTGTGACGTAACAGCTATTTAAACGCAATTGTCCGAGAGAGATAGCGAGATTTCCTCACTCCATTATTTCTTAAATTCAAACTTAAAATGTTAATTACTCCCCTTTCTTGCACCCAATTCTGATATTGTTTTCACGGATACATTTATGTTTTCTTTGTGTAAAATAATGTACTAAATCAAATATAGGCAATCAAAGACCATCTAAGTTACGATTCATGAGTCTTCGGTCAGTGAACCTGGAGATATTATGCAGTGTGTGTTTCACCTAAAATGACAAACAAACTATCATTCAAATGATAACATTGAAATTAAACTACTTTACTAGTATTTTAAAGTGTTTTTCATTTTTAATAATTTTAATTTTGACACTTTACACTATAACTGTTAAAATTGACAACTATTTAAGCTATTTAAATTATTAATTCTTATTAGATTTAAGTTTACACTTTTCTCGACGTTTGGATTGCTTACAGCAACGATGTTCACGGAAAGACTATTATTTTAAAATAAACATGCGATGAACTCAAAGTCAAAATTCATAATTTCCATAAAAATGTGTAAACAATTTTTGGACACGTCAATTAACTGATATATTATTTAAAATATAATAATAAAATAAATAAAATAAAATAATCTATTAATAAATTTAAAATTAGATTAAAGATGTACTTATTAAACTAACTTAAACCAAAACTCGACTAATCTTTATATATATAAATTGTTCGTGTGTTTGTAATTAAAATCCTCCTAAACGGATGCACCGATTTCGATGAAATTTTTTGTGTGTGTTCAAGTGGATTCGAGAATGGTTAAGAATTGTTTATTTTTTATTGTTTTCGTGTGTACTGGGCAACTTCTGTCGGGAGAGCTAGTCGAATATAATATGTTAGTACTTGTAATATTAAAATTGTTTAAATTTTCTCATATTTTAAGTGAACTATGTAATGTTTTTTTGAGAAATAAACTCTTTAAACTGAAAAATGTAGCACTGAAAAATACCTCTATGAGGCTTAAAGCTTTCATGAGAAGAAGCAGGCAAGAAACTCAAGGCCACTCTTTACAATTTTATAAAATCCGTATAAAGTAGTTACATTGTACCTATGATATTGTCATACGCTTACGTAAATGTTAATTCACGGAAGCGAAAGACAATATCGAAGTTGACTGCACGAATGGTGTAGTGGTCTAAGTGTTCGCCTCGCCAATGACATTGCGCCGAGTGTTGTGGGTTCGAATCCCACACGGGACGAAACTTTGTGTGATCCACAAATGATTGTTCCGAGTCTGGGTGATCTTTGTGTCCATTGTTTGAATGTTTGTAAAGTCCCCCGCACAGGAATTATTCCTAGTGCGGGAGTTGTATATAAAAACAAATGAGGAACGGCCATGAATTGCCGTAAATGTTATAGTTCGAAAAAATGGTATTACGTGTGGTCAGAAGTCAAAGGTCATAGCCATTTCGGGGTATGTCGACTATGCTGAGTCGAATGGCATTAACCGCGAGTCTCTAGCTCTTACGGTTCTTGAGTTGAAAGATGTATAACAGACAGATGGACGGACGGTGGGACAAAGCTGTTGTATAAGAGATTTTCGAAAGCTAAAATTGATAAGCCAAAATCTGGTATATTAAGAAGGTCTTATTATAATTGTCTAATGTTCAGAAACAAAACAAGTTATTATAATGGAAGTAGATGACGCATACTATTATTAAGTGAAATAAACAACACATACAGGAGCCTATTGTGGTTGATGATAGTATTTAATTAGGTGTTCGGGACGGGAAAATATCGTCATGCCATTTTCCGTAAGGATACACGCAGTTATAGCTCTATGTTATTTTAAATAATAAAATGGAAGTTTAAATGTGAAGTTGGAGCTGTGTATAAAGAAAATCGGTAACGTTGTGGTTTTCATACTAATTACTTCATCAATAGTTGACTACACGGATGTCGTAGTGGTTTAAGAGGTCGCCTCGCCAATGCTACTACGCCAAGTGTTGTAGGTTCGAATGCCACACGGGTCAAAAATTTGTGTAACAAATGGTTTTTCTGAGTCTGGATGTTCTTTGTGTCTGTTGACAGAATGATTGTAAAGTTTCCAGACCCAGGACTTGCACCTGGTGCGGGAGAGGTATTAAAAAACAAAATTGAATGGCCATATCGAATTCTATTTATTTGTCATGTATAGTTGCTTGCGTATGGGACACTATGGTTCGTCTTAAAGTAACAAAAACATCAATCATCATGTCATTCCGGCGAATCGAAACAACGAATACGGGCAGACACTAAACGATGTAATTTTAACTGCAAATTGTATAAAAGGTTATTGATATTTATTATTAAAAACACATGTTATTAAAAAAAAATATATAGTCCATTCTAGACATCAAAATGAATTTATAAAAGCCATTGCATTTTGTACAGAAGCTACAAAGATATACAGGGTGTTTGGCAGAACGTTGAACATACGAAAATGGTGGATAGGTGGGGTCAACCCCACCTATCCACCATTTTCGTATGTTCAACGCTCTGCCAAACAACCTGTATGTAGGATATACAAGGCAGTATTATAGTTAAAGACCTAATAATATGGTAGTACGACTGTGTATGAGGTCTCAGGCAGAAGGTAATGTAATCTGTACTGTAATGATAATATAACATTAGCCCTGTATAATATAATCTGTCTCTCTGCTGGGCATGGGCCTCTTGCAGTGTGAGAAGAGTTAGGTCAGAGTCCACCATGCTCCGGAGGGCGCGAGATGACCTCCAGCCACCCTGAGGTTTGACCTGGGGGTGGTGGGCTGCATGGGCCTGCTCGCCACCCGATCAGTACCAGGTCCGAGAGGTGGCGTGCGTGTTCCCACGCGCACCTCTGAGTTGTGTTTTTGTTCCCGTACAATGGGGACAGTAGAGGAAGTGTCTCATGTAGTGGCCTACCGTTTCACACGGCGGGCCGAAACCTAGGCGGGGTCGCAATTGCATGTGAAAGCGATTCGCGCGGCAATTCGAAAACACTATGGAGAACTGGAGAACTTAGACATGCATATTACAATGCAGACAGATTTTTTTATTTAGGAACTTACTCGCCTGAACCCAGTTCCATAGCATAAATATAATACTTCAAATGATTCTCTAGCTGTCTTCAAATATGAACATTAAATGGAACTAGCTTTGTAAAAAAAGGTGGTATGTTTTGTTTTGAAAAGCCCAAATTATTAAACCGCGTGGGTTTCGCGCCTACAACACAGTGGCGAGGCGACCACTGCTAGCTACGTAATCCGTGCGGTTAATTAGGTTTATTACTTATCGGAACCTTCTGGTCTTTCAGAACGAATTTCGGCAATGGAGGCAATCTAAACGGCATTTAAAAGGCCACATATTCTAGTGCACAAGGGTATGCGTAAACAAAACTGCACTCTATACCCTAACTGACATATTCCGGTGGGATAGCAACGACTGGAGTGAGATCAAGCGCAGGATTAACAGCTTTATGTGCTTTCCGAGTAACGAGCAATGTGCAATACCACCAGTTTCCTAACTACGGGCTTGTATTGAGATTTGTTGACAGAAAACCTAATAAATTTTTGCTAGTCCGACCTGTAATTCAAACTCATGCCCTCGGGAACAGCAATTACATTATTACCGCTTCGCCACCAACACAATCGAATACAAATATTTTATTTTAGGTTGTTAACAATGATATTACTTGTCATGCCATCTATGTGATCGTAAGCAAAACATTATGTTTGTACTTTGTAACCGATACATATGACCGCATTGTTCGAGTACTGATATTACAAACCGTGTTCAATTATTAAGATTCAATATTGTTACTTCTCACCTACATATTCAAAATCGACATATTATATCTACCTGCGATACAAGAAATACCTTAGAATGCCTTACGGATTTTTGAGTGATGATTAATGTCGAAATGAGTTTTACCATTTAATTACTAGATGGCGTTTGATATACTGTGGCGAAAACGAGTGGTAGGCCACAATAACGGATTATCCTATTAAACCTAGGAATCGCTCAAATTAAGGTCGTAAAGAAGATCACAGCCAAGCAACCTTGTGCTGGGTTCCTGCAGTTATTAGGATTACAAACGATATGTCATTAGCAGGAGGACCAGTGTAACACTTGGTCCTCGCGCTGGCAGCAGAGCCACTTCCATTTTAAATTGTTAGCATAGTGCGACTTATGCTCTTGGTATTGCAAGTGTCCTGCAATTGTCCTAAGTTTAGGTAAGGGCCTAAGGACAAAATAAAAACGAATAGAGTTGCGTGTTTACTAAATAATGTAAGGTGTGGCTACTAGATGTCGCTCGATCAATAACGATAAAAGACACATTAATATTTATACGAAAATAATATTTTTATCATCTTGCTACTAGATGGCGTTTGATCAATAGAGAATAAAGATCTTTTAGGCCTACGTAAAATTTATTATTATACAACTAGCTGACGCGGCAAACGTTGTTCTGCCATATAAATTATTTCTTCACCTATCAGTATCCAATATACTTTACGGCCTACTCTCATACCTACCAAATATACTTACCTACATAAAAACTTTCATAAAATCTGTTGAGCCATTTTGGAGTGCGACCACAATAGATTTATATATATATACCTATATATAAATGTTAAGGTAGCAAGTCATGCGACCGATATGATGGTAAAGGGCCTATTGAAAGTTGCAGCATGTGATTGCAATTAGTGCATTAACGAATCTATTAAAACTGAGGAGCTAGGAGGCCCACAGTTTTTTTGGATGGAGGGGCAGTCATGTCTGAATTTTCTATAGTATTAGAGATAAAAATAAATATACTGTATTTTATATAAGACAGCTGGTGCTATGTGTCAGCCTACGACTTTGTACGCGTGGAATTTCGATATTAACGTGATATCTGTTAATGAGTAGTGTAACTAATCTTGAATATAAATTGATTGCACGGTTGGCTTAGTGGTTCAACCGCAGCACCGAGAGTTGTGGGTTCGAACTCCACACGGGACGTAAAGTTGTGTGATCCACAAAACGTAGTTTCGAGTCTAGGTATTATTTGAGTCCGTTGTTTGAATGTTTGTATAGATCTCCTCGATTTTTGCATGTTTGTATAGATGCCTCCCGTACTAGGTTTAAATTCTTGTCTTCTTACGAAAGAGAAAACAGAAAAGGGACAAGCATTTTTTTAATGATTTTTGTCTTTCTTTCTCTTTCTATATAAAATGAGAGAGAGAATGATAATGTGAATTTTGTGTGTGTATAGAGGGAAAAATCTGGCACCACAGCACCTATTTAGGAAATGCGTTCAATATTTGAAAGGTACATCATTCAAGATGAACGCAGGCATGTTCAACCTGGGCAAAGCTAGCCCACGAGACAGAAACTATTTATAGCGCAAGAGTTGTTTTTTATAAAGTAAGTGTATAATCTCACCTTATATTGAATTCCAAGTTGAGCAAATATATAATTATCCTGAATGCTATCGAGGAACTTGGAGAGACACCAGAAGGAGTCAGCCTCGATGATGTCTCGCTGTTCCTCGCTGAGCTTATCCAGGGGGAAATTGTCCAACTCCTGGCCTGGAGCCGCCTCCTGGAGGAACACCATGAAGAATGGCGTCACCAGGTCGTTGATGCCCTGGACGTAGCCTGACGCGGGGTGCCTGATTGCCCAGATGTAGAGGATGCGTTCAAACATGACCTGTAAAACAAAAAAGTGGCGATTATCATAAATGAGCTCAACAATCAGAAGGTATATAATTTACATATGTACATATTAAATAACATCTTTAGTGGGTCCCAGGTTCAATATCCGATCAGGCAACGAATCAATAAGTACTTCTATTATGATATGTCACGGATTCTGTAAATGTGCTCGGTAGAGAGCAATGGGTTCCACCGCTGCTACTGAGAATCTCCTTACAGGCAATTGAATCCAAGACCTTATGCATAGCAGTCGTATTGACTACCACTGCGCCTCCGAGGCAACAATTATTATAAACATAGTTTATTAGTCAATTATGGTCACAGCCAATTCTAATCGAATATTATGTAATAAATAGGCCTAGTGGCACTAACAAATCACTTCATATTATAAAATAAAGTCCTCCGCCGCGTCTGTTCGCAATAAACTCAAAAAGTACTTAACGGGTTTTCATGCGGTTTAGTACAAAACCTTAACAAATTATAAAACTAAAGGCACACATATCAACTCGGAAAGGGATCGTCACCATATATCCTCGCCGTCAAATAGACGTCAACCTAACAAACATGTAACCAAAGCGGATCAGCAACTCCGGCACGCCGACTCGGGGACGGGTAGGCGACGCCACGCTTACGCTGCGCTCACTTAAATCATATTAATATGGATATTTTCTTACTCCTTCAATAAGTTTTCATCGTTATTTTTTGTTTGAAATCGAACCTACAAATTCAATAAAACACGTGCGCAATACGACTGGTTGTTGTCTTGTGAATGACAACACGTTCGGCAACAGTAGTGCACGGCGAGACGTAAGCGCGGGGACGACGAGCCGTAAGCGTGGGGACTGCAAGTTAACCACGCACCGCACCGCACTTCGTGAGCTTGTCCCGAGGCATCCGAAGCGAGGCGATTACGTTACGATTCCGATTAGTGTGCGTTGCAGTAGGGAGTTTCATACAAAGTGTACTACACAGCTCGAGTTGATACGGTGGCGATCCCTTTCCGAGTTGATATGTGTGCTATGACCTTAAACCTTCCTCATAAATCAGTCTATCTATTGGTGAAAACCGCATCAAAATCTGTTTAGTACTTTTTGAGTTTATCGCGAACGAAAGACAGGTGCGGCTAGTGGCTTTGCTTTGTAATATGTAGGTAGTGATGTTCTATACGCGTGATTAACTTTTATTATTCATACTATGACGTCAATGTCCATCTTCATCAATTAAATGCAAAGTTATTTCATCACGCTGTTCGTAGTACACAATAAGATCATAATCATTTCTATAAGTATAAGTTTCTGTTAAGTCAAAGTCAAATATCATTTACTCATTTAGGTCACAAAGTAACACTAATGAACGTCAAAATATATAGGTTAGTGAGTTAGATAAGTCACTGAAGCTACATTTAGGTTAGTTGCTAGGTTCAGGTAAAGGGTAGAGCCTATGAGAAGAAACCTGCAAGACACTTACGGCCACTCTTAAATAAATCGCCAATTAAATATAATTTCCGTATTTTACAACTCATATCAACAAGGTGTTGCAACCATTATACTATATGCTACTGACTTTAAAAAACTAAAGATAATAACGATAATAAGTTAATAATATTATAAAGATTAAATAATTTGGGTCTAGTTATATTTTTCAATATAAATCTAAAATAGGATGGCATGATGGCGCAAACACTTACACTTTGTGACAATGCAAAGGCAATCCGTGACTAAATGCGGTTGTGGATTTGTACTTTTCAATAATAATCAAAATGAGAAGCAGGATACTTGATAACATCACATATAATCACGAGGTACCTTTACATTACTAAATTGACTTATAGGTAATACAGATCTTGGAATCCTGAATGCAACAAGCAACTAATGCCATGAGTTTTTGTCAGTTAAGTAGTCGTCGACTAAATAATAACCCTTCCGAATGAGCTGTATTTTAACGACGCTTTTAAATTTAAGCAATGGTAAATTAATTATAATAATAGGTAGTTTATTAATAAACGTATACCGAGTCCCGCAAATGTATTGTGAACTTTATGTAAACGATGATATGGGCCGGCTAACTTATGTTTATTTCTAGTGTTTA
Source organism: Catocala fraxini (assembly GCA_930367265.1). Taxonomy (NCBI): domain Eukaryota; kingdom Metazoa; phylum Arthropoda; class Insecta; order Lepidoptera; family Erebidae; genus Catocala; species Catocala fraxini. Next base: position 17,460,606 of record OV884043.1, read on the forward strand.
CGTTATGAATATAACTATTCTTATTATATAAGTGAATATTATGTTTAATAAACATAATGTTAGGAAATGGGTCATTCCATAATCGCGGGTGCAACATTTAAACGCATGTTTCATGTAATTAAATAAAAACATTTTTAATGAAATAAGTATTTAAAAGACTACATTTTAATATTTTGACTTTATATTAGATTTCAAGGATTAATATTTTAAAAGCCAGGAGGAAGGTTCAAATTGCCATCACGGGTGCAACAAATTTGGCCCAACCTTTCCAGATCATAGACATAAAACGCATAAAACTGTTAATTGTGATACATTTAATATGTTATGCTTTAATATTTTGTAAGGTGCTTAAGTAACAAAGTAATAAAAATCAAAACTCTAAACAAAACAAAAATAAGTAATGAATTATTCATTTTTTAAATTAATCGCGGGAGCAACATCAAATTATCGCGGGTGCAACCAGTCTAATTGAAGTGAATATATACATAAATTTAACTTATATAGGAACAAAACGAGAGATCAAATCATATTTATTACTAATTAGTATACTTTTGTTGTCGCTTATATTAATTATTTATTTTCAAATACGTCAATATTCGCCGAAAATTCTATGAACATATTGTTACGTGCTGCGTTCGACGGATAAGAATATAAACAATATTACCGACTAAAACACGTTTTATTCAGACACACAATTATCTTTAAAACACAACAAACACTATACCACACTTTTTCACTGTACTGCTTCAAACTCCGTAGTATTTCCGCATCCGTTCGCTTCGATGAACACTTGATCGCTTACGATTGTAAAACTGCCTAGGCGGTGCGCGTGCGCCCTATTTATACGCGGGTAAAGCGTTTCTAGAGTTTTCTAGTAACGTTGTACTTGGTATGTAAACAGTACGATGATTCGAGAAAGTACCAGCATTCTCTCTAAGATTCTCATACCGTACTACGTAGTTCCGTAAGATGTCAATAGATGGCGGTGTAAATTATTAGACGAAACTGCCGAGTCTTTCCCACAATGCCGAGAGATGTCACTGGGCGTAACAATATTATTTCCATCAGTCTTTTTTTCCGGCGCTTCCAACTTCTGATAATATCATCAAATTGCACGTCTGCTATGTCATTAACCATTTCTGTGAAACGTTTGCCATCAATCATCGTCATAAACTGTACTCTGGTTTCTCCATGCCTGCATTCTTCCTTTGGATCTGATTCTAGCCAATATTTTCAAATCTACATCTGTCTCCATTTTCCTTTTCATTACTTCTCTCCGTTTGGAATCACGAGCCCATTCCCGACGGAGATGTTCGGCATGAAGCTCAGGATTTTCTTTTAATCTCCGCCTATATTTCTGCGAAGCAGTCTCCTTGAGTTGCTCTGTTGTCACTTTAACCGATAATTCTGTTAAACATACAGAATGTAATATAAACACACATATTAAATATATACCAGCAATCGTATTCAGCATATATAATTAGTCAAGGCATATCAAAACAACAAAATACGTAATTAATCACACAAAAAGGTTAAGTGACAAAAAAGTTGCACCCGCGATCTGACATCAAGATCGAAGGTGCAACCAATTTAAGTTATCATTTATTTTAACCTAACAATCATTACACTCTTAAAAACGATTAATTTAAGTTTAGTTTTGATTTCTTCTTACTTTTGCAAAGTTTCAGAATGATAGTTCTTTATTTCTGTGAAAGAAGTAAACTTTTATATTTTTGTATCGCGGGTGCAACAAGTTAACAGTGTATTCTAGCAGTCAATAATGCTTAATAAATAACAACATATACTTACATTTTTTGGAACACAAGGATAAATGAATATTGTCACTTTATGTTTAGCCGGTAAAACATAACCTTAAACTGTCAGCAACAGCTGTTTCGCGCCAGTGTTGCTAGGTATGATTTTACAGTTTGTACCAACTCTTCAGATGGTAATATTTGCAAAAGCTCCAAAAAATCAAATATGGAGTAAAATCAAATAAAAATAAATTGAATATTAAATTTCGACTTTCTTCTTTGCATTAATAATAAGAAAAAACACTAATAGCGTGATTAAAAAATTAATGTCGGGAATCGTCTATAGCGGAATCGTCGAAATATATATTGCGACGCAACAGTAAGTATGCCCATTTCCTTAAATCGATCTTTCAGGGAAACTCGTGAACCTAAATTATAAATACTACGTACTGCACGCTTTTGGAGAATAAAAATTGTCTCAATATCAGCTGCCTTGCCCCACAATAATATACCGTAGGACATGACACTGTGAAAGTAACTGAAGTATACTAGTCTCGCAGTATCTACATCAGTAAGCTGTGTTACTTTCCAAATTGCGTATGCGGCTGAGCTAAGATTCCCTGCAACACACGATATATGAGCGCCCCACTGAACTTTGTGATCTAAAGTCAAACCTAGAAAAACTGTCGATTGTACGAAAGTAATAATTTCATTATTTAACATTTGGCAATGTAAACTTGATACATTTCAGAATGAATAGATAACCTAATATGATTTTACTACTAGGCTGAGGGACTGAGGCCTATTTTATTCAAGAAACGAATCGTTTTACCCACGGACAGTTAATTTTTGACCAATCGAGTCCACTATACTCGGCGCAGCGTCAGTGGTGAGGCGACTACTTGACTCAGAGTCAGTACGCCAACTAAGCATCAAAGAAAAGGAATGTGACCAAATATGAGACTCTGCGGAATATTAGTCAAAACGCAGTAGCAATTTTACTATTTTTACGGCGGTCTCTATGCGGGTCATACTTTCCCAGGCGATCCCAGCCTATGCCAGATCCCAATGCAATGAGCCGGCCATTTAATTAGTATATTTGCTGACGGTGATCTCTTTTACTAAACTCTTTTTCCCTCTCCCCTTTCTTTCTCAAGAAATCATTGTTAAAATCTGTTCAATAATATCACTTGCTCTAAATTGAACTGTACTGTGAGAAAGTTCAATTGTAGTATGTTCAAACTGGTAGTAATACCAGTTTCATAAAAACATACCTATCTCTATCACCACCAATTTATATCTGTATCCCTAGTACCCGTACCTATTCTTTAAAACCTATTGTATCTGGCTTCTGGTGTGCCACTGCGACTCAATAGGTTAATTAGTATTAAAAAGCTAAATAGCCCACCTGCACAGTGATCTGTTGGAACAGCGCCACAAGCGGGCTCATCCTCGGTATGTCTATATGTATCTGTCTGTAGGTGTCATCGTCCCTCTCCGAGTCGTAGTACTGTCGCACCAGGTGCTTGTAGTCAGCTCGCTTTCGCTCCAGGGTCTCCACGCGGCGCTCTGCATTTGGGGGCAGGTAGCCGGCTAGAAGACGCCATGTTACTGCTCTAGCCTGAAAACAAGAATTCAATATTGTATTACTAAATAGTTTTTTCCCGCTGCTTCGCTCGCGTAAAAGTTGATTAGGTTATGTGAGTAACAGTACTTCTTTTTTAAATAAAATACAATCTATGTTACTCGGTGATAATATAGCTTTCCAATGGTGAAAGAATTTTTAAATCGCTTCAATAATTTTTGAGTTAAATCTCTAAAAACAAACAAAAAGTCAAATATTGCTTCTTTGTAATATTGGTATAGATTTAAAATTAACGTTTGTTTATGTGTCAATTACTAATCCTGACACCACTTAATCAACAGAGCTCGTTTTTCGCAACGTTACTTACAGTCCACCCACAACACAGCAATATATGAAATTTGCCTCAGATATTAAAAACACACTGACACTGCATAGGTGGCGTAATGGGTAGTGGTAGTCACCTCGTCATTAGCAAGTGCACTGTGTCTTGTGAGTTTGAATTAAAAGATTGTGTGATACACAAATTGTTGTTCCGACTCTGGTTCTTCTTTGTGTCTGTAGTTTGAATATTTGTAACGTACCCCGCAATACAAGATTTAAAAATATAGCGGTCGTTTCCTTTCTTTTTTAAATAAACTAAGGAATGGCTCAAATTTTAAAATATTATAAAAATAATGAGAATGGGAATGGAATTTTGTGTGTGTGAAAGATTAAATAGCAGCGATAGCTCAGTGGCGAGACCAACAGACTGCAATGCAAAGGGTCTCGGGATCGAACCCACGTCGCGCACCACTGACTTTCGGAAGTTATATGACTTTTCGAAATTATGTGCGTATTGATTGATAATTATCGCCTGCTCCGTGCCTCGGAGAGCTCGTTAAGCTGTCGGTCCCTGCTGCCGTGAACATCTATGGCAGTCGTTATTGGGAAAGTCAGTACCCTCTAATATCCTGACACTGGTCTAGCCTTAGGGTATCGTTAGCCTTCGGGTTGCGAAGGTCAGGTGGCAGCCGCTCCGTGTAAAAACTGATATCCAGTCAAATCCGGTTAGACTAGAAAAGCCGACCCCAAGTGACTTGGGAATAATAAAGGCTAGAGAGAAGAGAAAGATTAAATTGTATGGGATTTAATCTGGCATTTATGGCACCTATTTAAAAAGGATATCCCTATTTGCAAGGTACATTATTCCAGATGGAATTAGCGTATATCTTTACATATCTACAACCTGGGCGAAGGTGGGACAAGCCTATAAATAAAAATATCTCCTATTTTCTGAACATTAGAGATACTTTTAATTAACAGAGCTTCATTAGTTTTAAAATGGTATAGATAGATATACTCGTACATACTGTCTCTATTGGCCTTTTCATCTATTTAAGATGTTTTAAGCAGTGCGTGATTGTTTTAAACACTTCTTGAAGTGATTATTTGGTCCAATTCTAGCGCGGCAAGGTCACCGTCGACTGTAAGCCTTGTATTAAAAGAAAACATTAATAATTCAGTCATGCAGGTAGATAAGAACTTTGTAATGTAAACACGGTTACACATCAAGTTAGACACCCAATATACGCATAACTATGTTACATACAAAATAGAGAATTGTAGGAAAAAGACAGTGCATAATGGTGTCGATGTAATGGTAAGTATAGAGCGTAACAAAAATATAACGCATTCTCTCGCACGATTCGTAGCGTTCAACTTCTAATACTTCTAAGTCCAAACAGTCTAGGTTGATGTGTCGCTGTGTGTACTAACTCAAATATTTACATTTTCTATATCAGTATTTGTTTGATTACTGACCTTTGGTCTGCTTTCTAGCTACACGCCTACATCTATTAATTAAGTGAAGAGAATCATATTTTCTAAATAAAATTTTAAAACCTGTTGTAACACAGCAGTATAATAGGTTTTTAATTATATCTGGCAACCCAAGACTTAATTTAACCTGTTAAAAGTTAAATAGTTCGGTATAAATGATGGCGTTTGTCAATTTGATTTGTTATAAAAATAATAATACCCGCATTTTGGGACAGTAGCTTTATACAAGTCCAAAAGCCTTGTCTGCTGTACTAAAATAAGTAATTATATTGAATCTAGCATTAGCTTGCATTTAGTGTGTCTTGGCTTTGAACTGATCCACAACATACAAGTTGAATAACAAAGAGAGAACAAGATAAACTACTCTTTGCTAAGCAGAAATAATCAGAATTCAGTTGAATGAATAAATCAATGAAAGACAGATGAAAACAAAAAAAAATTACAGACGGCCAGATGCATATCAACTGCTGTATTTGGTTGACTGAATAAGCAAGATTCATTCAAATCATGTGATATATTAATATAAATAATTAAATTACATTATTTTGCCTTTAAGAAACTTAGTGTAAACATAATAAATCATATAGTCCTAGTAAATCCAAGTCTTATCCTAGAACCTAAGCTATACCACTGACAGCATTTTAGAGATTACCTGATCTGCAAGTGACATTATGCATAAAAATATGCTTAAAACTCATTTGCAAATTCGTGAAACAAAAAAATTATAAACTATTTGGAATGATCTTGGAACTATAATATTATATATACTATAAATAATACTTGAATAAAAGTAGTGGTAAGCCCTTAAATACATCTTTGTGACAATGTACAATATTATCTTAAGAGTCTTTAAGAAGGTAGCATGGTGTGACGTATGTATATACGCGCAAACAACATATAAGTTTATGAGGAACCTGGAATCGAACGGAGCATCATTCGTCTAGCCACACTGAAACCAAGCGACGCGCGAAGGCGTATCATACGTCTAGCCGCAACGAAACCAATCTACAGACTAAGCGACAAGCGGAGTTGGTTTCTGTGTTTTATACGTGGCAATATTTATAGTCGTCGCGCCGCACGCACACACGCTCAAGAATTCAGCGTAAAATTGTATAATGTTATTTACTTGTCGCTACTTGGTGTAAACGATTATTGTACACATTAGTGCTGGCGTTACTTGGAAGAACAATAAGTGGGATATAAGAAGGCTTACAAATTGTAAATATATTCTCAGTTGAATCAGTCTACGTGTTTCAATATAACCCCAGCTACGGACCTGGCTTATGCCTGCCGGCTGATCTATAACCCTAACGGTTTTACAAGCTACGGACCTGGCTCATGCCCGCCGGCTGATAATGCGTTAAAATGGCAACCATTTAGCAAACCTTCCCAATGTAGAAGATTGTTTTCTAAACTCTATAAACATAAGTAAATTTCACATACAAACATGTAACTAAATACAGTGCACCTCAAACTTATTTTAACTTTAGCTCATACTAATGAATCTTTAAACTTCAACTATAGTCATTTAAGTTAATCATGATAGAACTCACTACAACCTAATTACATTACTAAGACTAACATGGCCATGGAAATATGGATGTGATACATCTCTGCCTACCACTTTCGTGACATACAGAAGTAAGTCTATGTATATGTATGTAAATACCAATAGTTATAAATAAGCCAAACTCCTTTAACCTCCTAAACAGCAGCAGTCTATATTTTTTTAATGTGGGTGATTGACATTTGCTCATTCCTCTCATTTTGAAAGGGGACCAAAAAGGGTATGTTCGACTTATCCAGGGAAAGATGGAAAGTCTGGGTCCTACTGACTAAACCTACCATGGTGTGCATACTTCTGCCTTGAATGGTGGGTTGCTGGAACTGAAGCTGCTTAAGCTACCCACCCAGAGACGTGGCCTCCTGCCTGACACAATTGGTTTTCAATAATTAAAGACATAATCAGGCAGTCCAAGTTTGTACAAAATTATCAAGAAATAATACATAACATAAGTGAAATTTGATCATTGTCATATATATAAAGGGGAGACCAAGTGGGCCCTGCCTTTCCCAAGATGTTTAGTGTCAACTTCAACAACAAGAAAAGATTTAAGTTTGTTTGTAAGCTGTTGCTGTTTAAGATCCAGGCCCTATAGCCAGGATATGGCCCCTATTCTTGTTTTTGTGTATTAATTTATCAAGGCAGTCAAAATAGTCCATATAATTAAAATTACATTACTTTAGCTAAGTCACTTGACATAGTAAACCAAGGTAATATTAAAGAATGACATGAGTCACAATATTACCCTGACATAAAACCACAACTGATTTAAAGAGGATCTAAGTAATATTAGTCATATTATGTTTTATTTAATAAAACAAACATTCAATACACTGTATTATTGTCTTCTATTTACGCGAATATTATTCATTGAAATTAAACTGCTTTGAGCCACACTGTATATAGGAAAAAGACCCATACAAATAGGTACTTAAACGGTGAATCTCACCACCATCCTAAACAGTTAGCTACCGTGGGAATGTCTTTGTTTCAGAGAGCCCATGGGATCTGTGACAAGAAACACCTGGACGCCGAGCTTCAACATGTCAAGCAAGTACTGCAAGACAACAAGCTCCAACAGCCGCGCCGCTGTCACAGATCCCGAGAAAAGCCAGCCACAGTCGAGCGCCAGCCTGCTATACTGCCTTATGTAAGGGGTGTCACTGACAAGATTGGCTACATCTTGAAGCGAGCTTCAATCAACACATACTTCAAGCCGCCAACGAAGATAAGTCAATTTTTACCATCCGTCAAGTGCCAACTACCTTTACAAGATGCAGGGGTCTATAAAATAGATTGTGACTGCGGACTCTCATACATTGGTCAAACCAAGAGAAACATAGGCACCCGCATAAAAGAACACATAGCTGATGTAAAACACCAACGCTCGTTGAAGTCTGCTGTGTGTGAACATGTGCAACAGGGGACCAACCACTACCTGAGATTTGACAAACCACAGATTCTCGCTAAAGAACACCGATTCCTACCAAGGATGCTTCGCGAGGCTATTGAAATCAAAAAACATCCTAATTTTAATAGAGAAGATGGTTGGAATGTACCACCAGCTTGGGATCCAGTAATAGAAATAGTCAAACCCAAGAAGAAGCAAACCACAGCTAGACTTCATGATACTTTGAGCTCATTCTGCGTAAATAGAAACACCAATGATTAAATTATGTTCGGGTACTTTGAAATAACTACACTGGAACATTGAGACAACTGCCATCTTAGTCTCCCCGTGACCATGGCTGCTGAAAAGCAACCGAAACGTCGGGGAAAGTGTAAAAGTAAAAATAAATTAAATCTAAATAGTTTAATAATAATTTAATTAGCTTAAAAATTAGTAAAGTTTAATAGTAGTAGTAGTGAAACAATTTTCAAAATTTTGTAATAAAGTGTCAAATAAACAACGCGATAAAATCCGTATATAGCAGTTTAATTTCAATTCAATACACTGTATTAATTTTATCATAATTATATCAATGGGTTTTTACTGTTTAATAAAGTTAATACTATTCATACCTACATAAAATGAAACAATAAAGGCTGTTGTACCCAAAAACATTGTTTCAAACGGGACCAGCAATAACTTACCATAGTTAATCAATCATAATTAGGTAGTGTTAATGACTCATCTCAATATGACAAACAATATTACTTACTTTGACTGGAATACCAGACCAACTGAGTTGCTTCAGCTCGTCTAGATCTATCACAGTGCTATCGTGTAGCTGCTGGAACCGTTCAAGCTTGGATTCACTACTTTCTTCCCTAGAAGTCAAGGCCGATAGCCTCACGGGCCGCGGCCGTCCAGGATAGTGACGCAGCGGCCCTGAGCTCCCAGCACCGCCCACCCGCCGGATTTCATTCTTCTTCACTTCAACAGCTTCAGCTTTAGGTTTTACACTCTCACTCTCAACTTTTACGTCATTTTTGTTTACGTTCTTACTACTATTCCTATGCGAATTTATCACGTTCAAAGCGGCGGTTTGCGATATGGCCTTAGATATTTTAGTTTCAGCGATTCCAGATATGATATCGTCGTCGCCCAGGTCCCAGGCGTCGTTCACTGACGCCTGAAACTGTTGATACGATGACCCAGACATAACCTCGGCACGTTTGACCGTCTGACAAGGCCTGCCCGGGACTGCGCGCTGTGGTGTCCTCCAGAATGTGTCAGACAACAATCCGTTCTTGTCATATTCGGGTTGGTAGCTTTCCATAATAAATTACAGCCGTGAACATTCTAAATAACTTTGTTGGACAACAAAAAATTAAGGTGAAAATGTTGTTGATATGACATATCACTGGACTGACCATAGACAACTTGCATTCCAACCTACATAAGTTCTGCTTAATGCTTATGACGTGCCGTGTAGTTTTACCTCTATCGTAACACGTAGAATAGACCGAGATGCAAAGTATTTACATTCCATTACAAGCGTTTCTCTATTTCAAAAGAGTCTGAATAGAGTTTATTTATGCCACTGGTTTACATTTACCATTGCCATTAAAGTTACAATGGCTACATTAAAGGTAGTGAGAACCAAAGACCACAATATAATATACGATAGTGAGAACTTGTTTTCATACAAATATCAAAATATGTTGTTACGTTCAATCACCATTTAGTAAAAAAAATATTAAGCAGTCATTATTAAAATTACGTGGATGTTGTACCGCAAGTGAATAGTAGCTGTTTTATGTCTGTGCTGTTTTCAATTATGACGGCTTTTCAATTGAATAAATTGAACAATTAGCTTAGTAGTTTAAAAGGCCACCTCACTAGAACTACATCTGCATAGAGAATTTTGTGGTTCTATAACATACACTACCATACATAACAAAAACTTGCGTGTTCACTTCCACAAAAGGTTGTCCTGAATTTGGGGGTTACTTGTGTCCGTTGTTTGAATGTTTGTAAAGATTATAAAGTGTGCCAGGCGTCGCCTACAGCGGTGTTGACCTATGCTGTCGAGTCAGATGCTTTTCGTAGGTCAAATAGGCCACTTGGTACGCCTGTAGCGTCTATTCTATTCTTCTTACTACCTACTTCTTATTATAATATAGAAATCTTAATTCCGTTTCAACGTGACCTCGTCTAGCCGTGTCCACATACACATTATTCACTATGTCAGCGTCTTACTAAATTGTTAATGGCTTTGCACAAGTGATATATATTTTTATATTATGACCAGCATAGCATTTTATTGGGTACTTAAAACATACGTAGTCTTATGGTCTGAAGGGGTCAGTAAAAGCGTATTAAGCCTACGTTTCGCCAGTTGTGGTTTTAGGTCTTACGTACACACGTAGGTATGCTTAGGTGACGATCCATTTATTGTGTAGGTACCAGGCATAGTTTCAGATTAAAGAATCTTGCGCATGGTTTTGTAGGGTAGAAGGCCAAGGGGTGCTAATTTTCACACAGCCAATGACCTGAAATGAACCTTTATTTTTCGCATTTACACGTCCGCTAAAGTAGACTTAGTGCGCCACATAATTTTCGGTCTAGAGCGTCAGATATATGAGCGTTCTATAAGATTACATGAGTAAAAAACCAATGATATAAAAAGTTACTAAGAGATTACTGTAAAAAGGTTTGAAAACTAAAACAAACTTAAACATTTTAACTTACTTGTCATATTGTAGTAAGGAAAATTATACGCGTCATCTAAGCACTAAAAAATAGGATAAGCCGTGTATTTTTTGATTTTATGAATGTTTCAAAAATATTTTTGAAGTATACAACCATACAGATTTTTATAAATTGTGGAATCTTCTGCAGTGTATAAATATTGTTTTAAAGAACAGCTAATAAAATCGTTTGAATGTACCACGACATCTATAACAATGTCTCGAAATTTAGTGCTAAGTGCCCGTTTCCATGCGGCTTATTAGATCAATATTCCCATGAAATCTCGTGTAATGTAGAAAATTGTGTTAGAAATGGCTAATCCGAATCCAGAATTAGATACATCGTCAATGTTTATGCAAAAAGGCGATGGCAATAATAGTCCCGTCAGATCCGCATCTTCGTCACGGAGAAATTCCGCAGTCAAAGAAACTGTCCAAGTACCTACCGAAGCGATCACTGTAAAAGACTTTTTCGATTTTATGAAAACAGCATACCAAGTTTATGAACATTTAGAAGGTGCAGAAGATGAAGGATCGAAGATAGACTGGGAAGAATTAACAAAATTAACGGTAATTAATCATGTCATTGAACAAGAAGAGCGGGATCTTCTTTACCAAACAGCTTATGATGATCCAAAGCCGGTAATTAGCAAGAGCGATACTATCATTGAAAAGAAACATAGTGAAGAACGTGTGGAAAAAAAATATAGTTGCAGCGAAATTGAAGGTATACCTAATATTTATTATGCTGGGGCCACACTAACGGGAAATGCCGTTAATTATCCTGATGATGGACGTTTAACGTAGGTGTAGTCATGACTTAACGGGATAATTTGACAACGGCAATCACATGCCCGCATGCCGTTTACAAATTCAAGGAACATTAGCTCCAATTTTATCGCCAAGAGTGCGCATTCACGTTGCACGTTCAAGTGTAGCCACTAACTTTACCGCGTTAATAATTAACACAACATTTATCGCGATGATAGGCATTGACGTTTCCCTAGTGTGGCCCCAGCCAAAGACTACAATATAATATACGGATAGCCCCAGCATAAGTAAGAAAATACCTTTAGTAACTATGCGCTATAAAAAGTCATTAAGTATGTAGCTTAGTTACAGAAAATGTAAAATTTAATATGATCTTGTCGGCTGTTAACTTAATTTAACAACGAATTTATATAAAGTAATGTAAATATAATTAAACACATATAGTATATATATGTTACGGCTAATAGCCGAAGTACGGCTACACCTAGTTTTAGCCGGCTACAACTCAAAAGTAACCTAACATAACCTAACCGCATGTGGCCAGCTGCACCTAGTTGTAGCTGGCTAATCTTAAGTTTATGTTCACACCCACCTTTAGCCGTAACATTTATTATATAGTTTATATTTTAATCAATCTGTCATGATATAGGTAATTTTACATTTTGTCTCACAAATGGCTACTCTTTGGTAATACTGCCATCTAGTTACACATTTTGATAAAATCTTATCTAAACGTGGGCTTTCAGGAAAAGGGCGGCGCAGATGTATACCAACTGATGTTAGAGTTGAAATGCTTGGCATCTGGACGGAAGCCAATTTAAACTGTAAATTGAATGATGTCAGTAAAAAGTATCATTATAATATATAACACAATAAATATTCTTAAGATTTCACATATTAGTCATTAGGTGCTGCTTATTTGAATGAATGTTTTAGGTAGTCAATGAAGGAATATTGGATTCTATTCTCCCATACCTAGTTGGTTATAAAAAACCGTCTAAAACGACAAGCCTTTATACTCCTATAATCAAGAAGTCTTCATCTGGATCTGTAGACATTAAGAAACCTGCAAGTTTTGGAGGCAAGTTAATTTTATACACTACGTATAGGACAAATGGATAACTATCAGAATGCAAACATATTTAAGTCATTTTATTAGTTCTAAAAAGCTATATAGGTACACACGGCTACACATCAAGTTAGACACACTATATATACGCATAACTACGCTACATACAAAATAGAGAATTGTCGGAAAGGGACAGTGCATAGTGATGTCGATGTAATGGTAAGGATAGAGCGTAACAAAAATATAACGCACTCTTTGCACGATTCGCAGTGTTCAACTTCTAATAGTTCAAAGTCCAAACAGTCTAGTTTGATGTGTCGCTGTGTGTACTATTGCTAATTGTAATGTATAACTATAATAATAGATTATTTATTGTATTTGGCAAAATACTTATAGTCATGCATTTTAGGTTTTTTGGACGATAAAGATTCTAGAGATCGCCTTGGCAGACGTAAATCATCTGTTATTGCAATGCAAGATCGCGTCAATCAGAAACAAGAGTAAGTTAACCTTGTAAAAATTTATAAGTAAATGATGAATATCAAACTATGTATGTATATATACTTAAATTTCAGTTATTTGCATATCATCCGATATGGTCTAGTGGCTAGGATACCTGGCTCTCACCCAGGAGGCTCGGGTTCGATTCCCGGTATCGGAATATCTTTTTGTCATTTTAACGACTTAGATAAATACATATTTTTCTAGTGGCGACGTCGAAATTCATGTCTGCGATGAAGTGAAAGGTCTTAAAAAAGATTTTAGATGTCCTCAAAAGCTTTTGGTATCGAAAATGGGATACTTCGCCGATGTAACAGCCGGTCAGAGATTGGAAGATATGGATATATCTGTTCATTGTGATATACAGGTAATACATCAAAAAAACATATAAAAAATACATAATATACATAGTTGGTTGATGTAGTTATGTAAAGTATTTTAAATTGTTTGGCCTTGATATGGTTTTATTGTTTTCAAATATTGAGAACGGCGTGTAAATGTAGGTACCTACTTAATTTCATTAGTTTATCTAACAGTAGGTACCTCTACTGTAAGTAAATAAAATTAAGCAGATAATATTTATTATTTTAATGAATGTTTTAATTATCTTTTATCGTGTATATTTGATACGTGACTGACAATATAGATAATTTCAGATCTTCGACTGGTTAATGCGGTGGGTGAAGAGAGACACCATCTTAGTAGCCGACTGGCCGCTACTAGATCCCCACAATGTCGTTCCAATACTTGTATCTGCGTCATTTCTTCAGGTAAAGCGGATTGTGCTCATACGTTCGGTCGAACAAAAACCGTTTTTATAAAGCCGTTCGATAAACTTCGGTACCTCCTTTAGTTGACGTACTTACTATAATAATATAATACTTGTTGCAAGCACACGTGTTGCCATCGAATTGTAATCGTTGGTTCTATAAGCGTAATAAGATTATGTACACGTAATGCTATTGACCTACTGATAAAGTAAGTTCATTAGTAGATCAACGGATAAAAGGTTGTTAAAGTGAGGACTACCATGTCAAGGGAGCCTTCACTTGCTTACCTACATCAAGCAGTGTGAAATTAATTTAAAAGTAAAACTAAAACAGAAGGCGTACGTGTAAAAAAATATTTGATGTGTTCTCAATAGGATATTACAATTGACGTGCGTTTAGGTACGGCCCTGGTACTCTAAAATACTAGCTTTGGCTTAGTTTAGACTTTAGACCACCCACAAATTACACATATACCATACTAGCATGTCCTAACTACACAAACATTTTCGGAGATGAAAAAAATTTATAAAATAGTAAATATAATAAATACTGTGTCTAATAAATAAAATACTGTAAGAAATTACGTTATTATAACAAATTCAAAGCTCGTATTTTAAGAATTTGGCTTAAAGTCTTTCTGCCCTACTTAATCGAAGTTATCTTATGATTACCACCTTAAGGAATCCTCGAAATCGGAGTTCTTAGATAAAATTTGTATAAAACTCTCAGCAGCAGCATGAAAAGTCCTTGCCCCACTTGGCGCCCTAGATTTTATTGAAAATGAAATGGAAATCTTAACCCTTTTTTATATCACAGAGCAAAAAAATACATAGCATATAAAAATAATGCAGCGATTTTGTGTAGATGGAGCCGCTTCTACATGACTGCTTGATCTATTGTCACGCACACATGAGCGATATCGTCAAGACCTCCACAAACTTGGCGTGCTTAAGCGACGCCCTGCTTTCCAGGTACCTACACCAGAAATACTAAGTACCGCTCTAGCTATATAAGTTGTCAGATAATCTGTACAATACTTATTAAATTGGTAGTGGCACTCGCTAACTCTTTTTGATCGCATTATTAAGGTTTTAAACATTTGACAAGATAACGATGATATCTAGCAAGTCAGCTTCTCCGTTTACAAATGATCGACACGAATTTCTACTAGCTAGTTCGTATCTACTGTTTGTTGAATGAGTTGCAAATAGCCTTTTGTAGCTTGTGGACTCTTTGATCACGATGAATCAATATCGGTATTGCATTGTTAACAGTTAACAGCCACAAGGGACAAAATTACTAGTATGTATTACTGTAGACAGCATTGCGCATCTTTAACCATGGAATTCATATTCACCAGAGTATTATATAATACAAGGTTATATTTAGCTTCAACCCTAGGTGAAGGCACTTTTGTTCCAGCTTCAGCAAAATTCCAGGTTTAAAGCAAGTGTTCTCGGTCTCTAATATTTTGCTGTGAATAAAATACTATCCTTATAATCTTCAATACAGGCTAGCGGCAATGTACACGAACGTGGAGCTGGAAGGTATTAAAGACCGCAAGGACAAGATCCAGTCGCGTCTGTACTGCAAGATGATCTTGTCCCTCGCTGAGCCGGTGCCGGAGACACTCAGAGGACACTACTCTACGCTCGCCACGCTCTTTAAGTGCAACAAGTGAGTTAGTTTCAGCTGTAAGGCGAGCTAAAGCAAAGAGTCGTCGAAATATAATAGGTCGGGGAAAAGTCTTTTCGCATATAGTCTGTATAAATTTTGTAATAAAATCTCTTTGGCTGTACTAACTGTATCTGGCTGGTTTTGATACCATTTAAAAAGGTTACATTTCAAAAAAATTAACAGTTTAGTAAAATATTGTTTTCCGCCGGTTTTTCATTTGTTTTTCTTTCTGCCAAAATAAGTGAATCTAATGAAGATCAGCGATACATTTTCAAATTTTATTACAAAAAAGGAAAAAATGCAATGCAAGCCGCGAAAAACTTTTGTAACGTTTATGGACCTAATGCGGTGTCAGTAAGAGTAGCACAAAGTTGGTTTAAACGTTTTCAATCCGGGAATTTTGATGTCAAAGATGCACCTCGCTCTGGTCGCCCTGTCACGGATAAAATGGACGCCATTTTTGAAAAGTGGAGCTCTATCGGCATATCTGTAGTTACGACATAGCTGAAGATCTGAGAATTGACCACAAAACAGTTTTGACCCATTTGAAAAAAGCTGGGTATACAAAAAAGCTCAATATTTGGGTGCCACACGAGCTCACTGAAAGAAACCTAATGAACCGTGTACTGTACTCATTTGCGATTCTTTATTGAGACGTAATGAAACCGAATCATTTTGAAGAAATTAATAACTGGTGATGAAAAGTGGATCACGTACGATAAGAACGTGCGAAAAAGGTTCTGGTCAAAGGTCGGTCAGGCTTCACAGACTGTGTCAAAACCCGGGCTAACTCGCAATAAGGTAATGCTTTGTGTATGGTGGGGTTGGAAGGGTATTGTTCATTATGAGCTTTTACCGCCGGGCAGTACCATCGATTCGGATCTCTACTGCCAACAACTGATGAGATTAAAGCAAGAAATTGAGAGAAAGTGGCCGGAATTAATAGAAAGGGTGGTCTTTCATCACGTTAACGCGACCTCACACATCTTTAGTCACTCAGCAAAAATTAAGAGAGTTTGGCTGGGAGGTGTTAATGCATCCGCCATATAGCACTAACCTTCAGATTTCCACCTGTTTCGGTCTCTTCAGAATTCTTTAGACAGTATCAGGTTAACATCAAGAGAGGACTGCTAAAACTACGTGTCGCGTTTTTTTGATCAGAAGTCCCAAAATTTTTACAGCAATGGCATCATGTTACTACCTCGAAGATGGCAGACAGTCATCGAACAAAATGGCACATATATATTGTAATAGAATGTAAATAAATTTTGAGTGTCTTGAGTTTTCATTTAAAATGCGATGAAACTTTTTCCGCGACCTTATATATCAATATTAATTCAGTTAAAATGGTAAATTAGCATGCTGATTGCTTAATAGTAAGTGATGATTATCATTAGCTGTTTTGCCAGCCCAAGACAAAAAGTAATAAAAGGCTTCTACTACTGATACAATACAATACTCTTAATAAATCTTTGGGAGTGTTGCCCACAGCATGCAGTTATTTAGGTGCAATTTCCTTCATAGCGGAGCTATAAGTATTGAACACAAACTAACTCATGATCACAATATATCAATCGCCCGGCCGGCAACAGGGCAGGATAGACGCGAAAAGTACAGGCTAACCACTTGATTAACCGGTACTTTCAGTCAACGTTTACCGACACTCGTTACCATTAGGTCAAACCGCATAAATAACACTAAAGGTATTGTTACATATATGGACCGATGATTCATTAATTCATTTATTAACCTAATCTGATTTAGCTTAGATATATGTACTTCCATTCTGCATAATGTATTGATAGGTACATTATGATTGTAGGTGCAACAAGCTGCTAGGTCGCCACATCGCGGAGCAGGTACCATGCCAACCAGCCAGCATGAGGATAAACCGACGAGGAAACGTCGTCTCTACACACTCCAAGTAAGCTTATTACGTATATTTATACGTATTACGTGGTGTGATGTCCCTTCAACACAAAGGGAGGATCCTCCGATCAGGCTGGGTGATGGTGCCTGGTAGGCCGCGGCCGGGCTTTTGATGTCAGGAACTTGTAATCACTATGTAAACTTCATCTGCGTGATTCAGGTTTGTATGGCGAGCGAGATTATAAGGGCCTGTTGTGTGCAGCGCCATCTGTTGTCTGTCGTCAAAACTTCTTCGTTTGGAGTCGGGCAGCAAGAATGGGCCGGCTCGACCGGGGAAGTACCTACTACCCTCTCACGGAAAATCAACGTGAAATAGCAGTGTTTCACTGCTGTGCCTCGTTCGGTGAATGAGGGCGCCTAAGCATGAGGTGACGATTCTCGCAGCTTATGAGGGACCTGTAGAGTATCCGTAGAGTCATTGTGTGGGTGGCGCGAGTCGACCCGGCGGCCAGGGAGTACGGTGCTCTGCTGGCCGACCAACCGAGTCTAACCAACTTGGTTGGCTGCCTCATCATGCCGCGCATAATCTCTTCTGGCCTATGGCTTGCCCCCTGAACAGTGCACTTGGATTGCAAGTTTACTGCAGAAGCGTCGTATTCGGGTCCTTTGCGACGGTCGCGCTTTCAAGTTTATGCAGGTCAATGCAGGAGTGCCTCAGGGGCCCGTCTTATACCCCTACGCTCTTTCTTCTGCATATCAATGATATTAATATTAATTTAATTCTCTGCCAAGGCACGTATTTCCTTCTTCCTTCAATCCCGAATCATTTAAGCGGGGCGTGAAAAAGCACCTTCTAAGACCGACAAAGTAGAGACCTCAACATCGCCTCAGCTGCTATGAGGACGGTGTGGAGGCCACTGCTCTTAGACCACATGATTGCTTACGGCAGGAGTGTGGTCATTTTGACGAGCAAAATAAAAAAAATAATACGATCCCTAGGTAGAGCTTAGGGGACCAGGCTATCTGTTTCTACTTAATTTGTGATGCGTGTATGCTAACTAGGATTATGTGCACTGTAGAGATCAAAGCTGGAGTTTGAACGAGTACATTACGTGGCTATATGGCGAGCTGCGTTCGTGGCGGCGTGTGTACTGGCGTCTGTGGGCCGACTGCCACTTCCTGAGGTGTCAGCTATGCGACAGCTACTTCCCTGCTTATCAGGTAAGACCCTGAAAGAATTACGCATTTCGTAATTTACTAACATCGAGCTTTAACTCAACATCGTACAACAGAGAATTCTTGTCATATAAAGTACCGCGAAGTGCAATCGATGGGATTAAAATATGGACACACCAAAAAATATTTACAACTAAGCAGCTCTCGTTAAAATGGCCTATCATAATCAAGAATAGTGTCAGTATATTACTTCCAATAGCGAAAGAATTTTATAATCGGCTTTATGGATTCTACATAATTATACATCGCAAGCAAGCAAATTATACCTCTTTATAGTATAAAAATCATAAGTACTTACTGACGTACTTATGATTTTTAAAGTTACATAACATATGTAACTTGGTATAACGTGAGAGACATAATTAAGTCTAGTCAGTCACCCTTACATGTTAAGACTTTTTGTACGCAAGGTAAATACGAATACCCTGCAGCCAGAACCTTGCTATGTCCTATAATACAAATTATAACAGAGCTATTTTGTTGACAAGGCAAGTCATTTCCAGATGGAGTGGTGTTCCCATCACGATCAACCACCTCACATGTTCGCGTTGGAAGGTCGACCCTCGCTGCCAGCTGGGCGGTACCCATGCTGTGGTGAGAGAGCCTACCGCTTCGAGACTATCACCAGAAATACCGTAAGTGTACCACGCACGTGAAACTTCAGAAACATTCCTGACACATCTTTCAATTCCATTAGGTAGGCGGATCGCTGGTTCGTTTCTATGTTTTGCAGTGTAAAAATGTATTGAACATAGTATATATGTATGTTTATCCATTGTCTAGTACCCATAGTACAAGCTCTGCTTAGTTTGGGCTAGATGGTGTTGTGCGTATGTGGTAGAATATTATTATTGTGTTGAAAGAAGAAGAAAGAAAGAAAGATATCTTTATTGCTATTATACAGCTTTTAGGTAAGCACAATGTGTATGAAGATAAAATAAAAAATAATAACAATTACAGTAATTAAAAGGAAGAAATAAAAAAAAAGTTACATAAAATACTTGAGAGACAGGCGTCCCACAGCTGCAGCAATCAGGACTCCAGTTCAGCATTTGCCTGGTCTCAAGAACCAGACACGGTCTTCCACTGGAGCCTGTTATTGTGAAGTACGGCAGCCAACAAGTATAACGATATATACCTACATAGTTATATATAATTTAGAATTATGTACGGTAAGGTGCAAAAGTCGAGTAGCAATATTAAAAAGTGATATAATCAAATACAAGTTGTACTCACAACCTTTTTCAATAAAATCATTGCACATATTAAGTATACACATAAACCCGCCTCACTTATTCTATCGCCTGTTTTAATTATGATTGTGACTATTAATTTCAAGTAGATATCCAAGTGATGTTGTAGCTACGTTGGAAATACCGCGTTCTAAAATTTAACGCTTGTTGGTTCAATCCTCTGTAGAAGTGATAATCTTTTTGGTATTTTTCCCTATTATTAGAAATATCGATGTCTTGTTATTTTACTTCAAGACTTATTTAAACCTAAAGTTCATTTTCGGTAATCATAATATTGTCTTCTGTTTACGCGAATATTATTCATTAAAATTAAACTACTATATACGGATTTTATCGCGTTGTTTATTTGACACTTTATTACATAATATTGAAAAACTGTTACACTACTACTACTATTAAGCTTTACTAATTTTTAAGCTAATTGAATTATTATTAAAACTATTAAAACTATTTAGATTTAATTTAATTTTACACTTTCCCCGACGTTTCGGTTGCTTTTCAGCAGCCATGGTCACGGGGAGTTCGGTAATCATATTTTGACATTGTTTTTTATAGTAAAATAATGTTGTTATAAATTAAATAAAATTTTGTTTATTTTAATTATAATCTGCATGATTTATTTATTAATTATTACACTCAAACACTTACTCATACACTTCACACTCATACACATACATACAATACACTCGTATTTCAACCTCATGGGAATGATAAATGCAGATTTATTTTATTTTACTTTTATTAGAGCAATCGTTTTTTTTTTTTTTGATAGCCACGATACAGGCTCTGCCTAGTGTGGTTTCACCGTTATTTTTGTAACATGTAATTTGAGATGCTAATAAAGTTATTATTATTATTATTATTATTAATTTAATAAAAACATAAGGTGATTTTAGTAATTACTAATATTATATAATTAGAATAAATAATATGTTTTTGTTTAATTCTTAATAAAACACTAAATTTTGGGTAATAAGTAGACAAAAATAACGTTTCTTTTTAGTAATAAAAAAACAAAAAGTGGAGGTAGACACCTGGACTTGAACCACCCTTATTATACTATCGTCTCAAAGTAATAAGACTCATTATCGCTCCGCTATCGGAACATTTAAGCATACATTTGAAATACGGACACTGTTGTTAAATATACGGAATAGTAGTAATTATAGTTATATATAAAAATAGTCGATTTTGTCTCGCTTTGCACACATGCGCATGACGAACTTCACCTACTATCATTTACATTGCATAATATTTCATTGTTGGTGTTGAAAGATCACTCATACAAAGGTATTCGCTCGGAACTGTATGCGATTACTTACTTTATGATGCTACTCGACTTTTGACTTTGATCGTACATATACTAATAGCGTAAGAAGGTATCAAATATAATAATATAAAATACATTGGGAGTGGTAATACCTCCATCTAATATAATTGTTAGGAGTGATAACCCTTCTAGATATGCTAAATACTTGTATTAGGAGTAACAGTCCCTCCAACTACACTAAATGCTTATTCTTAGAGTCGATTATTTTCGATAGAGCAATAGGTGTTATCCTCTTGATTACAAGTCCGATATCTTATCCATCGGGCTACGACTTCAATGAGTTAGTGTGGTATTCTCTCAGGGTTGTCAATTCCGTGAGCACGTGCCAGACGAGCGACTGCCGACGGACGCGGCGGTGATGGAGATCTACAACCAGTTCCGCGACATCATCGCCATGAGACCGCCGCAGCTTATGTTCCCAGAGCGCCTCACCAGGCTCGTAGGCAGAGGTCAGTTTTCATCCTCCACACACTTTTTGTTATACTACCGAAATTTTCCTTGTAAAAAACATCTCTCGCGACATGAATAGCTCCAGTTTCGCAAGGGATCCAAAATCCCAGTCACGGAAGAATATATCATACAAATATTTGTTCCGTGCGGGGAAGCCTCAACATTCAGCACACTGGCAGTGGTAAGTCAACCACTAAAACCACTAGGCGAATCTTGCTGTGGTTTTAGTGGTTGACTATATGACTATGGTTTGTATACGCCATACGTGTTGATAAAACAATACCTAAATAAGCAGCTTTGGTAACACTTACAAGTAGTAGGTACGAAAATATTATGCAAATGTTTAAACGACTAGGTATTTCGTTCCTATTTGTGAAAAGCCAAATCCAAAGAAAGTTAATTGTAGAAAATGATTCCACAGCCATTGTGTTATGTACCTATAATATCAGATATCAAAGGCCATACTGGTATTATTCTTTAAAACTATTTAAGCCTGCAAAATAACATATTAATAATAATATTTTCTTCATACAAAAATAAGCCTCGTGTTCTCAATCATCGACACACAAATTGTCAGGGTTGTCTCCATGTTCCGTGGTTGTCTCATTACACGTATTATGTATGGGACATGGGCGTATCAGGTGGAATAATTCTCAATCATAATTAATTTAAGACCTACACATAATTAATTTCATCAGCATAACCGCTGACCCGAATATGGGTCCGACATTTACCCTCACATTTACTGAACCAACGTGATTTATTCTCTATCCTAACCTATAAAACCAGTAGTGTCCATAAGACCAGCTTCTAACTTTCGTCCTAGAACCAGGTGAAGACAGCCACGGTCGGCTGCAGTGCAAGGAGATGTTCTGGTGGGAAGGCATCCAGCTGGTTCCGCCGCGTCCACCTCTCGGCCTGCTCGGCAAACTGTACACCAGCAACAACAAGTTCAACCGTGAGACTCGCACTTTGTCGGTGTCAAGTGTAGAAAGCTGTGGGGACGGTGATACGGTGACGTGTCGAATATGACATCCGTTTACGTCATACTCTCTACGTCATATTCTTTTTTTTAGTTCCTTTGCCAGTTTATAATTGCAATGAATGCATACATTGCAGTAGTCTTTTAAAAAACCGTTTTACTATATGTAGGTACTAAAAGAGGCTGCTTAAGTCGAAGATTAGAAGTTATCGCGTTAATGCATACAAATGGTAGAAATAAAGATATCAACTCAATAGCAAGTTAAGAAAATATGGTATACGTACTTATTAGTTACAAGTAATTAGGCATGTTTTTATTCTCGTCGTATGCACATATGACACAGTGTGCCATTTATGATTAAAAATTAACTAACTAGTCGCTTTGCTCGTGATATATAAAAATAAAATCTACATAAAACCAGAAAATAATTTACATCATCAATATATTCAGATTACAAAAAGGTTTTGAACGATTACGAACGATTATTTTTCGGAATGCGATCTTTACTTTTTCACGTCACCGTATCACATGAACGGGCAAAATAAAAACCGCTGTAAATACGCTGTTCAATGGCAAATACATGTAGCGGCCATGGGAACACAACGCTTGTATAATCAATAGGATGCAATTGGCAAAACATTGGTCTTTAGTTGTAAATGTTGTATATACACGACTCCATAATTCTTTGGCTCACTAAAAATTTTACGCCTCCAAAGAATTAAACAAAAAATTAAAGAGCCAAAGAGTTCCATGTTATATGTGTTTGATCGGTGTCACCATAGAATGTTAGTTTCCACACTGGCCACTTTAAACCAGTTAGTGACAGAACAGATCTACGAAAATGTCCATTTCCGCTACGACAAACATGCGATGTAAGTCAGAAAATATTGATCCAAAGGGACAAAACGTAAGGTGACTATGTTAAGTTATGACATGGTAAAAGTGACAACGATAAGTTAAAACATAGCATAAAAGAATACGTTTTAAACACACGCTTGCACAGCGGGCGCGAGGCCTGGCTCTCCCGCTTTGGGCACGGCTCAGATCTCCACTCAGTCCCTCGCTGGGAACTGCTCCGCTGGTTCCGCTGTCACCCTCGAGAGGGAGAGGGAGCCTAAACCTCGTCCCAAGTCACCCGTCAAAGAGGCAAGAGATGAAGTCCTGAAAAACAAGGTAAGTCTCGGAGGACCAAAACCAATATGGCTGGCCTGGACTGCGAGACATTTCGATTTAAAGGTTTTGCTACTTTTATACTTTGTATAGAGTGCTGCATGATAAACTTTGCGTATTGTATGCGTATTTATTTCTTTATCGTATCGTAGACTGTGATTGTGACGTGTCACCACGTATTACTTAATCTTATTCTAATGTAATGTAAATGTAGGTACTTCTTAAGTAGATAGTGTTGTAAATAGATTGTTAGAAAATAAAGAGCCGTTCTAGTTTATTTTAATGTTTCCATAGTTTTATAAATATACATGATGAATACCTGTAAGTAGTTTTCGCTGCTTGTAAATAAATGCTGTTACGTTGTCAAATAAATAACATATTTGTAAATATTTATTTAATATTTTCATATAACGTTCAACATCCTGACTAGCGTAAAACGTAAATAATTCTATGTTTTTTACAAAGCCGATAAAACCACGAGTACTGTGGTGGATTGGTAATATTATTTTGTTTTACTTCTACATGGCTGATGGCTCCACAGGATGATAACTATGATAAGTAAAAGGCTTTCTAAATTAAAGATAATGTAGTTAGGTATATTGATTAACTTCATTGAGCGGAATCTTCAAATTTTTATAACCCTCAAAGAAATTGTGTGGCACATATATTTTAGCTAGAATGTTTATGAATTACTCTTAGTAAACAATTTAGCCATCAAACAAATCGTAAGTTTTGCATCGAAATTGCTTTATTTATTTCGAATCTGCGACAAGTATAGTACTTAGTTATCTTTTTATTTACTTGTAAGCTAATCTTATCGTCCCAAATGACAAATACTGTGGTATACAAAGAAAGGCGCCCCTGGCGGCGGCGATTCGGCCGGTGAATCTGGTGGGGAACAGTCCAGCTCCTCGGATGAGAGCGAGCAGAGCTCGGCCAGCGCCAGGAGTGATGAGGAGTCTGCGCCAAGGAGACCACAGCACAGAGCGGCTAGGAGACACACACATTCACATTCACACCCCGCTACCAAGTGAGTGACATGACATAGATAAACTTATAGGTTAGTTCTACTGCCATACCTAATTAAATGTAATGATCCAGTAATCAAATGATATACACTTATTTATTTAAAAAACAATACAAGCTTACAGTGTAACACCAAGGCGCTTATATGTTATGTTAAATAGGGTTTTACAGTATTATTTCATTGAAATACAAATTAATAATATACAAAATAATAATATAATACAATTAACAAGAAAAGTTATAATTCACTTAAATGTCAAAAGGTAAATTACATTTTAGAATTAATTAAAACTTATATAATTAGGCATTATTTAAATATGTCATTACGTGGTTACTAAATACATAAAGCTTATCAGAAAATATGTCTGCATCTGGATATTTTTCAATAAATCATTTAATTAAATCAATGGCTTTTACAGTAGGGCTATTATTAGTTTTTGTAATATGCCAGGATGGCGGATACGCGAGAAGTTGGCGTTTTCGTCTACCACAGCCACGCAGGTAATTGTCAGGCACATAGAAACAAATAGTCTCACACACAGATGGATTGTCCACTTTGCCTATTAACATCAAATAATAATGCATTATGAGCATATAATCTCCGTCTGAGCTCTAGAGTATCCAAGCCAACCATTCCAGAAACAAATATATAGGTATCTAACTTTACGTAAAATTTTATGACCATTAATGTGTACAATTTTTGTTAAGGAGCCCATATAATCGCGTTATATTCCAATTTGCTACGTACATATTCATTACAAAGTAATTTTATGACAGGAATATAGCTAAAATTTGAGGCAGTTCTAATAATAAACCCCAAAAATCTGCTAGCATCTTTGCAGGTTTGTTTAATGTGCTCGTGAAAATTCAATTTGTTGTCAAGAGTTAGGCCAAGATCACGTCGTATTGTCGTACCACGTTCAAGAGGAGCACCTGATAATTCGTATGACATATTAATCGGGTAGTGAGACCGAGTGAAAATTATTATTTTACATTTTGAGATGTTAAATGACAATTTGTTTTTCTCACTCCATTCAACTACTGCATCAATGTCAAGTTGTAGAACTGTACAATCACGTATTTCGGTCACCGTTCTAAACAACTTTAAATCATCTGCGAACAGTAGACACTCCGCCGTAGAAAAAACACTGGGCAAGTCATTTATCAGAATTAGAAAAAGTAGAGGTCCTAACGTACTGCTTGGCTAACTCCTGATCTTGTATAATATTCATATGATCTGTAGTTTTCCACATTTACAAATTGCTTACGATCCTTAAGATAATCTGCCAGATGTAGAATCTTAGAAACTTCCAACTAAACCCAAGTGATGAGAACTTCATCAAAGTAGGTACATCATTATCGACCAGGTCGAAAGCCTTTCGGAAATCAAAATATGCAGCGTCAACTTGGCACCCTCTCTTCAACCGCGTACTAATGTAATCAATAAAGTTTATATTATTACTTAACGTAGATCGTGCAGGGCAAAATCCGTGTTGACAACTGTACAAAAGCCCGCTTATCTGCTTAAATATGCATTTATTTACAATGGACTCGAAAAGCTTTCCGAAGACTGACAGCACTACAATCGGTCTAAAATTAGCAATATCCATCGACGAAGCTTCTTTGGGTACAGGTGTCACCTTAGAAAACTTCCATCTAGTGGAAAAAATCCCTGTTTAAGTGATAGATTGAATAAATACAAGAGGGGCTCCTCTAAAGCTGATGAACAGTCTTTAACTAAGAACGGCGGTATGTTATCAGGACCATAGGCAGCAGATGGTTTAAGATAGGATATTGCGCGCCTCAATTCTGATAGATTAATGTAGTCTATATTGACCTGTGATAAACAATCTCTTTTAATTGCTTGCTGCTCTGCTGACTCTGAATCTAACGAGGGAGCATGGCTATGAAAAACCGAACTAAAGTAATCTGCGAATGTTTCAGCAGCTGCCTGTCCCTCCAAAATATTATTATTATATATAAATTCTTTAGATTGTTGCCTATTCTTCCTTTTATCTTTTACATATTTCCAAAATGTTGAAGATGCTCGAATTATATTATTTTCAATTGTATTTATATATTTTTTAAAAGCTATATCAATATTTTTTTTTTGCTCTACCCCTCTAGAGTGCCAGGGCATCTCGGCACCAACTCCAATTCACAAGTACTGTCTTGACTTGCCAAATTTCACTCATACTAGAGTCTGTTCGTACACTACGGCTTATAGGCTGGTGCGGTGTGGTGCGGAAGGCGGCAGGTGTGATTGGGACGTGGCATGTACCTACGCTTATCTTCCCTTATTCCCTTTAGCTTTCTTCTTAGTGCACAACCTAAATTGCAAAACACACAAAGAATTGTACGGTAATCTTGTGTCATATAAGTATCTTATAACAATTTTCGGCATGCTAGGTACTGGTTCCTTTGACATTTCGAAGAGCCCTTGGCATTCCAATGTCCATTACGTGCCAAGCCATTGGTGAGCGCCGGCCATAATATGCACTTCAACTACGTATTTCAGACGCACTCGCGTGGTGGGTCGGCAATGGATTTCGTGCATGTCAGCTCGCAGTAACCAGGACGGCCAGCGCCGCTTCGAGGAGCGAGCCGCGCGCCAGATGCGCACCGCGCTGGCACGTAGTGCGCAGCTGCAGCAGAACAAGGCGAAGACGCCAGCTGGTTAGCTGAATCTTTATAAACACTAGTTTAAATCTATCTGAAGTAGTTTAGGACCTTAGTTTGTCGAGTGGTTTGACTAACCGTAATAAGTATTTTGGTTGGGTGGACATGGAGATCGTGGGTCGATTTCATGTCCACACAACCAAAATACTGTCTGAGTCCACATTTCACGGACTCCGATCTCGGGTCATGAAAAAACTCGTGGTAAATGTGTCTTATGCAATATGATCCATTCAAAGTTTGAAACATAACAAATATTTTGTCTTGCCTGTATTTTCTTAACACAAGTATGGAATTTATCTGTCACGGCTTGGTGTCACAGTCACATTTCGATGACTGGTACGCGTTTGAGCGTAGTGGTAGTGGATATCCCTGTTCAAGATAACGTTACTCACATTTGGCGAGCGATTTTCCGGCGCCCTAATAGCCAAATATGTCGCCGCACGCTTTCATTAAAAGTTGAATATAGGTAGGTAGGTACTATGAAAATGTTGCGCCAATAATGAAATTATGTTGTCCGTCGATAAACGCCGTAACAAAAGTCACGCCGATTCATGTATTACGATGTCTTTATGTCACAACTTAGTGAGCTTCAATTTATATTTATACTAAATAATAGTAAAGCTATTCTCCGCGAGCAGGCGGCGTGTACGCGCGGCTGGAGTCCGAATGGCGCGAGCGTCACGGCGCGCGCGCGCGGTCCTCACTGTCAGCGCGCCCGCGCCCGCACCAGCCCGCCAACAAGTTCAAGTGAACGCAATAAAGACCTGACAACTCATGTTATCTCTATCAATATACATACTCCTTGTTCCATAATCATTCCTTACATAAGTAATATTTACACTACCTACCTTTCAAGTGAGATAATAGGTTTGCAATCAAGTAGAACCTTTGCCTGAGATACTGTGAGTTCTATAAAGGCGACACAGCATGGTCACGGTTTCTCAAAGTGCAAGTAAAGTCTGCAAAAAAGACGAGACGAGATCAGAGTCCTTTGAGCAGATTTTATAAAAATATTGGGGGCTGAGGGTGGCGCTAATATAAAAGAAACTGGAAACTGAATTTCCAAATTGTCAATTACCCAAGGACCAGGATAAAATATTGGGAGGGTTCACCCCTCCAATAATAGGTAACATTGGAGAAGCTTGCTAAAATACTATACTTATCGTAGAATATTTATCAAAAATTTACTGTACTTCGGTAAAACAACTTGTTTGTTGATATAGGAATCGGGCCCTAGTGAATCATTATGGAGTAGATCAGCTACTTGAAGTGGTTATTTAAGTGTGCGAGCTTTTCTCATAATCACGATGACACACAAGATTTTCTCACGAATTTTCTGTGGCATTATCTCCAATATGTCCACAGTCGTTATTATGCGCTTCGTTTTTTTGATAACCCGACCTGTATACTTCTTTTTTCATTGACTAAGGGGAGTTAGCAGAGATTATGGAGAGAAAGTGTGAATAAAAGGCAGTAAGTTAGTCACAGATGTTTATTGTGTCTTATATCTAGAAGTGCATCCTGTGCGGGTACTGGCTGGAGCGCAGGCCGAAGGCGGACTTGAGGTATCCGCGCAGAACCTTCTTGTCGGCGCGCTTGCCGATGGCCTTCACCACCACCTCGTCTACTGACTTCTGGTCGGTCTTGCGCTGCTCCGATGGAACGTATTTCTGTCAACAACCAACACATTGCCTATTAATATGTGCTTACAAATGTAGTCGTAGGCAATTACTACAATTACAAGACACGCGAGGAAAGTAAATAATAACGTTAAGTTATAAAGTATGGATAAGTAGCATTAGGGATTTATCCATAGCGACACTCGAATTGGCGGCCTGATCTGGGGTATAACTTACGTGTTGCTCGATCGGCAATAGGAAAGCTGTTCTCCGGAATACGTATTTATCATAAAAATAAATTCACGTCAGTTCTAAGAGGCTCATTCGTATCGTGACCAAATAACTGGCAATATCATTCGTATTTATCATTTAAAAAAAATCACGTCAGTTCTAAGAGGCTCATTCGTATCGTGACCAAATAACTGGCAATACCGGCCACTAAGGCATTTGTGAACCAAAAATCACAATAATAAAAATTATAAAATAATTGCGAAGAGAGAAACCCACCACGCAAAATACCAGCAATATTCCGCTTCGAACACAAATTGACGCATATTCCACAATTATTCATTAATAATAATTAAATTAAAACAAATCATCAAATATCTATTTCAATTCTATATAAAATAAGCATATTCTTCTTTGCAGCAGAGTTCTTTAAATAGTTTTCATATGGATGGATTCTACATTTATAAAATAAAAAGCAAGTAGTGTTAGAAACCATTTCTAAATTAATTAGTGTTTAGACAAGAACATGACATCTTAGCATATTCATAAACCTATCTACATCACGGCCAGTACGTGATTAAGAAATTATACAAAAAATAGCATGTATTGGCTAATTAACTGATTTTAGATGAAAAGGTTGTGCTGAGTTGACATATTACACCTACGGCACACATACATATTAACTGCAGATGTGTGTATAGTTAAGATCAGTATATAAGATAATTAATTTGTAATAATAAACAGTCACAAGTAGAATCCGACTTTGTCAATTACCTTTTCACCACCTCTCACTGCGGCCAAGACACCTTTAGCCGTCAGTACGATCGGTCTTGTGAGCCTGCTTGACCGGCAGTGAGAAAACCCATTCCAACAAACCCAATTCCTTCCCACGTTCCATCTGCCGCCTTAGGACTCCCGTTGACAGATATCCTGCACGTATCTATATAAGTATCTATATGAACTATAGTAGGGCGAGGGTTTTAGGGATTGTAGGGACATGCATCTTTTTGCTAGGGCTTGTAGGTACGTACGAAGTGTATGTCTGTATCACCAAATACCACCGTAGTGCCACGCTAGTACGCATCTTATTGCTAGGCAACTAGGTTATTTAGGTATAGGGCTTAGGGTTATCTAGGATATAGACACATAGGTTATCTAGGATATAGACACAGTTAGGAGGTTAATTTTACATGCACAGTTCGGGTTCTACCTATAGGTTAGGGATACAACTGTACATTTTGTGTATTTACTATACTATAGAAATTTGTATTACATTAATAATTTTTTTTATTAATTTTGTAAGTAAGTGAGCCTGAATCGGCAGTGAAGCAAACTTAAATTGCATTGTAAGCAATAAATATGACAAAGAATAATACTCGTATTGGTCTCACTACGCCACAATTATGCGCCGATGGCTCGTATCACCGCCAATATTATGAAAACAAACCACAACATACCTCTTTCTTGGAAGCAAAGATATCTTCTCCCTGCTTGCGCTTGACGCTGCGCTTGGCGCTCTTCTTGTTCTTCTTGAAGTACTCGTCGTTGAGGTGCTCTGGCAGCTTGAAGTCTCCGAGTTCTAACTTGGTGGAGGTGCCGATCACATAGCGCTGTGGAATGCGTCTCAGGGGGCACGAGTTGAACTGGAAGTAATAATATAAAATCAGTATTCTATAATTAATAAGGAGATAGATAGACTATATAGTCTAACATAAAACAATTATTACATGTGTACAGTACATTACTGTACACATGTAATAATGTGTATATAGGAGAGGAGATAGACATGGATCAAGCAGAGGCTTTTAAATAGTCAACATGTTTTCTTTCAATTCCACTTTTTTATTGTGATCTGTCTCTTCATAGACATTTGGCATTATTTATACTTGTCATGTAATAATTGTTTGTGGTCCGGGTACAGTGACTTGCCCACTTTGTTGAAATAGAAGCTTTCTAATTGGAGTTTAACATCTTGGTAGTCAAAATGTAATAAGTTAATAAAACCCATCAGGGTCAAAATACAATAGATAAAAAATGACATTATATTAGCAAATTAGGATGGAGATTGTTTAGGAGCTACAATAATAAAGTAACTTACACTACTAGGGCTTAAACTAAAACTAATATTAATGCTAGTTTGTCATGAGTTTACCTTCATCCAATAGTGACTAAATCTATAGACATTTGCTTACTTTAGTGATATCCATGTTGCTATCTCATGACATAAGTTTATATCGATAGCATAAAGTTGAAGATAACATTCAGTGTTGGGTAAAGTATCAATGCAAATTCCTGGCATGCAAATCTCAGTAGCAGCATCTGTTTCCTGTTAGAAAATTCTTAATAGCTGAACAGAGGTTGGTAATGTGCCCATTGGTCTGGAAAAGTTCACCTACTACGTAGTTGTTGAAATTACTTTGTTTTTAGAGTTCGAAAAACTCTTATACAACAGCTTTAATTCGTAAGTTTTTATATACAAAGAATAATGTTTTATAAGTATTGTTTTAGAATTCATATCTATATTAGATAGTATGTGCCCTTAATGCCTGTGGTACAGGTTTACCCTAGTACAGGCACCCCTTATATATTACCTTTACAATGTAACCAAAGCTCTGTATCAATTTGTACCAATTTAAATTGAATAAATGATGATGATTATTATTATTAGCTTTGTCGATCCATCTGTCTGTCTGTTATACAACTATCAACTCAAGAGCCGTAAGTGCTAGAAACTCGCGGTCAACGCCATTTGACTCAGCATAGTCGATATACCCCCGAAATGACTATGACCTTTGACCTCTAACTTCATGGTCACGTGATACCATTTTTTGAATTCTAAGTTATATGGCAATTCATGGCCGTTTCTCACTTGTTTTTAATTCACAAAGAGAACTTGAATTTATACCTGTGTCTCAGGGGACTTTACAAACATTCAAACTATGGACACAAAGAACGCCCAGTCTTGGGACAACTATTTGTGGATAACACAAATTTTGTCGCATTTAAGGATCAAACTCACATTACTCGGCCTGCAATAAAATGTATTGCTCCGTCCTACTGATATATACATAGGTAGGTATAATAATATAGATATAGTATACTCACGGCGAAAGGTCCAGTGACAAGCAACAGGCCGCTGGGCAGTACTCCGACGAGCACAACGCGCTTGCCGGCGTGACGGCCGGCCAGCAGGATGCACACAGTGCCAGGGGTCAGCGTAGGCCTCGTCCGGCGCACGTGCTTGCTGAAGGTCTTGTGGTGGGGGTGAGTGCGGATCCTGCAACAAACAATCGTCATATTAATCTTCATTTCTACTTAAAGTATATAATAGTATCTCTATACTAATGTGAATAAAAAAATAGACATATTGTACACAAACATTTGTCTGCAAACTGCTATACCAATAATATATGAAGACCGATAAGTAATCATACAGAGAGTCTGTAATTTAACTATCATTTGTCAGAAAATTTATATTCCCCTTATTGATTTATCCTTGTCATCAAAACTATAGGATAAACTACAATATAGGTGAACAGAGAAAAATGTGAATAATGAAAAATGTTAAATATAGTATGGTTCTTGGCTTTTGAGTTTATTTGTATTTATTAATTACTAGCAAAATCCAGGCATGCTTTGCGGTGGCTCAGCCTGATCTTAATTATTAGCAAAGTAAACACTATTCTATTACCTATTGTCATGGCAACTTCAGGGTTAAAAGTATATCAAAACATTTGTGTATATGAATGCAATATTGTGATGTCAAACAAACAGAAGCTGAATTTTAGCATACAAAGGTATTTAGACTTTGCATGGTGTATGCAATACTGAAATACATTTTTTTAAGAATAAAGTACATAGTTTCATCATTTAAGAAATGCCTTAATTATAACATGGATTAGTTTTTTTTAAATATATGTTTTTGACATTCCATTACCATTTTGTAATAGAATAGTTAGATAATTACAATCACCCTAATCGATCAAGCACTTCACTATAACAACACAAAATAATCCAACACTAAAACATCAGTGTTTCACAGTTAAAACAACTTTAAAGAAGCAGGGGATTGTTTTTTTCTTGTGGAGATAATTTATGGGCCAGTAATTTAGGCTATATTTCCCTTATTAGTCCCTTTAGTATAGATCTTTATATCCTTGGGGTAAAGTCATAATACAGAAGGTAATAAGTATGTATAAATCTAAATGAGTAGCAGTAGCACATTGGTGGCCAGACACAATAGGTTTTCAGTTCTTTGTCATTCCAACAACTGATAGATTAACTGTTGTATGTACTTACTTGTCCTGAGTGGGGTAGAAGGACCTCCTGCGGCGCAGCAGCACGGTACGGGTTCCTCCATTCTTCTCACCACCAATTTGCTTTACAGCCACAGAGGGCTTCTTGGGCTTCTCAGGCTTGGGGTTCTTTTTGCCCACAAACCTGTACTTAGCCTAAAATATACAAAAGAATTTTGTTATTGAATAAATCCAGTTTATAATAATCAAGTTGGACATTTCTAATGTTTAGCCTTATTATATGTCAACATAGGCAATTTGTAAAATGTACACAGCTAGCTATTTAGTGAAAAAGGATATCTTCTGATGGGACAGACAGTTAAATTAGTCATTTTATTAATTTACCCTTATAAAGTGCACTGTTAAGTGAATGACATTCTCAAGAGTTAAATAGCAATTCATTGAAGCATGCATCTGCTGTCAGAGAGGGTAGTTGAACTTCTTATGCGAAATGTATTAGTAACTGCTTACACATCCTATTTACTTGACAACATAACCTAACTGTTAACTGTTGATTCTGTAAGTAGAGTGAAAACAAAATACTTGTAGCCTTAGGAAATCAAATTCAGAACATTACTAAACTAGAACAGAGTACTAAATGAGAACTGTAATAACTGTTTACATAAAATTAATCACTATCAAGTTAAAGCAACATGAGGTTGACTTCATGTGGACAAACTGCCACATACAAGTTATGAAAACAGTCTGATATATAAAATTAACTAGCTTAAAT
Source organism: Catocala fraxini (assembly GCA_930367265.1). NCBI lineage: Eukaryota > Metazoa > Arthropoda > Insecta > Lepidoptera > Erebidae > Catocala > Catocala fraxini. The sequence continues at coordinate 17,495,122 of OV884043.1, forward strand.
TACTTTTAGAGAATTTGTTGATATTGTAATCACTAGCTTACCTTCTTGTGGAACATCTTAGACTTGGAGAAGCGCACAATACCATTTCCCAGGTCGTAATTCCTAGATTTGCCAATCTTGGGCTTAGAAACTCCGCCCGCGGGCGCTGCGGCGGGCTTAGCCGCCGCCTTGGGCTGTGGTGGAGCCATTTATGATCTGCACAAACAGAAATACAACCTTAAAAACAAACTCACCACCTGACAAAACTTTGAGGTTAGGCAATTGTTTTAGAACGTCTCCTAGCAAACACGTGATCTTAACACAATATTTAGACTTCTACACTCCCGCAATATAGTAATTACACGGAAAGTAGACCAATTCACTTAATATTCACTATCACTTGTGAACGTCAAAACTTTGACACCAAGTAATAAAGGTTTTTCGTTTCAGTACAACGAAAATATTGCACACAATCACTTGCTTGAAGAAAACAATTTTTAGTTCTTACGTGAAATTGAGAAAATTAAATGAATATCAATCTATTCGTTTGGATTTATTTTCGTTGAAAATAACATCAACTCACATTCCAACCGGGATCAAGAAAAAGAAATTTTCATAGAGGGCTATGTCTATGAATCGTTTGTAGACAGATAAAGTTGTCGTTGCATATTAGTCTTTTGGCGGAATGGATGCTCTTACCATTGAGGTGGGTAGCTTTGGCTTTTATACACCCACCCAAATTTGTAAACATACAAATAATAATATAATAAAAAATAGGTATGTACTTTTTATTTAATGGTGTTTATAATATATTACAGGCACGCATAATGGACCAACTTGGAGTTCAAATGTGGAAAAGGGAGTACAATTACATTTACAATATATTACAAGCGTTACAACAAATAAATACTTGCACTTTTTATATATACAATAAATTACTCCTATAAAAAATTGGCTTAATATCTATTGCCATCAATTCAAGCGGTTTTTGAATAGCTGAAAACGCTAAACCGCTTAAGAACACGCACTGCGCCTTACGTTTTTACGTAATTATTTTTGGGATTACCACAGCTTTCTGGCAGATGGCGCGCGTTGCTGCTTTGGTTTTAAAAATAAAGTAAAACGTAAACCATATTGTCGCCATGATCAACTAACAGAGCAGAGAAATATAAAAGGTACTTTTGTAAAATGTACAATAACATGCGACAGCATTCTGATAAGTTTTTTTTACCTATCAAAATGCTTGTCCGATAGATACTAATATGAAAACAAAATGCGGGTAGCCTTTGTGCTTGCACCACCATACTCTTCCTGGATTACAAAAATAAACACGCGTTTTCTAATCCTTATTTAAATATAGGCTATTACGTTTTCTAAATGAGTCACTGAAAAATATAGACAGCTATATGTTACATTTTTCGGCGATTTCAAAACGCTTGCGTTTAATCGCAACACGTTCTAAGCCTGTTTATTTTATAACAATTATATTATGTAAGTTATATGACGAAACGAAAGAAAAGGTTCCTTTACAATCGTTCTTTTCGTTACATTGATTAGAAAAAATATTATAAGTCATGCAAAGTTACATATAAACGAACGAACAAAAAGGAACCTTTTCGTTAGTTTACATATGTGTGAATGTGCATGACTTATATTACTTTTTATAATCAATGTATCATACTCGTACTTATACAACCTAAAGCCTTTCAACGTATTATCAGCCGGCAGGCATAAACAAGGTCCGTAAAACACGTAGACTGATTCAACTGAGAATATATTTACAATTTTTAAGCCTTTTATATTAAATTTATTGTTCTTACAAGTAGCGCTCGCACTTATGCGCACAATATTCAATTGCACCAATCAGCGACAAGAATACAAAATTCTAAAATCTACGAGGGAATTCTTGGAAATCCTTGAGCGTGTGTGCGTGCGGCGCGGTGGCGTATAAAACGCCTTCTACACGGTCGGGTCAGCTGCCCGACACAACCACAGTCACATCAAATGGTTGGTACACATGGTTGAGTTGACGCTAATATTGATCGTTTGGTCGTTGGTCGGACAACCAAATTGAGTTGACATCCAAACGACCCTAATTGCCAGCGCTGCGCTCGCAACAAAGGGCGAATATAGGGCGTTGTGTTGACAAACCAAACGTGTGGAAGCTTGATGCCCAATCGCGCGTATTCATTTTGATCGAGGCGTTGCGTGAAGTGGACGCGTAATGGCGAGCGAGTGTGCAATATTGTCGGCGATTTTAGAACTCTACAGAGATCTTCCCTGTTTGTGGGATTTAACTTCTCATGTTTATAAATAATATCAGCCCTGTATTAAACTGTCCTGGATGCCTCCTGCCTTTTCTCCCTGTGAAAAGAGGCCAAAGTCCACCACGCTGGCCTAGTGCGTTTTGGCAGACTTCACATATCTTTGAGAACATTATGGAGAACTCTTAGACATGCATGTTTCCTCACGATGTTTTCCTTCACCGTTAGAGCAAGCGATAATTAACTTTTAAATACTTATAATAATATAACTTCGAAAAGTCAGAGATGCGCGCCTTGGGTTCGAATTCGAGAACTCTGCGTGGCTGTCCAACAGTTTATCACTAGGCTATAAATAAATCTATCGGTATACTACGTTACAATACTACAAACAAATATTAAATTTAAGGAATTAATAAAGCGGTATTTGAAAATAATAGTTAGAAATTATTAAGCGCCTGGCAAATTGGCAATAGCAAACATTATATTCCTGCATGTCTCTTTACTAATTGCTATTATCAATTTGCAAGGCGCTTAATAATTTCTAAACATTATTTTCAAATACCGTTTTATTAATTCCTTAAATTTTATATTATTTGTTTGTAGTATTGTAAGGTAGTATACAGGTAGATTTATATGGAAGTGAATTCATACTTAAACAATTGGTGTTTCGTTCAGAAACAGAAATACACCCGCGGACCTGACGTCAGGTTGGCGCCTCACTTTCTCTTTGAGCTATCTCTGAACTCAAAGAGATAGAATTGCTTTCTTTATAGGTAGATTTAGGTAGATTCAAGGTAGATTTGATACATTCTTATTTCATGCTGATTCGTAACATTACACCCGCCATTCTGATGCACACAAAAAAACGTATAGAACATAAATGCGTACCGGTTACAAAGGGAAAGCGAAGAAGGTAGGTATAATTAATATTATTATATAGTATCTACATAATAGATTATGTAAGTAGGTATTTATTAAATGAAGGTTTTTATAGACAACTAGTAGTTTTCCCGCGGTTTCACCCGCGGAAGTCCCGTTCCCGTGTGAATATCGGGTTTCGCCCCTTTCACCCCCTTCAGGGTGGAATTTCCAAAAATCCTCTCTTACTGCTCCCCTACACTCTCCAAGGAACATACATGCCAAATTTCAGCTTCTTGCGTTCAGTAGTTTCGGCTGTGCGTTGTCTGTCAGTCACTCAGTAACGGAAGAGTTTTATATATATAGATTAGGTAGATAGACAGTATGGGCACTGTTTTGCGTATTTGAAAGGGGTGCCATCGACGTGCGTACTGGTCGTCGCTCACGTTAAAACTAAAGTCGTTTCCAACCACGCGATCGTGTAGAACCGCCGATCAGTTTGTTTGACTTAAATAAGATCACGGTAGTTGGGCGGTTGACCCGACCGTGTAGAAGGCGTTTTATGCGGCGAATAAAAAATAGGTGGCACCTGCGCGCGTCGCTCAACGAGTTGGGAGCCTTCTGCGCTCACCCACAGTTTGCGTAAAGTTATCAAGACCATCTGAGACCAACAACTAACACACACAAAAAAAAAAAACGCGCGTCGCACAGTTCGTAAGTTGTTTTCCGCGCGGCTAGACGTACGATGCTCCGTTTGATTCCAGGTTCCTCATAAATTCATATGTTGCCTGTGCGTATATACATACGCCACAGCCTTTTATGTAATTAAAATTTATAGATAGAATAATTATTATTCATTGGAAGCAACGTCGAATTTTAAGTATACAAGTCATCGAGCGACAGGAATCCTAATTTAATATTATAAATGTGAATGTTTGTTGGTCACACTTTCATGTCTTAACTACTCCACCGATCATTATGAAGGGAAATCAGAGGGCTTTTCATCCAGAAATAAGTATTGTTCCTAAGGGTGAAAAATTTACATAACCTAACCTACAAGCTTACGCAAGCGGAGCCGCGAGCAAAATCTTTATGATAATTTGATGCAAATATTTTTTTAATTATAATATAATAAATTATAGGTACAATATACATTTCTTTTGTAGTTTAACATAAATTAGTAAGCTGTCAACGATGTCCAAAACTAAAGCAAAAAATCGATAAAGAGTTAAGGAGGCATCAATACTTTTTATAACAATTCAAACTTAAACGGTTTGGAAAAATTCCAATGAATAATTTGATCGAACATATTCTCAGTATTTATAAGTATAGTATATTGTATGGACTATAGCCACCTACAGTACTAGTATTTTTATTCTTAGTTTGTCTATGACTGGTTATATACGAACGCAACGAGAATCATTCAATGTCAAATTAGGTAAACGTCAAAAAAAATCAGTGTAGAAAAATGGGTTCTATGAGGAGCCCGTCGTCGCCGACCGACGGTTATAAAAGGTTCAGTGATGATTTCGCAAACACCAGCATCAACAATTATGGATCAAATGTCACAAGTAAACGAGAAGCTATGATATTTATATGCACTGTAGCCGCAAGATTATGTGTACGCTTTAGTTGTATTAACAATACATTTTGTGATCCATTTAACATTTTGTTTTAATTTATTTCACCTTGTTTTAAGCATTAATCGTTGATATCCATTCATATATGGCTCAGCAAAATCGATTTACTTTTATTATTGTTCTAAATCAGATTTATGACGCACCAGAATGACTCATAAGCTACATAAACTAACCTATGCATAAAATAAACAGCATACTAAGAGCTTGGCCCAAATCCTCGTAGAAATGAAAGCTTTCATCACTATTAACTATTTGAAACATTCGCTGCACGTCTTCGTAGTCGCTTGTTTTGCATGCCGATTTTTTTTTGATGTAGTAATAGGTATGTGTAATTATACAAATATAATGTGCATATAATAGCCATAATGTTACGTGATACGCAAAAAGCAATTGTTTTACAATTACGCGCAGCTTCTACAGTTTCGGTCTACAAATTGTTATACAATCTAAACAGTGATCCAGTAGAATCTAGTATAAAAGAAACTGATTGGTTGAACTGGAGTGATCCTATTTGCACCACTATCAATATAACAAACATTTGCTTTATGTACCTGCTTCAGTGGTAAAATATACCATACCTACTAAGGTCTTGTTACTTGTTTTTTTAATATCTGAGCACTTGAAAGCATACTGGACTTCTTTATTTAAAAATATAAGTGTGGTGTATCTAATATATCTAATACACAAAAATAGTCTTGTGAGAGTTAATAGAGTAGAAACATGTATGATTTAGAGTTATAATATGTAATTATAACAAAAACATTTTTACCAATATGTCCAACTTATTATATTTGCAATACATTTCTATGTAAATAGCAAGTACTGATAGCATTTTTGGTGTTATTGAATTATTTATAATGAGATTCTATTATTTACAATATATAACTATCAATCAATATATTCTTTACCGTGTCATGCAAAAGATGTACTTTCTATAGTCTTTATATTATACTTGTATAGACATACACTACATACAATACATATACTTTAATTACACTTTATTTTTATAATGCTTCAAATAGCACCTTTCAAAGCTGTACAATATGACATTGTATATTGTATTGCATCAAGTAACAAATTAAATAATATTTAACAGTGTTATAACTGTTATAAGACTTTAGGCATGTTTTGTTTTGTTTGTGGAAAACTATTGTTCACAAAAGGAACGATTTGTGACACTATTGCAGTGTGCTTCTTTCCCTCTCTGAGACAGTTGGATTAGTATTAAACATTAGAGTAAAGACAAAAATTTATTCGGCTTTACTCTACTTTACTCTCTTCTTGGGTACTTCATGTAAGGGTTTAGTAGAACCAAGAGGTTACGTGCCGAAATTGGGCACGAATTATGGATTGAATGTGTTTCACAATAGGAACGAACAGTCGGCCCGAAACTTCGGCATTTACTTTTCATGAGAGGCCTGCATTTCACAGAGACAGTCGTACTATTAGTTTAATAGTGGTAGTATATGACGCAAGTAAATGTAGTTAGCATGGGTTACATGCGCAGGCTAATCGCGCGCAATACTTGCGTTTGGTCATAAATCGATGTAGGTAAACAACCCGCGTAAGTAAAGCGTCTTGCGTATGGTTATCCTCGTGCACAAAAGTCCTAAGCATAAGTAGGTATTTATTGTCAATTAAACTTATGCTAGTAGTTTTAGAATTGTTACAGTCAATAAGGCCTTATAAGAACTGCGAAAAATAAGGTCAACATATTTTTAAAGTGTGTATTCTTCGTAACGATGCGCCGTGGCGCGCGCGCGCCGTTTGGATATTTACCATTTATTTATTTTTTGTCTCGTACGTACGTATTTTGGTGATATTTGTTTAATGTTTAATTTGTACTTTTCTCAGAATATTCTAAGGCAAAGTGATAATATATAGGCAGAAGTGATCTTCTGCTGCCTAATTCACATGAATATAATTTTGATAAATATTTTTTGTGTGAGGAAATGGAGCTTCCGTATTTTAAACTGGTAGGCTCCTACAAAGAGGGGAATGACTTCACATTCTACCTGAAACATAGGTATTTGGCACGAACATTACTTCAGTTTGACCTTATCGAGACCTAGGCATTTTATAAAGCTCGGCAGATTTAACATAATCACGCTCGCGCCACGTATGCATCAAGCCGCTTAATACGTTTATTATCTAGCGTGGGTTCAGATTTTACGGTATATATTTACTGCTAGCTAGATAAATTTTAAAATAACAATTTCACTCAAATCTATACGAATATTATAAAGCTGAAGAGTTTTATTGTTTGTTTGAACGCGCTAATCTTAGGAACTACTGGTCCGAATAAAAAAATATTTTAGTGTTCGATAGCTCATTTATCGAGGAAGACTATAGGCTATATAACATCACGCTACGACCCACGGGGGCGGCGCGGCGCAGTAATCATAAACGCAGGTGAAACCGCGGGCACATCTAGTGAAAGATTTTGTGTAAATAGTACAAGTATAAACAGATACTTTAAAGAAAGAAAAATAATTATGTATATGTGCCAAACAATTACTAATATAATATGTAGTGATATAAATAAAAAGAATTTCTTAGCAAGTAATTTTTTTACGTCTTGAATCACTGACTGGACACGTTTTCCACATGCCGCAGAAGCTTTTGGTTGAAATCATCACAAACTAGGTCAGAGGGCCACGTAATAGGCCGCGGCGACGATGGTGAGATGAACTTGACAGCTATAAGAGACTCTGGCTAACACGTGGTAGAGGGCAAATGGGGACTTTGCCTTGCAGTGAAATAATACTAAAATAATCTAGGACCCCAAGTAAAAAAAATACGGGATCACCACTGCCACTGCGCCGAGTGTTGTGGATTTGATAGCCACACGGAACTTAGTAGGTACCTATATTGTGTGATTCATAAATGGTTGCTCCGAGTAAAGGTGTTTTTTGTGTACGATTTTATACGAAGAAATAATAAAGATTTTTTAAAGAGAGAAAGAAATTATTTGCTTTGTCTCCTCGCCACAGCCACCGCGCCGAGTAATGTGAGTTCAATCCCCTCACCGGCCAAAAATTTGTGTGATCCATAGTTGTTCCGAGTCTGGGTGTTCTTTGTGTCCGTTGTTAGAATGTTTGTAAAGTCCCCGCAATACAGGAATTATTCCTAGTGCGAGTCTTCTTCTCCCTAGCCTTCATTATTCCCAAGTCACTTGGGATCGGCTTTATTGGTCTAACCGGATTTGATTGGATATCAGTTTTTACACGGCGCGGCTGCCACCTGACCTCCGCAACCCGAAGGCTAACGATACCCTAAGGCTAGACCAGTCCCAGGATATTATAGGGCACTGACTTCCCAATAACGACTGCCATAGATGTTCATGGCAGCCTGGACCGAGGGCTTAACGCGCCCTCCGAGGCACGGAGCAGGCGATAATTGTCAATCAATACGCACATAATTTCGAAAAGTCATAATATCGAAAGGCAGAGGTGCGCGACGTAGTTTCGAACACGAGACCCTCTGCATTGCAGTCTGTTGGTCTCCCCACTGAGCTATCGCTGCTGTATTCCTAGTGCGAGTAGTTGAGTTATTTTTCTAAAAAGAAAAAGAAGATTTATTTTGTGATCTATTAATGGTTGTCCGAGTATGGGCGCTCTTTGTTTCCGTTGTTTGTATATTAATTATAATGTCTCGCGGCACAGGGATATTTATGAGTTGTCTTTTTTAAAGAGAAAATAGTTAGATCGATTTCACGTCATTAGTTAGATCTTGATGGTCATAGTCGAGCTCCTGTTGGGTTTTGTTCTAAACCGACAACGCGAGAAGGGAATTGGAATAACCTTGTTATAATCAGGAAAGATATCTGAACCAATATGTTGTCTATCGTTCTCTAAACTATCACAACGCGTGTACTGCTCCTCAAGCTAACGCATTTATCAACGTTATCAATCGATTGACAGTTGTTTTATCAGTCAGGGATATTCAACCTTTGGATGGGTTTAGACAAATTTCAAATGACTAGAATATTAAAATAAAACTACTGTTTATAGATATTTTCACGGTTTATTTAAAAACGATACTTTAAGATAATTTAATTGAACTATTTAAACTTTCCCCGACGTTTTGGTTGCTTTTTAGCAGCCATAGTAATAGAGAAACTAAGGTGGTGGTCGAAGTTTTCTTATCTCAAAGTACGCGTAATTTAATTATTGGTGTTCCTATTTACGCAGAATGAGCTCAATGTATTATGAAGTTTTGCTGTGTTTTGCGTCTCCTTGTTTAAACTTCTTTATTTAAAAATATTAAACGTTTTATTATTTGGTGGCGATAAAACCTTAATTCTATGCACCTCGACTCTTTCGATCGTCGGCATCCTTTTCCATACATTTTGTAAAAGCTCGCTTAAGCAGAAACGTCTATGAACTAATCAGAATGTATGTAGGTAACATAGAGTAGGTATGTATATACATATGAATGGATCGCTCACATCACTCGCGGCCTGAACCTCTGAGTTCGAGCAACTTTGAAAATTAACCGGAATACACGTAAGGCATATTCTGATTATTAAATTGTTGCATTCAAACGTAAGTTTTAGGTTTAGTAGGTGCATGGCTCGGACTAAAGCTTATTTCCTATATCAAGAAGTGAATCGTTTTAGAGTTTTACAGACAGTTAATTTTTTACATAACCACACTAAAATTATAAAGAGGAGAGATTTGATTTTTAGTTTGTTTGTTTGTACGGATTTAACTCAAAACTAATTAACCGATTTAAAAAATTATTTCGCCATTAGTAAGCTTTATTATCACCGAGTAACATAGGTTATATTTTATTAAACAAAGAAAGTACTGTACTTACTTTTACGCAAGTGAAACCGCGGGAATAAGCTAGTTTTTCATAAAATAATTGTTGAAAATAAACTGTCCATAGGTAAAACGACTTGTTACTTGATATAGGAATCGGGCTTAAGTGAGTTAGGGCTGGTTCGTATATCAAGAAATAAGTCGTTTTAGCTTCAGACAGTTAAATTTTGACATGTTTTTCATAGAATATGTGTCAAAATTAACTGTCCGTACATTAGTTAGTTGGAAGCGTGTTATCCGTACCTACTTACTTCCCCATAATTGGGCCATTGTGCGTAAGTGACGGACGGGAAAAGTTGTTCAGTTACACATACGACCGATCGACAAACTGTCCGTAGGTAAAACGACTTGTTTCCTGAATATAGGCAACGGGCCTTAGAGAGCATGCACTCTAACGCTTGTTCCAAACAATCTACTTTAATTGTCTCCTCTTGTACGTTACACAAATTAACTCAATGGTGCCAATCAGCTGCAGGCGCCGCATTCGTTTAGCTTGGCGCATCTAGTGCAATGAACATAATTGAACTCGAATCATTTCGATTTGACAGCGTAGTCTTGCAAAACAGGTCAATTCCGTTGTTCCAATTGTCAATAAACGAGCCATATTTGTTGTAACAGATTACGTTGCGTCTTGTATATGCACTTAAATAAAATTAAATGAATATAGTCATTCTAATTGGCGAAAATGTGCAATTGTATATTAATGAAAATGTGATCTGTACGCGAGGCCTCCTCAGTCAGGACAATCTATTATGATCAAATGACATTATACTTTAAAGCATTTATGTAATACGCGTTTCTGAAGTAGGAAAATAAAGTTACTTGTAGCACCTATCAATTAGTTCGCCTAAATTAGGCGCCGTAGGCGTTAGAACAAGGTATAACATCGCTATGGTTTAAAATAGCTGTTTCTTTTACTCTCGTTATTTCAAACAACACTGTACACATCAGTCAAACATGTAAACATAATGCAGTTTTATAGATTATATGCATCGACACTTAATTTTGCGCGCCATTTAATCTGGACGTAACATAATATTATTGATATGACCCAAACATTTCCGTCCTAGATCCAACGCAATTTTCGAAGTAATAATCGTCTTGGAACTTAATATTCGTTTCTCTGGTATTGGGCAGAATTGTATTGGAACATTTTAGTGATATAATCAAGGTGGACGCTTATTTTGGCAGCTATCGTTAGCCATTTTTTTATATAAGTTATGCATTTCTTCTTCATTCTAATGCAGTTATACTGATTTGAATATCATTGCGTCAATGACCTTGCCGTTGACTGGGATTGTACTTAAAGACAGTACCAACTGTCGTCCTGCATATATATTACTTTAACCTAAATGCGATTATCTTGATCGATAAAATATAATATTGGCAGAAACCTATTAAATCTACAACATATAATACTCAAGCGCCTAAACTTAAAAAAGTCCGTAGTATCAGTCTGTTTTTACCTTTGTAGGCGTTTATGAATAATAGTTTTGATGCCCTAACTTCAGTGTAGTCGGCGTTTGAAAATGTGCGTGGTAGATAGGACGCTATTACATGATCCTAAAATGTAACTGAAAAATGTGGACCTAGCCCTTTTAGGACTTTTATCGGGTATGTATATAGAGTACATATATTTTTGTATAAATACAAAAAGGTTTGATACATCTGTATTAGGTCTTTCTCGTCTGAATTTCCTTGATGTCATATATAACAAATATTTCGTGATAAATTATTGTGACAGGAACATGTGTCGTTTTTAGTTGGTTATAGTTTGTTAAGTCATATTTATTATGACGACAGTTGTGCAGAATGTGACCGACAAAGTGTATTATATGGTCAGAGACGAATGGTGCAGATTGAAATCATGTGAGTTTTATTTACCTATTTAATTTATTTGGTTTGCGAGCAGTAAGAAAATTAAAATAATAAATGTGACACAGGCATAAAAATACTGATACATTTACCAATTATAGGCTAACCAGTTTTAAATAGATACTTATTATTAATGTTGACGTCGGGGTATAGCTTTAAATTGCAGATTATTATCTGTCTTTTTCCCTCGGTTGGAGATTTGCAGACTATGGTACCTATTTATCTTATGTTTATGCCGTAAGCAGTCAATTAGCCGGCAACCAGACAATAAAAATGTATGGTGTCTGGGCTCTGGGGTTTCAGCGTAGGCCAAGAGATTAATCTGCTAGTGTTCTAATTAATTAAGTCAGTTGTCTGACGATAAGTAACTTAAAGGTAGTCTAGGATATTATGCATAGAAATTATTATTTTCTGAAGTACAGTAATACATTATTTTGAAAAGAATATCCGTAATATATTATTATTAAAAAAGCTACTTTCGCGGGTTATTTGAAAAACTGAGTGATTAATAAATGATAAAAGTCAAGGCTGTCGTCAGCCTATGGGGCAATACAGCTACAGCAAGCTAAATAAAGAAATAAATTTATCATAAGGATAGCAACACCTTGTAGTGCGACGTCAAAAACATTGACGACCTATTACATAGTAAAAAAAAATAGGGCATAAGATTATTGGCACCCAAATATTACTTTCTCTGACTATTTAGTTATCTGTGATATTCTTTTTCATAAGCATTTCGTATTGCAATACGTTCTTTTAGGATAATTTGTCAATCGACATTTTTTTTAACAATGGTATTTCTAACGTCCTTTGACGTCACATATAGTGACCTACACGTTATAAGTAATACAATATGGTATTGTGTCGACTACTGGTTTATTTCGGTAGATTGTATATACGGGCATCCTTCACCTAATGGATCAGATATATTAACATACATAGATTAACACCAGTATTTCCTAGGCAGAAGTATAACACAACTTCATTTCACCAGCTATTTATGTACGAACGAACGAGGCTATTGTCGTCTATTAGATAAAGTTACAGACTTCGTGCTGCTACTGAAAATGTGTTACCATTCTTACTAGTAGCCAGTATTTGGCATACCTAGTTAAAGTTTATATGGCGAAGTGTAGAAAGATAAAATTAAAACAAAAATAATCAATCTGTTTTATGCATTACGTTCGAATTTTGACTATTGGGCGACCACTAGTTAAAATAAATAGCTACTGTAAAAAAGCCTTATCTATGACATCGATTAGTTTCTAAAGAATCACTTTTTATTACACCGTAACAACTGATTTTATTAGTATTTAGTTACTGCTGATTTAAAAAAACAACAAATATCATTCTTGCTTATAATTAGCTGCTGGGCATGGATCTTATTCCCTTAGAATGAAATGGGTGCCAGACGAAATTGAACAATACATTTTTCACAAATCTATGAGAAAATTATCGGGAACTCTTATACAATATGCAGGATTCTTCACAAATTAGTTTTAAAGCGAGCCATAAAAATGTGGTGATTGATATTCGCAATTCAAATCGAAGTGCTAGGCTGTATAGACGGTGACCTCGGTCTCACCCCGCGGCAGACAATGCTTTGCTAGTTTCTATTCAATTAATCCACGGTTAGGCACAAGTACATTGTTAGTACATAAGCGGCCATGACAGTGCTTTTTAAAATAGGAACGTTGCGAAAAGCCGTACTATTTTGAAATTGGGTTTATAATGTGAATATATTTTTTTATTTTTTATTATACAATTAATCCTAATTTAAAATAAAAGTATGTTTGTAGTCATTTAATTAATTTTTTGGATTGCGAAAGTCGTTTATATTAAAAACGAGCCAAACTGCCTGGTAAAGAACCATAACTGGGCACAACTCTCTAAGAGACGTCCCGCGTAAGTGCAGTAACTCTGTTACTACCTTTCAACCGTGACCTACCAAAATTACAAAAGTGAGTTCAAAATGCGGAATACTTACAGTACATTCGTTTCATGACATTTTTAATTTCGTCCTGCACTTGGTCGGCTATACGCTAGTAATACTCCTGGTTTTACAAGCGTGCACACTGACCAAAGAAACCGCTTACCATTAGTCGAGCGGTACCTACCTATACTTACTTGACGCCTTTGTTGTATAAAAACAAAAGATAAAGAGAATTCTATTTCAAGGCAATTGTGACCAAAACTTGTATAAACGACTCTATTTTGGAAGACGAGTAAATACACTTTTTGGTAAACAGTAGGCCGCAACCAGCCGCAACTATATTTTTTATTTACTTGTTATGAAACAAGTCCCTTTTCCTGGCATATGCTGAACTGAACTCCTAACCGCCGCAGGCAACAGACACACATAATTATTTTGTACTAGATTTTGCCCGGGGCTTCGTTCGCGTAACGTAAATGTAGGTTAGGTTACGTCAGATTAGTAACAGTAATTTTTTGTAGATGAAAGGTATTCCATGTCCTTTTCTGTTCGCCAGGCAACGTGTATGCTAGAATTCAAGATAATTGGTCGAGTAGTTAGGGACAAACAAACTCACTTTCGGATTTATAATTTTAGTTAGGATCAGGAAGTTAGGATTTAACATGTTATGGCTGCTCATGTAAGTCACTATTTATACATTGAAATTAAACTGCTATATACGGATTTTATTGCGTTGTTTATTTGAAACTTTATTACAAAATTTTGAAAATTTTTACACTACTACTACTAAGTATTAAACTTTACTATTTTTTAAGCTAATTTCATTATTATTAAAACTATTTAGATTTAATTTATTTTTACACTTTCCCCGACGTTTCGGTTGCTTTTCAGCAGCCATGGTCACGGGGAAACTAAGATGGCAGTTGTCTCAATGTTCCAGTGTAGTTATTTCAAAGTACCCGAACATAATTTAATCATTGGTGTTTCTTTTACGCAGAATGAGTTCAAAGTATCATGAAGTCTAGCTGTGGTTTGCTTCTTCTTGGGTTTGACTATTTATAATTTGCTTCACTATTTATAATTTGCTTTTATATTTTTGTTATGTCTTACTGTGGCAATTAATTTTTCTTGTAATACCTTTTACATTGTACTATCGTCTAGAGTAGCACGTTCAATTGTCGGGACAAAAATTTGTGTGACCTTGTTTAACAATCTGAGTGTTGTTCATGTTCGTTATTTCAATATTTGTAAAGTTTCCCGAGACGCAGAATTCCATAGTGCACCCGTCCTTTTTATTTAAACAGACATAGACCAAGATCATAAATATTAAATTAGATAGGTAGGTACTATAAAATTTATTAGACGAGTTTATACCGCCATTGCAAACCGAGATATAATTCTCCTTATATTAAATTTGAAGCTGAAAGATGGTTTAAATTTTGTTTATAAAGAGATTGTGTTAAGCAGTGACGTAACGCTAAAACCATTGCGCAACTCGGACATTCAAGAGTACGTACTCATTGTTTTATGCAATACCTAAAGTTATAGCACGCCACGCTGAATGTCATTGACACCCTGATATTGACTTTTATTGGATTAAAATAGGCACAGAGCAACATACTAGCTTGTTACTAGAGACGTGCCGCTTTTCAAATATACTAACTACACAACTATTATAAAAAGGAAAGATTTATTTGGTTGATCTCCGAATTTATTAAAAAGATTGTTTTACCATTAGAAAGCTGCTTTATCTAAAAGTAATAAAGACTAAATATAATCAGTTAATCACTCTACGAGACACGGGCACGGATCAGTAATAATAAACGTGGACAAAAGCGCGAGAAACAGATAGTATTTTATACAATCCAACCGTGTCTGTGACATCCTTAGAGTATAAAAATACTTTCGTATTCTCTATGGCGACAACTATGTTTTTGTTTGCTTAGGTACTGGGCACAGATCCCGTGTCAAATCTGCCTATAAGCAACAACGAAAGAAGGCTCTTATTTTGTATCACTCTGTCGATTACCTACGTTTTATGTGTGGGCAGCAAATACACAACAATCGCGTGTGTCTCAACCCATCCATGCTATCATATCCTATCCACCTTACTGATGGTGTAAATAAAGTTGGCTTTATTAGACACTAACACGTTTATAATGGAGCTTATACGTACATGTTGTTTGATTACTATTAATTGATTATCTGGCCTTCAATCTGTGTTTTTACTAGGAAATTAATTACATAGGAAAAGTATAAAATGCTACGAGACATGGACACCACAGGAAAAATATTGCGCTTGAGCCGAAAATTTATAAGTTAGAACTACGCTATAACATAATATAAAAAATACAATGATCTGTCAATTGACAAACGCTACTGCTCAGAAAGTTTAACAATATAGTTTGTTGCTAGTAGTATCATTTTATTGTATAAAATGGATAACACAACATTAATCCACTTAGGTCCCGCGCCGCCTTAATGCAGTACTGTCAGTTGTCACTAGTAGGCACAGAGTATAAATATACTACTACTAGGTCAAACTATGTTTTCTCGCAAATATGACTAGGTTCAAACAAAGTATAAAGTAGAAAATTGTCAATAGGTTTCGATTCACTTACAAAAATCTTTTGGCTTTTTTAATCAGATATGGTATAGTGTGGAATCGGGCTGGATGTTGAATTACATGCATACTTACCAAGTTATATATTGTGTCAGTTGGATATTGTTGGATTATAATATATTATGTGCGTAGGCGTAGGAGCTAAGATACCTACGTGTGTTAGTGTCTGTATATTTAATATATTATGTATATTTAATATTGGATATCCCGCGGCTTCGAACGCGTAAATGTAAGCAAGGTAAGTAACAATTTTTTCTGGATAAAGGGTACCCAATTTCCTTTCATGTTCCCCTGACAACGTGTATGCAAAATTGCATGATGGTCGGTCGAGTAGTTAAGGCGTGAAAGCGTTAGAAACAAACTCACATTCACATTTATAATATTAGTTAGGATGTGCGTAGGTGCAGCAGGTAAGATACATGTGTTAGTGTCTGTATTATTAATATTTGTCACTGTATACTACGTTGTAAGCAAATCTATGCATAATATATCTATGTAAATAATAATATAGGTTTTACCTTTCTAACCGCTCATAGCCAGTTGCACTCACTGATCGGTAAACGATTAGTGAGGTTAAGCAACGTTGGGTGCGGTCAGTCTGTAAATGGGTGACCGCTTAGTGGTATTTTATCTTAGCATCTCCGTGCTTCGGAGGGCGCGTAAAAAGTCCCCGGTTGTTGCCCAATTGACAGCAGTCGTTAAGCCATGTCAGAGGCCTACGGGCGGTTTGAACACTTTTTGACAACAGGTTAGCCACTAACCACACGAAAAGAAGAAGACCTTTCTAACAAATGCATGAGTTACAATGTATTTCCAATTGTAGTTTATTTTTGTCCGACACTTTTGCGTACCCATAACAATTTATCAAAGTTTCATCGTATTCAGATATTGGTATACAGAATAATAAAGGCAATCAAACAAGCGACCATTTTTGAATTTTTAGTTGTTCTTTAGGTGAAGTTTTCTATATATTATGTTTTGTACCCGAATGGGTCTTATACTTAGTCTTGTTTTCTGATTGTAAGTAACCACTTACTATCATAATTACTACATGTAAACACTATGTTTATACGTATTAGGTATGTACTTCCTTGTTTGACAAAATTAGCTTTTCCCTATAGTGTCATTAATTAAATCTGAAATTGGTTGTAATTAGCAGTTTACTGCGAATGAATGGTCTGTTTTTGAACTTATAAGCTTTTGATAACTGAAGCGATCATTTAAATAATTCTTCGTTCAATTCACCGTGCCTTTCTTAACACGATTTATAGTAGTTTATATTTAATTACCTATTGGCATACTAGATGTTTTGTACATTAACATTATATGAACACACCTTTTGCTTTTTAAAATCAGCTATCGACTTAGCCGTTCTTTGGATAAGCGATTTACGCAATGGCATTCAATAATATTCGAATGTGTTGAAAACCCCAAATATAAGTTTTAATGATATTCGAATACTCATTATATTATCGAATACAATTATGGGCCCTGCTGGGCACGGCAACAATAGGAGAAATGGAGAGCAGTATACTGCATATTCTAATCGTAACTCATATTATAAATCCGATGAGAGGTGGTTTGTTTATTACTCTTTCACGCGTTTACTACTCGACTTATCATCATGAAATTGAGCAAACACGTAGCAAGGTGAACAGAAAAAGGACAATGAGTACCGTACTTTTCATCCAGAAAAAAAGGACTGCTTTCGAACGGAGTCGCGGTCAAAAGATAGTGTTGTAATATAAATGTCTACGAATTCGTGTTTATTAGTAGTTCTACTAGTATTATATCAATGGCGCAGTTAGTATTATGTATATTCTGACTTGATTGTCGTTATTCCACATGACAACGGCTTCCCTCCGCATCGCTTCCTCTCGCGGTGACTCATTCGATACGAACGATTTGTTGTCTTCATAGGTCATGGTCACCATCACTCAGACACACTAACTTACGTAAGAGAAGCCCTAGTGTAAAAAGTAGTTTGATTACATATAGCAACACTTTAATGAAATAGTCTATGGTTACTTTCTAGTTTTAAATGTTTGTTATTTGTTGTTGAAGCAAATACTTAAGTCAGAAACTAGTCCAGGGTATTTTTTTAGATTTGTAATTAAACTCATGATTTTATAACCTTGATGACGTAGTACATAGTACTAACATTTCGCAAGCTATGTATTTAGGTCTCACGCTTAGAGTATACATACCGATAGAGGCTAGAGCGCGCACATCGCATTCCGTCCATTGTGCCAAACGTAAGCAAATATTTTATAGATACAATAGATGTAGCGGTCAAATAGTGATGCGCCATGGTTATGTATATTCTAAGGTGTCACGTAACCTATGATCGGGTATATATAGGTATATGACTAGACTAATTGCCGCTACTGAACCCTTCCTAAGTACACACAGCGACGCATCAACCTAGACTGTTTGGACTTTGAACTATTAGAAGTTGAACGTTGCGAATCGTGCGCGAGTGCGTTATATTTTTGTTACGCTCTATCCTTACCATTACATCGACACCACTATGCACTGTCCCTTTCCGACAATTCTCTATTTTGTATATAGCGTAGTTATGCGTATGTAGGATGTCTAACTTGATGTGTAGCCGTGTGTACTTACTAGAAAAATCCAATAATATTTTATCAGAAAAACCAATACGACGTGTGAAACGATATAGTGATTCAAATCGAACTAAAATCATAAGATCAAGGTAACAGCTATGTATAGAAAGTGCTAACTATACAGCGTGTAGTATAAAGGCGTGGTTATACTTAAGGACCGTAAGCACCGTACCGCACAAAGAGGAAATAAAATTCCTTCTCGTACCACTGGTGGCACGAGTTGGTGGTACGACGAGGAGTCCGTCGAAAAATCTATCAATACAACAAAATAGTAGATACATATAAAATAAAATAGTATTGAACAAAATATAATTATTTATTAATACCAACTTACTAATATTAAAAATGCGAAAGCATATCCTATTTCTGACACGGTTACGTTTTCTGAAACGATTTGAAAAAAATTTGATGAATCTTGGCAAGGAGATAGATTGAATTTTTTATTTTTTTATTTTTTTATTGCCTTCAGTGGCAGACGAGCAAGTGGTCCACCTGATGGAAAGTGGTAACCGCTGCTCATGGACTTCAGCAATGTCAGGACACAGCAAAGCCGCTGCCTACCGTGAAAGAAGAACTCTCTTTAAACCTCGTTTGAAGAAGGACATATCATAGCGCTCGGGAAACACCGAAGCAGGCAGTTCATTCCAGAGCTTGCACGTACGTGGGAGAAATGATCGCTGGAAGCGTACCGTCCTGGATTTGAACGCTTCCAGGTGATATGGATGAACCCTGCTTCGTTGTCGAGTGGTACGATGATAGAAAGGGGCCGCTGGTACCAAATCAAACAGTTCTTCAGAGCACTCTCCGTGAAAGAGTCGGTAGAACACGCAGAGAGACCCAAAGTCTCTCCGTTGCTCCAACGACTCCAATCTATCCGTGAGATTGGGATCATCGACGATTCGAACTGCCCGTCTTTGTAGGGAGTCAAGTGGGTCGAGCTGATATTTGGGGGCCCCTGCCCAGAGATGTGAGCAGTACTCCACGTGCGGCCGGACCTGTGCTTTGTAAAGCACAAGACGTTGACCGGGTGTGAAGTACCGCCTCGCCCTGTTCAGTACACCCACCTTTTTGCTCGCTAATTTAGCTTTGTCCTCCAAGTGACTCCCAAACTGGACTTTACTCGAGATTTCCACGCCGAGGATCCCAATACTTTCGGAGATACGGAGAGTAACTCCTTGGAACTGTGGCGCCATGATAAAAGGGTCCTTCTTAGCAGTAAACGCGCACACTTGTGTCTTCGAAGGGTTGAATCGAACTAAATTCTGTTCACCCCATTCGGAGGCCCGCCCAAGAGAGTCCCCGACTTCAGACACAAGTTGTGTTCGTCTTTCCTGTATCATGCTCCGAGGGACATTCTGATAGCTGGTATAACGCGCATCACCCGTGCTGTCATCCGCATAGCAATGTATGTTCTCGATTGACAACAAGTCATTGATATGCAAGATGAACAGCGTAGGGGAGAGCACCGAGCCTTGAGGAACACCAGCGTTAATGGTTTTGGTTTCGGAGCTGCAGCCATCAACGACGACTGTAATGCTCCGACCATCCAAAAAGCTGGCAATCCATTTGCAGAGTCCCTCGGGGATTCCATAAGATGGTAGCTTCGATAGAAGAGCCCTATGCCAGACCCTGTCAAATGCCTTAGCGATATCGAGGCTAACGGCCAGAGCCTCTCCCCCTGCCTCCAAAGCCTCCGCCCAGCGGTATGTTAGGTACGCTAGAAGATCACCAGCCGAACGCCCATGGCGGAAGCCACACTGACGGTCACTAATCAGCTGATTATCCTCAAGGTACCGTAACAGAAGGCGATTTATTAACCGCTCCATAACTTTGGAGAGCAAGGAAGTAATCGCTATCGGCCTATAGTTTGAAGGATCCGACCGGTCACCCCTTTTCGGGATCGGGTGAACATGAGCGACCTTCCACGAAGATGGAACCCTGTTGGAATTGTAGGAAAGACGGTATAGATGCGTTAAAACAGGGGTCAACTCAGGGGCGCACGTCTTAAGTACCACTGCAGGGATGCCGTCAGGCCCACTCGACTTATGGATGTCCAGGAGTTCGAGCTCACGCCTAACCGCACGCTGCTTGATGCGGATTTCAGGAAAAGAGCTCTCACACCTTGGGATGGTAGGTGGTGTGAATCCCTCATCATCCAAAGTCGAGTTTGAGGCAAAAAGGTGTACCAAAAGATTGGCCTTCTCTTTTGCACTATGGGCCAGACTGGCATCAGACTTATGCAATGGTGGGAGACTGACCTGGCAAAAATTTCCTTGCGCAGCCTTGGCAAGCGCCCAAAAAGCCCGACTCCCTGAAGGATGTCTTCCAAGGCGCTCGCCAATTCTGGCAACGTGTTCCGCCTTAGCCTTGGCAATAGCCTTCTTGCTGGATCTAGAAGCGGCATTAAATTCTCGCTTTCTCTCCTTGACTTCAGGATCCCGACACTTCCTAGCTCTATTCCAGGCTAAGTATGCCGACTGCTTCTGGTGTGCAGCATCCCTGCTAGCGTTATTGAACCAGGGGCGGCTGCGGCCACCCACGGGTATCTTAGCAGAAGGGATGAATAATTCCATCCCTTGGTGGAGCACATCTGTGATGCAGTCAGCACAAGTGCCAGGATCCCCGGATGAGAAGCAAAGCCGCTTCCATGGGTAGGATGCAAGAAATTCTCGAAGTCCATCCCAATCTGCTGACTTGTATCGCCAGACTCTACGGTAACCAGTCACCGAAGAGCGATCTGGTCGCGTAACAGGAGCTGCACTGCGGATAAGGCAGTGATCCGATGATCCCAGAGAAGCATCGACTTCCACCCTGTATCCTAGTGGATGTGTAGTCAGCAGAAGATCCAGCAAAGAAGGTTCATGGCTCTCGTTGTCTGGGATACGGGTGGGATGTAACACCAGTTGTGAGAAGCCATAGGCCGAGGCCATATTGAAGAGAGCCCGACCCACGGAATCGGTAGTCCGGGATCCCAACCACTCTTTGTGGTGAGCGTTAAAATCGCCAAGGACCACCAACTCCGCGGATGGGTACCTCTCCAATATTTGGTCAGTCCCCTCTTGGACGTTCTCAAGTAGCTGAGTTGACTCCGAATCACTGGCATGGGTCCTGTAAAGGCATGCGTAAACTCGGGTAAGACCCCCATGGTCTACGCGTAGCCATAAAATTGACAGGTCCCGATGCTCGAGGCCCCGAAGGCGGCGGTAACAGATGTCACCAGCTCGTAGCCCGGGTATTTTAAGTACGAAATGTCGTCCGGAGTGCCAATCTGCGTCTCCGTTAAAAAGAGCAGGGAAGGCCGCACCGTCTCGAGATGGTGGTGGACGGCATCGAGGTTACTGTGTAGACCCCTGACATTGCAAAAATCCACGAGAAATGTGGAAGGAGTGTCCGCCGTAGAAAATTTGCTCTTTTTCTTACCTTTCATGGTTTTTATAATTTATCAGAGAGGTGATATGGATTGATGCATGGTTTGAGGTCGAGGCGGTGCCCAAAGAAAGAACAAAGTCTTAGTGCGAGGTAGGCCCACGAGTTATGCAAGAAGCCGATACGAAGCACGGAAGGGCCCCCGGTGCCCCCCCGCACATAGCCGCCGGGTCCACTCCGGTCTCCCAATCCGGCACGACGACTACGTGACGGGATTTTCGCCGATTGGCGGGACAGCCTCCCGAGCAGGATGTACCCAGGTTCGGGTCCCCTACTAACCGGCAGGTGGCCGACGGAAACCATTCCCACCGGGTCTCCCTGTACCCCACACCGGCGCCCCACGCCCTTCGGACCTACCAGGCATCACACTTCGCTAGCCTCGAGCCCCGCACCGACCCCAAACCACACTTAGGAAAGGAAGAAGAGAAAAAGGAAGTGGGAAGGAGAAGGAGCGGGAAGGGGGAAAGAAGGTGATTGGGCCTCCGGCACTCTCACTCACCGAACGAAACACAACAGTAGGAATACAGTTATTTTACGTCGATCTTCTGTGAGAGGGTGGTACTTCCCCGGTCGAGCCGGCCCATTCATGCTGTAACCAGCGTGGCCCTACCACCTACCTATTTATTTGTATGTAATTACAGGATGTAATTACCTACGTAATTACATCCTGGGGAAGGACTTAGGCTACCTGTTAGCCCGATTTTGCTTTTCCTATTCCTATAAAGTTACACAGAGAAGTATTTTATGGCTACAATGTTGTATTTCTAGTTATAACTAAATAGTTTCATTAAATGCTATTAGTCATGTATTAGAAGTACTGGGCTACCAACTCATTGTTATCAACCCAATTATCTGTTATCTAGTAGCGTAGAGATAACAATGTGGGCTTTGTGAACGGGACTGCCGTGCGAAAACATTTGTTCGGATGTATGGATAGTACGATAATAATAACTTACTATAATAGTAATAACAGTTTTATAAAAGTAACAAGCGGGTCGGTCCCCGACTTCACACGGGTAGAACAAAACCTTAACTAATTATACACCTAAACCTTCCTCATGAATCACTCTGTCTATTGGTGAAAACCACATACAAATCCATTCAGTAGCTTTTGAGTTTATCGCGAACATACAGACAGACAGCCGCGGCGGGGCACTTCGTTTTATCATATGTATAATACTGTAACGAGTTTGTATTTGCTCATCCTAAATTCCTAACTGATATTATAGGTAATTGCGAATGTGAGTTTGTTTGTTACGCTTTCATGGCTACGATACTCGGCATATGGAATTTCGCATACACGTTCTGAGGAATACAGAAAAGGACATAGGGACATTCCATCCAGGGAAAGTACTGTAGATACAAATTTATTGACGAAGTGTACATTAACGCGAGCAAAGCGCAGGTACAATCTGGTTGAACATATTTAATTACTTATTTTTGAGCTGAAACTGTTTTTCAATGCTGGTTTGTTCGTTCCAGCGTCACGTAAAAAACATCTAAAAGGTATTATTGCGGGTGTCGCCGTTTGATAACTTGAAGTTCAAACTCAAATTTAATCCATGATTGATCTAAATCCTATATTTATAAATATGTACTAAAGTTACCTATAAGTACCTATTAGGATTGCATGTACGTAATATAAAAGGCATGTATCGTGGACATCGCGCCTTTTCGTTTCGTGATACCATTATTTTTTGTCTACAATGTCGCGGTCATAATGTAGTAGACAGGTCAACGCGACTATAAATATTTAATTATTATTATGCTAGTGTTTATGCTTATTCACGGAGCAACGGATCAAAGTGTAGAAATAGAGATTATGGTTTAGCTTTAGAGATTGTCGTAGACTACGTTTTATCTCAAAAAATGCGCGGTTTCTTTGGTAATGATCTATAGACTCAATTAAATAGAAGCGGAAGTAATAGCTAGTCATATGTTTAAATATTACGACTGATCGAGTGGTATATTTTTATACCTAATGTAAAAATACTGGCAGATGCGTCTTTTTTACTGATTCTAAACAACTATGTAAAAAAATCAATTTCAAAAAACATGTTAGATAGGTACGTATTTTCTCTTATGATGCCAGTATGACTTACATTAGACAAATACTACAATTTGTCGCTCGTTACGATTTAAATTTACTTTTATAAAACACACAAGTATAATTATTATGTATATAAGTATGATTACTACCTCCTAATAAAACGCCTGTTAATATAATTCCGCCAAAAGATATGTCATAACTATTTTAGTAACTGATTTTATAAGCGCTCAGATTGTTTCTGTATTTGTAGGCCTTCGACGAGCGACGGTCAAGAGCAAACTATACGGTCTACGCCCACAATACTTCGACCTCGCGTGCGACGACTAAATCTCTCGTATTAGAGAGCTTTTAGTGAATTAAAAATGTGACTGTGAATATTATAAATGAAAAAAGAAAATACATATACATGTTAAATTCATCGTTCAAAGAGTTTGGATTGCTCCAAAACAAATCTAAATAACAACATAAAAATATTGCGTTCAGAAATCCTCGTACACGAATTTGGAATGTAAATTAAAAAGAAGTGTGGATAGCTAGCATAAAGGTCTATCGATTAAATTCGAATTAAATGATAAAATTCAGATTCAATGATTTATTCATCGATTTTTGTAGAACGTACTGATATACTAGGTTAGACCAGAAAAGCCGACCCCAAGTGATTTGGGAATAATAAAGGCTAGGGAGAAGAAGATTGATAAACATTGGCCTCTCCCAATTTGCGTCTAATCTGACTAGATAGTTACATCGGTTGCAAAACGTCTGTTTCAATCTGTAGAATCCTTGGATTGAAACAACTTAATAAGTACTGGTATTTACAAAGTAGAATCAAAAACTTAAGAAGATAGAGTTTATTCAATGTAAATATAATTGAGAGTACTTTTTATGATGTGTTACATATCGATATGTGAAACTCGGGACAGATGAGGCGCGACAGCAGTGACGTCAATGCAAGTTCCTTGAAGCAATTGTCTTGCTGTCATTGTCTTACTTAGTAAAACAAACAAGGATAGCGTGACAGTAGCTTCAAGAAATATTCCTCTTGTAAATAAGCCGTTTTGATAATAGTCCAAAGTAACGTTTGTCTATATGTTTTGATGAAATAAGTGAAGTTTTTTGTGTCAGTTTGCTCGTTCTAGCATCTGGCAAAACCACAGAACAGTTTTGGATTCAGCTTTAACTTAAAATATAAGCCGCATTTCAATTAATTTAGTCATTTCGCAAAATGTGAGCAGCGTGAATGACGTCACAAACGTAATTTATATTACTAGGTAGAAATCGCAAGCAAAAACTAGCATTAAAATAATTTAGGTCATCTATAAATAGCGGAGTTTCCTGAAATTCAAAACAGCTACTTATAGGAAATGGAAGTAAAATGGCAGCCGCTCCCTTCTGGTCCGTGATTCAATTTTAAAAGGCGGTAATACATTCGCTCAGCGTCACCTAATGACGTGAACACAAATCGATAGCCTTACCCTTTTATCTATACTCGTACGAGAATTAGATTTGGCGCGTAATTTTGTAGGGGAAACTGAATTAAGTGTTTGGTAAACGAGGTGACCTTTGGCATTATACGTTTTCCTTTGCCTGTGTCGATGGTTGGAATATTTTACGTGTTTGAACCGTAGACACATAATATTCTATCTACGGTTTCAACTATATATCTATGGTCGGAACCGTGTAAAAGTTTTTAAGTTTTGTTTTATAGATAGATTGGAAGAAATCTTACCGCAGCTAAAAAAAAGACAATTTAATTATGAGGGCTTACAATAAGTATGTTGTGGTCTGGAAACGTTATGCAGCTCAATAATTATGCGTTGATAATTAGATACATATGTATAAGTATAGTCTTACCCCTGTATATAAGGGGTAGCCAGAAATTTATGACACACATTTCGCTAGCTACGTTTTTGGCTGCACGTTATAGAGGGTAAGTTTATTTCCATCCGTCAGGCACAGTTCCAGACTCTACATATTATTATAATAATATGCTCCTTTCTTGTAAGGAAAGCCTAATAATACTTAAACCAACCCGATAATCTCTGCCGAGACCATAAGCACAGTAGACGTTTTGACTATTGCTGCGTCACGAAGCCAGTGTATTCGTTGAGTATAAGCCATAAAATAAAATTCAAATATGGCGCAGTGTATGACATCCAAATTTATCATTGTGACGTCATCAGGCTGCGGTGGAAAACGTGTCGCAAAACTGGTATTATGAGAGGCTGTGATCTTTATATTTATTTTAAAGTTTGACTATAGACATAATTATGTCCAAACATACAAACCGTATATAAAGTTAATAAATTAATATTATAAAGTTGTAAAAATAGGCTAACTAGTGTGGTATAATCAAAAATAAAAATTTAATAAAAAAAAAATAAAAAGACATTTGCCTCGTGACTTCTGACAACAAATCATAATATTGTCTTCTGTTTATGCGAATATTATTCATTGAAATTAAACTACTATATACGGATTTTATCGCGTTGTTTATTTGACACTTTATTACAAAATTTTGAAATACTGTTACACTACTACTACTATTAAACTTTACTAATTTTTAAACTAATTGAATTATTATTAAAACTATTTAAACTATTTAGAGTTAATTTAATTTTACACTTTCCCCGACGTTTCGGTTGCTTTTCAGCAGCCATGGTCACGGGGAGACTCTCTCTAGTAGTTTAATTTCAATGAACAAATCATAATACTAAAAACCTACAAAATTAAGATAATTAACTAAATTATTTTGCAGATAGTACTTTAGAGTACACATATAATTTTTATCTGCTCTAGTGACGGGAGACAGGTAGGCAAACATTTTCTTTAAAACGTGTGCCGAAATCGTTTTCAGTAGATACGCGCGTGCACCCGCATCTACCCGCTTTGAACAATCAAATTGTTCCGCTCCGAGCTCATTATGATGTTCGAAAAGTTTGTGAACAGAGTTAGAAGTGCTTCTCGAAACGTTTATTGGACTGTCAATAGCGTTATCGGTATGTAATTGTTATTAATCTGTTTGTAATGTCGGGATATACCTGCTTTTCTGTCTTTGTGTGTCTTTCTTCCGCTAAATTCTAATTAGGTAGTTGAGATGATACGTACTGCAGTTATGTCCATAGACAATACTATTTACCTAAACTTTACCGTACATACTTATAATTTTACCATATATTATGTGATTTCGAAAGAGAGAGAGAGCCTGGAGATTTGTCACACAGGTTTCGAACCTATTACAGACTCCAGCTCTCACAAAGGTTGCTTTGTAACTGCTACTATACTCTTTTTGTGTTTAAAAGTATGTGTTCACCTTTTGAGAGAAATAAATGAATTTATTATTATTATTTATTTTCCAGTTATAGTATTGTGTGGCATAGAGACTGGTGTACGGATTTCTTTCCACTAGAGTAGAATAGTAAAGAATCACTGAAAAAGTTAGGATTTATACATTGCGCCCATTTTGCCTAAAATTTTTATATACTTAATAAAATATTAGACATCGGGGCGTGTTTGTAATTATTTAGAGGTAATTAAAACCTATTGATTTTTCGGCTTGCATCGATCGTGGTCACATGTTGAGTCTACTGTCAACCCTCGACCACGATCTATGCAGGTTAAAAATAGAAAAAGAAAGCTTTCATTTTACTATACTGTTATTTCTGAAATGTTTATTATGTTTAAATTAAAATGGCAGGATCTCTATTGAAATTGTTAAATGCTACAGCAGGCAGTTAAATATGGCAGAACATTATTTAATAACTATGTAGTTCATGTCTTGCATTATACAGCATGTTAAATCATCTACACGTCTACTCTATCTACCGGAGCAACATATCCGTGTTCCCGGTGCCCTTTATTGCGTTAGTCGGTAGACCACTGTACCGTGGTGGTTTCGTCGGTATGTCCGGCCTCGGCCGGGAGAGACCGACATAGCATATCCGCCGCCCAGCGAATGGTATGCATAATGCGTATTTCCCCACGTATATTATTCTGCGCATAAAAATAAGAATCTATTGTTTAATACAGATCCACACGCGTACTAGGGATAGATCCTGTGTCGCGAAGTATTTTACAAACATCAGATTGAGCACAACTTTTTGTGGACCAAACAAATTTTTGTCCCGTATGGGGATCGAACTCAAAACACACAGCGCAGTGGTAGTGGCGAGGCGACCACTTAAACCACTAAGCCAGCCCCGCAGTCAAACTCGCGGATGTAGTTCCCTGTAGCGATACCCATATCAATACAGTTAGCCACGTAATTATGTGTACTTATATGTATAGTTATGTATTGTAAACCGCAACCCGCGTACTTATTAATTAAGAATTATTACATACATACATACATACATACATACATACATAGATTCACGCCTGTTTCCCAGAGGGGAAGGCAGAGACTACGGATTTCCATTTGCTACGATCCTGACACACTTCTCTGGCTTCATTCACTTTCATCACATTCCTCATACACGCCCGTCGGTTCAAGGTGCTCTTAACCTGGCCTTTGTCCAGAACGCCTCCGATCTGATCAAGAAACGTTCGCCTAGGTCTTCCTCTTGCGACTGTTCCATTCACACTAGCCTTATAAACTTTCTTAGTCAGTCTTTCCTCGTCCATTCTTTCTACATGCCCAAACCAGCTTAACATACCCTTTTCTATTCTTGTCACTATATCCACTTTCATGCCGCATCTCTCTCTAATCACACTATTCCTTATTCTATCTTTCAGAATTATTATGACCTAGATTATACTGTTTCATATAATATCAATTAATTTATGTTACTTCACGTTCGATCAGCGTTCGTGTCGCGTGCTCTTGTACGCTTTTATCGGGACCATTTTACCATAACGAGATAACGAAGTTATGATATACTATCAATAGTTCTTAATTTAGTATTTTTTTGCGTATACACAGACCCACGCTTGTTTTTCAAGAGAGGATGATAGGTGCTAGTGATTTATATTTGCTACAATTCTGGCATAACTCTCAATTGATTCACTTTCATTATCTAAGTACATGCAAACACGTCGGTTTAGGATACTCTTAACTTGGTCTTTCTTCAGAATGTCTTCGACGTGGTTGGAGAACGTTCGCTGAGGCTTTCCCCGTGTGGCTGTCCCTTTCACAACTTTCTTATTTTTATACCGTAATGTGTTTTTAACGTTACTGTACTCGAATATATCAATGCATTATACATATAATGACTCAAAACAATCAGATTACTTAGAATTATCTATGGCTCAACCATTTTTATTGCTAAAGCGAAGCGTGGAACTGTCGACGTCCTACTAATAGTGGATAGAGTGAACATATACGTATTTACACGAATTATTTCTACAGTTAGTCCTGCTAAGAAGAAACTCTTAACCTATTAGCGCTTGGCCTAACGGAATTCAAACCCCAAATCTTACAATCACATCTCAACCTAAAGTAACAATATATATTTTTCTTGCTTTCTTTTCTATTTACAAGATTAGCACATAGGCCAAGAAATATACACGTCGCCCCTTCAAGGATGAAATGTAGTAAAAGGCAAAATACTACTTTCCAGGAGAGACAAAGAACAAGGACTCTGTTTTGCGTTTCTCTTTATTTTTTTATTTTGGTGAACATAGGTTTTCCTTGCTCTTTATGTTCTATAATTATAAAATTATATATTTTATAGCATTTGTGATGAGTTGAACTATTATTTACATCATTATTATTAAAATAAATGTTTAATACTACGGGTTTTTCTGGGTAGTTAAATCATTTTGTTGCGAGTATCATCATTGATTTTATTTTTTGTTTGTTTGTTTGTAAGGGTTTAAATCAAAAACTATATAACCGATTTTAAAAATTCTTTCACCATTGAAATGCTATATTATTTCTATATCATCTCAACCTAAAACAACAAGGGATCGAAGCCACACCCACGCCGTAGTAAGAATGATGTCATCTTTTATAACCCTGCGCCATTAATGCAGTAAAAACATGACGTGCCTAACTTACTTTGCAATTGAGATTAAAGCCTCGTATCCACTAGGCAACAATTGACGCACAACACGTGACGCTCAACAAGATCGGCAACGTTGCACAACAACGCGCGACGTTGCCAGCTGGCGCGCAACATGACGCGCGGCTTGTTGTTTGTTTCTGTGCAACATACATTTGAGCATCACGTGTTGTCAAGTGGAGACGTAACGCCCAAAAATGTCCGCAGTGTGGTATAAAAAAGTGTACTGAAATCAACACTAGTTTCTCTAGCGACATGTTGCCGACTACTGGTCATGCGTGGACAGAGGACGTTGCTAAACAAAGTTCCACGTTGCTGTGTGCAACAATGTTGTGCAACATGTCGCGCGTCAAATGTTGCCTAGTGGATACGAGGCTTATAGCTCCTATAGTTATCTCCATAGACAATACTATTCACGTTCCTATAGTATCGTGCTGCAAAGAGGCCGGTGACAATGAGCGAATATACATACTAATTGCTACATTATTTCTATTTAAAGACTCGATAATAACAGATAATTATTATGATAATTAGTTTAAGATGGCAGATTATCTACTAGTATTACTGTTATATAAGATAATTTTATTATTTAACTGTATTTAGTTCTTTGGTTCGCGTGGACTAGACTTTGTCTGCAGTATGTTTTAGCTATATGGCTATAGTGCATATCTTTGGATTTACCGAAAATAACTAGATGAAACGTGACTAACTAGTAACTGTTAAAATGATCCCAAAATATGTGTAGTTGTTTTTACGTGATGCCGGAACAAACAGATATAAATTATATAAACTATTGTTTCGACTTCATAACCCTCTTAATTAGTTTATAAATATATAATATATCCTCGATATATCCTCTATAGCTACCATATCCTGCAGAGGAAAGATTTGTATTTTGATTTGTAATAAACAAACTCCAAAACAAGAGCACCGATTTTAAATTCGTTCAACCTTAGAAAACTACTTTCTCCAAAAAAAACATAAGCTATATAATGTTTTCTTCTAAGACACAAGCCTTTCGCCTATTATGACAGACAGGAATTAACAATTAAAGAAATTATAGCTCGTGCATATTGCCAAGAAACTTTTTTGTTAGTCAGTATTGTACCTTTTATCTATCAATGTACAAAATCGAAAAATATTTTTTTGAATTTTGTATATTTTTGTAAATAAATAAATTTATAACATTACGCAATGAGCCACGGTAGTAGAGCAGTAATCATAATCAAAGAAACCACAAGGAACAGCTATTAGTAAATATATTCATACTAATATTAATAATATGCTCTAGGTAACTTATTATTATTTTATCAAAAAGTTACCTTACCTAATATTTAAAATACAAGGGATTTTTAAACAAATTTCCTTTCAATTCTGGCTATAGAGGTTATTTTCTTAACCGGCGTACGGACACCGAGGCCGAGACACAATACTTTCTTCATTGCATCTTGATATGGTTACATTGACTCATTAAGGTCAAATGACAGTAAAAGGATGCATGACACGGATTGTGACGTCACCGCTATTGAGGTGCGGGCGTCCGAGGGTGACAGCGAGATGTTCACACAACTGCCCCATTTTCCTTATATCTGAAATATTTATTGTTGCTTTATTTTACAATTAACTTTGTTACAGGTCTCATAAAATCTTTTCATATAACCAATATTTGCGCTGATGATTAAAGTCGAACATTGGCTAACGTTTATTTAAATTCATCTCCCGCACTTGGCCTAGTTCTTGTATCGCGGGGGACTTTACAAACGGACACATAGAACATCCAGCCTTGGAACAACCATTTCTAAATTACTTACGTAAATTTTCGTCCCATGTGGGATTCTAACCCACAACACTCGGCGCAGTGACAGTGGCGAGACGACCACATAAACCACTAGACCATCCGTGCAGTCAATTGTAATTGGTAGGCACCTACCTTCGATTAGCCTTCCTCGATAAATAAGCTATCTAACACTAAAATAATTTTTCAATTCGAACCAGTAGTTCCTGAGATTAGCGCGTTTAACCAAACAAACAAACAAACTCTTCAGCTTTATAATATCAGTATAGATATCTTAGAATATTCCTAAAATTAAGTAGCATATACTTAGTTTTAGGTTTTATTAAAGACAAGGTCACATTTTGTCCTCAATACTGCCACAATACCTTTGGGACGCAATGTAAGGAATGCCTTATCTAGACGGAACCCCTGAGTATAGCTTAACCTTCAGTCCTTATTTCATTACTTCAACATATTTTCTTTGTGTTTTTAAAGAGTTTTCCTGTTAGAAATTCTCAGTCGGCAGTTCAGCCGTCGGTTACACTATCCACTACGCCATCAAGGCCGACATAATACCTCTGCTTAACCTAAGTACCTAATATTATAAATGCAAAAAAGAATTTGTTTATTTGTTACGCTTCACGCCTCAAGTACCGACCAATCATCATGAAATTTCGCATACATGTTGTCAGTGGTACCGAAACGGACATAGAGTACCTTTCATTCAGAAATAAGTACTGTTTTCGAGCGAGCGAAGCCGCGGATAAATCTAGTCTATATAAGGCTGGCTTCCTTTCGTGTGGGACCTAAACTACAGAGGCTTTTCAAACATTGCCGTAACAAAGCTGTGAACATCCTTTCGGCGATATTTAAGTGTAGCTATGTATGAAGTACTCAGAAGTACGTGCTTAAACTTACTAGCGTTCGTGGTTTTTTTATAACACTAAAGCTTGTCTATAGTTACTAATAAGATAGAAAAAAAATATCGGTTTGTAACAGAGGAGAAAGAGGTACTAAACTGTTTTGTCTTTGCCTATTTATATATAGCACTTGATTTATTCCGCATCTTCGCCCGCGTTATGTAGATTTTATAAGTTAATTTTTGTTTTCCTGGAAACGATACTTTTCCTCTCTAGATGAGAACGTGTATGCAAAATTCCATGATGATCAGTGGAGTAGTTAAGGCGTGAAAGCGATACAAACAGACTTACATTCGCATCTATACTATTGATTAGAATTACAGTTTATGGATTTGTTTTGTTCAATTATAATCTAAGCAATTACAAAATTAGTAACAATTAAGATTTCAATAATTCATTATTGATCTAAATTCTAGCGTTATTATTAATAGTAGTCTTATAAAATGCGAATTTAATTATTAGATTTTACTACTTCTAAGGTTGTAAGTGAATATATTGCCTGAAGTTCACTAAGGTAATCGTAGTCTGTTGAAACCAGGGGCTTCACTGCCGTATATGCGATCCTAGGTACAAATAATTGAAGATGAAAATGGGAGAATCAGGTATTTATTTTTATTTGGGATTATAAACATAAACATTTAGAAAAATTATAACTTATCGAAGTACAAATAATCCGAAACAATTGTCATATTTAATGACATACAATATTTTAAATTGGAAACTGATATTATAAACACAAAGTAAGTGTTACAACATTACAAAATCAAAAAACAGTAAGTATAGAACATTTAAAAAAAGCAGATGGTAACATTATTTTACTTAATTTTTCTAGTACGACAAGTAGATATGTGAGACTCATCACTCATTATTTAGTTATAAACGTAACTTGATAGGTAAGTGTGAAGATTGCGATTGCGCTTATGGCCGTTGTATGCGTAAAGTGATTTATTTATTTAATTAGAACGGTTACAATTACACAACCAATTACACTAATTCTGACTAAGAAAGTTTATAAGGCTAGTGTGAATGGAACAGTCGCAAGAGGAAGACCTAGGCGAACGTTTCTTGATCAGATCGGAGGCGTTCTGGACAAAGGCCAGGTTATGAGCACCTTGAACCGACGGGCGTGTATGAGGAATGTGATGAAAGTGAATGAAGCCAGAAAAGTGTGTCAAGATCGTAGCAAATGGAAATCCGTAGTCTCTGCCTACCCCTCTGGGAAACAGGTGTGAATCTATGTATGTATGTACACTAATTGGAATATTTACATTATATAAATTTAATATTGCTTTTCATAAAAAGCATTGCAAACATTCATGTCGACTTTCAAGTCGTCAGCAAAAATATCACAGTCCGAATTGGTTTCCGTTTGCTTGGTGATATTTGTCCTTTTGGAAAATTCGCTGTTGCATTTGGTAATGTAATTGGAAAACGGTACTAGGCTTGTCTCTTATAAAGGAGTCTGCCCACTACACCGTCTCATACCATGACCGTGCTAGGAACGTATCAGACACGAAAAGCAACCCGATACGCCCTGTTATAGGAACTGCTGGTCGGTGACGGAACGGTCTAATGGGCATAGTCTTATACATTTCCTTACAAAGAATATTTTTTTGCCTGACTCGTTCCTAGCACGGTCATGGTATGAGACGGGGTAGTGGACAGACTCCTTTATGAGTGACCTAAACTACAGCTTCACAAATATGGCTGTATACCTATTACACCTGTGCAAATCCTTTTGGAGCTATAGGTACAAGCGTAACTCTACGTAAGAAGTCGGCATTTAAATTGATTACCATAGATAGATAACATTACTAGATTTTGCCCGCAGCTTTGCTCGCGCTCGAGAATAGTACTTTTTCTAGGTAAAAGATACCCTTTGTCTTTTTCTACACCCCTGACAACGTGTATGCGAAATCTCATGATGGTCGAGTAGTTAAGGCGTGAAAGTGTAACAAACAAACTAACATTCGCATTTATAATATAATTTAGGATAAAACCTTTAAAGAACCTGTAAGTTTATAAACTGTTTTATAATTGCATTGTGTGCGATTTTAATTATTTCAATCTCAGATACTAAATCACCCACAATACCCATAATTGCTAAAAACAATGGTTTTGTTTAATTACAAAAGCCTTGAGATTTAACAATGAATTAGATTCGTTCAAGCAGTTTCCTGTTTTACATATTTTCACTGACATAAGGCCAACGTAACTTCAATCGTGGCCACTTAATACTAGGGTTGGTACTTTTACTATAATTTAAATAACGTTGGGCCATTTACGTTACGAAGTAGCATTTATGTACTTCATTAATATATTAATAATCATACGTACATAGACACACGTCTGTATATTTCTGAAAGGTAGACATAGGTCTTGTACACCAATATTACGGTAACGGTTTTGAGGTCCAACATAATAAGAGGCACGCCCTGCACGAATCGCGTAGTGGTTTTTTAATCGCCATGTCACTGCCATTGCCACGAGTGTGTGTTCTCGATCCCTACACGACTAACATTCGTATGATTCACGAATATTTGTTCTGTTTGTCTCCGTTCTTTGAATGACTATAAAGTCACGCGCGACGCAGCAATCACTTCTAGTGTGGGAGTAGTCGTTTTAAAAAGCAAATAGAATAATAATGTACTGTCTACCAGGCATATGCATTATGTTTTTATTAAGATTAGATAATATTATCTACAGGCTTTGTGCTGTTACTATGACCTACCAAAAAGCCCAGTAACACTGCCAGATTGCATCTGAAATGATCGTAGCCAGATTGATGCCACAGGACCAACGCCGTTGCATAATATTAACAAAAAGTCTCTTTATATAACTAACTGTCAATATCCGAGTCGTTTACATGTGGGTCAGCCAACGTGTGTTTCTGCGTAGCTCGTAAAATTTGGCAATGGGGTTACGACTTTGTGTGCGAACGGACTGTGGGCGATGGCTAATTTCCGTCGTTATTGCAAACACTTTTGCGAGCTAATGAATGTCGAATTTTATCTGACTTTAGATATTTCTGCTGCCTAAACGTTTAATAAACTTTAATGGGTATAGCGTGGACTGTAATTGCTTGTTGAGAGGTCTTTATTTAGCTACTTAATTAGTGACGTGCTTGTCTATGTTTCTTCAATTTTAGCTTGTACATTGAGAGTTGTACAGTTTCTCCTCATTGTACAATCCGCCTTGTTATGCAGTTCATTTAACTCTGTACTTTGCTAAGTCTCCCTTGTACAAATAGTCCTGCTCAGCGATTCCGGTGACGACGACCTTAAAAATTATGGATGTTTTCTTTTACGAGTCCTAATATGGCGTGCTAGACCGAACTTGTGTTTAATTTTATTATAAATATTAAAACTGTCGGCCTCGATGGCGTAGTGGTTAGTGTAACCGACTGCCACGCCTGAGGTCGCGGGTTCGATTCCCGCACAAGTCAAATATTTGTGTGCATGAACATGGATTTTTGTCTTGGTCTGGGTATTTCTATGTATATTATGGACGTATTTATAAAAGAATAAGTATGTTTATCCATTGCCTGGTACCCATAGTACAAGTTCTGCTTAGTTTGGGCTAGATGGTGTTGTGCGTATGTGGTAGAATATTATTATTATTCTCTTTATTACTCTTTTTTTCTAATAATTACATTTTTAAATATAAATATAAAAACTATACATATTTAAAAATATAAAAACTGAAATGACCCACCGACAACGGGAACAGTGTCCAAGCTGCCGGTGGTTAGGGCCCCAGAAAGAGGAATCTCCTCACAATACGCGCCGTGTCGAGTAGTACTGCCTTTTGCATCAAGGACTTGATCCAGCCATCTAACGCGTGCCTCTGGTGGTGGTGTTATTATTATTAATATTAAAATTGTCCTATTACACGTGTGGCATTAGAGTTGGATTGCAATCTTCTTGAACATATATTGATATTGATATCAATTTTCGTGTTTAACCGCCGTTATAGTATGTAGTAGTGTGTATCTTTTCGTAAGCAAGTATTAAAAAACTACTCAGCAAAAAACTAGACAAGTAGGGCTCAGCGACATGACGACATAAACCTGGTATTTCATTCAAATTGGGATC
The DNA here is from genome assembly GCA_930367265.1 of Catocala fraxini. NCBI lineage: Eukaryota > Metazoa > Arthropoda > Insecta > Lepidoptera > Erebidae > Catocala > Catocala fraxini. Next base: position 17,532,010 of record OV884043.1, read on the forward strand.
CTAAAGAAAATCGCATCCAAGGAACCTTATCTTGTGTTCATGTGGTAAATAAGGTTCCCAAATCCTTGTGCAGACTTGTGCAGGTGTGCTGTTAGCAATGTGAATTTTGTTTTGGAGGTAGCACACTGACTCCTGTTTGACAAGGTTAGCAACACTCTTAGTGTTATAAGCAATAATCTAATTATCTAATAGACTACGGTCATCGCTTACTATCAGACGTATGATACATATTAGCCAATTTTTTTGAAACAACATGTAGTTTCTAATTATAACGTTAGCCACTACCACATCCATTTACCTAGAATTCAGTTTTCCTCTGGATCCACCTAAGGGTGTTACCAGACCAATCGACCGATAGTCGATCAACGGCATCGATCGATGGCAGAATGGATTAGTCGACGTCAATCGATAGTTTCTACCAGACCAATCGATCGATTGTCAATCGACGGCATCGATCGACGGTAGAATGGATTAGTCGACGTCGATCGAGCTGCTTGATTAGCCGCGCCGCGCGCTGACCGCTCGTGACCATCAGAATGGTAGACCCATATTTTATATCGAAATAATTATAACAAGTTACTTCTAATTGCTACTAATCGTCATATAACTGCTACCCCCGTTTTTATTAAAGTATACTACTTTTAAAGGTGAAGGGCCATTCAGACATCAGGATGGCTGGTCACTGGTCACCTATCCAGTGAGAACAAACTGCGCAAATGAATCGAGTTCTTTTAACCAATAGTTGCTACTAGACTGCTACCTTCATATACATGGTTTTGTGACTCATAGCTTTTAAGGATAAAAAGTTCCATAACATATATCTAACAATACGTTATGTGAGTATAGTTAAACGTCGCGTATCAGATGCGTGCAAAATGTAAACAAATTCAGTTCAGTGGGAAGAGGCAGCCCTAACTTGTAAGTCGGTTACGCTTACGAGGCTCAGTGGAGCGATGCATTCTGTTTTCTATGCCACAGCTGTTGTGACCGCCCGCGTCGCGTCGTGTCATCGAACGTACCGATGCGATGGAAAAACATACCGATACTTCACAAGGTGTGATTATTGTATTACTATTTCAAAATACAGGACATATCTGTGGCAAAGTGTGTGTGCATCTGTGTATATTGTGTGTGTAGTCCTTTTATTATGGTATTAGTACGGCATAACATTGGGATTTATGTTCGTAATATATACGTGTGATAATATCGTGTTTGATATACTTACAATACTATTTGTGATTGAAGTGGTTTGATTTTAAACTTGATACTATAAAACATGTTGCTTTTAATCTGTAGACTTTGAGTGATGTATAACCTTTTTGGATTGGTCTCCTTTTAAATAAAGATCTCCAATTCGTAATTTAAATTTGTTGATGCTGACACTTTTATGTTTTATTACATAGACAAGGTTGCTAGATTTTGAATATAATTTTGCGTTGTGAATCATATTTGACTATGACAATGTAACAAGTTTCCAATACTAATCAACGCCATTCATTCGTATTCATATTAAGATATCGTGTTATGTAACGATATTAATATTATTTTATTTACTTAATTGTTATCAAATTATGCGTGATATTATTTGATGAATACATATAAACAAGAAATGTAGAAATATTATAGTAGTATACAAAATCTAAATAAATATTAAAGTCCGCGGAATTAAATAACAAAAATAAATGAATAATTTAGCGTGTCTCTTCGAATTATTTAAACAATTTCTTTAATTAACACAAAATTGGCTCAGCTATTTGGGCGTTAAGTAACAGACATCCAAACAAAACAAAAAACGATCCCGCTAGACTAAAAAAAGCAATAAGTACAGAACGGAATATAAAAAAAAATGCTTCATGTATCAAACTCCAATGGTGTCAGAGTAACCGGGTTACCAGTTCATTAACACCCAGATCCCATGGGACTGTCGGTTGTTTAACCTGGATCCTGCTTTGACACACATTCACACGAATGACAACCATAACCTAGATCCTCGCATAACGTATTATATTTCCCCATAGTTGTATAGCGTACATGAATAAATTATAATTCTACAGACAATACAATATATTGTATAGGTATCTTATTTAGTATGATAGGCATGCATAATTATTCGGAATGTGTTTATAAGTATGTAGGACTATATTTTAATGTGATTTATGGTAAGATAATTTTTTAGTAGCCTATATGGTATTCTGATGTATACAACAATAATACTGTAAAGTTTCTTTAAAATCTGTCCAGTAGTTTTGTGTGAAATAATAACAAACATCCATTCATCCTCACAAACTTTCACAATATTAGTAGGATATAATATATCCTAATTAATGTTATAAATGCGAATGTGAGTTTGTTTGTTACGCTTACACGCCTTAACTTCTCCACTGATCATCATGAAATTTCGCATACACGTTGCCAGGGGTACAGATAAGGACGTAGGGTATCTTTCACGCAGAAAAAACGTACGGTCTCCGAGCAAGCAAAGCCACAAGCAAAAGCTAGTATATAGAAACTTTAGCATGTATAACTCATATACATATTATATCTATTTAATATTATACATACTTTAACGCCTTTACGACGAAAGAGTAGGCAAAGAAGTATTACATCCACTCTTCGCCAGCTAGACGTAATAGGGTGCGAGCTTACTGCATTTTATCAGGCATAGTAGTCGTGCTGTTACTTAGATTTTTTATAATGCCAATAACATAATTGTCTTACGTTTACGCGAAAGTTATACATTGAAATTAAACTACTTTATACGCATTTTATCGTGAATTATTTGATAACACTTCTTTTACATCTCCTAGTGAGTACGGCTGCCAAAGCAACCGATAGGTCGGGAAAAGTGTAAATCTAAAAAGTATAACGATTTAAATAGCAAACATAAAGTAGTAGATAGTACCTATAAAAGTAGTAGTTCAATAGTTTCAAAATGAAGTAGTATTTTTCAATAATAACGCGACTCCAGGGATGAATTAAGATGTCATCTCGCCACTGCCACCGCGACGAGTGTTGTGGGTTTGATCCCCACATGGGACAAAACTGTGTGATCTACAAATGGTTGTTCTTTGTCCGTTGTTTGAATGTTTGTAAAGTTCCCCGCGACACAGGAATTATTTCTAATGTGGGAGTTGTCTTTTTATAAACTAAGAACTAAGATAAAATTCGTATTAAAAATTTAATTGCATCTCAATAACAATGCCAGACGGGGCACCAAATACGACACCTCAAGCACAGCAGTCAGATTCGCTACTATTTCACCATCGAGCAGTCTTATTATATTATAATAATAGCCTTGAATAACACAATCGACATTTTTATTGTATTGTATAATATTATGTAGATAAGTATATATAAATAAGTTAACTTAGCAAGTATGACTCAGACATACCTACTAACATATTATTACTTATCTTTGTGTGAATGATATATTCGTCTCGGCCGCCATTTTCCCATAAAGATTACACACAATACTTTAAGAACATAGTGTACTAGATTTGGTCCACGGCTTCGCTCGCGTTAACCTAGATTTTATCGACAAATTTCTATTCCACGGGAACAGTAGGTACTCTTTTTCTGGATGAAAGATCCTATAGGAGATTTTGTAATAAATACTGTTCAATATAGAGTTCCGATCTAGTCTCAGTGTCATAAATATCGAAAAACCAATCTAGTAAATTAAAAGAAACATCAAATGGTAACATAAGTAGAATTCCAGTTTACATTTGACGGTTATTAGACCAGATGGGCACTCTATTTTCAACAGGTTTTATTACGAGAACTGGCGTTACATTATTTTGATATTTTATTTACTTTCGGACCTTACTGGACAAATTTGGACATGCTGTTTGCACCCTCGGAAGCTATTACATACTTATTTCAAATCAGCTCAATTATCTAATGAGAATCAGCATCTTTCAAATCTATATTATCTATATTACATGTATTGGTTGTTTGTAGCGATTCATCTCAAAAATTAAAAGACCGATTTAAAAAAATCTTTCACCATTAGAAAGTTCTATTAGGAAGGAGAGACAAAAAAAATTTGATTGAAAAAACATTACTGTTACTAACTTAAGCAAACCTATTCTACTTTTACGCGAGCGAAGGCTAGTGTCAAATATATCCCTTGTTGATAGAGGCTCACTAACGGTGACCCCGTAGAGCCTATGGGTGCCCGGAGCACTATCGTTAGGTCTGAAGTCCCCTCAATATTTTATCGTGTACCTCTGGGTAATTACGGTAACTGTATGAACAAGAATTACTATAGCCGTCGGTTTTCGTTTACTATTTCATGAGAATTATGGTTATTTAATTTTATCGCTTTTCAATCTGTCAAGTCTTAGGATACTAGAGATAATTAAAATCCATTGTGTCTGGCCACCGGTGTTCTGCTCCAAAATTAGGAGGTTAAAGGTTTCCCGCATTATATTATGCTAGATAGAGGTAGAGATTAGCGTAGTAGCAGTACTTTTTTCTGGACGAAAGGTACCTTATGTTCTTTTCTGTTCCCCTGACTACGTGTATGCGAAATTTGATGATGTACTGTCGAGTAGTTAAGGCGTAAAAGCGTAACAAACAATCAAACAAACTCACATTCGCATTTATAATAGTTAGGATTAAGAAATTAGAATTATTAGGTAATAAACTGAAAGATCATAGTGCCTTTAATAATTTTGCTAAATCGACGCCCCTGTACAGGAAATTTATAAAATATGCACAGTACTTTTACTCCTTTCTCCAAATAAAATCGTTTCAATAGGTCAAAGTCAAGTACTTATCTCGTGGGATGCTTTCGTTTGAAATATATGTTTGTTTTTTATCTAAGATGTTGGCAAAGTATTGTATGAGTCAGCAACTTGTTTGTGTGGTCAGTAAGTGAATGGACGGAAGATAACGGCATTAGCAATGAATAATTACGAAGTTTCGTGTATGTACTACTGGCTACTTATAATATGTCGTGTCTTAACTGTGCGGCTAGTAATATTTTAACTTTGACAGAGGTTAAATTCTCAAAATGTTATGAAAAGAAAATAATAGTGGTTAATATAGATGTTGAAAATGACTATATTCATTTGGAAAATTGCCGATACAGTGAATTTCCCATAAGATAATAATAATAATAATCGTTTATTTACTCTCTCACACAGAAATAATTACAAAAAATCAGAATCTTAAGCTAGGGGTTACATTTATAAAAGGGTGAATCTGTGTGAGAGACTGGTATCTGTACTAGGTAGACCTGTATGACAGATTACCAGCCTCTCCTGACTCCAGACAAGTTAGTGCTCGGATAGGAGTGACCTGATTTTACAATTATGTACCTTTAATATGTGAGGTGAGTAATTGAGTAGACTATAAGATATGGAGTGAGTTCGTGCACGTGTGAGTGTTTGTATGTGTGTGTGTGTGCGTGTGTGTGTGTGCGTGTGTGTGTGTGTCTGTATGTGTGTGTGTGTGTGTGTGTGAGTGTGTGCGTGTGTGTGTGTGTGTGTATGTGTGTGTGAGTATGCGTGTGTACAAGGGTACGTGTGTGTGCGTGTATGCGTGACGTGTGGGTGTATGTGTATACGTTTTATGTGTGTGTGCTAACCCTACGACAAATGGGGACAGATTATCTTGGGATCAGAATCTGCTGGCAAGCCAGGAGATCTGTTAGCTTGTTGATGCTGGATGGATATGTAATACTTAACAATCTATTAAGAGGGAATATGCAAAAGATTTTCAGTTTCCTCATAACTAAGGGACTTTAGCCAGAGAGAGAGAGTTCTTTTACAATTATAATGTGTAAGTGAATAAATTTGTAATTTCTCATTTATTTTGTTATAGAGGTACTTTCCTAGGAAGCCGAAAAATTTTCCAGAGAATGCTGTGGACCACCGATTCCCTATAGAAGGGCAAACTTTATGTTTTAGTCTCTTATTAGTACGTAAAGGGTTGTACGGGAGCAAAGAATGTTGTTTTAGCACTGTGTTTAAAATGTACAATTGCCGCACCGTTAGGACATCCATACGCTGGTAAAGATCCTTGGTGGGATAAAGAAAAGGCAAGGAAAGACTTACCTTAAGAACTGCCCTTTGGGCTCTTTCCACCCTAATCAGACTGGTTTTGCAGGCACCGCCCCATACTGTGACACAATATGACAAGATAGGTTGGCATAATGACAAATAAACTAGTTTGATTACATTTTTATCAGCAATGTGACGCAAATTTTTGAACACGAACATCAGTTTGCGCGTTCTTGATGAAAGAAGGTCTAGATGGTAACTGAAGTTGAGACTGCTATCTATCATAACACCAAGATATTTAATGTGAGAGGTACTTTTTAAATCATTACAGGTACATGAGTGATGAGCTAAGCACGTATGGGCAATAATAGAGTGATCGTGAAGTGTGTTCGATGGAATATTTTTTATTGTGAAAGGTATGTATTTTGTTTTATCAGTGTTAAGTGTTAATCCATTTGTCATAAGCCACGAGGACACTGCATTGAAGCCAATCTGTGCAAAGGCATAGGTATCATCCCAAGTATCTCCATGGAATATCAACGCGGTGTCATCAGCAAAGGTTACAATTTTACCGTTTTTTAGTTGGAGATTACACCGGTCATTGATATAGGTGAGAAAGAGTGTAGGGCCCAATACGCTGCCCTGCGGCACGCCAAAAATAATGGGCAGGTCATCGCTAATGACTTCGTCGACTCTTACCCTTTGGTGTCTGTCAGTGAGATAGTCTGTAAATAAAGATAAATAAGCTAATTTGAATTAGCTGTAGGTAAAGACTGTGGGTGGCTAATGGTGAGTCCGAATACGTACGGAAATCTCTTTGTAATAAAAAATAAAGGCTAAATTACTGATATTGACACGCAAACATAGTAAACTGTTTTTAGAATTGTGTGTCACCAATCCTGTAATAGATACTGTACTACCTAATAATAATGGACCACTAATTCCTGTGACACTGCACAGAACTGTCTAGCTAAAGCAGGCATTATTGTTATTGTTTAAAAGAAAACTCCCGCTAGGACTAACCTCGGGTCATGATGAACTTCATAAACATTCAAACAATCGACACAAAGTATACCCAGCCTCAGAAAAATATCTGTGAATCATACTCGGTGTAGTGGCGAGGCAAGCACTTAAACAACCGCTATGCGTACAAATTTTTATTTTTATTTAGGATGACAAGAAATGCACCTCCCGCGCTTGTTTACTAACATTGCTTACTAACATTTAGTACGTTAGTACAATCAATCAAGGGTTTCTGAGTTAGACGGGAAATAAAGCACCGCCTAAAAGCTGTATAAGTCGACATCGACGATCGTTGAGTCTCTTACACTGTACTGATAACTATATTGTGCTACGACGTAAACATAAAAATCTGTTTAATTAAAAGCCGGCTAATAATGTCTGATATTAAACTTTTTGGTGCAGAAATTCAGCCATAATAACCCGCGCTTTTCGCAAATTACGATTAAATTATTAATGATTGGTGTAATTTTTATACCGGGCGAGTTTCAATATTACATTTTCTTGCAGGAATTACGGCTACTTTTAGCTAAATGAGCCTTTTTATATAATTTTATGTCAGACGTAGTTCTTGCTGTACAAACATTTAAGTAGCGAACTCACAGAGGTGATTAACAGATTATTAACTTTAGTTACTTATGGGGATCAAACCCATAGCTCAGGTCGAAGTTACTACTATACTGCTGTTATGCAGGCAAAATGATTGTTTAAGAATTTTATTCGAATAGTTTGACACCACTACCTAGAAGTTTTTAGTTAGACTGTTTCCTTGACCATGCAAAGTAGCCACATGAATATCATTCGTAATTTTACTAGTGAAATAAATAATAAAACTGGTATTATAAATATTTCTTTTGTTCTGTATTTCAGTCGAATTTCGACCACTAGATATCCACTTATATAGTTCTAGTATTTATTATTAAAGGTCAAAACCTAACAGTACTGAAAGTTCAAGTTCGATCTGCAAAGTCAATTTTAGCCGGCCTAATTATACTCGTAACTTCGACGGGCAGTGCTGGTCCGTTTATACTAACTTTTGTACGAAGATTCGTGACTATTAACTTGTAAATATTATTTAAATATGTTCTGATATCAAGGTAGTTAGATCAGCAAATAAAAATAACACACGTATCACGTGTGCTAAATGTAACCATCGAATCACGAATTAAGCGTTTAATATTACTAAGCACGCTATTTTGCTAAGTAATTAAAACGTTTAGGAATAATCTTTTATTTAAACAAGGTTCTTATTATTTTAATTATATTTTTTTAAGCTGTATTTTCGACTAAATTGGTATAAAATTATGAATTAATATCGTGTGAATGTTATAATAACTACCACTTACTAAGTTCGCAAAATACGACTTGATAATAAGCAATTACCCATTTGCAAGACCAGGAGAATAGCCTTGTTACATACTCCATATAAGGTCGGGTCAGGTGGGCGCAGCTGGAGGTGCCCCTAGCTGGATTCAGAACCGATGGGGCCCTCCAGCCGGTGTTAGAGCGGTGGGCAGGACGGCAGCATGGGACCCTTTCCTTCCGTCTAGTAAAGGTGTTGTCAGGGCACGGTTGCTTTGACAAGTACCTGCACACAGTCGCTAGGAGGGAACCGAGTCCCATCTACTACCACTGCGATAGTACTAAGGACATGGCGCAGCACACGCTCGAGGTATGTCATGCCTGGGTGGTGCAGCGCCGTGAACTCGTCGACGTTGTGGGCATCGACCTCTCGCTGCCGGCCGTGATCAAAGTAATGGTCGACAGCGAGAGGAACTGGATAGCGGTCGCATCCTTCTGCGAGGACGTTATCTCGCGGAAGGAGGCGGCGCGGCGGCGGAGCGGATCCGTGAGGAAAGTATTCTTGGGGATCCGAGCCGACGCCGGCGGCTCGGGTGGCGCAGGCGCGCGTGTGCGCGCCTTATGACGCCATAGTGCAGGCTGCGGGCGGGAAAAGGATCTCCCGTCCAGAAGTCATTGAGTTTGAAGCCTATGATTGATATTTATTGATATATTTATCTTTGGTAGCCTGTTATCTCACGCTGCTTGAGTTTATTAAGAGTTCGAAATAGGAATAAGGGGTTATCTTTTCTAAAAATCACAACTTCTGCTATTAAATTTCCTATGTCGCGGGGGACTTTACAGACATTCAATCCACGGACACAAAGAACACCCAGACTCAGAACAATTATTTGTTGTTCACACAAGTTTTTGTCTTGTGTGGGGATCGAACCCACTACACGTAGTGCGGCGGCAGTGGTGAGGCGACCACTTAAACCGCCACACCATCCTGCAGTCTAAGGCATTAAAGGAATGCGAGAGATAGGATTGTGTGTCTTCAGCACTCTTACACAAAACGGTGTAACGGCAGATTCTTTCACTCGTAAATCCTTTTCTCCATTTCCTTTCGTTAAGTCTATATTTTATAGTATTATACTGAAATTATGCAATCATAACGTTCTTGTTAGTTATAATCTTTATGTGGTACGTAATCAATTTGAAACGTTTCAGCAATTAGTAGCACGAAAGTGATTTGGTAGGTTGCTTAGCTACTTCAATACACATGCAACTATTTGACAAATGGACACTGTGAATAGGAAAATTGACAGACTGTTAGGTAAGCTTTGCTTAGCTTAAGACTTAATTAAGTTTAGCTGTAGGTTATAGTTCAGGCTTATTTAAAGTAATAAAAATAAACTAATTTATTAACAGCTTTTTTTAAAACTACTTTAGATTTCGTATTAAACAGTTAAACATATTATATTATCAAACCCGCAGATTAAAAGTGCGTAAATACTCTATAATTCGGTCTCTCAGCGCGGCTATAACTAAATTGCGATTCTGGAAGACGGGCAATACTATGAATTTAAGGATTGTTGTAAATAATTATAGATTTACGCACGATATTTTCTTCAACGACCAAGCTTTTGCGTTTATTATTACTATTAACTATTTATTACGCACTTTACTACGAAAAGTATTTTTGATTTTTCTTAGTTATAGAAAATTATCTGCGTGGTTATGTGTGTCATGAGATCGAACTCCACATCTCCATGTGGCAGACCACGGCTCTAACATAACTTATTATATTTCATAAAGCCTTGTTTTGTTGACAGATACGCGAACAGGCACAGATGGCGCTGGCGACTCAGGCACCCTGGACATGGGCAGCAGGTCCTCGCTGCACACGGGGCTGCACATGTCCGAGGACGAGCACTGGGAGATGAACTACCATGAGGCGGCCATTTATTTGGAGGTGAGCCTTATAAACCGACCGCAGAACAGGGATACAAGTGTCATTTATTTATTTTACATTATATAGTACGACTTGCGACTATTACACTATTAATTACACATAATATGACATAAACTTAAAATATAGCATTGTATTGGTATAGGTCAGTTAAAACATATGACGGTACGGCACCCTGAAACCGCCAGCAATCTGTGCTTTCTACCACAACAATAGTTGTTAACCACAAATAATCTGCAGCTTTTGTCGGGAAGATTCGTTGCTCACCTATGCCAACCCTTTTAAAGTTTTGCGTTGTCAAAGCATCATCTGTCTGCCTCGTTTTGAATGACTAAAAACACATACAGCGCACAAAAAAAATTATAGTTAGCTTAGCGCAACATATTGCTTTTGATAGAACCAAGCAAACCTGGCAAATACATCATTATGTAGAACTGAACCTAGGTTACCGGTTAACTTAGCTTCTATGACTTAGCTTATGGACAACAAGCCCAGAAATAACACGCAAAGCTTACGCCTAAAAACCTCAAATCAACAAATGTCACCCTGACAGCACTGCGCTTTTTTAAAGAAGCTAGAATCACAACTAAACTTATTGCGCATGATTTTTTGAGGGGTAGTGTTTCTTACCAGCTAGACCACCTTAATCTGAAGTTTGATTCGGTTAAACTTGGGACTGCCTGGACTTGGAATGGATTTTTTTAATAGTAGATACATCTCATTGTATATTCGTTTATATTTTTTTGTCTGCCTATAATTTGCCGCTTGTGCACAATAAGCCTACAAAGATATCAGATGTATGATGTCATACATATTACATTGAGACACATCACACGGAAGAAAAGGTCCCGCTCTTTATCCAATAGGTGAGCTATATTGAGTAGACAGGGCATTTACCCCACTTTACCAAATTGTATCTGCAGCGGCCGACTCGGGCTTGTATCCAGGTAAGAGGCTTTTAAACCACTTCCGTTATGATTAATTAAATGTATTGTGCGTTACTGCGGTCGCCAGGAACCGCAAACTTCAGACAGTATATTATGTTTCTTGCTAAGCGTTAAATGTGTTAAATAACTTCCTTTATGTGTTTCTCGTTACGGTTTGTACGAATTGTAATTCTCTTTGTTTCAATGTACCTATTGTTATTTTGAGTTCTATCCATTTGACTGGCTGAACATTTGAATGATCCCTGACTTGTTAACGTTTACTTTGAAACTGACAACGGTGACGTATCTTTCTGTCGTTTAAAAGGCAGGTTATAACTGGATTTAATTTTGCAGCTGTTTTCAATCCCCAGATATAATATCGCCTGCACGTGCATACGAAAACTATGTTATACAAGTAAATACAGTTAAACAATAGTTATAAAACGGATCATCGGTTTTAATAGATCGACTGATAATCACATAAATTGAAATGTACGATATTTTATAAATAAAAGAAAAAAAGGGGATGGATACCGTCGGTCTGCAATAGGATGTAGGATACCACAGGATGGAAATAACTTTAGAAGCCATACTTCAACGCGAAGCGGAATGCGCACGGCCTAGAAAAACTACAGGCCGTAGACATATTTGTCTACTTGATAGTATAAAAAATAATAATGAATAAAATAGCATGGCTAACCTCTAAAACAATCGTCAGTGTAGATTGACGAGTATATCATATTATATTAATCCAAATTATAAATGCTAATGTGACTTTGTTTGTTTGATTGATTGTTACGCTTTCACGCCTTAACTATTCGACCGATCATCATGAAATTTTGCATACACGTTATCAGGGAAACAGAAAAGAACATAAGGTACCTTTCATCCAGGAAAAGGTACTGTTACTTCTTTTTTATTGCGGGGTAATGCGTAAATCATATTCCCCATCGCTGGTTTTGTGGCGGGCGATGGGGATATGTTGAGATCAAGCCCCTAAGATGGAGATTTGGGCTAAACCGACTTAAATCACCGCGGTGTTCCTCACAACTTTATGACGGGGCCGCGCGGATCGCTCTCGCGTTCAAATCGCGACCCCGTCAAAGGTTTGACCCGCCGATGGACGTGGCGGGTCCCACACGACCATCACACATATTCACAAGATACTGTTACTTTTTTGTTTTTTTTTTTTATCTGGGGGACTGCTTTGACGCATATCTCTCCGCGGGGCGACGGAGAGGTTATGTCGGGCTCACCAGGGAAAAGATACCCCGGTAATACCGACTAAACCTACCACGGTGTTCCTCGACATAACCATAGACGGCGAGCAGGCCCACGCAGCCCACCAACCCCAAGATACTGTTACTTTTTTTTTTTTTACTTTGGTAATGCATGACGCATACCCCTCCGCGGGGGCGGGCGGAGGGGTTATGTCGGACTCGCCGGGGTAAAATAAAATGTTGAAAAGATAAAGGACCTCCCGGAATACCGACTAAACCTACCACGGTGTTCCTCGACAAAACCACTATCGACGGGGCCGCGCGAATCACTTTCGCATGCGGTCGCGACCCCGTCGAGGTTTCGGCCCGCCGTATGAAACGGCAGGCCACTACACGAAAGACCTACCCAAAGGCACTCCTCACAAATTATCCCTACTGTCCCCCCTAGAGGGGAGGCGGACTCGACACAGAGGCGCGCGTGGGAACACGCACGCCGTCTCTCGGACCTGGTGCTGAACGGATGGCGGGCAGGCCCACAAAGCCCGCCACCCCCAGGTCAAACCTCAGGGTGGCTGGAGGTCGTCTCGCGCCCTCCGGCGCCCGGCTCTGCGGTTGGGAAGAGGGTTCAAACGCTCCCTCTCCCGCTCCGCCGCTTCCTTGATGGAAATGACTTCCTCACAGAAGGAGGCGACGGCGTTCCACGACCTCTCACTCCGGACCATAGACTGAACTACGGCCGGGAGCGAGAGGGTAACCAATCCGACTGCTCACGGCGCTGCGATGCCCAGGCGGGGCAAACCGCCAAAGTGTGCAGCGCCGTGTCCTCAACAACGTCGCGGCAGTCGCCGCAGTGGTGACAACCGGGCGTCTCTTGCCGGCGTATACGACACAGAAGATACTGTTACTAATCTAACCTAACCTTACCCACATTTACGCGAGTGAAGCCGCGGGCAAAATCTAGTATGTATATAAATATAAAAGTTAATTAATATAAATTGCTCCAAATTTCATGTCAATGTATATTACGTTTGCAGCTAACGCGATTATTTATTTCGTCATTCCACTTACACAATTACTCTTGTAATTTGACTGTCATGCGTAATTTATAATCGTAACGGCTAACAATAAATAGCCCGTGTTATAACCAGATATTTGAATGAGTAGCGTAATTTTAGGTCAACGATCTTAGAGGTCGTTAATATCACGCGATGCTGAAGTCTTGTCTGAAATTATTAACCTGTGGAAATGACATCTTAACGTTGTCTACAATATTTAAAACTTACAAAATATAATAAAACCATTGACTATATCAGTAGAATTTAAAAGAAAATAATCTATCTGCAAACTTGGATAAAACGAAAATAATTCAGTTTAAAAATTACAAAACCATTACTAGTGATTTAAAAATAAGTTACCGCGGTCAAGAAAAATCGTGTGTAAACGAAACAAAATTCTTATGCATAACACTCGATAATCACTGTAACTGGAAAGCTCATGTAAAATACTGTTACGCCCAGTGACATCTCTCGGCGTTGTGGGAGGGACTCGGCGGTTCCGTCTAATAGTTTACACCGCCATCTATTGACATCTTACGGAACTGCGTAGTACGGTACGAGAATCTTAGAGAGAATGCTGGTACTTTCTCGAAGCATCGTGCTGTTTACACGCCGAGTACGGCGTTGCTGGAAAGCTCTAGAAGCGCTTTAGCCGCGTATAAATAGGGCGCACGCGCACCGCCAAGTCAGTTTACAATCGTAAGCAATCAAGTGTTCATCGAAGCGAACGGAAGCGGAAATACTACGGAGTTTGAAGCAGTACAGTGAAAAAGTGTGGTATAGTGTTCGTTGTGTTTTAAATTTAATTGTGTGTTTGAATAAAACGTGTTTTAGTCGGTAATATTGTTTATATTCTTATCTGTCGAACCCAGCACGTAACAATACGTTTGTAACCGAGTAAACAGATTTGTGTATGCTTTAAAAAAATTAAAACAGATATCGTGTGAAAATACTGCTCTAATAGCATACCATGGACATGTCGGCTCAGTCCTTAGATATGGAATTTTACTATGGGGCAATTCGACAGAAATAAATAAAGCGTTTATATCCCAAAAAAAATGTGTTAGAGCAATATGTGGCGCTGGTCCATTAGAGTCATGCAGGCCTTTATTTAAGCGGTTAAAATTGTTAACATTAATATCTATATACATTTATGAAATCGGTGTCTTTGTCAAAAAACATCCGGATATTTTTGAAAAGGCCGACAAAAATAAAAAATATTGTTCTAGAGATCCCAGTAAATTACAAGTCCATATGATGTCAACCAGCCTACATAAAAAAAATAGCAGTTGTATGTGTATACAAATATACAATAAAATTCCAAAGTAATAATAATAATAATAATATTTTACCACATTCACACAACACCATCTAGCCCAAACTAAGCAGAGCTTGTACTATGGGTACTAGACAGTGGATAAACATACTTAAATACTTTTTTTTTTTTTGTAAATACATACATATTATACATAGAAACACCCAGACCAACACAAACATCCATGTTTATACACACAAATGTTTGACTTGTGCGGGAATCGAACCCGCGACCTCAGGCGTGGCAGTCGGTTACACTAACCACTACGCCATCGAGGTCGTCGTCCATGCGAGAATTAACTCTTTCAAGATTTGTAAACACTTTTAAGAAATGGCTAACAGATAAGTGTTTTTACACAGTAGCCGAATATATGTCTCACAAAGGTTAGGAGGATATGTAAATAGAGATATAGTGGTAATAATATGGTATTTAATTTAGATTTAGTGTATAGGTAGATATAACTCATGTAACTTTTGTAAAAATTTGCACGCCTATTGTATGGCAAAGCATGTGAAACACAAACCATGTATCGATCAACTTTAAAACCATGTTTTATGCAAATAAAGATTTATTATTATTATTATTATTATTATTATACTGAGCTTTTTTGAGAGATCGAGATGGTTTCTTCAGAAAGAGCAAATCAACTTGATTTCGATGGTCACTTTGTTACTGTTACCTATTGATACATTATATTTGATCTGAGATCTGAGTAATGTATTAAACGTTTATATTTCTGTATTTCTTTTCTAATTATTGTATTCTTCCCTTTTTTCTTTATAGTCGGCATATTTAATACTTACTTGAATTTTATTTTGTCTAGTCGTATTAACTACTAATTAAATCCTTCTTTATTATAGGAAGGTTTAAACAATGAAAAGTTTGACTCGCACCCGTCAAGCCCAGAAGAGTTGCCGGCGTACCTCAGGGTCCACAACCCGTGGTACCACGGCCTCGACCTGCTGGCTTCTTTAGTGCTCATCCTTCTAGCGTTCACGGAGGACCCTGCCGTGCCCACGTTTGAAGTAAGTCACCATTTAAACTCCTTAGGTGGTGATAAGCCGCTGTAGCAGATCAATGTATATCTGTAACCTTGTTACTTTTCAAGGACGTTTGATATTGATTTAATTTTCGAGTATATTCTAAATCTAAACGATTGTATTTTCAAATGTAATTATAATAAGAAAGATAACTGCTCGGTTTATCACTGCATAATGTCATGCGACTTTGTTAAATTAATTATAACAATGTGCAATCACATTCTAACAACAGTTACAAATTTGACGGAGAACTCATAAAACCATAATAAACTTTTATTCTATGAGTATTTACCGTAGCACAGAAAGAAATATAATCTTTTTACTTGACTCATTTAAGCAGACAGCTCCTCGTGGCGAGTACTACCTAGAGAGCAGGTTTGGTTATTGTAATGGACGTCTGACAAATTGATCCCAAACTGAAAGAATTATTTACTCAATAGATTAATTCGCTTTTCAACTTTGCCGTGATTCGAGTATTATTTACGTCACTTGTATTTCTACTATAACACATTGCCGTATTTGTGTGTAAGCATTGCAACATTGGCTATAATTATAACTGGTCTATTTCGATACTTTAAATCTATATATAATAGGTAATTCTCTGTAATTCAAAATCAGGTTACACTCAATCTATATTTTCTCATTTGCCTACATTTATCTACATTATATAATTAAGTGTTCTAAAAGTATCCAAACAAAACCTGCGGTGTGTTTGATACGTATACCCCGATTTGTTCAGATCAGTGGTTAGGGATTGTATTGTTATTGTTACCAGTTTAAAAAGGTAAAATGCTCAATCGCAATTTACTAAGCAGATTTTCAATCGAATTTGAGGCAACAGCGTATAGTATTGATCAAGTAGAATTGCACAGTATGAACGTGATATTCCGTTGAAGAAGCTACTTCTATGTTCAAAGAACATCAGAAATCAATATTTTGTGTAATCTAACTCGTTTTTAATATGTTTAGTTACCAGTATGGGCGCACGGCACGATAGAACTACTGGCGCTGACGGTGATCGGCGTTGAACTGCACCTCAAACTGAAGTGGATTGGGTGGGGAACTATACTTAAACACAAGAGGACCATGATCAAGGTATTTAAAAACATTTATTTGACGAAGATAGACCTTCATATGACCCCATATGGCTTGCCTTACTATGCAAAGACCAGGGAGCCTAGTGCGAGTTGTTTTTAGGTTAACGCGATCGAAACGTTTACCGCGTTTGGCTCTCTGATTAGTTTAGAGCTTGGAGCGGGCCCATCGGAGCACCGAACGTCATAAACGTGTCTATCGCGTTATCGTAAAACAAACTCGCAGTAAGCACTCTGAATATACTATAGTCTTCTCTTACATTTACGCGAATGTTATACATTAAAATTAATCTACTTTATTGAAATCAAACTACTATATACGGATTTTATCGCGTTGTTTATTTGACACTTTATTACATAATTTTGAAAACTGTTACACTACTATTACTATTCAACTTTACAAATTTTTAAGCTAATTAAATTTAATTTCAATGAATAATATTTGCGTAAACAGAAGACAATAATCTACTTTATCAAATTTTATCGCGGTTTATTTGAAAACAGCAGGTTTTTATACATTTATATAAAACTATTAACTAAGTAATGTTACCATTAAACTTTACAAATATTTAACTATACGACTCCTTTTGGCAAAGTGATTAAAACGAGATGAATAGAAATTAATAAGAATGAGCGTTTTCGCTAGATTTATCTACCGAGTGAAACGCAGTATCAATGTTAATACTCTTACACCAATTCCCTAAGAAACCAGCTTTCGCTCTTCGCTTGGCAATACCACCCGGTATGTTCAACCAACGGCGAGAGCTTTCACTCGTAAAAGAGTTACTGAACCTTTAAATTTTGGCGCAATATATACTTCTAATGCTTAAAATATATTGAAAGAGGATACTAGTACAGTACGATGGCACTGAAAAAATGACGTAATAAAACGGTGAATGCTCACGACCCGCGTTTTATTGAGGTCGCCTAAACTAATAAATGTCAGAAGCCGTAGCGTAAATGTCTCATACCTTAGAGAATCATGACTAATATTATAAATAAGAAAGGGTGCTTTTTCGTACGGGCGATGTGTAAGGACAACTTGCGCCCCATGTCATGGAACAAAATAAATAAACAAGAAGCAATTGGAAACAATACGAGGAATACGACATTACTTATATGACGTAGTTTCAAGTCATATTACACGAACTCACAAAATGTTTTACTTTTATACTTAAGTATAGAATTAAAAGTAGTTTACTTAAACTATAGGGCTCAGATATACATTTCACATTATGTCTTGGTATTGTTTTTAAGTTGTTTTCATTTAATTCTTAGCTTATTCTGATTGTTATATTATTACCAATGTTCTGTAATGTTTAAAAAAACTTTTGTTCCAGGGTATAACCCTTCTAATAATGGTGCTAGAAGCGGTGGTGGTGTTATGCCGGCAGTCGTCCCATTTTCGAGTGACGAGGGCGCTACGTCCCATCTTCCTAGTGGATACGAGGCATTGCGGCGGAGTACGACGGTTTATAAGACAAATACTGCAGTCGCTACCACCTATTATTGATATGTTAGGTAAGACCAACATATTATCTCTTCTGTTTTGCGTTGGTGTTATTCTAAGAAGAATTATGAGCTAGAGACAAATACAACTATAACATTCATGTTGAAAATTGTATATATTTATATACTTTACCGATATGTCTAAGTAATATTAATATATTTGACTCTTTGACGTATTTTAATTCCGTCTAAAATACATTTAAAATCTACTATTGATTTATTCTACTGAAATATCAGAGTATTTGATCCGATATAGTACCTTGCGGTACGCCTTCAGAAGTACCTAGTTTGTTTTTATCCATTGCTCCGCAGTCGCGCGCTTCACATTGTGCACCTGTGTCATTTAATTAATGTAATGACTTACTTAATATTTTACAACGCCATAAAATTCATACAATCATGCGCATATGCCCTGGGGAGGTGTGCACCTATGCATTTTTTGTAAGCTTAGATTATGTCCTGTAATTTTTTACGTTGCTTATTTTAATAAAACTCTTCATTTAATGTTGTCAGTTTTAGTACATATGTACTTAGTCATTTAGGACCTACTCAATCATTTATTTTATAATTTTAGACGAGCATGTTCCTTTAGGTTATCTATTACATATATATGATCTTTATATTGTGTTCATTATACAAACGACTACGAAAGCACAAAACAGCCGGCTTTAATATTTATTTTTCTTATTTTCAGGATTACTTATGTTCTTCGTGGCTACATATTCACTCTTAGGGTACTACCTATTCTCGGAACACGTCGATAATGGACACTTCCAAACTATCAGCGATTCCTTTGTCAGCATGTTCGTCCTTCTTACGACAGCTAAGTGAGGTTTCTTCAATATATAATTTGTGTATGCGTTTAAAAGTTTATAACACTTATTGTAATGATTTCTTTGTTTTTCAGTTTCCCCGATGTGATGATGCCCTCGTATGCCAAGTCTAAATGGTACGCGGTATTTTTCATATTATACATCATTACCGTCCTCTACGTGCTTATGAATTTGGTAAGTAATCATCTTGAATTGATTTATGCGAATGTTTTCTGGTTATATTAGTATTTTAGAATATTTTGACGTCTGATCTTTTATTTCTTAACAATTCGACTGTTGTCGAGGTCATCTTTAGGATATTTAATTTTACTAATTGACTATTCAGTCTGATGTATGGCATCAAAGTGTTACACGCAGAAAGTCCAGGTGATGCCTGACTGACGTAGTCATTTGCGTTAACTTTGGCAATTTATTCTGCTGTCGTTTCTTTTCCTTCTATGTCGATTACTTGTTCCTACAATGGATTTTTAACATGTTTTAACTATTTTGTTTGCAGATGTTGGCCGTTGTGTACGAGACATTCACCCGCATCGAGCGCGAGAAGTGCCGCGCACTACTGCTGCACCGGCGCCGCGCTGCTCGCCACGCCTTCCGCCTCCTCGTGTCGCGCCGCGCGCCGCACGCCGTGCGTCTGCGGCACTTCGCGGGGCTCATGCGACATTACGCGCCGCACTACAGTTAGTATATGTATAGCCACGCCTGCCGCCTCCTCGTGTCGCGCCGGGCGCCGCACGCCGTGCGCCTGCGGCACTTCGCGGGGCTCATGCGACATTACGCGCCGCACTACAGTTAGTATATGTATAGCCACGCCTGCCGCCTCCTCGTGTCGCGCCGCGCGCCGCACGCCGTGCGCCTGCGGCACTTCGCGGGGCTCATGCGACATTACGCGCCGCACTACAGTTAGTATATGTATAGCCACGCCTGCCGCCTCCTCGTGTCGCGCCGCGCGCCGCACGCCGTGCGCCTGCGGCACTTCGCGGGGCTCATGCGACATTACGCGCCGCACTACAGTTAGTATATGTATAGCCACGCCTGCCGCCTCCTCGTGTCGCGCCGCGCGCCGCACGCCGTGCGCCTGCGGCACTTCGCGGGGCTCATGCGACATTACGCGCCGCACTACAGTTAGTATATGTATAGCCACGCCTGCCGCCTCCTCGTGTCGCGCCGCGCGCCGCACGCCGTGCGCCTGCGGCACTTCGCGGGGCTCATGCGACATTACGCGCCGCACTACAGTTAGTATATGTATAGCCACGCCTGCCGCCTCCTCGTGTCGCGCCGCGCGCCGCACGCCGTGCGCCTGCGGCACTTCGCGGGGCTCATGCGACATTACGCGCCGCACTACAGTTAGTATATGTATAGCCACGCCTGCCGCCGCCTCGTGTCGCGCCGCACTACATTTAGTAAATGTAAAGCCACGTCTTCCGCCTTCTCTGCTTCGACTGCCTATGGCCAACTAGACCTAAAGAGAGGACTTAACTTAAAGGCATATCTTTTTCTTTCGATGAAAACGTCTTGATCGTCAGATTATATATGTTTACAACCTGTTCTCTTGCAGCAGATATATTATTAGATTCTATCATGTGATGCTGAACTGTATAGTCATTATATATAAAACGATTTTGTCCGCAGGTGGTCTGGACGTGTACCTAATGTTCAAGCAGCTGAATCAGTCGTCGTCGGGCGGGCTGTCGCGCGGCGAGTTCGCGAACCTGTACGAGGTGTTTGCGCTGCGGTGGGCGGGGCAGCAGTCGCGCGCGCCGTGGTACGCGCAGTCGCCGCTCGAGCCCCTCGGCCGCGCCGCCGCCGCCGCCGTACGCTGGCCCTACTTCGAGTATCTCATATGTAATAGTCTTCACTTATTTATCATGAGGAGGTGGTGTGATGTCCTTTCTACACAAAGGGAGGATGATCGTGGCTGGCGGGCCGCGACCTGACTGTTGATGCCGGGAACTTGTATATATATTTAGACGCTTTGTAAATCTTACTTGTGCGATTCAGGATTGTATGACGTCAATTTAAGTGCTTATTGTATATAGCGCCATCTGTTGAAAGTAGGCGGTACTTCCTCGTCTGTGCGGAGTCGCTACAATTATATAAAGAAAATAGCTTCCTTTCTAATTTTTGGAAATAATTTTATGTTTCGGTTTAGAAGTGACTCTGCAAAGTTGTTTGCTTGAATGAGGCAGTGATTTAAATAGTAGGTGACCAATTAAATTACTGCCTCATTAAAGCAGTTCTTTAACAGTGCCGGTCCGAGGTAAGTTGTATGGAGGAGCGGGTTCACACTTGCTTGCTCCTACGGCCGCATAAGGAAAAAAAGACGTATCTGTATAATGAGTATAAAAATATTGGCGATGCTTTGTTTTTATTGATTCCAAATACGTAAGAAATTCGCTTTCGAAAAATTGTTACTTATTTTTCCCTTATGACGGCGGTATAGGCGTCCTATGTTGCCTGGCTCCAAGAGCAACCACTCATTTCGTCCTATAATAAGGCCGACCTTGCCCCTTTAGCGCGTCGAGTGTATAGTTTATAGTGTTAGGGAATATAAAATACCTGTGTTTTGCTGCAGACGCGCTGATCGTGGGTAACGGCGTGGCGCTGGTGCTGCGCGTGTGCGCGGCGGCGGGCGACCTGCAGGACGGCGCGCGCCTGCTGTGCGCCTCCTGGGACACCTGGTTCTTCCTCACGCGTGAGTATTAGTGTTGTGTGACAGACGCGCTGATCGTGGGTAACGGCGTGGCGCTGGTGCTGCGCGTGTGCGCGGCGGCGGGCGACCTGCAGGACGGCGCGCGCCTGCTGTGCGCCTCCTGGGACACCTGGTTCTTCCTCACGCGTGAGTATTAGTGTTGTGTGACAGACGCGCTGATCGTGGGTAACGGCGTGGCGCTGGTGCTGCGCGTGTGCGCGGCGGCGGGCGACCTGCAGGACGGCGCGCGCCTGCTGTGCGCCTCCTGGGACACCTGGTTCTTCCTCACGCGTGAGTATTAGTGTTGTGTGACAGACGCGCTGATCGTGGGTAACGGCGTGGCGCTGGTGCTGCGCGTGTGCGCGGCGGCGGGCGACCTGCAGGACGGCGCGCGCCTGCTGTGCGCCTCCTGGGACACCTGGTTCTTCCTCACGCGTGAGTATTAGTGTTGTGTGACAGACGCGCTGATCGTGGGTAACGGCGTGGCGCTGGTGCTGCGCGTGTGCGCGGCGGCGGGCGACCTGCAGGACGGCGCGCGCCTGCTGTGCGCCTCCTGGGACACCTGGTTCTTCCTCACGCGTGAGTATTAGTGTTGTGTGACAGACGCGCTGATCGTGGGTAACGGCGTGGCGCTGGTGCTGCGCGTGTGCGCGGCGGCGGGCGACCTGCAGGACGGCGCGCGCCTGCTGTGCGCCTCCTGGGACACCTGGTTCTTCCTCACGCGTGAGTCCACACTAGACTTAACATATTATTATGCTGTTATAGGCAATAAAAAAGGCAAAATATATGCAATTATAGGCCTATTACAATAATACCGATATTTTCAAAAATCTTTGAAAAGGTCATGCACGATAAGTTGTCTTCCTTTTTTAACGTCAATGACATAATTGTAAAAAATCAATATGGTTTTCAGAAAAATAAATCTACCAGGGATGCAGCTTTTTCTTTAGTGAACGATATCCTTCAGAGTGTAAATGAGAAAAAGTATGCAACAGTAATATTTCTCGATATGTCAAAGGCATTTGACTTTGTGTCACATAAACAGCTCCTTATGAAGCTCGAGCACTATGGTATCAGGGGACCAGCTTTAAACTGGCTCAAAACTTATTTAGAAAATAGGTATCAGTGTGTTGATGTGTCACAATTAAACTCAAAAAATTGTGTTGAAATAAATAGGTCTAATTATGCTATGAATAAATTCGGAGTCCCCCAAGGCAGTGTATTGGGTCCGCTTCTCTTCTTAGTATACATCAATGATTTACCTGATGCTACTCATCACAACACTATACTATTTGCGGACGATGTATCTGTCGTTGTGACTACAAACAAAAATAGTACATTTACTTTTATAAAACAACACGAAACTGACATAAACAATACCTTGACATTAATAATAGAGTGGATGAATAATAATAAGTTACAAGTAAATATATCTAAGACACATATAATTAATTTCAATAATTTAAAAAATTATAACATTCATATAAATTATAACGGACAAAATCTATCGATGGCTAATAATAGTACATTTTTAGGTATAATAATTAACAATAAACTAAACTGGAAAGAGCAAATAGAAAAGGTAACAAATAAAATAAATGGGTTTTCTTTTGCCCTGTATAAACTGGCAAAAATTACTGACCAAAATACGGCATGCACAGCCTACTATGCGTACGTCGAATCCATACTTCGATATGGGTTGTTACTCTGGGGAAACGGTACGGATATACAAAAGGCCTTTATTGCACAAAAAAGATGCATACGATCCATATGCGACATTGCCCCGGATGTATCATGCAGTCCATACTTTAAAAAGTTAAATATACTCACTTTGCCGAGTTTGTACATCCTAGAGGTTTGTAAATTTGTAAAGCAAAACCCCAACACATTTAAACAAGCAAAAGACGTTACTAACAGAAATAACATCAGAAATCCGAATAGATTAGTGTTGGGCTTAATACCTAGAACAAGCCGGCTACAGAAAAATAGTCTTTCGATGTGCGTTAAAGTTTTTAACAAAATTCCGGATTGTTTCAAAACATTGCCTATAAATAAATTTAATCAAGTGTTGAAAAAATGGCTGATAGGAAATGCGTTTTACTCGGTTCAAGAGTTTTTAAATCAAAACAGTTCCTAGAAACGCTTATCCGAAGTAATCCATACACAGAAACCAGTAAAAATATTGTAATGATGTACTTAAAATATTATGCTTTTCCGCTTTAACATTTGTTAATATTTGCATGCTGTATTTATAGCTAAATAGGCTTGTTCTCTTGAATTGTTACAAACCACCTTATGTATCACCCTGTTTAAAGCAAATAAATAATTTGTATTTGTATTTGTATTTGTATTCTTAGATACATTCATAGATCTATACGTAGATCTCAATAAATTACGAGAGCAATTTGGTATAATCTACTGCAGAAGTTGATGTCTAAACTTATTTATTTATTTATTTATAACTTACAGTCCATAACTAAAAGTTCTTATGTGATATTCCTTAGACAAATAGACAAAATAACATTTTTGCAATACATAGATAAATATTTATTAATTTTATACAATTTTTTTAGCCATTGTTATATTCCACTGCTTAGGGCAAAAGCTTCTCCCTTGGACTTCCAAACCATTCTGTTCGAAGACATTTCCTGCCAGTCCCTTTCGAAGACGTTCAAATCATCTCAAGTTACACTATTAACAAAAATATATTCTCAATTACATTGCACAATAGGATCCATTTATGCTTAAATCATAAAAGCATCAAGTTACACGTTAGGCAAAATTTTCATTTTGGTATACCTCACCTACAAATGGAAAAGTAACGGTCCCTTTATTTTACCCACTAAGAATATATTTTATAACCAAACAGCTTCTAAGAAATACCTTTTCTTCTAACAATCTGCTTCTGTTGTCTAACTAACTTCAACTTTGTTTTAATACAGCGATTAAAAATAAAGAAAAGTTATGCTATGCGATTGGCATAGTTTGCGCAACGGCAAAATTTAAAGACATAGGCTTAGTTTGTTTTCCTTGGATGTTCAGTATTCTTGCTGGAGGCGGCGCTGCGTATGATGGCGTCAGGTCTGGGCGCGTACCTCGAGAGTGGCTGGAATGTGTTTGACCTTAGCGTCACGCTACTGGCGCTCATGGGCGCCGTGCTGTTAAGCATCGCGCCTAAACTCTTCATCGTCGTCATATTCAGACCCTTGAGGTTAGTCACCACCATTATATTTCAAGTAAGAGCTTAAAAATTTAAATATATTATTATTTTTGAAGTAGGAATTATATTTTATTAGCTTGGCCCGTGGCTTTGCCTGCTCAGGACCAGTACTATTTTCTGGATGTATGGTACTCTGTGTCCTTTTCTGTACTCCTGACTATGTGTATGCAAAATTTCGTGATGATCGGTCGAGTAGTTAAGGCGTGAAAGCTTAAAAAACTCACATTTATGATAATATTAGTTAGGGTGTGTTGTTTTACCATAGCCAAGATGATATAGAAAATACTGACAAATATGAACCACTGGACCACAAACATTATGAAGCAACGGTAGTCCAATGGCCTTACACTGACGACATAATGCTATAGGTACATAATACAGATATATATTTACCTTAGCTAGGTAGGTAAACAAGCATACTAATAATTTGTCAACCAAATTGCTAGAAAGTAATGTGGCGTATGTACATACACACAATCAACATATAAGTTTATAAGGAACCTGGAATCGAACGGAGCATCATTCGTCTAGCCGCGCCGAAACCAAGCGTCGCGCGAAGGCGATCGAACGGAGCATCATACGTCTAGCCGCGACGAAACCAATCTACAGACTAAGCGACGCGCGAAGTTGCTTTCTAATTTTATACGTGGCAGAATTTATAGTCGTCGCGCCGCACGCATACACGCTCAAGAATTCCTCGTAAAGTTGTATAATGTTATTAACTTATCGCTGATTGGTGTAAATAAATATTGTACACATTATTGCTAGCGTTACTTGCATGAACAATAAACGGGATATAAAAAGGCTTAAAAATCGAAAATATATTCTCAGTTGAATCAGTCTACGTGTTTGATTATATACAGCTACGGACCTGGCTTATGCCTGCCGGCTGATCTATAATACTAACGGTTACCAGCTACGGACCTGGCTCATGCCCACCGGCTGTTAATGCGTTAAAGTAATATTAAAAACATTCATATTCTAGAACCTTTAGACTCCCATGGTAGCAATATTGCACCACACAAAAATACCAGTATCAAAAATTTGCTCCTTTTACCAAAGGTTTAAGCATTCTACTATTTATTATTCCAGACTAATGCGTCTGTATAAGTTGAAGAAGCGTTACCGTGACGTGTTTGGCACGCTGGTGCTGTTGTCTCCCCTCATGTCTTCTGCCGGCTGTGTGATGCTCGTCATGTACTACTTCTTCGCTATCATCGGCATGGAACTGTTCGCCTCGTATGATCTCAGGAATTGCTGTGTGTAAGTATATGAGTTGATATTTGGTGACGGCTTACATGAAAATAAACCTCGAAGATTCCTCGTATCAGATGCTTGATATGTGTTGGATGAACGAGCAACGCTATTATGAGATTACGTGTAGGTGACCACAAATATATAAAAAGCTTTTAGTTATAAAATCTTATAATATTGTAATAATATTCTACCACATACACACAACACCATCTAGCCCAAACTAAGCAGAGCTTGTACTATGGATACTAGACAATAGATAAACATATAAATATACATTTCTTTTTTGTTAATACATACATATTATACATAGAAACACCCAGACCAAGACAAACATCCATGTTCATGCACACAAATGTTTGAATTGTGCGGGAATCGAGCCCGCGACCTCAGGCGTGACAGTCAGTTACACTAACCACTACGCCATCGAGTCGTCAAATCTTCTGTGAAATGAAAACCTTTAAGTTTTGTTCTGCTGAACATAGTGAAAATAGTCCTCTTTTTTAATAGCTTATGAGATTATTTCCGTGCAGAATAGATGATAGATTAGATTATTGAAACGGACACCCTTTGATAAGGTTTTGCCATCGCCGACTTTGGACTTGATATATACATTTTACAATGTATACATAAAAATTACCACATTTTCAGTGTCATTGATTGATTGAAATGCATCAATCACACACGTATTATAGAAAAGTTCACATTCATAACGTTTTCAATTGAAATTCTTAAATGATTAAATGATTTTTAATATAAATTAATGTTAATATTTTTATGTTTTCGAACCGATGTTTGTATACTTATGGTTAAGCGACTAATGTGTACCGTGTGGTTATCGCGAGACAAGCCTCAAGGTTAGTGCAAAATCGCTGATTATTAAAAAATGTTTATTGTAATGAAAGAATAAATAAATCAATAAATGTTATCAAATACTGTGTAACTCCCCAGTAACACGACAGTGGAGGACTTCTACAAGTACTCGCTGAACAGTTCGACGGCGCTGGGCTACTACTACCTGAACAACTTCGAGAACATCGTGACGAGCGGCGTGACGCTGTTCGAGCTGACCGTCGTCAACAACTGGTTCATACTCATGAACGCGTACGCCACCGTCTCCGGACAGTTCAGCAGGATATACTTCATGGTATGACGTTCTTCGTTGTATTGTTACGAGGTTTAGGGCTCAGCGAGGTATTCACCCAACTGGAACCTAGAACAGCTTGACTGGGTAAAACCTTATCATAGATTTGGTTAATCTATGGAGTCGCAGCGGCAAACCGGTGGCCAGAGACAATAGGTTTTCTATCATGTCTCGCATTCCAACAGATGACTGGTTAAAAGTCAACAACGCGATATAAATGTGTCAGGTCCCCCTTGCATACCTTGAAATAACGGTCACAAAAAATACTCATAGTTGATACTTAACAATTTAAGATTTTTGTGTATCACGAAAATGTTTGCCCTGTGTGTCAAGTATATGCATTTTCTTACCTACCATAGACCATTGCTAAATAACCTTATTTTTAGTTGGTGTTTCTGCACTGAGTAGGTTTGCCAATACTCTTTAAAGTAACCTTGTTTGCTGTAGGTAGGTAGCTAATGACTCAAGACACACCAAATATTTTTTGAAGATTTAATGTCGGAGGTATATTTTTGTATTGGCAACGTCATAGGACCGCTTGGCATGGGGCCGTTTGTATACTTGTTTGCAAAGCATCTGTGTGATCCTCTTCAACCTTGGATTTTACTACCGTTTCTTATAGTGCTGTCTTGATCTGCCGCGTGCAGTAACAGTGAAAGAGATGATAGTTCGGCCTCTGAATATAGTGATACGTATAATGTCATTCAAGCGGTATTCGGATACAGTTGTGCAAAACGCGATACCTATTTAACATGGTCAAGGTCAGTTATAAACGTTATGTAAATTGTAATGTTCTGTGTTTCAGGTATTCTATCTGTTCACGATGGTGGTGCTGACCATCGTGGTGGCGAGCGTGCTGGAGGCCTTCCGCTTTAGGATACAGTACAAACGCAGCACTACGAAGAGAGATGGTGAGAATCACTTTAATACAAATTGATCTAGTTACAAAAAGATTGCAGTAGGAATAATACCTTTGCGCAGAGAAGTTTGCAAACAATGGACACAAAGAATATCCAAACTACAATTTTCTATTCGTAGGCTGCACGAATGTTTGTCTTGTATGGTGGTTGAATACAATAGTCAGGAGAGGAGATAATACTTAACCCTTTCGCTGTCCCGTGATGGACACAATAGAAAATCTATTGTTATGTATCATATGTGATTCATCGGGCAGGGAAGCTGTTAAGCCACTGCCTCCTGCGCTATAGAATAATACTATTTATAGAAAATAAACCATGTATCTATTTTTTGTAATTACTTATATAATCCTATCTACCAAATATTATAAATGCAAAATCAGTATTTGTTTTTAACCGCCCGACCGATCATCATGAAATTATTTATGCATACACGTTGTCAGGGGTACAGAATAGGACATAGAGCATCTTTCATCCAGAAAAAAAAGGACTGTTACTAACAGTTTATTTACGGGAGCGAAGCTGCGGGCAAAAGCTAGTGTACCATACAAACCCCGAAGAAGTTGCGGAACACACCTATATTTTCCCATTTGGGAAATTGTTCGAAAGGATACAATACTAAAACAGCTTAAAGAAAGTAGTATATCGTTTATATTTTTATTTTACAGAGGAGAAACTTCTTCATGAGGAAGTGCATACAAGTTGGGAGGAGGCTCAAAGGCTCGGCGCCAACGGTGATTTAGCGGAAGAGCTGAGGCCACACCTACCACATGGGGTAACATTTTATCACATCATTACACATACATACATGTGTTATCGTCATCGATAGCTAATTATCAGATGATCGTTTCAGAACTTTCAGATAGCTAATCGATCGAATAAAATCGTAACGAGTCGTTCGATTACTATTGTCAAAATATGGAAATTGTTCGAATTTTGATAATACTGACGTAATATTTTCGAACAATTTGATTTCCTCAAGTTATTTGGAATATGCAACAATAGGAATCGATGGAATCATTTATTGACTGTATCGAGTTTGTTGACATATTATTATTCTCGAACTATAGGTACCAGAGACTCAAGTCATGGTGTAAAGTTGGAGTTTTTGGGCGAATTTTTTTATTGACATTTGACTATAGTCTCACTACATGTGCTCTATGTTTAAATATTTTAATTATTATTTTCATTTTATTGAAACATGCTTGCTAAGGAGATGCCAATTAACTCGCGATTTATCGTTACTTAGATTGTATACATCACTCATGATAACATTTTATGGTGTATATTTCAGGTGGAAGTGACCTTCATAGGATCTCGGCCTCGTACGAAGGAAGTGTTACAGAGGCGCATGTACCAGACTGAAATACAGAAGTGGCTCGCTGAAGAAGATGAGAATGAAGGTATGTATTATATTAAGATGCTATTCTTATATAGATAGAGTATTCAGGGTCTGTTTTTGTGAAAAATAATTATACTGCATAAGAAACGTTGTATTCCAGCTTTGACTTAATCAACGGCAATTTAGAATACACGATCGGGCTTGCGTGCCCATCGTTTAAAACGTGTGAAGTAAAGATAAGCTTAGCACTTAATTAAGGATTCGGCCAAAGACCTACTGGGTTTTTTATTACCAACTAACGACTCAAAGACGAAACCTTTTTTTTTGTCCCGTTTTGTTTTTGTTAATTATGACTTAACGAAAATAATTATTGATCTCTGTGTAATATATATTGTGTGTAATAATAATTTATATTATATTTTTATCAGGTTTACCGCCTTCGACGACAATAACTTCTAGCGAGGATCCACTCGCCCCACCTCTGATCCACCAGCCTGATGCCGAAACTAACCACCAGATGAGAACGGGCTACCAATTGTAGAACATAATTCAATTAGCCCTGTACCAGAGGCTAATGTTTATCTGGGACGCACTCAAGAGCTTATGATGGGCTATTTGAGGATGGGCTTTAAGCTGGCTGCAAGCTTAAGCCAATTGCTTCCAATTTTACGGGACACAAAAACTACTAGCTTTACAAAATAATTCCATTTTAATCGTAGTGAACAGCCCGCTTTACCGGATATGACAGAACAATTCTATGCATGAACAATGACATGAAGTTCTAATTTTAGAATTGGTGTTTTTTACAGACGTATCTAAATATTTCCAAATAATTTTAGCGAAGAAACTGGTCTCACTTCCTTTATATGTCATATAATTATAATAACCTTGTACTCGGTTCTTATACTCCAAAAACGACCCTATTAGATGCCATATAAAAGACCTGCCAATGTCGTTTCTATTTAATAACTATCCAAGGAGTACATTGTCAACTACCTTTGTGAAAAATGTTTATGAAGCAGCAAGTCATTCATAATTTGCCTTACTGGTAGTTTTAAATGAAAATGATATCCATTAAGGTTTTTTACCACAGCTCAGTTGAAGCTAATTCACTAGTCTACTAACGATCACCAAAATATAGTCGAGAATAATTAGGTACGATGCATGTCGTTAGCCAGTACATTCCTCAATAATCTGCAACTAAATGAAGTAAGTCGGTACATCCTGACCGATTACTGAAATTACCACTAACGACCGTTGGCAGTTGTTATCAGACTGTATGAATTAGCATCATTTTTGAAATATGAATCGGGTATAATTTTATGTGTGTAGGTAATCCTGTCAAATTGAAATCAATAAATTTGTATCTCCGTGTAAAATTAGTAACGATATTAAAATTTAGTAAGAATTTAACCCGCCAGCTACTAATACTCTGCCAGTTAGTAAGATTTTAAGTATTGAGTAGCGAGAGTGTATACTAATAGTATTGAAAGTTAGTAACATCTGTGATAGAATGAATTAATGAAATGTGGAGTATTATATTCGAATGTACAGGCAGTTACATATTTATGTATAAATAGTTTAAATTTGGGACTTATCAATAAAAATAAGTCCCGATATTCCCGGTAGCTTGTAATATTTATTGAACTAGATTAGGCTGAATGCCTTGAATTTTCAAAGACTAGGTACATAAGTTTTTTTAGACTAAGTACATAGTTTTGAACAAAAATACCAGTATTTTTTATCTGTGTTTTTCTCTTTGGTTGTAGGCTTAGACTTTTGTAGGATTTGGTTGTATTCATGAACTGTGCATAATTATTCTAAAGTACATAATTAAGATAAGTAGGTATTTCAGTGGTCAATATTGATAATAATAAAATTAAGCTCTAATTTTTATTTTATTTTCATTCACACTGACTGTTAATATTAACTATGTAGAATTGACGTTTATATTTATTATGGAAATGAATAAGTCGCCTTCGTAGGTTTAGATAGAAGTGTATTTTAATGGCCAAATCCTGTAATGAAAATAAATGTTGAGTGCACGCATTAATAACATAATTTAAGATACAGTGAATAATTAATGTTTCAATGTACGATAAGATTCTTCTATAGTTTAAGGAATCTGATGATTATTTTCTTTGATATTGTATTTACGTTCCGGCTATTATGATTGATCTATGAAACGTCCAATAAGTGCTCATATTTATCAACTTCATTAGTTTTAGTTATTGAAATTTAGCACTTAGTTTGTTAATGCGTCATATGGTGCATTAAACGCATTGCGTACAATTTTATTACATATAAACTACAGTAATTGCTACGCTTTAGATTTTGGCCGAACGCCGCGTCAAACGCAGCGTGAGATGCGTGTCAACTTGAGTGACGTGGCAAACGGTGTGCATTTGCTGAGTGCGTCTTACGCAACGTATACTCATAAACGAACTGAGTGTTCAATTGCCTTTCGACGTGAAGTCTGAAGATATATCGTAGTGATTGTTACCAATGGTCTAGCATCAAAAATTGCATCGTATATTCTTCAGTCGGAACATTTCAATAGTAAAATTGTTGCAGTCATGAACATATAACAAAGGTATTTCATGCCTACGTTCATGGTTGCAGCCTCCGTAAATAATTTTGAAAGCTAAGAAAGGAAAGCTTGTTCTCTACACGCCGCTTCTCCAGTGACAATGACCATTATAATGACTGGAAGGACTGCTGTACGCGGTTATTCGGGAATAATAATTACCATAAGGTATAATTTACTTTATAAACGCATGTACCCACTATCTCAACTTCGAACAAAAATAAGTCGATACCAAACCTACTTATTGGACAACAAATATAAAAATAATATCTTTGTGCACTGTGGCGGTTACTCAGAGCTATGGCCAATCTATTTGCTTTCATTAACAAATAAAACAGTAGGTAACTGTCGCAATTTTACAATTAGGTACTTAGGTGACTTGTTATAGAAGATTTAAGTACCTACTATAAGAAATATTTACTAAAGAGTCGCTTTAGTATTAAGCATATCTGAGGGCAACATGATTAAGTGCTTAGAATGATTTTGACATCACAAGAAGGCTAATTTCGATTGTCATACTGCGATCCACTAACTATAAGGACCTTATGTGCTATGGAACGCATATGGCTGAACATCACTTTAGTTAGCGGATGGCAGCATTCAAAGTACTACCCTATACTATCATTCAGTTGATTTAAATTTGAAGTAAACTACTTCCACTAAAGATTTAGAAAAAAAATAGTCATTTAATGTGATAACTAAAAGTATGGGCCACAGATCGATTTATTTACAAGATATAATTTATTTAATTTTAACCAAATGATTTCTTTGTGATTTTTTGTATTTTGGCAGTTAGTATTATTTCTTAATAGAGTTTAATTTAGACGATAAAATAGCTATGTTTTGACTCATACTTACTTATTACTCATGTTTGACCGATTGCGAGCACTCATCGATCACTTTCGATGAGTGTGCCGCTATAACGAATTTGTAGATAAACATAATACCTAATTATTAGTAAAATTCATGTATTTACAATAGTCAAATTATCGTGTAACACAATGAATGTCCATTAGAAACGATTTAATGCATATTTTCATGTAAATAATGTCACATAACAATTATAATACTTACCTATATTATATTTTGTAGCAAAGCTAAACTTTCATTGAAATCGGTGAGCCTATAATAATCATATACTTTTTTGAGTACCATATTATGTATAACGAATATAGCATGCTACTTAAAAAGTAGTTTTATTTTGTATGATTTTTAAGTAGCATGCATGCGTTCGTGTGTGTCATTCTTTAAATCCACATGAGTCATAGTTGATGTCTAGCTAGCTAGCCAGCTAGCTAGCTAAAATTGTCCCTTGTTTTCTACTTGCCGACCTCTATTTAGTCCAGTTTTGCTATATATATAATGTGCAAAGAATAAAATAGACTAAGAAATAAATGTGTCAGTGTTATAGTCAATATTAATTATCGATAAAATCCTGAGTCCCACATAATTATAAAAATCTTAAAAATAATCTATGATCCGTCGAAATGTGTTGGTCTGTCATTATATTTTGCGTAGTTCATTTTCCGTTCATTAGTGCACGAAGACCTTACCAACTGGGGCCTTACCAACAACCCTTAAGGCATTGTCATAGCTCGCGCGTGTATGAGACAGCGATACGCTTGTATAGCTTAGTCTCGTTTAAACATTTCTTGACATTACGGTGTCCAGATATGGTTAATTATCACCGCTATGGCTTCGAAAATTAAACAGCTTGTTTATTGATTGCACCATTTTATATGTTATATTCGTCGTATAGTTTACCATAAATTAACACTGCGGTGTTTTTTTCGAGCGGGATATACCGAATTGATTGGACTTGCGATTGATAGGTTGTGAGGTCGTTCTCCACCCATTGAACTACCAACTGAACCCATTACTCCACTCATCTGTAACACAAGCATTTAGCTGGCGATGTTATTAAGAATACCTACCAGTAATTTGCGATTGAAATCGCAAATAGAAAATGTGTGTGGATAGTTAAATGAAAATCTATAAGAATTAGCTAAAATATCTACTCAAAAAATGTCGGTATCCATCTTGCCGATAACAAAATAGTAAAGCTTGCTATATTACTTTCTTACAATAAAGAATTTATAAACCTGTATTTACAGTACTAGGCTGCAGTTGAAGCAAGTTATTTTCATAAGCCATTGCGGTGAGCGTAGCGACGCGTCGGTAAAAGAAGAAACGTTAAAGAATAATGGTTTCTCTTTATACATCTAATGAACGGAAACAATAGCTCCTTCATAGAGAAACGTGTTTAAATGTAGATAATAGTATCGTAAAATGTTTCATATTAGATATTGTAATAATAGTGTACCTATGTTAAAGTGGAGATATGATATTAAATGGTGCTTTCGCTTGTACGTTCGATTTGGAATTAAGTAGACAATTAATAGTTAGTAAAACTTTACGTAGTATTCATTATGTTTCTTAACTTGCATATTTTGTTACAAATTTCTCATGCTGAATGGTTGTTTGTGTTCAAAAACTATTTTAGAAGTACCTACCTACCTTCAACTGAATTGCTGTTTAGTTTTTTATCACCGCGTCCCTTACTACATATTATTATGTACTGTATTAGTTGTCATCGATTTCGCCAAGAGTCTGGAATAGATGATGGGAAGATAATATTTTTTTGTTAATTTGAACAATTGGTAAATTTCCCTATTGTACAATTGCAAAATAGGGTAATATAAGCGCCGGTAGCCTAATGGATGAAGTGTTGGACTTGTGATCGTGGTCGTAAGTTCGATCTTACAAATTGCCGCCGACGTCAACCCACTCCTAAACTAGCGTTTTAGTTTCGCTGGAAGGCTTAACAAAAATACCAGCTATTTGTTGTTATTTGTAACTGAAGTTACTCAAATTACTAGTAATCTTATTAAACCACTTATCATGATTTTATATTCTACACAAGAATACAAAGGCCAGAATTCTATGACAGTACTAAGAGCGATTTTGAAATATACCGAGGTAGTATTTTGGACTCTGCTTCTAAATTGGTCGCACTTCATTTTATTGATATTTAACATACAAATTCACTTGTTTTAGAACTGGATATAAACTCTGTTGTAATAACAAAAATGACGATCAAGAATACTGCTTTAATTTACGTTATTTTTAATACATAATAAGTCAGAGGGCGCCACTATAGCAGTTTTATCAGATATTTTTGTATTAGTTATTTTAATGCGATTTTTTTTTATTGATGTCTGCTTGTTATATTCTAAGGTCAGATAATTGAAAAGTAGGAAGGTATTTAAGAAATGCAGGGTTAAGAAATCGAGGGTGCAATAACGTAACGGAGATGATTAAATAATATGTGTTGATGAACATATTATAAGATCAATTTTCATCCTAAACTATTTTGGAGATGAATCATATCTAATACCTAATAGAGTTTGCTGATTAAATGATCATTAAGATTCCATCTTTCATTCCATATTATATCATTATCCCACTCCCTCGAATGCTTAGTTTAAGACAAAGTTATATTGCTTTTTATAAACCTTTTTACCCTTATGATATGATATACTGAAATTAAT
Source organism: Catocala fraxini (assembly GCA_930367265.1). NCBI lineage: Eukaryota > Metazoa > Arthropoda > Insecta > Lepidoptera > Erebidae > Catocala > Catocala fraxini. Next base: position 17,567,987 of record OV884043.1, read on the forward strand.
TTTAGGAGAATACGTTTTATTGTTATTACTACTGTATATGTTATGAATATATTAAATTGTAAACTTGGGTGTTGCCAGGATAGGGCAGGGAAAAAGAGAGATAACCTACCTCTATTAACCTCTAAAATATATATTAGTTTACTTACATATATATTTAATACGTATATATCTGTATATGTATATACTCTAAACTATATTTAAGTAAAGTCAATAAATTTTTCCCGCTTACGAACTCCCGTAGAATTTTTTTTACCTCGTCTGCCTCTCTGGTAAGCTGGCAATACCTTAGCTTTATAGACTAAACATTAGTGTATGTAAATTCAAATTTTTTACTCAAATCATTACTATTACCACAACATTGAAGTCACGAGCTTTTACAATAAGTATTATGCAAAACAATATGTAATATCATTATCGATTTACACCAAAGATGTAAAATGTTATTATATTAAATATATCTTCAGCATTCTTTACTTTCTAATTAGATATCATCAAACTATTTTTGTGTAAACAAAACAGTTTTAGTACCTATCTATCCAGTTGAACTCGGAACGAATAGTATTAAGTTTCAAATAATACAGAGAGTCTATCATTACCTACAAGTACCTTCAGGCTAATTCTAGCTTATAGGATAAGTTTACAGTCAGAAGCCGGTTTTTATTTTGGTAAAGCAGTAGCAAAAGCAAACAAAGCAAAAACAATGCAAAAAAAGCAAAACAGGCCTTACGATATCCTTTTAACACGTTCTGGTTAGTATGCCATCACCGAATAATTAGTTATATAAATATTTCTTTTCCTTTTTAATGCCAGTACATTTCACTACTGGTAACTGACGTTGACTAGTGCCAGAACGTGCCAAAAGGTAATAAGTCTGTAGCCTCAGTACCAACAAGATATATTAATCCACGACACATCTAAGTAGGTGGCTATTTGGCATCAAGAATTGCCTTTTTAATATTCATACATGAGTTTAACTGTATAGGTACCTATGAATGCTACTTAAGTACATTACAAAGTATGTTTTATTGTATAAAACTGAACATTTCCTGCAAACATTCTTACTTAGTTTTGTAATAGCAGTATTAGCGATCGAGTTGCGCCACAGACTTTAGAACTATTATTTAGAAATCATCACTTTGTTGATCTGCATCTGTAGAAGTAATGATGTGTTAAGTTATTATGAATAAATGCACTTTTGAGTACCTTATAATGCATATTTTATTTTCCTTTCTAGTCGACTATCGCCGATGTCAACTTCTTTATAAATGTGTAATAATATTACTACGTAGTTATGTACTTATTTGAAGTAGGTTATGTTTTATATTTCTGTTTAAATCATTTTATTACAAAACATATGAAAACTTACACTAAGCTTCTAGATTAACCAGATTCGATTAAATGTAATTTTTCCACGGAGCGACTGATTACGATGTTCTTGGAAGGTATGGACGAAAACATGACGATAGTCATCGTTAACTCATAACCATCCTACAGTTGTGTATTGAAAAAGTAAACATGTATCTGCAAAATTTTATTCTTAGCACCCTGGAGTAGCTAGCATTTTGTTACTTGCTATAAGCCAGAGGTCCCAGACATTTTTCTTATAGACCACTTTCAAAATTTAGCAGGTTCTGGTGGATCCCTTGCAGCTACATTTATACCATTTTCCTTGGCATTCTTATTTATATTGCTGAAGAAACAAACAAGTCCATGCAATTAAAAAAAATTATCAAATTTGTACGGGTGTTTCTTTGAAGTGAAAACTTCTTTAGGCGCTTTGAGCACTTTTTGGGTGAACAAAAATCATGGAACTCGCCTCATCGTCATCGAACGCATTCAAAATTCAAAAATAATAATATAATAGCTCAACGATACAATTCACAAGTTACTTAGTTTTCTTTTTTATCGGCAGGACCAGTGGTACTGAATATGGAACATGCAAGTTTTTACAAGTAACAGTCGCTGAGCTTCTTAAAATATTATCTGCCTACATTGATAGGTGAAGTCAAACCAACGTTTTAGTTCTTCACTATCGAAAGCAAATAAATTTTCGTCGACCCCCGCTTACTAATTGTGGACCCCATTTTTTTTGTCACGCCAACGTAGACCCCCGTCGAGTCTCCCGTGGACCCCTGGGGGTCCACCTGGACCACTTTGGGAACTAATACTATAGGCTAACTTTTGCCATCTGGCGGCTCATTCATTTGTTTATCAATTGTTTAAGTTGTCTTACTAAAGGGTAGGGCTAGGCAAAGGTATCTTCTTCCAAACAGCCTACAAATCAAAGGCGTCTTGCCCTTGTCACGAAATATTTCTGGCGTTGATCATCAGAATAAAAATAAAAGTCAATATAATATTCAAACATTTTATTCTGTTTCCAAAATTACTAAACTTTTTATTTACTCAACGTTTTCTAAAATACATTCTCATATTTTATTCAGCACCAATTAACACTAAATTATTGAGCGCGACATATAAACACATACTACTTACATTCAATTATTAAATAACTATTATGAAACACTAATACCCAAGGATGAAATCTTTCGATATTCTAGGAATGTCCTTATGTGAGACAGGGAAGGCTCAATGTCTCCCAAGTGTTGCTACCACAGATAGTTCTTTTAAGTCGATAACGCTAGTCGAGCTGCTATGCGTGCCCAATCTGTGCTAGGCATCTAGTTATTCTAGCAGATGTCAGCTCAATATACAAAATGCCTCACTAAGTTGTAGCGAACTAGATAACATGTTAGATGTGTGTTCTCTTCACTAAAGTGCTTAATATTACTAAACGTGACACGCTAAGGTTTGCTCACTTTGACAAACTTGCGATATCTGCTTAATTCTTTATCTGTGGTTGCCAGAAACAAAAATTGCTAAAAGTAATTCGCGACAATTTTATGAACGTAACTTTCAGAACAACGTTTAAATAAATAATATCGAACACTACAGTCAACACTGGCCCCGTTTAAATAAGTAGGTTTATTTAAGCGTTATGACAAAATAATCAGTTTACATTAACTTTTTATCACAATAACACTGGAATAATTACGAAATATCGAATAAGCAGTCTCGTGGAAGACACAGGCATATGATACACATGATCTATAATTTATACGATAGCACACATCCACACATTCGAGATATTCAATTGCAATATGGTTTCATAAGAATTGCACAATAAATTAAAATACAATTATATTATTTCGATGTCTGCAACATTTTACCACATCAACAATTGCCAAATTGTTACTTCTATAAATATTTTAGAAAATTACTGGGTTTGTAAACATAAATTGTATATAAATCAGTGTTTTGCTATTGTCTTAATACAAAATATTATGAATATACAACAAAACACGATATCCAATTATTATTCAATGTTTATTTACAATGTTTTATTTATTCAGTTATCATAATATATCCAGGGAAATATTCGCAAGTAAAATATATGTATTTTGTGATTTCAAACAGACATTTTAAGTAGTTTTTTATAAATATATTTTAACCTTGCCTGTCGGCATTTCAGACATTTCATAATCTACAAGGTTTTTATTAAATAAATCACCATTCTTATTTCGCGCCAGATGTGCGATCAATAGGACCGAAAACGAAATTGATAGAACCAGCGCTACAATAAAAATTGGAGCTTAATACTATAACAAGTTTAGTTTTCGAACATTGAAGATTGCTGATCCATTTTGTTATTGTCTTGTATCTATAAGCTATCTTCAGCTCTTTGATTAATTTAAATTACATTACATTACATTATCAACCATCGGTCTGCATGTATTCATTCGCAAAAGCACACACAACTTAAGAAATATGTCCAAGATTTTATAAATATAATTTGAAACCACAAATATATACACCCGTTATTAAAAAGAATAAAAGAGGTGGGTATTACAAAGAGAATTAAACTAAATTATTATTCTATAATAAATATAATTATATCATTTTAAACATAGTAAATCATTATTAGAACCAAATATTTTAAATGATTAGTCTAAATTGTCACTAGCACAAAACTACTGTTAGCAGAGACTCGCATCCCGCGTAAAATTAATTGTCCTTATAATTATGTCGTTCAGAAACTTCATATTTTAAAAGCCAAGTATATAAAACGGCGCGGTGGTACCCTATACCTAAAACTAGTGACGCACCTAATTGCATTCAAATAATATTAAATATAATAATATATAGTTGTGCAACACCATAATTTGCATGGTGTATTTTGTTGTCGATACATTCGAAAATAAATCGAATACCATTGTGCACGTCACTACCCAATACCCAAATGGCTCTATTAAAATTCTATATACTTGGTTGCTTTTTAAACAGAATAAAATGTCAAATTAAATAAGTACACAACAGAAAATGTTTTTATCTTATTTCGCACCGGTAGTTTACATAAACCTCTTTTCAAAGACAATGCCCATTTTCTGGACGACCAGTACAAGAAAATTCCACCTAAGTCCCGAAGCATTAACTCTTGAAGCATTGCTAGTGGGTAACAACTTTAACTGCCATTACAATATATCTAATAGAAGTCCTGTTTATAAATTGTCCCACTGCTGAACTCAGGTCTAATCTCAGAACGGCTAGGCTTAAGCCATACTCTAGCACGCGAGCCAACTGCGAACACTATTAGACATACAGCTGGTAATATTTTTTTTTATAGACACTCCGCTGTCATATCATAGATAATAATACAATCGAAACGTCAGACTTGACAACCTATCGCTGCTACAACCTACAGCAACTTTAGTATAAATCTCGGCTGCCCTGATAAGTTGCGAGGACGCTGTGATAGGATTACAAAAGTTTCATGTTCAGTGACAATTCCGACACATATGTATAAAGTAATGTACTGCGTACCTAAGATAATATAAATACAACCAGTATCCACTATTATAGTGGAGTTAGAGTAATATATGTTTTAGAGTCAATAAGACACATATTCATTTATTGAGACTTGCTTCAGCTGAAATGCAAGAGTCAGTATCATACGAATATTTTTACAGCAACATTTTAATACTTTCATATCTAATATAGACCTTTAGAAAATATAATATGTATAACCTTTGAATTAAATCGGCATAGAACGGTTCTATTTATTGTTTTACAAACATACAAACATGCCTGTATTTGGATAAACCTCTAATATGTGCATCATAATTGCTACCAACGTTGTGAACACCTGTTTAATATACATTGCGTGCTCTGTTAGGAGTTTTGGTTGAAGTTTTTAAAAGTACAGCGCAATGGATATAAAACTCAGGTAAATTGGGGTAATAATTAAAACAGCTGATACGACGCGTGGTGAGTTATCTCAATTCTATCCCAATCTAATTCATAGATAATAAACATTTAACAAAAATATCAGAGTCTATGGTTGCACACTTCCAGTTTTATACAGGTATTTTTCAAATATACCGACTTTAATAACTAAGACTGCCAATATGGCCCCTTTGTACAATAAACCAAACATATTTAAAACAATCAACCAACAATCGGGCAAATGTATCGCAGCAAAAAGTATATATTCGTATGATTGACTGAAGAGTTGCTGAGGTAGAAAATATCATGCGTGATAATTTAAACATACCTAACATACTTCTCATGTACATTCTCGATTATTTGCAATAAAAACCGTCCACATTTAGCCCCGTACACTTCGTGAAGTGTACAAATAATTATAAATTACATTTCAGACTATAATCAATAGCCATTTTGAATGTTTCAAAGCGTTATTATCTCTTTTCCCTTGTATTTATGAGGGTACACAAAAGTCACATTACGTTTAATGAATGAACATAAAATGTGATGATGATATTGTGAATCGAACCCGTCTCCGTCTACTCAAATATAAATCTGTAGTTGCCGATACAACCATATACTCCCAAGTACATAATAATAATTATGTATTTTATCTCATAACCAATTCCATACCATTCAAATTCACCTTTAAGACTTCATCAGTAGTAAAAATCTTATCATTTCACTACACAATTGTTATATAAAACTATATGCCATTTAAGTGTCTATCATAACATTTTCCGCTTTACACCGTGCAGATATGAAAATAATTCTACGGCTATACTTCTCACAACTATCGTCCAATAATAAAAATTAGCGACACAATGCGATTACCGTACATATTTCGCGCAACTATGACAGTGTCATGGCTTTCACGTAACAGTTGCGCTATTATCACCCAACAGTGTCCCATCTATCGCGCACAGTTGCGCAATTATCGTTCAACTATCGCGCAACTATCACGCAACAGTTTCTCAGGTATCGCACAGTAGGTAGTCGGTTGTCAGGCAAACTTCACGTGCGACACTTAGGAATGGACGATTTAGATAAGTTGACATACAAAAGGGGAGCGCTATGCGATCCGTGGGCGCTTGCCGGGAGGCCGGCGTCACATCTCGATGGACACGCCGGGCCCGCCCAGCCGCGTCTCTTTCACTCGGAACCCGTTCTCTAACAGCTGGCCCGTCAGCGAGTCCACGGTGGAACGAGGGGTGGAAGGTGGGATCAGCACCATCGCGTACCTGTAACAATTACAATATCCGTTAGCTTCCGCTAATAATACATATGAAGGGTACAGGGAAATAAAGATCATCGTCACTTGAGGATTATCTTCTTTTTAAATACGAGTGTGGGGAATATGATCTTTAATGCAACGTCAGCATGGTTGTCCATGTTGGATAAATTAACCAACTTATGTGGACCGTTAGTGTGTTACCAACAGCAATAAATAAAATAACAATGATCGAACAAATTTCGGTCAGGGCGGGCTAATCTTAACGGAGACTGCCCATTTGCGCAGGAGATATTATAGTGCATCAGTTTGTGCGCAAACACAAGTGCACGCTCTGTTCCCTAACTCTCATAATCCGATGGGACGGCAAACTGACACGGCCGCAGAGACATCAGGTGCAGGACCAACGGCTTTACGTGCTTTCCAAGGCACGGGGGTGTCTGACACCGCCAACTTCTTAACTCCGGGCTGGTATTAAGATTTCTTAACAGAAAAACTGAATAACTTTTTGTTGGCCTGACCCAGGATTCGAACCCGAGACTTCATGCAGTACCGTTGCGCTACGGAGGCTGTTAGACATAGCGATATGTATGTACTGACCCGCCGCCGCCTGCGCCGGTGAGCTTGCAGGCGAGTCCCTTGGCGCGTGCCTGACTGCGGATGGCCTCGAGCGCGGGGTGTGACACGCCCAGCGCTGACAGCAGGCAGTGGTTCATGTCCCACAGCTCCTAAAAACAAACAGCAATATTTAAAAAAAGTAAACCTGAGTACAGATTAAGCATTTTCTTACCTGGCTTTCCAAGAAAAGAAGTACGTACTTTTTATATATTTAGCAATCAATCGTAGATTATCTTATGTAAAAATTCAGCTGTCGTATGTTTCTTTGCGAGAGGTAGGTCAACTTTTTTTACTAAAAGTTGTATTTGCAAGTTATAAGTGTCTTTATATGCTTTTTATCCAAAAGTTCCCATGGGAAAGGGAAATAATAATAATAATAATAATTTTCATCACACACAACACCATCTAGCACAAACTAAGCAGAGCTTGTACTATGGGTACTAGACAATGGATAAACATACATATATATATACTTTTTATTGTATATACATACATACTATACATGAATAAATAAATAAATATTCTAAGAATACTTTTATTTACTTCCCTTGTCATTAATATCAGACTGATTCATAGCAAAACTTGGCAGGCTTTTAGGTTCCACCTTGTTATTGACAATCTATGCAATATATGTATACGGAAGTAAATAGGTAGGACAAAACAAGTTCTTTGTACTAAAATGAGCCGATATAAGCAGATCTTCACACATACATAGATTCACGCCTGTTTCCCAGAGACTATGGATTTCCATTCGCTACGATCCTGACACATTTGTCTGGTTTCATTCACTTTCATCACATTCCTCATACACGCTCGTCGGTTGAGGGTACTCTTAACCTGGCCTTTGCTAGAACGCCTCCGATCTGATCAAGAAATGTTCGCCAAGGTCTTTCTCTTGCGACTGTTCCATTCACAGATCTTCAATAAGAATTCAATATCAACATTTGGTGGTATTAAAAAAAAATATTACGCGTTGAGAATATAAAGAATTTTCCAAACAAATTACCTGTCACAAATATGTATTTTTTTAGTGATTGTTTGTCTTTTTTGCTTAGTGACAGGGACAAATCTGCTATAAAAAACGAAAATCTTGTTGTTGATTCGCACACTTTTTTAGAGGAGGTTGGGAATCGACACTAAATAAAATATTATTTTTAAAATGTTTTTGCGAAACGACCACCATGTTGTATTTTGTATATGTATGTACCGAAATATACTATTGTCAGACAGTCAAACAGTTTATAAATCGTCTTTCATAAAGAGTGACAGAAAATCAAAGTTTATGATTACAGTACAGATATGTCATTATCAATGTACTTTTACAGTTAAAATCTATTTGTTATGGAAACAGTGACCTTCTGTTATAATAAAATAAACTGAAGCGGAGCTAATGTACTTCATAATTAAATAGTAGAACCAATTTAGTAGCGATCCGTGATAAAACTTATCGCAATTATATTTTAGCAATAATTTACCTTATAGTAGTTAGTTTTCTCTATGCTTCCGTTATTAATTAGTAGTTTAGTTTATATACAAATCTTGGCCGGTAATTGCTTTTTTGTTGCTTATAAATTGTAATGCTAGCTAACGTCAGTATCAGTAAAGCTAGCTTTTGCTTTCGGGCACGCCACTATCGTGGCGGTAAGTCCCGTGTTTGAGAAATGGCTGGAGAGGCGGCATGGCGCCCTCACCTGCCGGCTGACACAGGTAATGACTGGCCACGGTTGTTTTGGCCAGTTTCTGTGTCGTATACGCCGGCAAGAGACGCCCGGTTGTCACCACTGCGGCGACTGCCGCGACGTTGTTGAGGACACGGCACTGCACACATTTTTTTTTTTTTTTTTTTTTATACTCTAATAGGCTAGCGTTTGACCGCGATCTCACCTGATCTTAAGTGTAGATGCAGTCGACGATGGAGCACGCTTGCCTAGAAGATACCTATTCACTCGCGACTTGAAGACACCCAGATTGTACTCATCGGGAAACACAGACTTAGGTAGCGAATTCCACACTTTAGCGGTACGCATTATAAAATTGGAAGCAAATCGCTTCGTGCGTAAATGTGGTATATCCACCATGTACCTGTGTCGCTGGCCTGATTGTCTGGTCGTCCGATGGTAGAATGGGGAAGGAGGAATCAAATTATGCAGTTCCTCTGCACACTCTCCGAAATGTATCCGATAGAAAACCGAGAGACTAGCAACCTTACGACGATGCTCCAAGCTTTGGAGTCGTGTGTTAACCAATTGGTCATCGCCGATAAGTCTCCTGGCCTTCCGCTCAATTGACTCCAAAGCCTCCAGCTGATATTTTGCAGAGCCATCCCAGAGGTGAGAACAGTACTCCATGCAGGACCGAACCTGTGCTTGGTACAAATTAAGCAAATGTTCCGGCATGAAATACTGCCTCACCTTACACACACATTACATTACACATTGGCAGTTTGCCCCGTCTGGGCATCGCAGCGCCGTGAGATGATCGCGGCAGTCAGATTGGTTGCCCTCTGGCTCCCGGCCGTAGTTCAGTCTATGGTCCGGAGTGAGAGGTCGTGGAACGCCGTCGCCTCCTTTTGTGAGTAAGTCATTTCCATCAAGGAGGCGGCGGAGCGGGAGAGGGAGCATTTAAACCCTCGCCCCAACCGCAGAACCGGGCGCCGCAGGGCGCGAGATGATCTCCAGCCACCCTGAGGATTGACCTGGGGGTGGTGGGCTTTGTGAGCCTGCCCGCCATCCGTTCAGCACCAGGGCCGAGAGGCGGCGTGCGTGTTCCCACGCGCGCCTCTGTTTCGAGTCCGTCTCCCCTCTAGGGGGGGACAGTAGGATTTAAAGTGAGTCAGTGCCTTTGGGTAGGTCTGTTCCTGTAGTGGCCTGCCGTTTCGTACGGCGGGCCGAAACCTCGGCGGGGTCGCGACCGCATGTGTAAGTGATTCGCGCGGCCCCGTCGATAGTGGTTTTGTCGAGGAACACCGTGGTAGGTTTAGTCGGTATTCCGGGAGGTACATTATTCTTATTCCATCTTTCTTTTACCCCGGCGAGTCCGACATAACCCCTCCGCCCGCCCCCGCGGAGGGATATGAATCATGCATTCCCGCAAGTTAAAAAGAAAAAAAGAAAAAGCTTTGCTAGGCATTGCTGAAGAGGTATTCCACCATTTTATGAAAATTCGGTCGATATAAATCTAGTTAAGTTAGTATAGACGGCATCATTAAGGTGAGACTGCCTTCATATGTTTACTAGTTTTTGCCCACGACTTCGCCAAGGTGAATGCCATGGGGTCCTAAACCGGGATTAAAAGTACATACATTAATCTAGGACATGGTCTATTAGTGTCCCAAGTTTTAATATACATTCTTTCAAAGACTTATGCGTGATTGAATAACAATCATCCAAAATGTATGTGTGGGTATTCGCATCGGTTTTATAAGCTATCTTTCTATTAGACAATGCAATACCATAGATATCTACACAATTTCACTTCAAACACTAAAAAACAATACGTATCTAGCCCGTATGCTAATAAAATTCGAACTCACGGCTAAATGCTGGTATTCCGCCTCGGTATCAATTTCACACTTGCCACTGGATAGTTTTTCCAAAACCTGAAAATAGGAAAATATATTTTTAATAACTTCACTTATGTTTATACTTGTGGAGGAACGTGGTCTGATGTCCCTCCAACACGAAGAGAAGATCCTCCGACCATGTTGTGTGATCGTGCCTGGCGGGCCGCGGCCCGATTGTGGATGTCGGGAATTTGTGTATACCTATTATGTACATATATTTAGTCGTTGTGTAAATGTCACTTGTGCGATTCAGCATTGTATGGGAAACGTCATTTTATCTGTTGGATGAAGACGGAACTTCTTCGTCTGTTCGGAGTCGCCACATACTCAATGGTTCAGGAAGAAGCATTGAGTATGTGACGCAAGCCTACTGCCAGTTACACTACTGTGCTGTGCTGTTGTGAAATTACAGAAGTCTGTAATATCTCCAAAACGGTAAAAAGACAAGTATTCCACTTAAATTTCGCTAGCTATGAAGATATGTCCCACGATATAGGCGAGTTGAGCAGCAGGCTCAAGGCAATAGACACGCCTATTACATGGATAACAAAACCATACCTGGTTAAATGTGGAAGTAACGCTCCTTTGCCTATACTTCGAACCATATTGGAGGTAGGACTAATACATAATATGTGCAGCTACGGAGAATTGCCAGATATTTCTTATATTATTTCTAAAGATTTTAAATTACATTGATCCAATTCTAAGATACTATCTATTTTATCCCGTTACAAAGTGCAAGTTAGTACACAACGGTACTCTTTTCAACTCAAGTTGTTGTTGAAACCAGTCAAGCGTAACATCTAGTGGTATCTCTTACAGGCCGTTACAATACAGATAAAGGTAATGAGCGATGGAAACTATCAGTACTAAGTATGATAAGTTTGAATATGTAGGTATGCTACATATATTTAACGGATGAAAGATAGACTAGCCGTTGCCCACCATTCTGTACCCATGTAGGGCAGTTCGCCTGTGACGTCATTTATTAGGATGTGTGATTCTAATAAATGACGTCATATGATGGTCAATAATATATATTAAATGGCTAATGGACCTTAAAACATATTTCGGGTCACAAGTAAGAAATGTTTACAAACGTATCAAATTGTTAATTTACATTTGCAAACTCCAAAGAATTGCTTAACAGAACAACCCAGTAACATAATATTGTCTTCTGTTTACGCGAATATTATTCATTAAAATTAAACTACTATATACGGATTTTATCGCGTTATTTTTTTGACACTTTATTACCTACATAATTTTGAAAACTGTTACACTATTACTACTATTAAACTTTACTAATTTTTAAGCTAATTGAATTATTATTAAAACTATTTAGATTTAATTTAATTTTACACTTTCTCCGACGTTTTGGTTGCTTTTCAGCAGCCATGGTCACGGGGAGACTAAGATGGCAGTTGTCTCAATGTTCCAGTGTAGTTATTTCAAAGTACCCGAACATAATTTAATCATTGGTGTTTCTATTTACGCAGAATGAGCTCAAAGTATCATGAAGTCTAGCTGTGGTTTGGACCAACCACTACCTGAGATTTGACAAACCACAGATTCTCGCTAAAGAACACCGATTCCGGTAGTAGTTATGTGTCCTTTCTTTAAATGTTTGTAAAGTCCTCCACGATATAAGAACAATCTATAGCGCGGCAGTTGCCTTAAAAAAATCGCATTCACAACCAATAGCAGACACAGACTAATATCAGTAGCCACAGACCAATAGATCATGTCTAAACATACCTGTGTGGCTGTATGAGCTACATGATCACACGCATCAAGTATGTGGTCCACCGCGGGCGTGTTCCTCTGTCTTAACGCCGCCACCTTCACCACGAGGGCCCTTGTCTCTCTAGACACGCGCGAGTCCACCAGGAGCACCCGTAAGTCCATCCTGATGTCCAGGTGCCGGGGCTTGCTGCCCTTCTTGAAGGAGACGAGGGAACCATACGTGCAGGTCGCATTGTCTATACCTGAAGATAAATGAAAAAGAGAGTTAGAGATTGGAATATTTGAAGGCTTTGAATACTTATATCGATATTTGTTACTCTTTTACGCCTTAACTACTCAACCGATCATCATGCAATTTCGTGTACCTACACGTTGTTAGATGGACATAGAGTACCTTTAATCCAGGAAAATTACTGTTCCCGGGACATAGAAACTTATTCACAACATTTAAATAAACGCGAGTAACTGCGGGAAAATCTAGTCCTAACTAATATTATAAATGCGAATGTAGGTTTGTTTGTTAAGCTTTTACGCGTTTTACTCGACTGATTATCATGATATTTTGCGTACACGTTGTTAGGGTTACATAAAAGGATAAAGGGTACCTTTCATCCTGGAAAAAGTTCTGTTTTCTGGTATGAAGCCGCGGACAAAAGCTAGTATCTAATAAAATAACATGTTTTTCTAAAGAATACGAGAAAGATACGCAATTAAATGAAAAAGTGTATCTACTTATGTAACAATCGGTTTTCTTTTAATGAATAGATGACTCGTGCATGAGGAATCATTCCTGTATGACGGGAACTTTATAAACTTTAAAGCAAGGGGTACAAAGAAAATACAGACTCGATTCCGGCAGTAAAAATAGTACTTTCAGCGATAGCCAACAAAAGCGATACCAAGTAAATACCTAATCAAAAATAAATCTAACTGTATGCAACAAGTGCACGTTTTCAAGGTTTCTCTTTGATCAACAGCATACCTTTACCCGATAAATAAAACCGTAAGATAAATCCTATGCCAACAAAGATAATCACTTGATATTGTAAGCGATAAGCGCAAGCCTATGACAGCTCGAACACCTTATTACCCATACGTCCCCTTGATGGTAAGCGGTTATTAGGATAACCGCTTACAACAGGGGAGCGTAATGTTGTTTGTACAATGTTTATAATCGCAAAATATTTCTAATTTGTGATTTATGAACAAACTAGCCTTTGAGCGCGGCTCCGCCCGCATGGTACCTGCATCAATAAAAAGTAGCCTATGTCCTTTCCCAGGTTTCAAACTATCTTAGAACCAAATTTTATCAATATCGATTGAGTGGTTTAGCCGTGAATAGGTAACAGACAGACAGACAGAGTTACTTTCGAATTTATAATATTAAGTAAGCAAGGATTTATGATTTTAGGATTTCTCCCTTATTTCTGCTATACACATTGCTACTTGCCGATGATGATAGGTCAACGTTGGGCTAACTAAGAAGCTTGTTTTTCTCTGTTTCAAGGTATAATTCTGCAGAATTATGTATTTGATATTCTTGAGGTAAAGAACCTTAAAAAGTTATGGCGTTGTTTGACATATTGTTTCTGACAACCCTGCTAGCCATATCGACAGTTTGACAGCGGTTTAATCTACAAAGGTCAGTCAAATCATCCAGAGTATGCCTTATGTCGAGATGAAACACGCTATGAAAATTTGTTTTCGGAACCGAAATATTACAAATCGGATACCGGCAGATGCCGTCACTGGGTTAACGAACTGAGATATTATGGTGAAATGTTTTCAAACATCAATTATTCGTTCATTTAGGTCACAAAATAACATTCGCGAATGTACAAGTTCCATCTGCCCAGTCATGTTTTAGGGCTAAGATGGCAACGAAATATACGAAACACCTATTTATTGGTAAGTCGTTACAGTAGCTATGCTTCATAAATCTTTCGGGATTTCTTTCTTTTTGTTTTAGTTGATACAAAAGAAACAAATCCCAAACGACCAATGGTGAGACATTTTTTTAAATTGCTTAACTAATTAAAAACAGTGTATTTTGGAAAATATAACCGATTTGTTACATATCAACATTGTTACAAGTCAAATTAATACATAAAGTTTCTATTTATTTGACTTGTGGGGATTTTTGGGAGACAGATGGATATATCGGCGAGGACTTCTGGAATAAATCTCACCTTCCATCTTTTGTTTTATTCGAAGGACTTTCGGGATATACACCAAACCGTTCAGATAAGCTTTTGCTTATCTGAACGGTTCTTTTGAACTGTCTCATGTCAAATGAGACAGTTATTTTTGACCATGTTTACTACGTGCAGATAACACATTTTGTTTATATGGGTATCAACCCTACTGCTGTGTACTTACTGACAGTAACACGATGACCATTGAACCATTTTACGCCTTACGTGGCATTACAATTATGATAGCTTAATATCAAAATACGTGTCAATGAAAACACAAAATAGCGTAGTTTATTGAATAATAATCATACGATAAACAATGAGCTATAATGTCAAGACAAGTCACACTTGCCAATAAAGATAATAAATCCCGATGTAAACATGTTTAAGATCGTGCGAAAACAAATTATCTATGTTAATATTATATAGAAGAAACATTTGTTTGTTAGCAATCTTTGTAACTAATTAACTGATTTTAATGATTTACTAGATTTTGCTAGCGACTTCACTCGCGTTACTGTCGGTTTTGTCTGCTCCGCTCCTATTGCTCGTAGCGTGATGTTATACAACCTAGAGCCTCCATCGATAAATGGGCTATCCAACAATAATAGATTTTTTTCATTTCCAACCAGTAGTGTCTGAAATTAGCGTATTCAACCAAACAAACTCTTCAGCTTTATAATATTACTATATAGTATAGAATATTATTATATTAAATAACACACTCCTCGCACCAGGGATGAATCCTGTGTTGCGGGGACATTACAAATATTCAAGCAACGAAGACAAAGTAGATTCAGCCGCGGAATAACTTTTAATTAATAATAAAGAATTTTATTGATATAAAAACATATTACAATGATTTTAAACCCAGATTTCACAAATATTTCTAGAAATATCGACAATCGGCGCAATGACAGTGGCGAACCGACCACTTAAACCTTTACCTCCAGAATCCGTGCAGTATTTTTCTTTCACCATTAGAAAGCTAATTTATCTAGAAGTAACATAGGTTATATAACATTACGCTACGAGTCAGCGGACAAGCAGTATTCATATAAGTGAGTGAAACCGCGAGTGATAGCTAATATGCTATATTTTATAAGTTTTAGCAGCAGTGATTCTTAAGGGTACACATATAGGGCTAAAAAGTATACTACGTGCTAATTCAGGATGTTCTGCCTGTGTAGGTAATCAACATTTCCGTACCTACTGTTTGGCTCTATGGCCCTATCCAAGCGTAAACCAGCAGGTTAGGCATGCGACGGATATATCAAAACGAATTCAAAATCCAAATCGATTCGAATCGATTTCTCAAAATAGAATAGGTATCTGATTTCAAAAAGCCATCTATCTGAACCAAACGTTAACGACTACTAACTACTACTAAACGAATCCGAATCGACAAATAAAATCGATGGCTACAACCAAATGAATTGTGTTTGTATCTAAACGCAAACTAATGCGTAGAAATTCGCTTTCTCTCTTTCTAACCTAAAATAAATTTTGCGATTCGGATTTCGGTTTACCGGTTACGGAAATCTATTGCTCATTAAAATATGCAATCACTATGATCTTTACTAGTAATTAATTATAGACTACATTTGCGAGAATATACGTTGATGTATTTTGGTTTAGTGTTTGTAACTAGAAAGAATGCACCTCATGTTTTCGTTTAGATGCAAACTTGACCTTTTACCGTTTTTAAACGTAAACCTGGATCCAAAGAGGTTTGAAAATAAAAAGAACAACAAAGATAAAATTTAAAAAAATATATAATTAAGAAATCATTGTATATATACTCCATTTGGTTAGGTACTTAACTAAAGGTAAACAATCTTGATGTGACTTTTTACACTAACACATATTAAACAAATAAACTACTGCTTAAACTAACGGTTCAATTGATTTAGTAACCGTTATTGTTGTATTTACATTGATCTTTAGCAGCATTTTATTTTTAAACTGAGTTTTTAGATATCAGACACATCAAGATTAGACCTTTAGTTAAGAAGATTATTTACCTTTAGTTAAGTACCTAACCAAATGGAGTATAGGTACTTATGCCGATTTTAAATGCTCGGGAAGTTTTAAGTATAATGATATATAAAACGAAGCCTAGACCAAAGCATGAAGGAAAATCGCGCCAATCTCTATCTGATTCTCAGCTTAGTGATAAATGTGTGTCTGTCATTAATTAAAAAAACGAAATCTAGGTACGCAAGCGAATTGGTGAGGCGCTACTGGAATCGGATTTCTAAAAACGGATTTCAAAATCGATTTTGTAATCTGAAATCGGATAAATACTAGTTTGCGTTCAGAAACGAAAACGCCCATATCTACAGCAGGTAGGTATCATAAAACATGTCAGCCTATTAGCTAGTTGCAAAATTCGTGCTCATAAACTAAGAATTTTTTATCAGAAAATGTTAACAGGTACATTACTCGAGCCAGGGTTTTGAACCTGGGTGCGGCTGTTCAGCATCATTGAAGCAATGACCGCTAATATTAATATTTATGATTATTGGCATATGCAAAACGGGGTAACCCAAACATCCTTCTTAAATATTGTTTACTTTAAATAACTAGGAAACCAATGTTAAATTTTAATATACCTACATTTTCAATTTGTATTCCACGCAGGAATTACCAATAATGCCTAAATTAATATGTATATACGTAATGACGTCTGTAGTGTGTGTATATTAAAACGTGGATACACACGCCACGTGTATCGTGTAGTTAAATATGATCATCATAAGAAAATTATTGGTATTACTATTAATTACGTAAAGTTCATTAAACGGGAGTAAACAAAACTTATCCGCATAATAATGTCCTCCAGGCTGAATTTCGGTCACGGCTGCCAATCTTAACGGAGACTAGCCTGCTGCGCAGGAGATGTTATAGTGCACAAGCGTGTGCGCAAACACAAGAGCACTCTCTGTTCCCTCTCTCTCGTGATCCGATGGGACGGTAATCCGACACGACCGGAGAGAGATCAGACGCAGGACCAAAGGCTTTACGTGCTTTTCGAGGCACGGGGGTGTCTAACACCGCCAACTTCCTAACTCCGAGCTGCTATTGAGAATTCTTAACAGAAAACCCGCATTATATATTAAGTATCTAATTCGCCAGTGTCTTTAATTCGTAAATGACTCCTCGACGAAATGTTACAAGGTATTATTAACTAACTGTTTGAGACACGTTTCTTTTGAGTTTGCTTCTGTCAAGTAATAGAATACCAGACATTATTATACATCTATTGTATCTGGCCATCGGTGTGCTGCTGGGACTCAATAGGATAAAATTTATGTAATTTATGACTTTCTAAAACGTTTAAGCTATTTCCATGTAAAAGTTTAAAATAACTTGAGCGCTCCAATCATAAAAACATTACAAAGAAATACAATTACTTTCTCAATTTATAACAATGGGATGCACTTAAAACTTTGTGGACCAGAAACAAGCGAAGAAGGGCAGATAAAAGACAGCCAAAAAAAATGAAACGGCATTATAAGACGACGAGGATTTTATAGAAAACTGGCTTTTGCCCGCGACTTCGTCCGCGTGGAATAGTTACTTCGAGCAGCATTTTAAATTTATTACAAAGGTTATTTTGCAAAAAAATCCACATGCAAACTGCTGACGTCATTCTTAGTAATCATAGACATGTTTAGATAAATTTAAATATAGTAAACAGACAGATTTGTTTGGATTTCCATAGGAACTTTCATCACCTATTTCTTCCCGAAAAATTCTTATCCCTAAAAATTTACAAAAACGCTGGAACAAATGTTTATTTGCTTCTTATTGAATGCTTAAATACAAAGTTTCATGGTTTTATCTATACTAATATTATAAAGCTGAAGAGTTTGTTTGTTTGTTTGAACGCGCTAATCTCAGGAACTACGGGTCCGATTTGAAAAATTCTTTTAGTGTTGGATAGCTCATTTATCGAGACAGGCTATAGGCTATATAACATCAGGCTACACCCCACGGGGGCGGCGCAGTAATCATAAATTTGAGTGAAACCGCGGGCACATCTAGTTAAAAATAAAGAAAATACTTAGATCTCCGGATATAAGATCGCGTGTATCTACACAGTAATAGGTATATCTGGCTAGTACCTAGGTAATCGCTCCACAAGTGTGTCAAGGTAAACGTGCCGCTTTCTATGAGCGCTATTAGGGCGATGATGAGACCTGTGATTCGTGAACTTGGCCTACATGACGAACACGACACAGGGTTGCTAACAAACATAAATTATAATATAAAACGAATGGCGGCGGTGCAACAATATTAAATCTTCTGTAAATGGATGCAAGTAACCATGAAAAAAGAAAAAAACAATAACAATAGCGAATTGATAAAATTAGTTCATTTAGAACATTTTAAATCTAATTATTATTTTATTAATTACGCATTATGACATATTTTTGTGATTTGCAAACTCATATAGATTTTAACATTAGGTAGTCTTTCTTAATTATTTTATAAGTACACCCATATCTAAACAAATTAAATAGGTATAACAAAGTGTTACTAAACGTTTGGCAGTTTCTCGATTCTCGTCAACGTTTCTCTGTGATTTCTATGCCGTTGCCATCGCTCGGGATAATATTATATAATCTTCTTACGTGACAGAATAAGCGTGATCAGATAATAATTGTTCTAAGTGTATATTGTATAAACATTCGTATGTTACAAAAAGCATATTACAAGCTAACAAAATTACCTAATTAATTAATGAAAGTTTAACGATGCTTTAATAAAGAAAATAAGTACGATTTATGTACATTCCATTGAAACAATATTAATTTATCAACATGATTATGATAGTCCCTAATCCAGTGCTAAAATATCAAGCCACAAAAACAGATGTTCTTATCTCAAAACGTAGTCTTATCAGTAAGTAATCTTGGGGCAAAGTAAGTACTTATGGCCGTGAAACATAGACAAGAAAATGTTCATGCAAAAAAAATATTCTCGTGGTTAAAGAGGTTTTATGAACATTTAAACAACAAAACAAGCACATTATAGAGAGATATCGTAGCAGTAAACTTCAACTTGGTATTAGAGTGATTAGTCCTTTAATTTTACAATACTTGTGGCTGTAACCCTGTCTCTTTTAGTAGTATTTTTATAATATTACTTTAAAAGATATAACGAGCCGCAATTTACAAAATGTATAGTTCTGTATCAGTCTCATGTAGAGTAAGATTACAAGAAAATGCCTAAATCATAATATTCATGGGTGGTATTCAGTGGTATGATCACTAACCCCAGATAACATTCGCCATAGAAAACCAAAAACATCTTATCACAAAATACAATGATTTTAAAACTAACGAAGTTGTTTTACGAATTATGGGGACCTTGTATATAAAGATGACATTAAATACAAGGTCCCCTTCAAAAGCACCGCATAAATTGTCAAATTTTATCAATTGATCGATGTGTCAGATGGTGACATTATTTAACAAGACGTTGAATGCTGGCAATGACCTTGAATATCTGTCTCACTCTGTCGACTCGCGTATATGTAACGGAGATATGATATGACTAGAGGTCATTCAAAATTTGCAGGTAAGAATATAACAAAAGGGTTGCTTTTTTTAAAAATACAAACTTTACATGATATTTTATTTTATAAATGTCTTTTAATTAAAGTTAAAAAAATATTATTTTCACGTTAAATTATGCGCAGCTGCAAGTGGAATGGAATAAAATGTTTTCATGAAAACATCAAAATGTGTTGGAAAATGAAAAATTAATAAACCTTATAAACTTAATTAAAAATATTTTGAATTTGGCCGATGAATAAGTAGCTTAGAAGAGAGAAAAGTATAAGAAAGCCTGCATTTAAATTTGGTTCAGTGACGTCAGAATTTCTCCTCTGCAGGTTTTTCTGTCATTATACTATAACAGCCATAATTATATTTTTATATTTGTGTATTGCTCTTCGCGGGACGGCGGAGAGGTTATGTTGGACTCACCCGGAGAAAGATGATGAGGTCCCGGTCTTACCGACTAAACCTACCACGGTGTTCCTCGACGTTACCAGAGTCGGCGGAGTCGCGCGAGTTCTCACATGCAAATTGCGACCCCGCCGAACCGCCAATATTCCATTTAACAGGTGTTATCTATTTTTGGAAACATTGTTTATATAACACTGCACAACAAAATTGCAACTTTTGTCTGATTAATGACTTTTATCACATGATGTTTACTAATTCGACGTCGTTAATTCTACATATACCCTCATTCTTTTGTAACAGCTCTTGTTTACGAGTTGTAGCTTCCACAAAATTTGTAGATAACTAGAACAGTATTAAGTTTTCTTAATATAATTTGATATGGCATCGTCAAGACTTGTTTGTGTGAATAATCCGGATCATTTTTATTTCATTTGCGGAGAGTACCTATATAAATAATAATAATAATAACCTTCAGCTTCAGCAAGAAAGTCAAATAAAAGAAAGAGTTTTTAACTTAAGAACTAAATAAAATAAGACTATATTACATATACTGTGTTTTATTATAAAAAGCCATTTTGTTAACTAGAACTGATAGAGAAATTTCAGTCATAGATTTGAAATTATCTTTACATGTTGGACTAATATCATGTAACATAACCCAATCATCAGACATGCTGTTATGCATTGTTATAAGCTTGTTGGGACCCCAAAGATTTTGAAGAAAATCAAACCAAGTATATTTCTGTTACCCTATTCAATTACGCAATACAGTAACAAATTTAAGAATTTAATAAAATCTTTAATATATAATATAAATATTGACGTTCTTAAATGAATTGTGTGTAAATCTTAAGTGAACTTGTAAAAGCCGTTCGCAGTTACCGCGCCTCAAGATAAATCTATGAATATCAATTAATATTAGACAGACTTGGCATTTAACTTCATGAACAAGCACTAAGAAAATTCATTTTTGAGGTCAATGTGATATTATAATATGTAGATGTAGTAAGACCGCGACTTACACGGCCAAGCGTGTGCCGGCTCGGTCAAGTTGTTGTAAGGTCAAAACAGTCAATAAATTGAGATTATATCATTGACTAGATTATAAAATTCGATGTTATAATAGCACGAATGAATATCGTCGAAACATTAAGCAAGATGTCAGAATCAATATACTATCTATGTACTATAATATTATAAATGTGAAAGTTTGTGACAGTGTTCGGATGTTTGTTACACAATCACGCAAAAACCGGTGAACAGGTTTGGATGTAACTTGGCATACATATAGACCGTAGCCTACATTAACTCATAATATATTTGAATGAAATTTGACACACAAATAGACCTTGTCTTGATTAACATGTATGACTTTATACCCCGTCTTGCGTTGTCGTGGATTCCACGCGGGCGTGCGAAGTCAATGGTAGAAACGAATAATAATTATCTAATATTAATTATTTTAGAGACTTTATTTGACTGTCGCGTTGGGCTTCTGGTTAAGACGATCCCCGTGTGAACCGCGATTAGAGTTACATAAAAAAGTCCTAAGTTTGAAACCAAATCAAATCGTCGTTAAAAATTATTACGATTATTTTAAGAAATTCGTAGTAACAGCTCGGTGTTAGGAAGTCGGAGGTATTTCATTACCGTGATGCCGCAACTGATCTATCTCATCGTCCCATCGAACTATAAGGGTCGGTTACTAGAGAATGCACTTGTGATTGCATACACTTACATATATTATATTAAATATCTCCTGCGCAGATAGGTTAAAAATTCCGTGACCGAATTTGTTCTGATACAATATAATTAAGACAATATAATTATGCACACGCGACGCCACTCACGCTGGATAAGGCTACTGTATCATTAGATACGTTAGATTTGAAAACCAGTATATATTAGTTCGGTCTAGATTCTGACAGGTAGGTATTAGTTTATCTAGACTTAGTGTCGAGGACGTCCACATCAAATGGTCCTGACCACCTGTCTCAGATAAGTAAAGGACAACTGTTTTGTATTGATCTAAGATTTGTACTTATAACGGCTGCATTCCCGAATGGGTAAGGAGATATATAACCTCTTTTCACCGACTGACTGCACGGACGGCGTAATGGTTTAAGTAGTCCCCTTCCCTTTGCTACTGCGTCGAGTACTGTGGGTTCGATCCCCACACGGTACAAAAATTTGTGTGATCCTCAAATTGTTGTTTCGAGTCTGAGTGCTCTTTGTATCCGTTATATAAATAATAATAATAATATTCTATCACATACACACAACATCATCTAGCCCAAACTAAGCAGAGCTTGTACTATGGGTACTAGACAATGGATAAACATGCATATTTATTATTTTTTTTTTGTAAATCCATACATAATTACATATTATACATAGAAACACCCAGACCAAGACAAACATTCATGTTCATGCACACAAATGTTTGATTACTGCGGGAATCGAACCCGTGACCTCAGTCGTGGTAGTCGGTTACCCTAACCACTACGCCATCGAGGCCATCAATGTTGTTACAAATGCGTTGTATAAAAAATAAATAAAATAAAAATAATCTATAGTTGTAATATTATGTTTTTAGGTGTTATGTAATTGCCGAAGAGCGTACTGGCATTTTCTGGACACATTTCTAAATGCCGTACAGATAATTTCTAAACATAATATCACTTCAATTTACCTGACCCGAGCAATGACCCGTCCCCTTTATGAAACAGGAGCAACGAGGTTTTCGGTAAAGGTTGGCTATTTGTTTATCTATATAACCAAAATTGTCACCATATTGCCATATATCACATATAGCAATATGGTGACAATTTTGGTTATACCCATGCTGATATTGCTCAACGCGATTGTTACGTTTTTCGAATGAACTGACGTTAGCTACGTGCCCCGCCCATGCATTGAGCCGCGAGCTGTTGTCGCTGTCGGACGCAGTTCGTGTTTCGCGCGCAAATAAGTGAAAAATGGAGAATTATGGGTACGTAAATATCACCATATTATTACACACATTACATTTTTTATATTTATTTTGTTTTTATCACGCTTTGAGTGCGTTTTGTAGGAAGGGTTAAGCTAATAAACTATACGTCTTATTGTTTTTAAAAATTACGGTTTGAATTTAATTTTTTCCACTAACGACCTTACGAACGATTTTTTTACAGAAACGAGTCGTCGGGCAAACGAAAGCGCAAAATTAAGGGCGATGTACGAAGGAATTATGACGCGTCATGCTTTAAAGATGCTTACCTGAAGGTCGTCAAAGATAAGTGTTCCGTTTATAAGGCATCCAAGGAGTATGGCATACTCCCAAGATGTGGCACTTAGAAACGGAGCTGTATGGGTAGAGTGCATGAACTGTAGCAATTTGTACCACCAGGAATGAAATGGCACTGAGTCACCACAGTTCCTGTGTGATAATTGTGACAGAGGTGTCTTTTCACGCTCTGATGACAGTGGTTGGACACCGGAATAGACTTGTCACCACATTGCCATATATAGTATCACCATATTGCCCCCGTATCTCCATATTTCCGACATCAAAAATATTTTTTTAATTAGATTTTTCTCTTAATATTTATGACTTAATGTTGCTGTGATTAATAATTTAAGAAAAGAAAGGTCTGATTATTGTGATAAGCAAAGTGATTTTCTAATAAACGTTACTTTTCGTAAAATTTTCACTTTATTCCTTATTATCACCATATAGCCAACCTTTACACTATATTTTCATATTAATCTGTATTAATTGTTAAAAAGCGGCACTAGCCTAATGCAAAGGTAGGAAAGGCTGTGGTTTCGAATCCCGCATATTGCACCCACAGGAACACAAGCATTCTATCTTAGTTAGATAGGTTAACAAGAAGCTTGTAATTTGTACCCAAAGTGATGGAAGCATTTTATATTTTTTATTACAAGTTTTAAATTTAACGACTTGCCTGACTATTCGGTAATGTTATTGAAAGATGAATGAATTACATTTGACGAACTACGGAATAACCTTTCACATACTTAAAAATAGAATGTACTCTAAAACCTAACTAAACCCATCCGCCTTTCAAGCTTTCACGCCTTAACTAATCGACCGATCATCATGAAATTACGCATACAAGTTGTCAGGAGAACAGAAAAGGACATAGGGTACCTTTCATACAGAAAAAAGAATTGATACTAGCCACATTTACGGCAAAATTATTAAATGATTTGATTTAATTAAAGTAAACAAAAATATAGTCTGAGCTAATTATTTTCTAAGAAGTACACACTTATACCATTTTGTTTGATACGCGGTGTCTGAAGATTTAATGCTGACGTCACACGGCACGTTTGCTCCGCCTGTATCGACACGTATGGCCGACGCCGGTGAAAGTTAAACATCATTGATGAAAGACGAATGATATACATCGACCAGACTAAACGAACACGCTCTTGTACTTTATCGGTTCACGGATATACGTACGGATAGCTGAGCGTTTTGATATACGGTTCTCAATGTTAATATTATACTAGCTGATCCGACAGTCGTTGTACTGTCAATCTGTACAAAAATTCATTTCACGTAATCAAGTTCAATATCAAAACGATAATTTGTTGTTCAAGTCAGTTTAAAGAGCTTGATTCTCATATACACTTACAGTCCACTTTTAATGAGATACAAAAAAAAATATAGGTACATATAATAAGTAGGTACTATTATTATTTACACTCTATAAAAATACCATTTAAACTTTCTACATTTCCCGCGGATTTATTGCAAATTTTCATTCATACACAACTTGTTCTGACAATAACAAACACAAAATAAAACAACCAAATCGTCGATCCGTTCTTAAGTGATGCTCCGTCAAAATGGCAATTGATTTTTATTTAAATAGGTATTTTTTTAATTTGTTAAAAGACAACTCCCGCACTAGGATTAAATCCTGTGTAGCGGTAGACTTTACAAACATTCAAACAACGGACACAAAGAACACCCAGCCTCGGAATAACCATTTGTGGATCACACAAAGTTTCGTCCTGTGTGGGATTCGAACCCACAACACTCGGCGCAGTGTCAGTGGCGACGACTTAGATCACTACGCCATCCGTGCAGTCGATAAAAATCCTTACTAATATTATAAACGCGAAAGTTTGTATGGATGCATGGATGTTTGTTACTATTGCATGCAAAAACTACAGAACCGATTGCGATGAAACTTGGTATGTAGATAGCTGGAGACCTGGATTCACACATAGGCTACTTTTTATCCCGATATTCCCACAAGAACGGGACTTACGCGGGTGAAATCACGGGGAAATCTAGTATAATATATAAATACAGAGTTACGGTTATATCTCTAAAGTGACAGAGGTGTTTTACATAGACTTTTCACCAGCTATGGTTTCAAAGTCAAAGTAAAAAGTAATTTATGATTTGACGTTACAAAGACACACTTTTGAACTGTTTTAGGTAAGGTCCGATGTAGTAGTTCCCATGTAGTTCACGGTACGGGTTATTATTGTTAAAAAGATTTTCTTGACAGAAAAACAAATTGTTGAATACAGGATGCGAGTAGACGGCAGAGGTCAAATCGCTAATAAGAAGAAATAAAGACATCATATCCATGAAATGAAGACGATAAAAATATTGTAAGTTTACTTAAAGCAGTCATATTATAGTTTGTTCAGAGCGATGTTTGTTACTGAATCGACCATGTACTGGTATGATACCCTAAGAAAACTGTTATTTCTATGTAATTATGTTTTCCTAGAATTAGAGCGGGCAATTATATAGTAGTGTGGTTTTTACATATTATCTTAAAACGCTATCGATATCAGCATCAGCGTTTTGAGTATTCAGGTTGATATGTTTTTAAGGTTGTCAACTTTTAGCGTCTAAATATAGCTTTTCAAGTTCGTATAAATATCGTGGTAGAATAAAAATACA
The DNA here is from genome assembly GCA_930367265.1 of Catocala fraxini. Lineage (NCBI taxonomy): Eukaryota > Metazoa > Arthropoda > Insecta > Lepidoptera > Erebidae > Catocala > Catocala fraxini. Next base: position 17,594,577 of record OV884043.1, read on the forward strand.
AACGTTTTTATATTTGTATACGTTTTCAATAAATAATTTATGCTTCTTTGAGGTGCCGAAGACAGCACAATGAAAAGGAATATGTTCAACTTTCTATATATTTTTGCTCAGCAAATAACCGGCTCTTTTTAAAAGGCAATTCCAGAATTCCTGTTAACGGCAGACTTTACAAAAATGTATACAACGGCCACTAAGAATACACAAACTCGATACAACCATTTATGAATCACATACATTTTTGTCCTGTGTGGGCTGCAAACCCACTACATTAGGCGTATTATGGCGGTGGTCAGGCGATAGCTTGAAACACTAAGCCATGCATGCAATAAAGTTACTCATATCATAAAACTGTTGACAACCCTGGCATTAGTTTTAGAGGCATTATGGCGGTTCGCATTTTGTTTATCAGGGTTACGTAGAATCCGGGTCGCGTGTGTCATAATGAAAGTGAAAATCAATGAAATCATTGCTGAATCTTTAATAATATTTAAATATTTCTCAAATTTAAGGTAACATAATATCACGCCTACGTACATCCGTAAAAGGCAAGGTAGATGACATCAACATTTCGTAAACTAGGTATTAGCCGTGGTATGCTTGCTAAACGGGCCTTACGTTTTTTGTGCCGGGGCGTCGCCCAGGAGTCTAGCCCGCAGACATTCCATCTCTGCATTGGGCCCTGCTGGATGTGTCGCTGAAGTAGTTTTAGTTCCAGCGACCCACCCATCATACAAAGCGACTAGTTTGCTCACCGTGGTGGTTTTAATCGGCCCGAAATCTCGAGAGAGTCCAACATAACCCTCTCGCCTCTCCTTGTGAGGGAGTTTGAAACAGGAGAATTTCCCCAAGAAAAATATATAAAAAGAGCCTTACGTTATTTCATAAGGAATAGTCATCGCATGTGCGAGAATGAGACAGCGTGTTACAGAGTGTATAAGGTTATCTCGTTTTCGGAAATGATGGCGAACGAGTGCGTGTCGCATGGACATTGCATCTTTTCAAATGATCAGACAGCGAGGCTGACAAATTATACTACGACTAAACCAGTTATGTAAATATTAGTTTATTATAATTAATACTTGTCTTTTTTAATATATGTGCAGCCTATGTGTAAATATTTAAGGTCATTTAGTTTAGTAATAATTAATAAGGTAAATGTAAATAAAGTCGAAATCAATGTCACAAAGAAACATATTTTTATAGAATTGTTTTCTTTCATTAACCGATTAACCTCACGAAATTCTAAGAGTTGATTTTTAACACCTTATATAAATAGTTGTGCGTATCACTTAAACCCAAGTGTTTATGGTATAAAAATTGCTAAAATATACAGTAACTAGTTTTTGTTATGTACACTTACTCAACTGTTATGATAATTATTTACTACAAGTACTTCAAGCGTCTACAAGAAACGTGGCAAGGTTTCAGAACTTATTTCCACTATTTTACACAGTCAAAGTGGTAAGCTCTGGTCGACTGCACGGATGGTATAGTGAATAAAGTGGTTGCCTCGCTACTGCCGCCGCGCTGATTGTTGTGGGTTTGATCCCCGAAGGCGCAAAAAATTGTGTGGTCCACAAATAGCTGTTTCGAGTCTGGGTGTTCTTTGTGTCCGTTGCTTGAAAGTTCTTAAACAATATATGTTTAAAAACAAAAAGAAACTAATCTACGACCGGCCTGATAGTAAACTATTACAGGCGCCTTGCAAACCATGCCGATCTTAAGAAAAAGGAGAATGGGATAGAGGGAAATTGAAAAATCATAAAGGAACTCACCTGAAGGCGACCCGTGCATTATCCTCTCGCAGTTATACGCCCACTCCGATATAATCTCTCTCTCCGTAGGATTGAACTGTTCACTGCTCTGGTCGTAAAACGCGTCGTACCCTGTAGACATCTTCAACTTGAGCAACTGGATTAACGCACCAGCCAGACACACGGCGAAGGACGCCGAGCTACCAGTCCCCGCTCCGATAGTCAGCTCAGACCCTAATGAGATATCCATGGATCGAACAGGTAAACAAGTACTGCCGAATATTCCAGAAAACACATACAAGAAGCTTCTTAAAGAATTCTTCTGGTTGTTCTGTAATGTGTCGAAGTTTGGCTTGATTATGTGCAGGAACTCGTCTACTCGTTTTAGATGATTGTCGTGGTCTAGCTTGTCTGGTAGCCGCCAGGAGAATTTGCCTGTGATGCCTGGTGCCAGTTTTGGGTGGAAAAGACTCTTGACTGTGGGCTCCAAGGGTATGGTTTCTTCTAAGCCGACGCATGGGAGGTGGATTCTGATTGTCGGTATCGGGTGGTAGTTTACTTCCTGCGAATTGGGAGTAGATTGCGTTAGGCTAGATTACTCTAGCAGTTGGTATTTTGGGTATTAGGACTAATTTCTTTAAGTACCTATGTAATAATTTCTGTAATAGTAACTGGCTTTGCCCAGCGGTTTAACTGTCTCCGCTTCTAAGGGTCGTAGCGTGATGTTAAACAGCCTATTATTAAATAGGTTATAGATTGCAAACAAAACAAAGCATAGTATTTTATAATCTGTTTTAAAATTCCAAAGATGAGAGCGTTCAAGAAGAGCCTCTGTTATATCTGAGACGCATTTGCCAACTATACACCCGAAGATTAATAAGAAGATGAGATTAGAAGAGATTCGAAGAATTCGAAAGATAGTGCTGCTACTGAGATTCTCCTAACTGGCATATCTTGAATCGATCCTACAACGTCTTCAATGGCAATAAGCAATAATCTTATCTAAACCGCTGCCTCAACGAGACACTCTAATTCAACAATCCACACCTATCTTTTACACTTATGTAGCCCTGGTCACCGGTGTCCGCAAACAATAAAATTAAATCACATCTACCAGCATTATTGATAAAAGCAACAAAAACAAAAGTACACTTCGACAACGTTATACCAACACGTCAGTGAGTCGCATGCATTTAATATTTTCAATAGTATAATAAATAACTCACAAAATTGAGTTATGCGTAACTCACACACGTACACACTGACGTCACTGAACACAATGCTTTATGCAAATATATGTATCTATACTTATTATAATAACATTGTGAGCAGTATTTTTTGTATACTTCGGATGTGCGTATGCGCACGCATCGTTATACAGTCACTGATATAAGCCGATTGTCTTTTGCAAGATTTCAATTTGTTCCATCCTGGTGAAGGAAAACATCGTGAGGAAACCTGCATGTCTGAGAGTTCTCCATAATGTTCTCGAAAATATGTGAGGTCTACCAACCCGCACTGGGCCAGTGTGGTACTGAGAAGAGAACCGTGCCTAGCAGTGGCACAATTTATATGCAATGCTGCTATATATCTATCGTTTAAAGTAATAATAATTCAAATATATTTACAGCAGTAATAGGTACCTAAAGCATAGTTTATTTAACGGAAATTCATAAATAATTAATGGCAGTTTATAAATACGAGATTATTTTACTGTATTTATGAGTTGCCATTAAATATTTATGAATGGCATAAATTATTTTATCACATATTTTATATTATATTTTATTTATCACTAAATTGTATTAGGAATTTATTCAGTGTTCATTTATCTATGTCGCTAACTGCAGACCGGAAAAAAAATCTATCCACATCAATATTATAGAGAGCTATTCCACCTATATGAATATGAAGAGGCTAAGTTTATTTGTATGTTGCTCGTAATCTCTGGAACCGAATTAAAAAATCCTTTCACTAATACAAAGCTACAATAACTTCAAGTAATGTAGACAGACTGAGTAGACAGATGAGAGCATGAACGTAAACTACTATAAAGATAACTGCTGAACTACCTAAAATAATAATCCTAAAACTCTAAACGAGGAGATCCCACTGAGCCTTAGCTCACTTATTATTTATTAATATAATTATATATGACTATATATATATATATATATTGTTCTAATCTGCAATCAGTATTCTACTATAAGCAGATAGTATGGGCGGCATTGTCAGGTCAAGTGCATCCTAAAGCGAGGATAGCCACTCATTGCATTTGTATGATGAGATTTCACTACAGTACGTCCTTTTGCTTAAGACGTTTTTGATAACTGCGCGTGGTTAGACTCGCCGCAAGTACATTCGGATGCTTTTCCAGCCGCTTCTGATACCTATTTTTCGCGGCCTGAATTTCCTCTTTGACTGTGGTCATATTTAGGTGTGCGTGGATTTTGGTATTAGTAATAAACCACGGAACATGCGCTATAGTTCTTAATATTGCATTCTGTATTCTTTGCAATACTGCGATGTTTGAATTACTTGCACTGCCCCAGAGCTGAATGCTATATGTCCAAGTTGGTTTTAATATAGACTTGTATATTAAGAGTTCGTTATCTAACGATAACTTGCTATTTCGACCCAGCATCCAGTACAGGTTTCTGTGCCGTATATTGAGTTCTTCTCTCTTGCTTTTGATATGCTGGTTCCACGTCAAACGGCGATCCAGGTGAATGCCTAGATATCTTACAATGTCTTTGTGTGGTAATGTGGTATTTTCTAGGCGTACAGAAGGGCAGTTTTCTCTCCGAAGTGTAAAGGTGACCTGCACTGACTTTGTTGCGCTAGCTCTAATCCTCTATTTTTGAAGCCACTCTGTAATAGCGTCGAGGCCTTGTTGGAGTTGCTCTGTGGCCAGCTGAGGCTGCTTATTACTCGCCATTTTGGCTGTGTCGTCGGCATATGTAGCAGTCATGTCCCTCCACCTGTGGTAGGTCTGAGTTGTATAAGGTATACAAAATCGGTCCCAACACTGAACCTTGAGGCACGCCTGAACTTATATTACAGAATTTAGAAGTTGATTCAGTTTCCTTCACTTGAAAGATTCTCCTTGTGAGATAAGATTTCAACAGGATGTAGTAGCTGTGCGGAACACTTGTTCTTATTTACTTAGAAGTCCCTTGTGCCAAACCCTATCAAATGCCTGCTGGATGTCCAAGAATGCTGATGAACAGTACTTTTCACTTCTAAAGATTTTCTTATTTTCTCAACTACTCTATGTACTTGTTCGATAGTAGAATGTAGCTGCCTAAATCCAAATTGATGGTTTGGTATGGTGTGGTCCAATAAAGGCATAATTCGATGCAGGATCAGTTTTCTCAGACTTTTGACAAGACGGGCAAAAGCCTGATAGGCCTATGTGAGATGGTTTCATTTGCTGGTTTCCCAGCCAGTTCTGCCAGCTGTATCATAAGAATTTGTGACACCTTCCAGTGGTCTGGAAAGTGTTGAACTCTTAGTATTTCATTGTACAGCATGGTTAGGAAAACTACCGCCTTTCATGGAAGTTTTCTTAAAGTTTTCTTTGTAATGAGGTCATATCCTCGGGCCTTTGTCTTTCAGGTCAATAATAGTCCTCCAAACTTCTTGTACTGAAACCGGTGCAGGTGGGAGCGACAATTGCATAGGCTGGGTAAGAATAGATTCGACCTCTATCTCGAAATCTGTTTCGCTAGCGTGATTCGGGCTGAACACATTTGATAAATGTTCTGCGAATAAGTTTGCCTTTTGCTGCGATGTGCGGGCCCAGCCATTATTGTTTCTAAGTGGAAGTTTTGCCAGTTGTGGTCTGTCATACAACTTTGTAAATTTCCACAGTGAGTAATCAGTGACTGTAGTGGGTGTAAGCGATTCAAGTTGAGCCTCGAGAGCCTTATTGTGCCAAATCTTTGTCATTTCTCTTAGATATGATGCTTATCTGTTGAAATTTGTTTTGTCAGTTGCAAGTCTGCTCAGTTGCCACACACGACGCAACCTCCGTCTTTCTAAGACTACTTTTTTTATTTCAAGAGGGTAGTTATTTACCCGCTTCTTAAGGTCTAGTAAAGGTGTACTCTTCCAGCAGACCTCCTGAATGAGGTTTGTTATGTGTTTAGTTGCGATTTCAATTTCATCATGCGTCTTAAGGGCAACTTCTAGATTGAGGTTCTCATCGATGTATTTTTTAAATGAGTTCCAGTCTGTTTTATATAAATCTAATATTATAAAACTATTCTATACTAATATTATAAAGCTGAAGAGTTTAGTTTGTTTGTTAGAAAAATGTTGTTCTCAGAAACTACAGGTTCAAATTGAAAAATTATTTTAGTGTTGGAAAGCCTATTTATCCAGGAAGGCTATAGGCTATATAACATCACGCTACGACCCACGGGGGAGGCGCAGTAACGATAAACGCGGGTGAAACCGCGGAAACATCTAGTAATTATATAAATAAGGATAATAATTGTTGAAATAAGCTATTTATTAATAATATCAATGATTATTATTTAAATAGCTAATATAATGATGTTTATACTATGATATTGATAATTATTATAATTTGATAATTTTATTGTGATATTGTAATTTAAAATTAAAATATATTTATGTATAATTAATAATTTATGTATTATTAATAATTTATAAATAATTATTTTTGTACTCCCTACAGGGCAAAACATAGTGATACTTTTTTAATATATTATAACTTGTAGGTACCTCAATCACCTATGTTTGACAATTTTTTATTTTCTATTTGATTTGTTTGAAAAATAACATTTATGCAACCCAAGCCTGTATCCCTGAAAGAGTAGACAGTGTATTATGCCCACATTTCGCCAACTATGATACCAGGTCCTTCGTGGAAGAGGCGTATACTACTCACGTCTCTTAAAATACCTATGTTTTAAAGGCACACGCAATAGAAGGCGAGTCTATTGCAGTCTAATAGGCACATTTCCAGACCCCATGTTGCCATTGCGAAATTCACGAAAAAAGTTTAGTAACTCTTTGCCAAACTTGGTAATTGAGCCCTCTACCTCATGCCTAGAAAAAAATTTGGTATTAGCTTTTGCGCGCGGCTCCGTCCGCTTGGTACGTACATCAATAAAAAGTAGCCTATGTCCTTCTTCAGATTTTAAACTATATCTGTACCGAATTTCAGCTAAATCGGTTGAGTGGTCTATCCGTGAAAAGGTAACAGACGGATAGACAGAGTTATTTTCGAATTTATAATATTAGTTAGGATTATAATTAAATGCATAAATATTATTGAGGTAGGTAATATATTATACATTTTTCTCAATTTCTTCTTTCAGACAGATATACCTATATAGGTATAATTAATTTATATGCACAGCAATTACAATAAATTATTTTCTTTATTTACTTAATATAAATTTTATTCAAATTTGTATGTGGGTATTAAAATTAAATACTAAACGGAAATGATGTATCGCTTAGTACCTGGAATTTTTAACACCTATGTTTACTGCATATTATTAGTATAATGTTATATAAATTTATTGTTTATATAATTTCTTGTTTGTATAATATAACCTCCAAGTTGTCAGCAAAAGTATATAAGACTTACATTTTCCTTATTTATATTTACGTTATTAAGGAGCAAGATGATTACTGTCTTTTGGAACTTATCATTTAGATTTTTACCTATCCGGGCTTCGAACCCAAGAGTCACAAAGCAAGTCCATAATCAAGAACAACTATCCATTTATGAATTAACTTTGAGTCAGAAAACTAAACGAATTTTGTCCGAAACGGGTATCGCAACCAGGACCTCCCAAAAGTAAATGGCTTAGAAGTAAAGAGCCGCTTATTTTTAACTTTTAACTCAAAAACACTTTGGCTGGCCCAGGAATTGAACCCGATACCATTCGAGAGAAGTAAAGATTAGCTTTTAGTTAAAATCGCTTAGAATACGTAGGTAATACAGACCCATCACTTCAAGCTTGCTAGAATAGATTGGAAAGGAAGAAAGGAAATTAAGTTGGAAAAGACAGATTAGAAAGAAAAATTTTATTCTAAAGACACGTCCGTCAAAATCATTGCATATAACTACTAATCTTTATTAGGTATGTATAATATTTTATTTTACTTAACAATAAATTCTAATCAAAGCACATTAAATTAAAGTCACGCATGAGGTTTTCTTTTTACTAAATAAATTATTACTATAGTATATCGAGTAATTGTTTTCATAAGAGCCTATACGTCAATGCAACTATGCTTCACGCCAAGATAGAACAAAAGGATTAGGCAGATATACACTAATCGTAGGTATATATCGCAGTACTGTCTATCTTACTATTATTTTCTCTTTTCTACTTGGCAACTATGCCAGGCTAGGATAATTCTGTTTATATAAACAAATACTCTATTGAATTTTACGCGCCTTTATTTTGTCTATTTTATTTTTCGAAGTGATTATGCACTTCGTATTGCAACGAATAAAAGCCTTTTTTGTTAAAGATATTATTTACTTTACTCATCATATCTACTCCAAAGAAATACGCAAACTAGGTGCAATGTATGTGACGTTTGGTAGTTGGTATAATGTAGGTATTAATAATTCTATACCGAAAATTTAACACTTCTTTTTCAAATGGCACTATCTACAATTAAGATTTATGAATATACTTTGACGGATTCAAACACAATTTATTTTGTTATGATGTTTTACCTACACTTGTTGGTCTATTATCGCTTGCAGATCGAGGTGTGAACATCTCAATGTCTAGCCGTGTAATTTACTACAAAGTTGTGTTATTGAAAACGGCCTTCTTCATCGTGTTATTAGAAAGAAGCATGAGTTTAAGATGTTCGTTAAAAAGATTCGCCCATATATTGAACCGGTATCGTGAATAGTTATACAAAGTTTAAATCAAATTACTCAAAGTAATAACTGTTAATGTGTTAATTATTTTGACTTATGACACTATATCGAAAATTATTTAAATATAATAATAAGCTAGTTAGCTATAGCGCTAGCTAACTAGCTTTTGTGCCTGTCACGATCATGATACAGGCTTTTCAAACATTATAACAACAAAAACTAAGAGTATACAAATTTTGCATAAGAACTGCTAAGACTAATTGGAAATCGAACCCAACATCTACTATCGCATAGTCATAGTAAATATAGGTGTAAATATAAGTGCAAACAAAACAACAAAAATAAACCGCGCTGAAATCCCGCAATTTCTATGACTTCCCATTCCATAAACGTAAGTGAAAAGATACTTTCAGATAGTAAGAAAACTTCCCATACATTATCTTTAGATAGGAATACAGAAAGAACTACTCATAAGTAAATAATAATATCAAACAGTATTACCTTTATCACAATAGAGCTCCTTAATCCAAGACTGACGGCGACTGCGGTCTTGCCGTACACCACTGAATGCTCCCCATGAAGGATCACCTTCCCTGGCGCCGACACACTTACAGTGTACAAATTATCTATTCCGTTCAACATCTTTACTTTAATATTCAGTCTATAACACGCAAGGAACCAAGAAAAACAACATATATTTGTTCTACTGCATTATTATTTCCCAATGTTTACATTTCAAGACTTCTGGGTGTTCCATTGGTCTACAGTTAGGGGCTTTTGTGTGAATGCGTGTATACTCTTCAGTTCTTCTTGAAGCACTGTATTCACCAATCTGTTGACAGAAAGATTATATATTAATACAAGTATAATAGCTATATTGTGATGATAATGAGGATGTTTGAACGCATTAGTCGGACGGATACGAATCTTTCAATACAAAAACCTTATTGTTATTTTATCTTGTCTGGGTGCTGTTCATTTTTTTGAATAGTTTTCTCGCCTTTGTGTTGTCCATTGTTCTGTATTTTCCGGAACGTTTTTATCTTTTTAACATTCTGTATTTAGGTTCAATTGGCTGAAACGCTATCAGATAGCAAGGTATAATCGTATTGTTAAAATAAATACTAAATGTTTTCGAGACATATAGTATACCTCTTAAATATAATATAATAGACATTTCCAGTAATGCAAAAGCTAGGTTAACAATATGTGCCGAAATGAGCTTTTGTGGCGAAGCAGTTTCGTATTGTTAAAATAAGTAATACATTTTTATTTTTGAGACATATAGTATTACGCCTTTTAAATGACCCATAACTGACGTTTATATGCTTTTCTTTAGTTCTATTTACTTTTGGCAAGATAAAAGTATAAGTAATAGGGAGTATGTTGCCTAATAATGGATATATTTCATGACTCTGTGCTGTTATAAAGTAGGCCATTCTCGGTCGCCTTACGATCGGTAGTTGCTTATGCCATCAGGCAAATTGAGCAAACAATTTTATGACAATATACGTTTCTTAAGAATACTACTTCAAAAGGTATGAACTAATTGATTGATTAATACATTCTTGGACGTTTTTCAAAACTGGATTCTTGTTTATTAATTAAATGAATACTTGAATAACTTTAAAATTTTTATTAGCCCCTTAAAAGTACGTTAACATGATTGGGATACCCATGTACAAATATATCAATTATTTTTTCAAATATTAAATATGTGTATCATTGTGTTTTCTTTATGTTTAGTGTCTAAAGATGATTAATTTAATTTAGTTTTAAGGTGCTGATAGTCCTCAGCATTCACTTGTATGAGAACATCGAGCCTTCACCGTTTTCAAATTGTCGAACTGAACAACGAACAGAGCAAGGCAAAGAGCCAAACATCGCTACGAACATTTTCATGATCATTCGAAGCGAACGATGTAATTTCCAAGCAAATTTACTGACCTTTCGCTAGAATGCTCGCTGGAAAGCTCGCTATAATGCTCGCTAAAAGGCTCCTGTTTATTTCTCTGTACTGAAACATTCGCTAGAATGCTCATTACAAGTGAATGTACATTTAGGAGCACATTTAGGAATATCTATCATTTGATTGGGTCTTCACTCGACACACACACACTTAATTCATTGGTCTACCAGTATCATATAAATAACATAAGATGCTTGTAATCGAGCATTATTTTTCAATGAGAGCTACAATATACAGGCCAGCGTTAACACATTTGCATATGGCCATTCAAATATGCTTGGAATAGCTTATGCATTCAAATGTTTCTGAGCTGGTCGGGCTATTAAGGAAAACATTGCAGCCAAATATTACAGACAAAATATTGCCCATTTAGAAGCCCTTTACTTAACTCCTATGGAGCTTTTGAGTTCAGAGTTTTAATACGTTATACAATTAAAAGATATGTTATTAATTTTGAACTTAGGTCGCATTATCCTAACATAAATAAGGAATTGTTGGCATTCCTACTTGCAACTGCTGTTTCATTAGATTTGTAAATCTTTTATTTCCAATACCAGCATAAAAGTTAGTTTGTGTAATGGCTTACTGAATTGATGTTATGCTCCAACCGTGTTCAGAATTTTTATCATGTCTTTGTCTACTAAAACTGTAGACCTGATGACTTGTGCGATACTGCCATATTTGCATATGTATTCAGTGATATATATATATAGAAAAAATCCTTATCTGTTTTCCTGCAACAGCTAATACAAATGCATGCGACGCTATGTAATGTATTCTAAGAATAACATAAAAGGGACAAAGAAGCGCAAAGTAGTTCAAATATAGTTTTGTATTCATTGCGATGTATTGTTAATCACGCTGGGTTAGAAACGTAAGTGGACGCGCAATGAAAATCAATCAGTCGATGTTCTTGCAACGACTTTGGTAAGCAAATTTGGGCGTGGTTAGTCCGAATTCTAGCACGTGCAAATTCTAGTAAAATTAAAACTTGATAACATATATTATAAAAGATTAATCCCGCGATAGTCTTTTCAACGGTCATATTAATAAAAATCCAAAACAACACTTAAATTATTCTCTTATAATTTGGTATCAAACTTTTTACTACCATCTATTATTGTCATTTTCTCTGTCTTTAATTTTATTCTTCTTATGTATAAATTGATTGTGAGGAAATATTCTTATACATCACACAATAAATTGCATGCAGTGTTTACATATAAACGAGCGTACAATTATAGCTAAAAATCTGTATATTTTCTTTTTATTACATGTATCCGTACAAATTGATGGTTCACCTACAAAAACGAAAATAAAAAAACACTTTTATTTAGATACCGAGTATAGTCAAAATTTAATGACCACGACTGAAATTTTAAAGAGTGCGGATTTAATATAGATAATAATTAATTAATTATCTACAAAGATATAATTTGATACAGTTTATCTACCGTGATTTAATGTTGTAGCCGTGCAATAAAAACTGGCAACGTTGCCACAGTTAACAATTATTTTGCTAGGTTAGGTTTAAATGTTGGCACGCGCGTACGCTAGTAAAATAATAATTAAAACTTTATATCGTGTTTAATGTTTGGAAATCGACACGTATTTTATTGTCTGGTTTGTCCAACCAAATCGTTCTCTTGATAAAACAGAGACTTATCCCGAAATTTGGAAGTTCGGCAACTTGAACTTTAACAAATGCACTATTAGGGTTCAAATTGCCTGAATTCCAAATTTCAATCGTTTTTGTTTTATCAAGAGAGCGAAATACAGACTTTTATGACAATTACTGGGGTTATACCAAGAAGTACATATCCAGAAGTCATTGGTGATTACTGGGTAAGTTAGCGCATAAATAATTCATCATTATTGCTTCTATAACCGGAATCTAGACACAATGCAAAAGCATTGTGTTTGTCCCCCCAGGGGGTAAGCGTTGAACAAGAGACCAATTACAAATAACGTCACCTAAGTATGTGTTTTCTTGCTAGAATCTGATTTAGAAAATAAATCCAAATCACATTTTTTTTCTTTTGTTGTAGCAGATATTGTTGCCCATTTGTGGATTTCTTGTATAATTTAGTCTACTCATAGCAATACTCGTCCAAGGTTATAGCAGTATACAATAACTATCTCGATAGCACATAAAGGTAAGATAAAACTCCTAACTGTGATGGCCTGTGATTATTTTTAACGCCTGCTTTAGAGCCCCAAAATGGATACAAGGATAAAATTGAACCCTTATCTTTTATTCTCCGTCAGACTGTTAAAACCCCTTTCTGTTCGAAACATGCGTTTTGAATCAGAAACAGTCCCTGTGTCGCTTAGGACTTTACAATGGACACAACGACGGAACCCAAATGAAATATCTCTGAATAACACATTTTCTCCTAAGTGGGAATTGCCTTAATTGGGTATGAGGAAAGGTGATATCAACCACAGGATAGTTAAATAATCTTAGGTATATAATAAAATTGTTGGCAAAAGAAAGATAATTATTTCCGAATGTAATAGTTGGGTGGACAATCCGAGAGGCGTGGTGGGTTCCTCTCTTCCCAATAATTTTATTACAATAGATTTCCGCCAAGTAACCATTAATTCGATTCAATATATCTTAGGTTTACATTTTATGGTTATCCAACATGTTGCGTAATACGACCCTCAAGAACGCAATTAATATTCGCACTCACTCGCAATTCATAGCGTTTTTTGAATTTATGCGTAGTTCGTGGTTACACACCCACTTTTGACTCTAGTTTCGTCAACGCTGGCGCTTGGCCAAGCTTCTTACTGCGAATTGTGCACGCACATAGTTTACACAATGACCTTCTCATGGCCGTATTATACAAGTCAATAATATTAGAAACAAAGATACGATTGTGTGCTGGCGTATAAATGACTCGAGACACGTAGACCTAACTAATAATAGATTCATAGGCTTCTTTGAAGAATTGTAGACAAAAAACAATACGTAACATACCGGTAAGGACAGATAGGTTGGTAATAGATAACGGAAAATCAGCTATCTTAGTGAGACGTACCGATATTCTTTTTTTTAAGGGGTCGCGGGATTCCGTCTATCGTATATTATTTTATGTACTCAATAATGTATGGCTGAACGCTGCCCAAATCTTAATGTATGCTATGCTTAAAATTTAGATATATGTAGTAGTGGACAAAACAAGCAAACATGATTGCATAAAGAATCCAAAGAAAAATGAGGGATATGGCAAAAAAAATTAAATGTGAACTATCAATATCATTTTGCGAACACATTTTGCGAAACGAAAATTCAGCAAAAAGGATATTTTATGAAAGGTACATTCCAAGGGACATTTTGATCTGGAGACATTTTGTGAAGTGGACATTCTGCGACTAAGCCTCGCTTTCTAATTTGTTATTATCAGAAGGTTAGCTTATGTGCTTGGTTTTACGTTCGATTGGAAAGCTGCTTATTTTTCTAAATTATACATAGCACACACAAAGGTTAATAAAAGAAGCAAACCAAATGTATCCCGTCGTCGGTTTTAAGAACTGACCAAACTCAATGGTATGCTTATGTAGGCGACGATGACTGAGCGGCCTAATTTCGTATTATCTGATACTTTTGAACCAGATATATGAAACCTATACGTGTACAAAGGTTTCTGTTAAATACATGTTAAGTGTAATTAGAAACCACATTAACTGCACGGATGGTGGAGTGGTTTAAGTGGTCGTCTTGTCACTGCTACTGCGGCGCGTGTTGTCACTTTGATTCACACACGCGACAAAAATATTGGCGATTCACAATTAAGTGTTCCGAGCCTGGGTAATCTTTGTGTTTGTTGTTTGAATGTTTGTAAAGTCACCCGCGACACAGGAATTGTTTCTAGTATGAGCTTATGTATAAGTGCTTATGTAAATAAAAAAGGAAAGTATTAATGGAATACCGCACCACGCTTCTATTAGAGACAAACGTAATAATAATTTAATATTGCCTTACGGTTACGCGAATATTATACATTGAAATTAAACTACTTTATACCTACTGCTTTTTATCGAAAACAACCAATATTACATACCTACGTAATCTTAAAACTATTAAACTAGTAATAGTATAAAGTAGTCTAATAATAATTTTTGTGGCGAATGACGGACAGCGACGAGCGCATTTACATTGTCAAAGTGACGGTGTTGCACCGTCATGTTCTGGTTATATAGAATACTGGCTTATGTCCGCGACTTCGTCCACATGGACACGTAATTTCCGTGACATGGTCTTTATGTGCGATATTTGTCCTATCCATAGGAAATATCAAAAAATCCCGAAAATAGTTACTAGTGCTTATAGTTACCTACTTATATGCCAAATAAGAAGTCTCTGTTTGTAAATCGAGTAATGCATTTTATTCATTTTTTCGTCGGGAAAATGTCTATAAATTATAAAAATATATATTAGATATATATAGCCTAGCTATAATTAATATTTTTTAACGTCGTACATTTATAATTTATAAGCATAATTAAAATTATAACAACAATCATTGTACAAGCAAATATAAGTATGAATTTTATTTATTATTTATAACAATAGGATAATAAATAAAGTTATAACAATAGTATAATAAATTGAGTAGGTATGTATAACGGTGTTGCAAAAGCAAGTGTTGTTTTTTTATTTGATTTATTTTATTTTTGTCTGCTTCATCATCATAGTTAGGTATGTTATTCTCTACTGCTTGAACATATAAAAAAGTTATTACTGATTACCTCTTTAGAATATACAATAATATTCGTTATAAATAAGTAAAGGACTATTTTATGGAAAACATTATCAATATAATAGTTGCATCTTAATTCAATAAGTTATATATATAGGCTCTATTGTGGTCAAACTATTTAAGTTTAAGTAAATACTAAAATAAATAATTATTTTTTATACTTCCTCCTTTTATTTTTCCTTTCCTTTTTGTCGGCCTCGATGGCGTGTGGTTAGTGTAACCGACTGCCACTACTGAGGTCGTGGGTTCGATTCCCGCACAAGTCAAACATTTGTGTGCATGAACATGGATGTTTGTCTTGGTCTGGGTGTTTCTATGTATAATATGTATGTATTTACAAAAAAAAAGTATATATGTATGTTTATCCATTGTCTAGTACCCATAGTACAAGCTCTGCTTAGTTTGGGCTAGATGGTGTTGTGTGTATGTGGTAGAATATTATATTATTATATATTTTTCTATAATATTTTATTAGTCGTCACGCGGTTTCGTCCGCTGCTGTACTAAGTATTGTTATGTTGTTTTAGATAGCTTTAAACCTTAAATAATAAATGGTCTATCAGATGCATGATGCATTCGTCGTATCCTCGGATAAATTATCTGAAAATTTCTGATTGTTGGTTATGCTAAATATATAGGCAAGCCTTTTACAAGAAATTGGCATAAAATACTACTACTGCGTAGTAGGACTACGCATACTTTTTTATTTTCATAATATCTTCTTTTTATTGATGCCTGTAGCATCAGATATTTGGTTGTTGCCACCTTTCTTATATAAAACGAACCACAAATGTTCTACGCACGTGCGGGATACACTTAAGTAGTTCAAAAGTGCAGGCGCCAAACACGTGGCTCTTTGTCTGCACGAGACTAAGGGTGACAATGTCCTATTGAACTGAACACGAGATACAATTGAGATCTGCATTGAAGTGGTCAATCATAGCACTCGTTCATGCCAATTTACGGTCACGGTCTGCTTACAGCCGCTAGTGCGCCGTTAATATGATTGAGGTGGCGACTGAGATTTTGTCTGCATTATGTATGAAAAATACATAAATATAAAAAACTGAGTTAATTAAAGCACATAATCCTTCTGAAATAGACTTCTATTATGTAATTTTTAAAAGTATTTATAACTGTTATAAGTCATAAATTAATTTGATTAAAAAAAATATTTTTCTAATTATTCTACTAGGAATACTATTATTCTCAAAATTCTTAATAGATTTTGTTAATTGATCTTAAAGGAAATATAAACAACACATGAACTATACTAAAATTTACGTTTTGAACATTTAAGTCAATAGTCACACACATACACAGGGCAACACGTTTAATTTAAAATCATTACCACAAATCCGACGATATTGTTTTACCGAAAGAATTGCAGTTAAACTACTTTCACAGATTTTATAACATATCATTATAAGGCTTGAATTAATAACCTATCTTTCAATTTTGTGGCTTACGAAAGACAGAAATTTATCAGAAGTGCCATAATACATATGTAAGTCAAATATCTTTGTTAAGTATTGTCAAACAATCAAAGACAGAAGATAAATTATTAATTTATAGTCTATAATCTACTTTTTAGCTGCGTTACAAATACCTACTTGAAATACGCGTCTAATAACTTAGAAAAAAAATTGTTTAGAATATTTCCGCAAAGTGCTACGTATGACGAGCTATTAATATGTTTCTTAGAATAGGTAATGTCAACAATTTTCAATACCAGATTTATGATAGTAATGAAAATGCTTCAATAGTCTTACGTAAAGCTTTGAATTTTCCTTAAAAAAAGCAATTTTCTACTTATAGTATATAATAATACACACTGCCTCGACACGAGGCATACATTTGCGTGTGATCATGAAGCCCCGAGCAAAATTCTCGAGTCGGGCAAAGGGTTATTGAGATTATCTATTAGGAAATGTTCAATACCAACACTGTATCGATGTTTCTGAATGACAGACCAAAACAAAAAAAAACAATCAGTATAACGCATATTAATTGCTGTGATTCTCGGATTCAATTTGCAACAACCAATCAAATCACTTGACATGACTTTGATATTGGGACGTCGTTGATTAGCCTTTCAAAAACCAGTTGTCTAGAATCGTAGGCCCAGTAGGCGACATTAGGCTAATCTCCCTCTATAACTTGGAACCTAAATTTGGAAAGCGATACCTGGATTACCCTCTATTAACATTTACAGGGATATAAAGGGATGAACTGTATTCATCTGGTCTCTTACCTATGCCTGGCTAGGAGTGGCTTCCCTTTAAACTTGTCGGACACGATCACTACGGAGAACTTTGCGCCACAACCGTCACTATCATCGGTCACCTCCTGTCAACAAACATAACAAAAACGTAAACATCACATACCATAAACAATGCTTTACATAACAATTAGGTAATATTGTAAACAAGTATCTCTGGTGACGACGTTACTCAAGTAAATTACTCCTTAAATAATTTTAGTTTTTATTAAGCCCACAAGTTGAAGTTGGTATCCCTTATCACTAAGGTTTAGAGTTGCCAATTTATTTAATGCGTCATGGGATTAAAATATTTTTAAAAACTATAATGCTGATTGTCGTGAATCCATTTCAAGTCTACAGTGGTTTAGTCAGGCAAAAATAAAGCGAAATGATTTTCCTACGAGACTATTTGAATAACTTAGTAGTATTTAGTATATTCTTATTACTTAGTAGGTATGTGACCACCGCTATTGTCTTTATAGTCACATTTATTAGGCCATAATCCGTACAACTACGAGTATGTACATAGACGTATCGCAGATTGTATTGCATGGCGTTCAATAAACAAATGCTAGATCATTGTACCAGCTAGATCATGTTTGATTGACGCGTTTTGACCTAGTAATAAAAAATAACGCAAAAGTGTTTCATGGTATTTTGTTTCTTGGTATTCTGCTATTTCAAATTTTATGAAGATCCACACATCCGAATTAAACCTTTTTTTCATTAGCTTGTTTGTACCACTGCTGGCCAAAAGCCTTGGACTCCCAAATCAATCTGTTGATGCATATCCCTTGACAGTCCCTTTCAAAAGCATCCATGTCGTCTCGCCATCTTTGTTAATGTCGTCCCCGGCGCTTTGGTTTTCAGAACTAACATGCGTGCGAACACGCGAGTTTAAAAAATACGTGTTATACACGGACTATGTACGTTTGCCTAAAGGAAACATGACACA
Organism: Catocala fraxini; assembly: GCA_930367265.1. NCBI lineage: Eukaryota > Metazoa > Arthropoda > Insecta > Lepidoptera > Erebidae > Catocala > Catocala fraxini. The sequence goes on from OV884043.1 coordinate 17,613,173, forward strand.
TACTTTACTGCGTAACTTCCTACGCGATCGCAATAGATCTTACTAGGACAACAAGTTGCGCGGTCGCGAACTGCGGTGAAAACGGGCTGGACCCGTCCTACACCTTGTGAAACATTCGCAGGAGGTATGAAGATATACTTGCTTAAAAATTATCATTTATAACAATGATGATAAGATTATTATATAAAATAATTGATTCTAGGTGGTCAGAAAGCATGTTTGGTTCATCTTACAGTAAAAATGACCAGTGTCATCCAGATCGACATTGACCTGACTAATTAGCATTATTAGCAATACAGTCACTACTGAAGACTTTAATATATTAAAAACGAACATCATATGGCTGGCAGTTTTCCACCATTTCATTAGTGGATTGAAGGTCAGCGCGGGAAGGAAATACGTCCGTTAACCTCATAGTCGCGTGAGGAACTGCACGCCGACATTAGAAGGACGTAAGCGACGCTATATCCGCGACATACGCACGCCACATACCGCTGACTATTAATTGAATGCTCATTTTCTATGTACTGAAAACTAGCCATTAAACTGGCAGAAATAATTACGACAAAGACAAGTGACGACCATGCTGGTCGATCGATTCGCGAGGTTAGCCAACGTTGTCGCTGTTTCGTTCGTAGATTGCAGAATATTTCGAAAGACTATGTGCCTTTAGGATAGCACATAAAGCCTTTCGTCCCGGGTATCATGAGAATTTATATAATTATTGATATTGAGATACAGTACCCTCAAATATTCTAAAACCTGGTTTAACTTTCACTTGGTTTTTTTGGATTACGGTCGTCAAACTGTTCTCTTCGAGGATAACAGATGTTAAACAGAATTTATTTAAACTAGATTAGTGAGACGAGTCGAATGCACGACTTTTGGAAATAATAAGGCTTTGATTAAAACTTGCTTCACTAAAAGACCTTTGTCAGTGCTGTTTAACATTTAAGGAGAGAGCGAGCATTTAATATGTCTCTCGATATTTGGATCACGATTATTCAAGAAAGGAGTCGCTATGTGATTGGTGGTTGGTAGATAACATTAAATGGATCCTATATGTTTTTTTTATCATAAGACCAGAAGACAATGTGCAGCTTAAACATAGCTGGCGTAATGTAAATAATACAATTACTCTATTTATTTTACATAACAATAAGTATATAAATCAGCACTTTACTCTTTTAAACGACACGTAAATGATACGACCTACACAGCACAAACCTGCATAGATATTTCTAGAATATATAAGTATGCAACATGCGGGGCCATGACATTGATTGTCGTCGAGACAGTAGAAATTGATGCGAATTGATCACAATTGCCCTGAACTCTTCTTATCAAGGATACTAGTTATTGGAGCACACATAGATCGACTATCAACAGCGGGAATTGATTAAATAAATTGTTTACACTCGAAGAGACAAGGTCCTGAACTTCGTCACCTTGCCAATACTTATGCGCCGGTGTCACATCATTCATTCAGTTGTTCCGAGTATGGGATTTTTCCCAAAGGCAATTGGTTTTAGTCAAGTAACGGTTACCGTAGTCTTAAGCAACATGCAGGGATATAACTCGACTCAGCGCCAACCCCATATAGGATATAATATATAATAATATTATAATATTCTGTCACATACACACAACACCATCTAGCCCAAACTAAGCAAAGCTTGTACTATATGGGTACCAGACAATTGATAAACATACATATATACAATATTATACATAGACACACCCAAACCAAGACAAACATCCATGTACATGCACACAAATGATTGACTTGTGCGGAAATCGAACCCGCGACCTCAGGCGTGGCAGTCGGTTACACTAACAACTACGACATCGAGGTCTTCGAGAAAGAGAAGTGCTGCGTTGCGAAAGCAAGGGATATCGATCACTGCTTTGCTAACAGCGCAGCCCGTAGATCATAAGCTAAAACAACCCTGCACTATAGTACCCTAATGGTATTTGTCTGAAATCTTCTGATAGGTTAGACTATACCTATAACACACGGGCGTGCTTTAACTTGCACTTGTTTTTCGCGTCGTGTACAAAAGCCGTAAAGGATTAGGACAGCTATGTATTTACATTTTGTTAGCTATAAGTGAATCCTACATGATAAAGGGCAACCCTAGTACTGTCGTCTACCGAATACAAGTTTAGGCGCTTTACCGTTGAACTGAATTTCCTTAGAAGAAAATCCAATCACACGTAGCCCGACCTTGAACGGAGGCTCATGCTTATACGATTAGGCCACCAATATTACTGAGCCTGAGTCAATATTATATCTGTATTTACATAAACAAACATGAAGTGTGAAAAAAAAGTCAAAATAAAGGCATTGTTGTGTCAAAATATCAATACAAGGGCAGTAACGTTTCGAATATGAACGAGCAATGTCATCGCGACGTTTTAGCAATACCTATAATTATTATAATGTATTAAAATCAAATCTGTGCGTTAGTGTTATGGTATCCATTTTTAAAATAACTTATGTTAATTTCCTCTGCGTATTCAAGTTATCTACGCACCTGTCAAATTTTAATTGATAGTATGGCTGCGTGTTTCTTCACTTTTCACGTCAAATGACATTCATTGCTACGATTGAGACATGGAATAGAGAGTTAGTCCATTTGTACCTGAAATTGTCAACTTGCCCAAATATACCTATATGAATATTTCGTTAAAAATTTAATCAGTTATAAGGTACAAGTAACGTATGAATTCTTGAAAATGTTAATGAGTTATTAAACATCAAAACTTTCTTTAAGTTTCACGTATAACAATACATTTCATAATTTGATGGATGGTAAACGGATAGAAAAATTGATTTTAATTCATCGATGAGGACCTCAAGGCTTCTTTGAATATTTTCGCTATTTCTTATAGTAACGAATTTTAGCTTTTTATTGATTTTATTAATTGTTAAGAAATATCCAAAAGGCATCGGTGCACAAGAGTGTTTCGCAAATGGAACATTATACCACGTATTACCGTATCATGCGACATAATACAGCCATTATTATTATTTTAACTTTTGATTTTATATCGTTTAATTAAGTACTTACTTATTATATGTATCGGAATATTATAAATAGCACACGGAGGTCCTAGTAGATCTTGACCTACATTACATCAACGGAATTCAGCATTGCTAACTTTTTCATTTTCGGTAGTCACTCGATTTGCCCGGCACATAAGATTTTATTAAAAAACAAGTAATGATTTTGATCACCTGTTTATGCTTGAGTTAGGAAGATATTTTGTTTATACCAAACAATAGTTAGGGACCTAATCTGTTTATATCTTAATTTGTATAACTATGCTTAAAGCAACTTGTAATAAATTGACATAAATAAAAACATACGTGGTCTAAATTTTATAAAAAACGTGTTCGCTTTTACACTAAACGTATTTGTATAAACTATCAACTCAATTGCAAAATTAAGACTTAAGAAATTATGCGAATCCTTGAAATTACTGCACATTTATCATAACGAAATTTATTACGGTTTAACAAGTTTTATCGACATTACATACATCTTACCGTGACCGTGATCGCTTAAAAGTATTCGACACTTAAACTGCGAAACGGTTAAACATTTTGTCTTTATTGTGTTAACAATTTTTTATTTCAGGAGGCTTCTAAACGGACCGTATAATTATTAAAATCACATATTTCAATAGGTAATTATACGGTACTGGAATATTTTGAACTGTGTTTCGGCCTTTTCGGCAACATTTTAATGCGTCGGCTATGCCAAACATACTTATCTGGGTGTTTAGCCTGGCCACACGCGAAGTATTACCTTGCATAGCTCAGTATGGATCTTATTGTGGGCAATGCAGACGGCAACTATATTGCAGCCACACAGTGAACATAATGTTCGTTTAGAAACCTCTTAATACTACAACAATCGTAATGATAAAGATACATAAAAATTAGGTTCGTTAGATCGTAAGCGGTTCCCGGAACCCATGGCCGCTGGCAATATTTGGAATCAAGGACATGACTGATCCATATCCGACCTGTTATCAGCTCAGCGTCTTATAAATTCGTCGTACAAACCGAGGCGTCCAGACACAATGCTTTTAACATGACGTCTCGATATGGTAAGATGATTAAAGTGCTGTGACAAAACCTATTTACCGCAGAAATAAAACTCAAGTTTCTTGTTTAAAATAGTCAACTCCGGTACTGTACACGATTCCTGTTTTGAAAGACTTTACAAACATTAAAACAACTTCATGTTATTTGTCTGAGATTTTCCGACTGCTCTGGATTTGGACAAGTTTTGTTGTTAATATAAATATAATATACATATTGGTAATATTTAAATCGAGCAGTATAAAAACAAGTATTTTTATAAATAAAGAAATATATTTTCGATGCACTTAAACCGGATTTTGATACTTTGAACTTAGCTGAATGGAACAGTCTTACAAATTCAAAATTAAAAAAACTATTTTGGTGTACTCCAAAAAGTCAAACTTTATATGACATTGGCAATTAAAAGATCAGAGTTAGTTGACCACAAAATATGTAAGGTCAATCGTTTCGGATTAACCTTGAATTATATTTAGGTGAATAGATTACAGTAGCATATCATTATATTTGAATTGTGGATATGATCTTGACCGTAATGATCACAACAACGATTTCATACGCTGCTACGAATCAGATATACACAAGTGGAGTCCTGTACAAGGCCTTTTAATTTAACAACCAACCTTTATGAATTTTCATAATATGTATAATAAAATAATCAATGAATTAAAATGCCAACCTGCGAAATAAAGATTCCTCCTTCCGCCTCTCGCGACAATGTGACGTATATAATGACGCACTATTATAAATAATATAATATTATGACACATCGTTTATCTTCGTTCGTGTAGACAGGGACAGGTAGCCCCTGTCAACTCTTATTGTATGATGAAGCGTTATACAACAGATTTAAAATAAATCTGACTGATTGCACCGCAATTATCTGTCTCGCTCACGTTTTAAGGCTAGCGACGCCAAATTAATAGGCTTAATGGCACAGAATAGATAATACTGTGCTAATAGTACAGGGTAATAAAACTTTAATTGAGCAGCAATATGAAGGTAATCTAAAATACCTGTACTTTGTATATACACTTATAACTGTTACGGACGTGGCATACTGTTAAACGTTCATTGCTTTCTATTTATTTTTACACAGTAACAGAAACATACAAAATCTCAAAACAATATTTGCGATTATTTAATCGTAGGCCATGACTTTTCCCAAAGTCGAAGCTATCTGCATACCAAATTGCATTATAATAATTTTCTGGTTCAGCGATCTAGGCGGAAAATCGTAACAAACAGAATCGTCCACTTACAATCTCATTTTTAGTACGATTGCTACTTGAGTGGTTAACTATTAAAAACCTCGTCTCATATTGAGCAGGACTGCAATAAAATACACGACCTTTCGAGGGTAGAAGTACTTCCAAATCAAACTGCTGCATATTTAAACGGTGTCAGCTCTTTATCTCAACATCAAACTTCAAATAACGCACGTTTATCTACATCATATTTTCACACGCCAATGTGACACTATGATTCTCGCTAAGGCGTCACTGTACATAGCATTTAATCTATACTTGATATTATAAAGCTGAAAAGTTTGTTTGGTTGAACGCGCTAATCTCAGAAACTACAGCTTCGAATTGAAAAGTTATTATATTATTGGATAGCTTATTTATCGAGGAATATATATATATATATATATATATATAAGGTTATAGGCTATATAACATCACGCTACGACCCATGGGAGTCGTGCAGTATAATCATAAACGCGGGTGAAACCGCGGGCACATTTAGTACATAATAAACCTAATCTTAATGTTGTTTTACGACTACAGACAGCACTTGTAGGAGAATACAAAATAAATAACTTCGATGCCCACTAACGATATGAACTTTACGACGTGTTTCTGTGAGGCTGACTGTTATCTGACTCCAGCGACTAGCTTGGTGTAGGTTAGGAGTTAAGATGATATTTTAATTAATATTGCTTATGTGCTTATAACTAACCGATTATGGTAGACGATGCAAGTTTGTTGAAATGTCGGAAAATGAATAATAAATCATAATATATCTATAATTTAACATTGGCCTTAAAATAAATTTATACTAATATAATAAAGAGGAAAGTTTTGATTTTTGTATGTTTGTTCTTTTGTGATCTTATTCAAAAACGAAACAAGCAATTTTAAAAATTCTTGCTCCAATAGGTAGTTATATGATCACATTTATCACCGAGTAACATAGACTAACATTTTATTTAAAAAATTACGGTTACAACTTATACCTAACCTAACCTTAAGTACCTACTTTTATACGAGCGGAGACACAGGTAAAAGCTAGTTAAACATATTTTAATTAATATGGCTAATATGGATTAAGAAGGATAATGCAATTTCGTTGAAACGTCAGGAAATAAATAGGTACCTTTGAGAGCCATGTTAAATGTACTGTAACAGTACAACTGGGTTGGATGTGAAGACGCTAAGGCCACACAAACTCGGAAGAACTGGTTGTGAACCATACACATCTTTTCTAATATGAATATCAAAACTATAACAGACGGCACTGCCGGGAATGCAGTAAAAAAAATAACCACCAGCTGACACTATCAATGTGCAATTATTGCTAGCAATGTGCAAATTATTAGTACTAATATCAAGCCTAACCCTTTAACGGAACTAAAAGCATATGATCGGCATTGCTTCATGCCAATAGTACAACAGCATTGGACCCACAATACAAGTTCAATGCCAGACACATTAGATTACCGTCCTTCAATTTGTCTGTCATATGACGAAATTCAATTCAATCTCCAACTACATTTGTTTGGAACAAACACAATAACAACGACAGGAAATTATTTCAAATTAGTCTATTCTTTTGTTGTTTCTGTAATATTAGAGAAGTAGGTACCCACTCAAGGTATGTGTTTGAAGATAACAATTTCCGCTCCTCGTATAAACCCTACGTCCGCGTCCGTCGTGGAGAACTAAACAAACATTAAACTACCCACTTAATGTGCATCCCGATTTGGTGCACATTTTGAATCAGTTATTCTGTACGGTGATCGAACCCGCAACAAGACGCGGAATATAATATAAAGTAGAGATTCAGTATTTCGTATTCGTTATTACAATTCCACTATGTTTAAGAGTTGGTACAAACTTACACTTGTACATTATGGACCCTGTTTGGGTACAGCAATTTATATTAACATATTACACAAGTTACAAACTATTTTGAAAACACCAAAGATATTTTATAAACACAATATTTATAATTCACTTTACATACATATGTATATAGATTCACGCCTGTTTCCCAAAGAGGTAGGTAGAGACGACGGATTTCCATTTGCTACGATCCTTCACTTTAAATTCAATGAAAATATACTACTACTTTAAACTTAGATTTATTGAGACTAGCATTATTTTAATGGTAGGCAGATACAGCAGTACCTACTTGGCAGCCGCGTATGTATGTTAAATTCTGAAGTCGGTTAAATAGTTACAGATTTTTTATCAGGCATTTCATAGGAGCAACATAAGTAAGAATTTTTGTACAGTAAAAATTAAAATTGTATAGGCTCGTCCTGAATTACACGGAATCCAAACACAGCTGCAGTAAAGCGTAGACGTAGTATTTCGCTATTCCTTTGCGATATACAGTTGTGACCTCGATACAGGAATCCAATATCATTTTAACAATTCATAGTTTTCATCCAATGTCATTGTACACAAACGTGTTTAACAAACGACTTTGTTTACCCCGAACATTGTATTTGAAAAGCTTTTAAGCTTAAAAGCTTTATTTTAAAAATACAATGTTCGAAAATCGTGCAATATGGCATATTCGCACTTCAGTAAACTAGGAATTACGAGTTACAATTCTATTCGCATGTCCATATAATGTTACAATAGCCAGAAATACGAGCTCAGAATTAGTCAATTAATCCAAAAACGTCTGTCTTAATAATTGTATTTGCTCGTTACTCACGCCTATGTTTAAATTGCGTTTGCATTTTGGACGTGAATATAAAGTCTAACTGAGTTATTTCTCTACAGTGTGATAAGTACTAAGTGTCGTTTTTGAACGAATGTGTCAAATCTAAAGACCGTACTCGTTATAAATTAACTATCGAATAATTTGACTTCATCAACATCAATATGTAATCATTGCATGATAGAATTTGGAAAAGTCAGGCGCGGCGGCGAGCCATATTTTCCCAGGTACTACTTGAAACGAAACTCCTTTAACAACGAAATTGCTTTGAACGCTGTTGTCATAATTCTCCTAAGCTTTATAAACATACAACGTAATGTAAGCATTAGAAGTGTTTATATGAAATAATAGTCAAGCATAGGATGCCTTTGTGATACTAATAAATAAGAAAAGTTATGAGAATTCTATAAGAGGTTTTATACAATAATACGTTGTAAATATAACATCGAAGCACTATACTTGGTCGACTCTATATCCCCTTATCTTCTGAAGAGTTCGGGTCTGTACAGTCCTTGCTAGACAGGCAAAATCCAATAGTATTTTGCCTGACTAGAATAATCAGGTATAGTCACGATAATACGTTTGGTAAATCTGTACAGTCACGTTTTGCGGTACTGGTCCATTGATGATGAAAATACAAACGTCCATACACAACAAACGAAGCAAACATACACACATGAATTTACCTTCGTTTCCCTAAGGAGAAGTAGAGCTCCACTATATTTTATTTCCTACTAACCCAACAAATCATTTTCTTTTTTTGCTCACATCACATTTTTCATTCTCGCACATCAGTTAAATAAACCTGAACTTCCCTCACAACTTAAAATAGTGTATTCTTATTATGCTATTAGCCTTAAACGTTTAAATTACGTAATGCTAAATAAAAGTCTACCAAGTAATGCTTTAACCGTTAGGCTCGTACCGCCTTTGTATAATTTTTTTGCAACGGTCAAGGACCTTCACGGCAACATCCCACAACAGATTCTTGTAATAGCGATCTCGGTGCGATATATTAATATAACACTAAAAATTGAGGCCACGCATAAGAATCCAATTCATTTTCTCGTCATACAAATAAAACTCTTCGTTCATTTTTAGATAAATTTGAACCTCACTAGGGTCCAACTATCACTGCCATCGTCAAGACTTACGCATGTATATATCCGCAGCGGTAGACAGAAGTAAAACACACCTCAATATCGCAAACTATGTTTTAGAAGGTACCTTAGCCTATTGTCAAATATCGGATCGTTTTAAATGTTTAGATACTTAATACTTTCCTAACAAAAATTTGTACCCTTCACACCTGGCACCTCGTGCTCGACAGCAAACATGAGCACAACGCTCTCACAGCACCACAAATAGTTTAAAATTAATAAAATATAATTTACGTATACATTTAACAGTAGCACTCGCTCCAGTGCTCATTCAGATCAGTACTCGCGTACACAGACTATGATCATCAATAATTATTAAAATAATTGATTATAGTTTGTGTACGCGAGTAGTGGTGTTAAGTCGGTAGCATGGTATTTGCAGTTCGTAGAAATAGTTACTGTTTATCATTGACAAATCGATAGATAAATGTGTGGTATGTGTATCTATATATTTGTATATTCACATATAGAAATATAGTGTGTAACATTAAGCTGTGGTTAAATTGTAAGGTTATGTGGATAAAGGAAATTTTCATTTTTTTTTTTAGAATTGTAAAAGTATGGACCTAAGAAAACCCATACATCAAATTTCTTATTAGAAGGATGAACTCATTTGAATCAACAGGCAATGACTAGAGAGTGCTGAAGACATGTCCGAATTTGTCCAAAAAAGTCAGAGTAAAATGTATAAAGAAAAAAATAAAAAAGTTAAGAAAAATTTACGGAAAAGGTATTGGCAAACTGCGTGTTGGAAGTTTTAAGATATTATATTTCTTTGAGTCTTACAAAAACAGGCACTTTCGTAACATAACCTATTAAAAGTATGAAATAAGTATACTAAAACTGTATGATGTGTTTTGAGTTGTATATCTTCAATAATGGTATGAGGCAGTTTAGAGGCGTCTATGTCATGTTATGCGCTGTTACCTGCGCGAAACACCGACTACAACTTATCTGCCCGAAAGACCTAATTTAATTTATCTGCTCGAATAACCAAAACAAACCTTTCCCAACTCATTTAAATATAAACACAATAAATACAAATTAACTAAGAAAACTTAAGATACATTTCGTGTTCAGAAAACTACTTACCTTTAATCTATACTCCTGTTAAACAAATGTCCTAAAATTTCTATCTTTGTGCATACATAGATTTAAATTCCTATCAAGCTGGTTCTGCAAAAAGCATTCCAAATACCACCATAAATCAAGTCACTAGATCGCACATAATAACATACCTAGTCATCACGAAACCATAGTGAAAGCATTTTTAGAAATCACCAAACACCAGTTTCTGTATATTTCTAATTTATTTATAATCTATGTATGTTTACATATAGAGAAATTGCACAACTTTTAATCATCATTATTACTTTTTAAATAACAGAAAGTTCGCGTCCTAGCCCTAATAATAATAGTTAGACATTGTCAAATACTTTTAGGATAATTTTAAAGTAATTTCTATCTCACGGTTAAACAAGCATAATTTCAAGACAAATAATCGATTAGACATGGTGCAGATCTGAATAAAATGTAATAGAAAATACGAAACAACACAACCTAATGTTATTTACCTTGAACAGAGACTATCGATAAACAAACAAACAAAAAAAACAACAAAAACCATAAACTACACTAGGACAATGGCACTTTTATCAAGCATAAGCTAAAAATACACATACCTAATTCTTATCACTTTTAAAAAAGGAATGTACGCGCACTCGACACGGTTCACTACGTGTTTTTTTATTTTACTTTTTAAAATTTAAATTCCGCGCTCGGAGTCTTGCAGTGGCGCGCACCGGCCGCGGCTCGCCAAGTCGGCCGACTGACGCTAGCAACTTCCTTCAGTTACACACGGACGGTGCCGAATGACGGGCCGCACACTGTGGGCGTCTTGTTGGATCACACATAAATCACACCACGAGTGGACAAAGACAAGCGGTCTAGTATTTGAGTGGACGTCCATTCTGGTTTGTTACGTTACGACAAGCCTCTTAATTATACTTCAAACCAGTAATACTTGTGATGCATACATTTTGTTACATGCGTGCATACGTCGACGTCGACGAGCGTATCAACCTTTTGGATGAAGAAAGTTGGTTAAGACTAGCTTAAACGATAAAATTCGCTAAGAAGTTCAGCAAAATACTACAATAGATAAAATATAAACCGGAAAAATCTTGACGTTTTTGCCAAAGACAGCTATAAATCCAATGCATTCTACGAGCGTTGGAAAGTAACGAAACCTTTACAATAAAAACAAGATGTATAAAAGAAGGCGGCATAGTTACTCTTGAATTAGATTTTGTACGCTGTAACCGCAAGATAAGACTAATTTCTCATTAGACAGATTACTAATTATATGCTCGTAATGTGCTGCTCTAAATCTAATTCTAATAAGTCTTTACTCATTGGAATAATCGGCTTTTTGCAATATATTCGTTTAGGTCTTTTTTGCCTTTACATGATCCATATCGCTATAAAATTTATTAAAATTTATTAATTTAAACACATTTAAAAGAAATATTTAATATTTAATTGCCAATGTGTATCATATCATACGCGTAAACGTAAGACAATGTTAACTCTACGCGCTTGAACAGTACCGGGTCACGGTAATGTTATTTAACAGTATTCTATCTTCATACAAACGGTCGGAACGCGAGTCATACCTACGCGCCTCGAGGTTGCTATGCACTCACTACGCAACCAGTCGCGAATGCGCCGCAGTGCTGAACGCTGGAGCGCTGAAGCGGTGTGATGGTTTTGTAAGCAGTAAGCATGCGAATTGTTAATATTTGATTGAAATAAGTACAAGTACTTACATAATAATTATGGCAAGTGCAATTGAAAAACAAAAGTATTTTTATTAAAGTTTTATCCGAATACGGATTCTTTTTTTTTACAATAAAATTTAACAATAAAGCTTTTCGTAAGTCACAGTCGAGACCCAAAAAATTTTAGTCTCAAAAATGTTTGTTGTTTATTATTAAATCTAATAATATTAATAAAAAAACATACATGATTTTTATTAAACACTACCTTTTATTTCATTCACAACAAATTTAATTTTTTTTAATAGAACTTATAATATTTACAATCACTAAACTAGAAGAAACTCAAGTAGGTAGATGAAATTAAAATACTGTAGGTGGGCAGCCCTCTTGCGCGTTAACGGACCGTGCGGCTGTAGGTAATTATTTCAAGGACAGAGCCGAGTTACAATACTGTGACCGTAACATTACCGTGACCGTGTAGTAGCAAAAACGAGGCATCTGTACCACGTAACACATACAAATTGACAGGAAAGTGCGCTCGCACGCACGGAAAACAATCAAACATCCTTGTTATATTAGTGGGCCGGAGGAAAACCGATTAGATTGATTACATTGTGTATCAGAAGAGCTAACTAAATTTAATTGGATTTAATAACGCAAACTCAGCTTCAGCTTTACAAAGTAGCTACAAGTAATATTCTACGCCCACGCGGTTCAGCGTTTCGTGTTTGGCCGCAGTCACAGATTTCAATTGCAATTCCTTTGAAACAAATAGACGTACCGTTATAATAATTTTTCATTATATCCGGCAACATTGATAAAGCCACCGCTCGATGAGGACTGTATGTTTTTACGTAAAATCTTCTAAAATTAATTTTATAATAGATTGTGTCAGATAGTCGGTAATCTCTACGTGGAAAATTAGATCTCTAGAGTAAACAACTCATAACGAACGGAAACATTTGAAGTCGACTAACCTTCCCTGTTGATCTAACATCCATCAGTTGACTATTTGATCGCCAAACTATTCTGCCAAGTGATGGGATAGTCGATTGATGCTTTGCAATTTGAACTCGGACAAGCAAGATTACCTACCGCGACTTTAATAAATGAAGAGATATCGACAGACAGATTATCTGCTTGAAATCATCATTAATCGCAAGTCTCCCAAACACACATGTCGAGGAAAACTACTGCAATTTTCAAGACGAAAGAAAGCGTAAATAAAAAAAGCAACCTTAGCAATAGTGGTTTCTTAGGATTGTTGGACAAGTTATAAAGATTAATTAATTATTAACACGAAGCACTAAATGAGACGTAACGCATTGAATATTGAAACTAACATGTCTAACATGTCTAACATTTCAGACATGTAGGTATAAGTTTTCATGATTCTAATATATTGTTACATGCTGGGTTCGAGGGATAAGAATGTAAACAATATTCCCGACTAAAACACGTTTTATTCTAACACACAAATACAAAACACAACACACACTATACTACACTTTTCCACTATAACTAGCTTTAAACTCTGTAGTATTTTCGCTTCCGTTCGCTTCGATGTATACTTGACCGCTTACGATTGTAAACTGACTCGGCAAGCGCTGGTCTTCTTACCCTTTTATACGCGGTTAAAGCGTTTCTGGAGATTTCTAGAAACGCCATACGCGGTATGTAAACAGTACGAAAATTTGAGAATGTACCAGCGTTCTCTCTACTCTTCGCGTATCGATAAGCTGTAATAAATTATTAGACGAAATTGCCTAGTCTTCCCCACAGTGCCGATAGATGGCACTGGCTGTAACAATATTAACGGTCAATCAGTGTTTAGGTTAAAGGTTGAATATTTGTTTTATCGACAAACAAAAATTAATCGTAGGTATATTTGAAGATTGTATTACATCGATTATAAATTTTAACCGTTAAGTCTGCCAAACAGAACCCTTGTCAGGAATACTTATTACCAAACCAAATATTTTTTGCGAAAATGTCATTGATAATTTATCCATGATCGCCCTCGAAGGCTGATGGTTAAGTAATTACCCTCGCTAAATCCATAAACCATAAATTAAGCCTAATGACTTGTAAAACAAATACATTAACGTGGAAGATGTCGTGGAGTGTCGTTTCATAATACACTATAATTCGTTGGGACCTTGCGCGGTAACTCCAATGTTTGATATTGCGCAAAAGCCCGCGCATTTTAGCATATACTCGATATTTACTCTACGACTTAGAACTTTTGTTTACCCTCCGGCGTCGAATAAACGTGACATTGGCATTTGCCTACCTACCTATGTTATAAGAAATGGCTTAAGCTGAACGTACACCGAAACTATCACGTACTGCATCAGTGGTGATTAGGCATTACATTTAGTGGTTTTTGCGAACCCACATACGAGACAATGGAACATATTTATCGGTATGCCTTCCACTTTGGTCTGGTAAGTTTTAATAGGTCCGGTTAGTAGGTACTCGGTCAAAATAGATTACATGGCAGGGAAGGCATTTAATCATTTGTTTGCCGTTTATGCTTTCTCGTAGCATATATTCAACGCTGAATGTTTTGTACCTACCTATCGACCCTTTATCCTCTAGCTACGGCAAACCGAGGCCATCAATTAATTGGCAAATCTATTAGAGTAACACGGGCACACGCTAAGGTAGATTAAAAAACCATCGAATTGACTTGGTAGAACATTAATCACCGAGTGAAACCGTTATCGGACACAAGTTGATCAAAACTGCTTGTCTGCGTTACGCTTTATAGAGAGGGGTCATTCACGTGTAAGTTTAAAGAATTGATACATTGCATAATTTTCAGCTATCATTATAATCCGTGCTAATAAAATATGAAAGCACTTGTCTGTTGTTAAGTCGTAGCGGCTAAACAGCTTCATTGATTTTAATGGACTCTGGGATACAGATAGCCAAGTGTAGGATATTATAGACCTGAAAGCAGGTAGCAGTAAAATGGACTACGGTGATTTCAGAGGCATGGGAAAATGTTAAGCCTGATGCTTTAATTTCTCATTCATCATCTTCAAATTTAGTTCAACATACTTTTAGCAGACAGTAGTTTCTCTCTCTTCAGTAAAATATAGCTGGCGTTGTGTAGGTGTAATATTTCTTTGTCTACCGCATCGCTTTAATATTAAATGGAATACGACCTAGACAGAAATTAATTACATAATTGACATACTAGTTTTTGTACCTACTATCTGAAGGTATTAAACTAAAAGCTGACTGACAGATAGTGGTATCTATTACAAGTCTTACGTAATAGTAATCAACAAAATGGATTGACTGTGGATGGCAGCACTTTTTATAACTTCAGTAGCACGAAAAATTGCTTAATCTGATTATATATTACGTCGTAACGTAACTATAGTAGCACAAGTGGAAGAGCCCGCTTTACGTTTTTTATGGAGACGATATGATTAAGCCGTCTCACCCGGAGAACTACCACACTCTTACAGGATTTCCTGCAGCAGTTAGCAGAATGTGCGTTTAGCGTAAGAGTAGTAACAATGTATGATATTCTTGGTGCGGGATTTGGTTGTTAAAGATATAAAAAAATTATGTGAAAAATGTGACTACATTTTTCGCTCGATAAGTAAGAGTTGCAAAGGTGTATAACAAAATAGAAGGGTAAACCTATTTACCAGCTGCAGCAGATGAACAGATTTTGCGCCCATACTGGTAATCTGGAGCGGCTGACAGAAAAACTGTACAAGATCGACAGTCAACGAACCTTACCTTACAGTTTACTAGTTTTATGAGAGTTGTCGATGCTTGAAGAAGAAAACTACTACCTGACAGAGTTCAATAGTTTGGCTTCTGGCCAAATTTACAACCTAATACCAACCTAATTGGGCTAACCCAACAAATAAATATCCACAGATGGCGCAATGGCCTAAGTAGTCACCTCGACACTACCCCACGCAGAGTATTGCAAATTTACATACCATCTAATACCTACCAATAATAGTGTGATTTACAAACAGTTGACCCAAATCTGCTATATTTTGTATCTGTCGCCGCGTCGTTTCAATGTTTAAGCTTTTGACGCCCTCACGACGACACAGGAATTCATCACAATGCGGTTAGTATTTTTAAATAATGCCAGATGATAATTACAAAACGCACGGATCATACATGCCGAAAAGTTGTGCTCTATACGTTAATAATTACGAAACAATTGAGACAGTTGGAAAGGTAAGACTTAGGCAAATATTATCTGACCAGTTCGAAGAAGTGCAGGCGACAGACCAGGTTAAAATTGCCTAAAGTCTAGAATGTAATGCAAAAGTAATATGTCAGGATCGTAGAAAGTGAGGGAAATCCATAGCCTCTACCTACATCTCTCGGATACATGCATGTCTGCATATCTACGTAGACTCATATGTATATGACATACATACATGTGTAGCAGACATATTAGTACCAAAGCTTCAGAACTTTCAAAGCACCAATCTTGGTGAATTCTATGAGCGAGCGTCATACTCGTCTTGAAGAGTAGTCATCAGTTTATTTTAAGGGGACTAGCGTAAACCCTACAGATGTGAGTATCGACTGTCAGCCTTACGCCAACGCCGCAGCATGAGGTGGATGTGACGTATGATCCTTCCTTCCTTGCTGAGAATTTACATATATGTCTGTATTTCTTAGAAGGCGTACGCAGAAGTATAGTACACCCACAATTTGCCAGACGTGTTTAAGGTCAACATCAACATCCCATGTAATAGGCATCGAGCTTATAACAGCCTACAAAACAACGACTAGGTACATATTCAAGCTCCGTATTGCAACTGTGAAATTCCTGACAGAAAAGCCCATTATTCCTGCCAAGGATTTAACTGGAAATATTAAATTAGTAGTACTGCTTCTTTTATCCGCTTTACTGTATGCCAAATCTAGATAGTTGTATATGTATTCTGACCCTGCTGTGAACAGGTGTCAATTTAAGCAAGTATATAAATATTAAACTGAACGAGTTTTAATAAAATATATTTGCTATTACATAAAATAATTTCTTTTCCTCCGCTGCTACGTCATTCAAGGTAACATGACGTGGCTATGATAAGGTGCGCAGTCGTACGCTTACGTAGCTGCCAAGATCATTTTGACCGATAGCACTGGCTAATAAGTAAAGTTCACGATTGAGGCATCTTTTTACCACCATAACGCAAGAGAGCACTATGAATTGTGTGATTGCTATAATAATTTTATTTAATAAGAAACCCTCTTTGAATATACTGCCAAAATTGGAGCACCTGCACATTGCTCCTAAATTACTGTTATGCAAAGATCTTTCCACACATCCGTACAGGTCTCTGTGTCCAACCTCAGTGTTTTTTCGGTCTATCCCGACGACATTCTTGCTGCACAATGTTAAGTTTCATAATGACGTCTTAGTCATCAGCTTAGGCATAAATGTCAAAACTGTAAACCACAAAAAGGAAGCGTAAACCATTTATGATATCATCACCTACCATATTCATAGCAGTTTTCGTTTATATACATACATGTAACCACAAATATACCCATTTTATCACAAGTCAATTTCCATTTGGCGTCGAGTGATGACTAAAATACTGAAAATTTGCGTGGATACGAGCATTTAGCCGCGTACACAGCAGGAATAACTCTTAGGCAGCAGGGACATGTCTTAAGTTTGTTCGGGCGTACGTTGCTTCTATCGTCCAACTTGTGGCCCGTTCGCCTAGTGCTGACTTGACTATTGGTCAATGACCCAGGGACACCAAACTTACGAATACGCCTAGTGTTTGAAGAATTAGCGTCAAGCGTCAGATACAAATGTATGAAGCAATGCGACGCGTACGAATTTGTTGAGAGCGAATACTTTGTAGCCCCCGTGTCAGATTAGTAAAGTGTTCTGCACTTCAAACAACACAAAGCAAATATTTGATTACATATTTTATTAACTAATGAATAGCACCTTCAAAGATACGCAAATGATTTTAGTTAAGACACAATCGAATATATTAATTATTAGCTTTGACCGACGACCACATGGAATTAAAGACTTTGTAATAAAATTCGGAAACCTGGATTACTATTCGCTTTATGTCGGTACTCGGTACGAAAAGTGAGATTTACTCAAACTAGAGCAACCGCACTGAGGAGAACTGCCAATCTGTAGAAGCAGCCAGACTACTCTGTGATGAGTTCTTGGGATGAAAAGAGTTTTCAAACACATTACGGAGGCACCAAGCATTTTAAACACACTTTCTTAAAAACGTCATTGTTGCAAGCATACATAGCAGCACGGTTACGGCGGCTACGATAAACGCGTATTATCATGCCAGGTAGGCTTGATATCTAGCTTAATTGTATAAAAAAACATCCATTGAGTAATTCGCAGGCTTTTGCTTTTTTGTTTTTTAAACTTCGGTTAGCCGACCTGAAAGACATTTAACGCAATTTAAGCAGAAACTCCAAGGTTGAATTTCTATTACCAATTGGGTAACATTGATCTTGACTGCAGATAAAACAATTGTCTACATTTTTACTACTTTATTATGATAAGAACAGTTTTTATTGTACAACAACTGAATTCAGTTAGTTTATATTCTTTCACGATGCAACGAATTGGCGAATTTTTACGGATTTAAATGTTCACCTGCTCATGATAAGGTAAAATGAATTTATCTTAGAAAATAGCACCCAGAAATCGAAGCTGCGGTTAAAGTATCCTACTTACTATAAAATTTAATGGGCACACACAAATTACCTACCTAAAGTAAGTGAAAGTAAAGTGTGCTCTCTTTTAGCAGTATAGTTAGATAAAGGGAATTTGGCGCAAATTCGTAATGAGTAATTACTCGTGATCTGAATTTGGGGACAATGTTCTCATGTATAGATTAACATGGACATAGTTCTAAGTCTTCAATACAAATAAATAAAATTGAAGTGTTTGTTTGTAATATCAAAATAACAGCTTTTTACTAAATGCATATGAAAGTATATACGATACTTTTAACAAAAATCATTTTTATAGTTTTTGTCTGTCTGTTTGTTGCGGCTAATCCCTAAAACGGCTGGACCGATTTTGACGGGCCTTTCACTAGCAGAAAGCAGATTTTATTAGCAGTAAATTGAGGTACTTTTAGTTTAAAAAATTATATTTTTTTTGTTAAATTCCACGCGTACGCAGTTGCGGGTAACAGCTAGTTAATAAATAATGCTGAGAACTATACAAAACTTCGAGAGAAACAAAACAAAATAAACCACAAAGAATTTGTTTAATTTCATTTGAAACATTTATGTTAACGTAAGAGGTATATAATTACACTATTACACTACGTGGGTATATCGTATCTACACAAAACATTGTGGTAAAGCCCGACATTTATTTACTTTACAACAAATTTATTTTCCACTAATCCAGACGATTCTAATAAACACGTGAAACTGTATACATACAAAGATAATAATCAGACATGATATTTAGAAAAATCGCTTCATAATATTACTAGCTTTTGTCCGCGACTACACTCGCGTAAAAGTAGGTTTGGTAATGTTAGAAAAAGTATTTTTTTAAATAAAATATAGCCTATGTTACTCGGTGATAATATAGCTTTCTAATGGTGAAAGAATTTTTTAAATCAGTTGAGTCGTTTTTGATTTAAATGATTACAAACAAACAAACAAAACATAAAATTATTCCACTTTATAATATTAGTATAGATATCAGAACATATAGCATTACGCATTTACATCACCGAAGATTGGGCAGGTATGTATCAAACCATTGTCTAGATACGATTATATTCGGCGTAACAGGTAGAGAGATCCTATCGCTGCAAGCTACATTTTGAACTTTCCCTACTACTAAGAATTTCCGGAGAGTATGTATGTATCTTATGTGGGGGCCAGTCAGTGCAGACCGGCGACACTTCGACCCAGTGGGATCATTTGTGTCGACACTCTCCCAATAACGACTGCCATAGATGTTCATGGCAGCCGGGACCGACGGCTTAACGTGCTCTCCGAGGCACGAAGCAGGCGATAATTGTCAACCAATACGCATATAATTTCGAAAAGTCATATAACTTTCGAAAGTCAGAGGTGCGCGACGTGGGTTTGAACCCGAGATCCTCTGCATTGCAGTCTGTTGGTCTCCCCACTGAGCTATCGCTGCTTCCGGAGAGTAACACGCGTAAACACTTTGCTCAGGTTATCGCGAATGCTGCTATTAATCGATAACGGATACTTACGTCAATGTATCAACACAAATAAACTATTATTCGAGAAAACAGTATCATAGTCAATTTTGTTTACTATTTTAATAAGGCATGTCCATACTATTTATATATATAAAACTTCCGTTACTGAGTGACTGACAGACAACGCAACGCCGAAACTACTGAACGCAAGAAGCTGAAATTTGGCATGTATGTTCCTTGGAGAGTGTAGGGGAGCACTAAGAGAGGATTTTTGGAAATTCCACCCCGAAGGGGGTGAAAGGGGTGAAACCCGATATTCACACGGGAACGGGACTTACGCGGGTGAAAACGCGCGAAAACTACTAGTAATAGTATATAGTAAGAAACAAAAATATATAAATCTAAATGGTAAAATTACGAATTATTCACGCTACTCTCTTGAAGGCATCAAGACAGGTTTGGCGGGCTATAATGTATTCAATTTAATCATGAAACGTAGATTAAAGTTAATGCTAGGTTTACTCCTGAACTTGAACATTATTTTAAAGATCTCTTGCAATAATTTCTGGGTCGCTGGGATCTTTGGTGCGACCACTTAAACCACTACGCCAGCCGTGCAGTCAAACTACTATAACACAATTATAACACTACTTTAAAAAAATGTAGGTGAACGAACGTAACGTCGCACGTCAGTTAAATTTAAACATGTGCCGGCTTCCATTCCATTTTTAGACGAAATCAAATCATTAAATTAGTTTATGAATTAATTTTATTAAACATTAACTTTTAATGTTAATTGTTATCAGTGATGTGAATAGTTGTATTACATTAAAGGGAACAGTAACCGCCTATTATTAGGCCATAGGCTTGTTTGCAAAAACATTATTTAAATGAAATGTCACTGTTTAGTGACATTTGATTTAAATAATGTTTTTGCATTCAATTACATGACATAGCTCGATAATAATGATATTTTGACATCGAATATCATAATGAAGACTATTGTTATATGATATAATAGGCATAATCATATTAAACAAACCGTTTAAAGTACTTCAGAATTATACAAAACTAGGCATGTATATGCACGTGGGAAGTTATTAGTCTGTGTATATCTTAGTCAATGTAATAGAAACAGATACAAATAGCTTACACGACGCCAGTTATAGTGTGAGAGATTTGAGACCTTCTCTTTTAGAAAAAGACTACTCTTGGACTAAGAATAATTCCTGCATCGCAGGGGACTTTACAAACATCGTATCATCGAACAACGGACACAAAGAACATCCAGACTCGGAACAACCATTCACAAATCAAGTTTAATCTAACTAATGCATTCATTAACTTACATTTATATACACCTACATATATGACGGGAAGATGAAGTACAATAGATCTACATATTTCTTCAACTAGATTTTAGGCACCACGTGGCAAGCCTATTCTTATTATCAGACCTTTTTAGAAAATTTGAGACTCCCAATAAAATTATTGTGTGGTGCCATAATCAGAACCTAGTATCTAACGATTGACCGAAGACACAAACAAATGCCACGCGACCATACGGCATCTCTGCGCTCTGTGGCTAATATTGTCCCCTCCACATCGTCTAGAAATATTTTATAATAGGATCTGCGTATAATACCTAAACGAGTATAAACCTGCTTTCTAGAAATATCGAAAGCCTCCGCATGTACTCCTACTTTCCAAAGTTCCAATCACAACTTTAGTACATTAGTCCTACATTATACCTCACCGCAAGCAATGATTAAAGCAGTCTTTCTTAAAATCTGAACAAATCAATTACGATAAAATTAAACAAGTCTTGTTGCTTAAATATTATGACATTTCTCCTAGATACAAAGCCTCGCTACGCACAAAACGCAGTCATCGCAATAAGATTATTAGCAATTATAATGATACTTACTTATATCACTAAATTCTACTAAAACAGTGCAATTTGGTTTTACGTATTATACAATAGTAGGTCAGTTGCCTTTGTTTGATATTTCACTTTATGTTATACACAATAGCAAAATACATTCATAAGAAACCTTATACTGATCGCAGCAACAAAATTTGCCTTAAAATAAATCCACAATGAATGTTTTAAATATGGCAATGATAAAAAATGGAGGGCGACTGTGGGCGCATCTCACTTTTTCTCTCGCGCGCCTGCACTCTAATAGCACTTACGTCACAACTAAGTACACGCGTCATTACTCATTAGGCAACTCCTAACTTACTACTTACCTAAGCCACCAGATTTAAAAGTAGTTTTAAAAAAAATTACCTATTTCAAATCTTAGATAACGTGGCTTATAGATTCCTACCAACACCGATTCCTACCAAGGATGCTTCGCGAGGCTATTGAAATCAAAAAACATCCTAATTTTAATAGAGAAAATGGTTGGAATGTACCACCAGCTTGGGATCCAGTAATACAAATAGTCAAACCCAAGAAGAAGCAAACCACAGCTAGATTTCATGATACTTTGAGCTCATTCTGCGTAAATAGAAACAGCTATGATTAAATTATGTTCGGGTACTTTGAAATAACTACACTGGAGCATTGAGACAACTACCATCTTAGTCTCCCCCTGACCATGGCTGCTGAAAAGCAACCGAAACGTCGGGAATGTGTAAACTATTAAATCTAAATAGTTTTAATAGTTTAAATAATAATTTTATTAGTTTAAAAATTAGTACAGTTTAATAGTAGTAGTAGTGTAACAGTTTTCAAAATTATGTAATAAAGTGTCAAATTAACAACGCGATAAAAACCGTATATAGTAGTTTAATTTCAATGAATAATATTCGCGTAAACAGAAGACAATATTATGTGGCTTATAGATGACAAAAAATCAAGATATATTAAGACTAATACCCAATTGGCGTATTGAGTTATATTATAATACTCGGTGAATGTGAATGCGATGACTCAATGAAACTTGAATGTAATAGAATTGTGAGACAATATGTACCTGGCGCCTGGTAAATAATTGTCGTAGCCATAATATAACACGTAGGTATTATGAGAAAATATGTAAAACACGATATGTGCATTGTGCACGGTCATAACAACTAATACAAACAAATTCTTAACATCCATTATGCTTTATTTAATAATAATGTCCACCAGACCCAATATCGGTCGGTCCCAGCGGCCGATTTTAATGAAGACTAGCCATCAATACTAAAGAAATTATAGTGCACAAATGTGTGTGCACTCTCTATTCCCTCGCTAAAATAGTCCAATGGACCAGCAATCCTACACCACCGGAGAGAGATCAGGCGCAGAACCAACGGCTTTACTTGCTTGCCGAGACATGTGAATATGCAACACCGCCAAGTTCTAAGGCTATGGTTTCTTGGTTAAATAGAAATTATTCCAAGCCTCTGGGTAATTAGTAAGCAGTTACCGAATCCTACGTGAAAGAAACGTAGGAGAAGAAAAGGAAGGCAGGGTCGTGGGGGTGATTGGGTCTTCGTCCGTTTGGTGCGGCCTTTACTCGTTTGTGAATCAGAGATACGAACATTAAAACCCAAAACAACAATCTAATAAGAGACCTGTTGCCTGACTCGATCTTGTTTTTATTGCATTGTCACTTGTCAGTGTACTTAAATAGCTGATATCACGATAAATATATTAACTATACATTGCTTAAATAGTGTAATTTTATCAAATATTCTTTTTAAAACTCGGTTAAGTACAAAATACCTGTTTATAAGACAAATTAGAGTTATTAGCTATGCGAGTATATATGTGTAAAACGCACAGACGGTCTAAGTATACGGTATTTGCAATGGCGACCACTTAAACCCATCAATATATCAATCAAGGCACACAAATACTAGGAAATGGAACATTGCCATCACTATTCAAGACATAGATGGAAATTAACAAGCCCGATCCAATTTAATGAGACGATCAATATGCTAACGATGAATGAATCGTAATTTGATAGACGACTGCAAATGGCAAATGCAAAATTGAATCAATTGAATGCATTCTAAGGTCTGCATAGCTAGTCGAACCGGCCGGGGCGTGATCATTTTAACAAATAAGAAGATGGGCTTGGAAAACGAGACAAGAAAGCTAGTACGGGGAACGTATCGCAAGTTTGCAACCTTGAAGAAATCTCTTGCGACCTAGATAATGTTTGGCCTAGTGAGAGATATCAAGTCATTGAACTTGAATCGCGATTACTTTGGCACACTTGTTGTGAAAGAATAGCCGAATAAAAAAAGGGAAAGTGTTGCTACTTTCCTTTTCCTTTACTCTTCAACATTAGAATTACTTCCTTTTATTATTGGACAATATATACCCAGAATAAGGTAATTACGCTGTCAATCGCATTGATTTATTAGCATAATTGATGCAATTTATAATTTTTATTACTTATAATTTAAAGGTCATTTGTTATTGAATAAAAACTGCATCAGCCTTGTAAAATACATGCTGGCTGCTCAATTAGCGTCTCGTATCCACTGCTTCAATGGTAAAGAAAAACATTGAGAGGAAATTTCTGGTAATATTTTGTTCAAAAGTGTGTGAAATCTATTAAAGCATATTTGATTAATTCTAAGATTCCGCTGATAACCATATAGAGGTTCATATACATTCACCTAGATGTAGTATAGGTAAGTTAATTTAGGCTTTGTTAGTGCTCTACGCTAGCTGATTCTTCAGGGTTATTCGACAATGATAATATGAGGTGCACATTCTAATCACGCGCAGGTAATACTTACCAACATTATTGATGTACATTATTACGCAAAATATAAAGTTCTTACATTAATATTCTCGAGTACAAAAACATTAAATTAAAATGTTCGATTACAAAATTGTTACAATGGATTTCATTTTCAAAAGATATGACTGGACCCTCTCTGGGTAATTTGGTTACACGCTTGCGAAAACCGCATCGAGTTTTAAACAGTTTTGAGGTCGAGCCAAAATAGGTTGACTGCACGAATGGCGTAGTGGTTTAAGTGGTCGCCTCACCACTGCCACTACGCCAAGTGTTGTGGGTTCGAATCCCACACGGGAAAAAGAATTGTGTGCTCTAAAAATGGTTGTTCCGAGTCTGAGTGTTCTTTGTGTCTGTTGTTTGAATGTTTGTTAAGTCCTCCGCGACACAGGGCTTATTCCTATTGCAAAAGTTGTGTTTTAAAAAAAAGGTTGTATGATTTTACTCTTCGAAATATTTTTATTTGGCTAGTAAAACACCGTATAGTATGGTGCGTTGTATACAATCTCTCGTGGACCGGATCTAGAATTCAGGTTGCGAATCAAACCTTCGCGGATGTCACTCAAACTGTAAGTAGGCGGATCGTAGAAAACATAACAAAAACAAATACTTATGGGGACTAGGGATAAATGTGTGGTAAACAAATATCTCTAATAAATTGTTAGTAATTATAATTCCTTAATTCAAAGCTACAAAATATAACAATAGCGAAAATTCTGAAGTTTATCCAAATGCGTCAGTAAGTATGTAATGTTTTTCGGAACTGTTTATTGATTCTTTTGGCACGCTCTGTAGTTACAACGACATAATCGATTTTAATTCAAGGGATTTTAGTAACTTACGTAATATGTTCTCTGTTAGCAGCATTTTTTGCTGCGACAGAGGGCTTGACCAATTCTTTTTTAATTTTGGCATTAGACTGGTGGCGGTTAATGTGTTTAATGGGCAGGGTTATGTTTCTTAATCATTGAAGGAGCAAGAAAACGAAAAGGAGACTCGCAGGACTACATTAATTGTTTCTTAACGACACCCAAACCGCTCAACAGATTTTAATATCACTATCTATACTAATATTATAAAGCTGAAGAGTGAGTTTGTTTGTTTGGTTATTTGTACGACCCACGGGGTCGGCACAGCAACTATAAATGCGGGTGAAACCATGGGCGCATCTAGTATATTATAAAACATAATCCCCCACCGCGTCTGGTTGTCTATTCGCGATAAACTCAAAACTACTAAACGGATTTTAATGCGGTATTCACCAATAGACGGAGTGATTCGTGAGGAACATTTAGGTGTATAATTTGTTAGGTTTTGTTTCCCGTGCCAGGACGGGTTGGTAGTTTATTATAATAAAGTATTTAAATTACGAGAATATTATATAGACTAGGCTTTACAAAAATGCAAAACAATATAACCCGGTTGCAGTGCTGCTTTAACTAGTGTTATAAATGTGAAAAATTTGATAAATGTTTGTATGTTTGTTACTCGACTACAAGACTCGACTGCGAAATCTATTGAAAAATTTAGATAATATTTGGCACACAGGTAGACCATGTTCACCCCAAAGAACTTTCTAACATGATATGCGTTCCCGCGAGTATCACACGGGCGAAGCTGCGAGCAGAAACCAGTATTTTATAAAACAATATTTTATTATGCAAGAGGATAAAGCTATCGCTTACAAAATAAAGCGTGTTTTTGCCATTAAAATTAGTAATTTCGGAATTAATAAAGTTTTATATATAATATGTAACGGGTATTAACGAGATCATGCATAATGTTTACCTTTTTTATGCTTGACCACCAGTCAGCTTGTGACCACCGCCGGTGTAACCTGGTCGAAACGTCAAGCATAAAAAAGGTAAACATTATGCATGATCACGTTAATACCCGTTACATAATATATATATATATATATATATATCATGCAACGCGAAAGTTTATAAGTTATTATTAAAACTTTGACATCATTAGGTATGATGTCAAAGTTTTAATAATAACTTATATACTAACCTCTATTCTTTAAACTATTTAGAGATATGACATAATGTCATGTGTGTGCATCACAAGGTAATAAATTATCTGTCAAAATGCATGCATCATAATTATACAATATTTAAAATATTACCTGCATTGTTTATTTTATAATATGCATTGTGTGAATTGTTTTATGATAAAATCTAGGAAAATAGAGCATAATTGGTTATAAAAGACGTATCAGTATTTCTTAATTATAGTATAAATTGGAACTAGAAAAATACTACTTCAAAATCTGTAAATAAAGAAATGGTACCTCGAAATTGATTGTTTTTGTAAGAGCTAATCTGTCGTAGCTCGAACTAGGTGAGTAGTCTAACTATACAGAAGCTCACAGCCAAGCCCTTAAACACTCAAACTACATCGCAACTCTCATTTGAACAAGTGGCCCTCTCGTGTTAAGCAATGGTGGACTTGAATACTTAATTGCAACTGTAGCTTGCAATATACCTAAGTAAATATTCCATAATACTAAAATATCACGCATCAAGGACTAAAAACCTAGTCAACCTTTTGACATCAGCGTTGCTTCTAAAAAACATACTCAAGCAACATAACGTAAGAATATTACTCACACGGTGAACGGAATAACCATCAAAACTCGATTATTACACAATTTGACGTATGACTTCATCTTGACATTACATTATAAAAAAAATCTGTAGCAGTTCTTTTTCTATACGGTCGGGTAGACCGCAAAATTCAATTGCGCAACCGGTTGCAAGAATAGCAGTATTGTCTCATACGACATATGTAATGACCGCGACTATGTGTGCACATTAGGATAACTGCAGGCATCGTGGGCATGTGGCACATTGCAATTTTGTACGAAGGTCACGCTAAGTAGAGCAGCGTTTTGTTGTACTGTTTAAAAACGTAAGTAATAAATGTAGTACATTAATTCTACATACATTTTATCCGCGATTTCGTTTTATAAGTAATTTATGCTTTTTCATGTTTTAAGATGGCAACAAATTTCATCAAAATTGGTGTTACAATTAAGACGAAGTTTTAACGCCATGATAGCTGTAATGTAGTGAATGCGATTCCTGTGCATAAGGTTTGGACATTTCGGGTTTGGCTATCGAAATGGACAAGGTGACATTTCAATATTCAAGAAATTTTCGGTTTTTGTACGCTGAGAAGAAGCTCGCCATCTCTTCTTGTGGGTCGAGGCGTGGGTCTACGTATGCCTATTTAACCAACAGATATTGGATTTAGATTTTTTAAACGTTTTCACCGGTTTCTGAGACGCAGATCAACACATACATTTGTTAAAAGACAGCTAAACAAACGTCAACTTGCTTTGACAGGCTGAATGAATTAGCAACAGCCAATCACAGAACATAAGTTTGACTTTAACACGACATTGATTAGCCTCTTATAACTTAGTTTATTTGTGACATGCTTTTACCCGCGGCTTTGCTCGCGTAAAAGTAGGTTAGGTTAAATTAGTTTATGTTAATCGCAATACTTTTTTTTAAATTATGCCTATAATACTCGTTTATAATATAGTTTTCTAACGGTGTAAGATTTTTTTAAATCGGTTTCGGCAAATTGTCTTTTTTCTAGTTTTTATTATTCCCAAGTCACCTGGGGTCTGCTTTTCTGGTCTACCCAGATTTGACTGGATATCAGTTTTAACACGGAGCGGCTGCCACCTGACCTCCGCAACCAGAAGGCTAACGATACCCTAAGGCTAGACCAGTGTCAGGATATTATAGGGCACTGACTTCCCAATAACGACTGCCATAGATGTTCACGACATGCCGACGGCTTAACGTGCTCTCCGAGGCACGGAGAAGACGATAATTGTCAATCAATACGCACATAATTTCGAAAAGTCATATAACTTCCGAAAGTCACGGATAGATTGGAGTCGTTGGAGCAACGGAGAGACTTTGGGTCTCTCTACGTGTTCTACCGACTCTTTCACGGAGAGTGCTCTGAAGAACTGTTTGATTTGGTACCAGCGGCCCCTTTCTATCATCGTACCACTCGACAACGAAGCAGGGTTCATCCATATCACCTGGAAGCGTTCAAATCCAGGACGGTACGCTTCCAGCGATCATTTCCCTCACGTACGTGCAAGCTCTGGAATGAACTGCCTGCTTCGGTGTTTCCCGAGCGCTATGATATGTCCTTCTTCAAACGAGGTTTAAAGAGAGTTCTTCTTTCACGGTAGGCAGCGGCTTTGCTGTGTCCTGACATTGCTGAAGTCCATGAGCAGCGGTTACCACTTTCCATCAGGTGGACCACTGGCTCGTCTGCCACTGAAGGCAATAAAAAAAAAAAAAAAAAAAGTCAGAGGTGCACGACGTAGGTTCGAACCTGAGACCCTCTGCATTGCAGTCTGTTGGTCTCCCCACTGAGCTATCGCTGTCTTTGGTTGGCTGGTTTGGTTACGGTAAGTAGAGTTTGAGTTAAATCGTTACAAAGAAACAAAATATCTTATCTTACCTCTTTATAATATTAGTATAGACTAGCATCGTTTAGTTACACTAGAAGGTTGATTTCATGTCCCCTTTTTAAGTGTTGTACTAGACCTCGTACTAATTTAGACCCTATAAGAAGACGCTATACTTTGAGCAGTGGTGAAGGTGCTCTATTACACTGCCAACTTATCAACGCTAACTTGCAGGGTCATCCTCATAATTAGTGTGATACTAGTATTGCATCAAGAAAGCAGTATGCTAATTGGCAATCTTAGTTATAAATATAGAATAACCATGACTGTTAGCTTTTCTTAATAACGTTTGATGCAACTTAATCAATGGACAATCGATGATTTATAATATGAAAGCGCAGATTACATATCTGACATTATAAAAAAAACTAATTAACGTAGTGATATTTCGAGTAGCCAATTTAAAATCATAATCTATTAGACGGTCAGACTATGATAATCCTTATGCATTCAACGTAACTATAGAATGTAATGCAATGCAACATTATAAAATTGCTTCTCGTTTATTTGTACCTATTGTGGGAAAATAGTGTCTATACTCTAACTGTCATAATATAATACAGGTAGTATTTAACTGTTCCTCAATTTTTTGCCTTTGTTCTACCAAAAATACTAATTGCACACCAACATATGCTTACTTAAATATTTTAAAAAGATCAAACTAAGTCGACGGAGCTCCGCTCCGCGGGGTCCTATTTTTGGGTGGGTTTAAGAAGAAACCTAACATAACCTAACCCTTTCGAGACAGAATGCAGTGATTTGAGGCGTATAGGTGCTCGTTATGATATATTTTACTAGGCATATTTTGTTGTGCAATTAGTATTTTTGGTGGTCATTATATTTAATCCCATATAATATTAACAATGGACGGCAAATTCTAGAAAATGATCTTATGTGAAAACTGAAATATTGATAAATGGCACAATCAAGTAATACTTAATTAGTGTCTTCTATTTTTAAACTTTGTGCATTCATAGATATAATAAAAAAGAAGGTCCACGAATTTAAAAGTGGAATATTTGGGCTTATGTAATAATATCCACATATTATTATGTAGTAAATCAGCACTTGTCTTCTTAGCCCTTCCTTAGCTTTCATAAATACATAAAGTTGGATCGCAATCGGCAGGATGGTATTATCATACCACACTTGCTACGAATATATAGATTAAATCGATACATTTACATAGATGTCATTGAAAATAATATCCGCATTTATACTTTAGCTGATTTTACCCGCAGCTGCGCTCACTTAGATCTAAAGGTTGTCAGTATAAGACATTTTTCGGTCTATAAATTATCTCTATGGATACAAAAATGCCGCAGGTTCATTGCTGCGCGTAAGAAAAAGTCCAAAGAAACAAAGACTTGCATTAATAATTATAATAAGAACGCAGCGGTTACTGTGTAATTCTTGTTCAATTCCTGGGTCGGATAAATTGTTATTTGATTCATCTGTCCAGTTGAGTGGGTGTTTGCCTCTTAAATCAACTTCAAGCGAAATATAACTTTTATATCATATGCAAAATAAAAACTATAATAAGAAAAAAATGTTAATATTATTATTGTAATAAATGAGAATGATTAGGTACATAATAAATAACACTCATTAATTAGGTTTTAGGAAAACACGTTTTCAGGGTTGTATTTACAAAAACATCCAATGTCAAGTTGAAAAATATTAAAATATACATTGGTACAAAAAATATATTTTATGAAACATCACGCCTTTTAATCGCAGCAGTTAGCAGAGGAATAACCATACCACATTGTCCCAACTAAGTTTGGGTCGCCTAATATAATTAAGATATCATCCATTACCAGCCCGGATAAAGTTTTGAATGCTGCGAAGAATTATATTCTTGTAATTTTAGAGCATTTCCTACACTAGGAATAATTCCTGTATCGCCAGGGATTTTAAAATATCCAAACAACGGCCACTAAAAACAGCCAGACTTGAAACACTATTTGTGGATCACACAAATTTTACCCCGTGTCGGATGAACCCACAACAACCAGTGCATGGACAATGGTGAGGTGAGTCAAATTTCAGTTTACTGAGATACATCTCTGTAATATTGGTCAAATTGAGCATAGAATCATGGTTCTCCCAGTAGCAACAAAGCAATCTTACGCCACTTGCAGCCATGAACAATCATGGCGAAATATTATTATTAATATTTACAAGATTACATCACGAAGGGAATGACCGATGAGTCGTCCACCCTGCAGCAGACCTGTTCCGTGTAAGTACACCTGATCACCTTCGGAACCAGTCGATCAAGTCACGAAAAATGTCAACTAAAATACGATAAAATACTTTTCACTTCGGTATTTTGATAGCGATTGTTTCGTAAAACTGCTGTCGGTCCCAGCAGCATATGTTTGCTCTTATGTTTGACGATTCACAGGTCCCAGGTTCATTTCTCGGTTCGAAAGTTTAGTTGCATTGTATTACGGTCAAAAAATTCTTAGAAGCAGCAGGACATCTAGAAATGTATTCCTATTATTATATTACGAGTCTATCTATGTTTAGGAGGTATGTCAAGGGAAGAAGTAAAAGAAGAAGAAGAAGTAAAAGTAAAGACTATTGAAGAATGAATTAGACTTACAACCCAAAGGTTCGATAGCCACCAACTGACACATTACAGAAGTGATCCTATTCCTAACACAAGAACCTAGCTCAGCTAGAATAAATAGGAAAGACCTATTAATTGCAACCCAAAACATATATAAACTTCTAAGAAGAATGTAAATAGCCTTTAAATAATTGTAAATACATATGTGTGATTTTCATTACAACGGAAGTTACCGTAGATTTACTAGAATAGACAACGATAATGAGCGTAGTCAACAAACAAAATTATACGAGATAATGAGGAGCGTACAATTAACACAATAAAGGAGATTTCAAGACGCAGATTCATCACTTACAATTAGCAACTATTTCTCAGAAACTAGGAGTCGAACCATTATCTCTTAGTTAAAGCATTGTTCTGTATGTGTGAAAACAAGCGAAGCGCACATATTCGAATTGTTCGAAGTTAAAGTAAATCATTCGAAATGTTGATAATTATTCGAAAGCTTTAATAGTTAACATTCGATTGATTAACTGATTCCATATTGACACAAAAGTACGTAAGACCTCGTAAACACCGACAAGTTACGAACTAAAAATGTCATCACCATCGTTCACAGCGTACGACAACTTTTCTAGCATGGAAGAATACTTATATTCCACCATACGAAGACTCGAACCGTAACGTTGTATTGTCTTGCCAAATCAATATGCCTAATATCTACGCGTGCCGCATAATTATGGGCTTGGTTTTCCTCTTCAACATTGTGTTCAGGGCACCGATGTGGATAATTCGAAGCAACGGTCTGACGTCAACTTTATTGGTACTGTATGTCTGTGATTTGATACACATCTACTTACTAAGAATTAGCTTGCACGATGGGTTTTCCGTCTCAACTCATGCAGATCATATTTTCTAAGCAAATAACTTATGACAATGACATAGATATGAAGACACAACGAGTAAACAATGCTTCAAGTAGGTAAACTAATGTTTGGTGATGACTATAGAGGAGGAATTATCAAGCATTAGTCCAGTGATATTTGAATACACTACTATATTTTTCGTACTTTAGTTAAAATCTTAGAACGCGAATGTAATGTAATGCAATGTCAGAACATTTTAACTACCTCTGTTGAATTAAATTCTTATTAATATTGATTTCCCAGCAGAGGGACTCACCAAAAGCTAATAAG
Source organism: Catocala fraxini (assembly GCA_930367265.1). Lineage (NCBI taxonomy): Eukaryota > Metazoa > Arthropoda > Insecta > Lepidoptera > Erebidae > Catocala > Catocala fraxini. The sequence goes on from OV884043.1 coordinate 17,646,414, forward strand.
AATGTATTTAGAAACAACTAGCATAACTAAACAAACAAAATAACTAAAACTCAAACAACATCAGCATGCAATAGAAGTTTAGGGAGACAGGACAGACTTGTTTGCTGAAAAATCTGTCAAATCTAAATTCTTTATTCGAAATAAAATTCATCCTCGACACAACAAGTATCTTTTACCAAATTTCGTTAGGTGTTCGACCTTGAAAACCTAAGAAGCAGATAGAATTATATCACATTAATCATATTACTATGGATTAGATATTATAATATCATCTGTGAAAGGCAGAGTTAATTAAGTCAAAGTCAACGATTTACTTTAGTTTTGCAGTAAAATGACATTACCTGTCGGTGTATTACTTTACTTATTTATCTATTAATTTGTGTGCGAGGAGCCGTCTACAAATGTTGTCATTCGAAATCACTGCACTCCACCTACCACCCCATAAGCAGTTGGGCACAGCCGTCCACACCACGTTCTTATTTATTTACAATTTTGTATGAAAATCATTACAGCATTTCTTATATTTTACCTCTATATAAAGTAATTGCATTGTGGTATATATTTATAGTGCGGTTATTTCCATGTTTGTAAAGTCTTCTGCTACACAAAGATTACACTTAGTACAGAAGTTGCCTCTTCAGGAACCAAGACTCAAACATAATTAACCTATAATATTAAAGATAGGATAGAGCAGCGATAGCTCAGTGGGGAGACCAACAGACTGCAATGCAGAGGGTCTCGGGTTCGAACCCACGTCGCGCACCTCTGACTTTCTGAAGTTATATGACTTTTCTAAATTATGTGCGTATTGATCGACAATTATCGCCTGCTCCGTGCCTCAGAGGGCACGTTAAGCCGTCTGTCCCGGCTGCCATGAACATCTATGGTAGTCGTTATTGGGAGAATGTCGACACAAAAGATCCCACTGGGTCGAAGTGTCGCCGGTCTGCACTGACTGGCCCCCACATAAGATAAGATAAAGATAGGATAGATCCAAATATTCTCTTTACTGTACCAATTAGAATCTATAAGTACAAGGAAAACAATTTTATATCGTAATGTACAAAGGGCTGCTATATTGTCGAAAGCAATTTCTTACATAGCTTTAAGATGGACTTAAAGCCGAATAACTTTTTTTATTGTAACCGCAACGGCACGAAATTTCTCAGTCTTGTGAAACCGTACGACTTGAAATAAACAAATAAGGAATATTATTAAACTACCTACTTCAGTATAACCTGATGGCTTTTATTATATCAAGTCTATAATTATACCTCTACGGAACGCTTTGCGGTGTACAACGGACTTTGTTAACAGTGTTATTCAATAAATGTGATTCAATAGCTTTAAAAATAACTAACTAAATGTATTACTCATTTAGCTAGTTATTTTAGTCACTATAATTGAAACGATGATGGGTACGTTTATTTGGAGGGATTATGCACCTCAATATTCAAAAGCTGTGAGGTTAAGAAACATGGCCATGATTCCGTGCCAACTAAAAACTTGAATTTTAATAAGGTAAGAAGATATCTCGCTGCAACCTATATGTATGTCTTCTACCGTCAAAAACTTTTTTAGAAATTTATAGGTCATCTTTAGATTTAACGCTTACGGCTTTTTAAAGTATCAAAAATACAGCTTGATGACGGACAGACACATTTTGCCAAATAGCAACGGGTAAAATATTAGATATCCCACTTACCTACGTAGCAAGACACAAAGGTAGCACCTATATGATATATGGAAACAAATGTAATTGGGATAGTCGGCTAGAAAATATTACGAACCTTCTCTAGATAGGTCGGATAAGCTCAGAATGGTTAGGTTACTTTTAAACTAGCCTTCATTTCGGTAAAGCATGAGTAATAAGCTACAATTGTAGCAAATAAAAATCTTTAGACATTGCGTACCTCTCGGGAAAATTTGCGTGCGTCTATCTATATGATTTGTGGTACGTAGTACAGATATAAGACAAATGAAATAATTCTAAAGTGAATTGTGTTAGTAACAATATTTCATAATCTAAACTCATTTCGTGAGTCATCTAATTGAAATATATACGCTCAAGCCGTGCATTAACTGCGCGTGAATCCGTAACGGGCTCTTAAGAAACCAATAAACATTGAGGCAAATTTATTCGTGCCTTGAAGGCGACATTAAAAACCGTTGATCACGTACAGTAAAGGCATCTAGGGAAAGGGAGTTTATAGCAAAGGTCAGATATAAAACGACACGACGCACTGTAGGCTGGATTTTGGCTTTCATAGACATCCGATAAGTAATCTCGAAAGCGGTGACTTTTATGCCTGCATATGTATCGGAAGACCAAATACATAGTCCAAAATTGTATCATTATATTACAGACTTATAAACGGCGCACTGAGAAATTTTTATTCAAAAATTTGTATGGAGCTGACCGAATAAAAATATATATATCTGGTCTCGCACAATTGGCTCTAATTATTTTTCAGGGAGTAAATCTTTGAATTATTTGAAATCTTTTGATATATTGCATAATAAGATTAGAGGTGCGAAACCCTTCTTCTTTTAATAATCAAATTTTCTTTGTATTTTATCAAAGGATTAACTTTATTCCAACTTGGCATCTATAAATAGCGATAATAGATCACGAAAATATATGAATATATAATGAAAACATATTTAAGTGAGAATATATATATATATATATATATATATATACCCCTTGCTAGAACGCAGATCAAAACACTACCTATATCTCAAATTCAGGCTGTCGAGAGGTTATGCATCGATATTTACAAATAGCAAAACCGGAGCAGCATTACTTACATATAAACAAGAAATCATTTTTAATTTTAACTGGATTAAGCCAATTGTTTGGTAACAATTATGCCTTATTGGTGTGATGGCGTAACCATCTGCGCATGCGCAGCTATCGATCATCATTATTACTCAGGTTCGATTTTGGATCGTTATTGTTAAAATCCAATGTAATTTTACAGCACAATGTTTTATAATAGGTAGTAGTAGTAGGTAATAGAATCGGTTTTCGTCGTTTGGCACCCCGTCTTCGGGGCGCTGCAGGTGCGCTCGCGCGCCTGCTGCCCAACCTTGGGGGGCCAAACACCTCCTGCCGGAGGCTCTACGAGGCGGTCGTGCGGTCCATGGCCCTTTACGGGGCCCCAGTTTGGGCGGACTACCTGACGGCCCGCAACATTTCGGCGCTTCGTGCTCCACAGCGCGCCATGGCCGTCAGGTTAATTAGAGGATACCGCACGATCTCGTTTGAGGCTGCGAGCCTCCTCGCCGGATCAATGCCATGGGACCTGGATGCAGCGCTTCTGGCGTCGCTCTACCGTTGGCGCCAGGAAGCGATAGCTCGGGGCGAAGGACCTGCTCTTCCCATTCTAGAGGCGGTACGGTCCGAGCTCCGCCAGGTCCTGGTAGACGAATGGAAGGAACGACTTGTGCACCCCAGTGCTGGGCACGCCACGATCGTGGCGATAAGTCCCGTTCTTGAAGAGTGGCTGGAGAGGCGGCATGGCGCCCTCACCTTCCGGCTGACACAGGTAATGACTGGCCATGGTTGTTTTGGCCAGTTCCTGTGTCGCATAGGCCGACAGGAGACGCCCGGCTGTCATCACTGCGGCGACTGCCGCGATGTTGTTGTGGATACGGCGCTGCACACCTTGGCGGATTGCCCCGCTTGGGCATCGCAGCGCCGTGAGTTGATCGCGGCAGTCGGTATGGTTGCCCTCTCGTTCCAGGCCGTGGTTCAATCTATGGTCCGGAGCGAGAGGTCGTGGAACGCCGTCGCCTCCTTCTGTGAGGAAGTCATGTCCATCAAGGAGGCGGCGGAGCGGGAGAGGGAGCGCTTAAATCCTCTCCCCAACCGCAGAACCGGGCGCCGGAGGGCGCGAGATGACCTCCAGCCACCCTGAGACTTGACCTGGGGGTGGTGGGCTGCGTGGGCCTGCCTGCCACCCGATCAGCACCAGGTCCGAGAGGCGGCGTGCGTGTTCCCACGCGCGCCTCTGAGTCGTGTTTTTGTCCCCCTACAAGGGGACAGTAGAGGGTCTTTTAAGTAGTGGCCTGCCGTTTCACACGGCGGGCCGAAACCTCGGCGGGGTCGCGATTGCATGTGAAAGCGATTCGCGCGACCCCGCCGTCTATGGTTATGTCGAGGAACACCGTGGTAGGTTTAGTCGGTATTACCGGGGTATCTCTCCCCAGTGAGCCCGACATAACCTCTCCGTCGCCCCGCGGAGAGGTATGCGTCAAAGCATTCCCCCACGTAAAAAAAAAAAAAAAAAAAAAAAAAAAAAAAAAAAAAAGTAATAGAATCGGTCTGCTGAGCATAACACTCAAAATTTAATTTCAATATTCAATCTTTACAGTTGTACTACTAGCTAGTATTGTCGCGAGACGACCTCCAGCCACCCTGAGGTTTGACCTGGGGGTGGCGGGCTTTGTGGGCCTGCCCGCCATCCGTTCAGCACCAGGTCCGAGAGGCGGCGTGCGTGTTCCCACGCGCGCCTCTGTTGTTTCGAGTCCGTCTCCCCTCTAGGGGGGACAGTAGGGAGTGTTAGAAGTGCCTTTGGGTAGATCTTTCGTGTAGTGGCCTGCCGTTTCATACGGCGGGCCGAAACCTCGGCGGGGTCGCGACCGCATGCGAAAGTGATTCGCGCGGCCCCGTCGATAGTGGTTTTGTCGAGGAACACCGTGGTAGGTTTAGTCGGTATTCCGGGAGGTACATTTTCTTCTTAACATCTTTCTTTTACCCCGGAGAGTCCGACATAACCCCTCTGCCCGCCCCCGCGGAGGGGTATGCATCAAGCATTCCCCCACGTTAAAAAAAAAAAAAAAAAAAAAAAAAAGCTAGTATTGTGAGACGCATATAGTTGTTCCGAGTCTTGGTTAATATTTATGTCTGTTGTTTGAATGGTTGTAAAGTCCCTTACGATGCAGGAGTTATTCCTAATGAGAGAGTTATCTTTTTGAATAGTATATATCATTAATTAGCTAGATTTACAGCGGCTTGCGTTTTATGCCGTGCTTATGCCAGGCCTTAGCCGTAGTGCTGGCTTCCTATTATGGGGGCCCTAAAGATGTTGGCAAAATGTGTATATATGAGGTTAAATGCATTGATAAACGAAATGGCATGTATGTATATGTTTATTAACATCATTGTCAGACAAGTTTACCAGAACCTCAATTTCTTTATTGATATCGATGGCTTCGATATTGATTGAATAACAATCACTAGGTCAATAAAACTGGGGCTCTGGAGACTTATTAATATAAATTACAGTTTAAGTGACTTGAATAATAATGGCTTACTAAAGAGCAACCGTTGAAATCACAAACAAGACTGTATTAAAACAAGATTTCAAAAGAGTTCCAGTATCGACGCTTCGGTAACTTTATCGTTTTAAAAATAAATGGATCATTTTCGAACTCAGTTCATTATATTGTCGATCTCTTTCTCACAAGGTACGATCAGAAAAGGAGGTCGGAAAGTATATTCTTAACTCTGGTCACGTATACACAAATCAGTCCCATTGTTCTGATTCCGATTTGTCTATCATGATTCAGGCATTCCTGGGACTACCCGAAATCATTCCCATTGTGACCAGTTGATCAACATACGATATGGTTTCTTAGTAACCGGTGACGCAAACTTGGCACTGGCCATAATTATTATGCTCATATGATCATTCTGGGGAATTTTCATGAACAGTTGTGAAACAAATTTTGTCATACGTAATAGTCAGGGGTCATGATGACGAAGATATTTTTATTATCTGTCTTTAGATATATAGTCTAGATCATACTAAATGCAAGATTTTGGCTGACAATGAGTCATGTAACCACATATGGGATGACTATGACGTATGTTTAGCGCAACAAGTTGATGTGTTCATGTCATAAAAATAAACACGTACACACTAAGTACCATATCTTTGATTTAATAAAGATATACATGATACCTCGCGTAGATTTTATATTGAACTCTAAGGTATGAAACTGAAAACGGAATCAGAACCTATGAAACGATTTTTGGATAAAACCGATACAAACAGATAGACAACCTTCCAAAAATTTGGCAAAAATTCGGCAATTTTGGCTTCAGAGTGGTCTAAATAGTTTATGCCAACAAGTAAATTAAACATATCCCTATACGGATACGGCCTTGTTGCATCTTTATAATAATACTTATAGAAAAATGTTTAGCACATATTAAATAAGCAAGTCTTGATTGCCATTTCTTAGACCGTTGCAGTTCTTTGCATCAGCAACGTAATCACAACTCTATCAGCTATCGTTGCCAATTTTATCGGATACGTAGGTATATAAGTTTTGGCTACATTATACCAGATTGTGTCAGGATCGTAGCAAATGGAAATCCGTAGTCTCTGCGTACCCCTCTGGGAAACAGGCGTGAATCTATGTATGTATGTATACCAGATTGTAATAATTGAATTTTACCCAAAATGTTAGCAAAGAAGTGTAAAGAATGCTACTACGCACTAAGCTTGGGTGGAGTACTTGACCTAACCCTTTTCATACTGAAAAGATGCACGTATCCGACGGTTTATTAACAAGCTTGATATACTTAATTACCGCAGGATATTATTACAGAATCGATTACCACATGTAACGATACGCCTATTCAGATTTCATTAAGCCAAACACTGCTATTGTTAATGTAAAATAATGGAAAAGAATAGAAGTGATAAAATTTTTCAATATTTTAAACATTTGTATCCACATATGCAAATGCGTAAAACACACTGTTCTACATTGGGCATGATTTGTGAGGGTATCACTAAGATTATATTTAATTTCAATAACAAGTTTCCAATACTAAGGATAAAAAACTAAGTAATGAACAAGCGTCAAGCCATAACTAGATTCTTACCTATTCTATATTTACGAACTTTGTTATTTCGACGATGTTTTCATAAAGCAAGAAACAAGTTAATGAAAAAAGTAATGAGTTCCGCAACCAGCAAAGAGACTCCAATAGCATAGAGAGTCTGCAATAGCGCAGATCCTGAAATGGCGAGCACATATTGTGCCACATAGTCTGGAAGCCGTATTCACAGGCAGTGGCTGCAAGCTAGATCTTTGGGCTTATATGAAACCATCGCCACTGTACACATACACATTACATAGAGCTATTTGTACGTGTTCTGTAAACGGAAGTATATACAAACATACATAGACTAACGCGACCCAATACTGTTTACTGGACACATTACTTGCATATGTGCTGCTAACAAGTCGAAATAACATTTTGACCCGATCGTAAGATAAACGAAGCTGTCAAAACACACATTGGTGAGCGACAAATCTGCTGCGCCTGACCTCTAATACAATTTTGCTGGAAACTTATGTAGAATTGAACCATATCCGGACGCTTAGCGCCATAAACGGATATCATTCTGCAAACATGCAGCGATAACATTAATCAAGTACCTGTTACGATAAATACAAGTGTCGCGACAAGGCAACGCGAGATAAGTGTCATACCATTATGACTATTATCACAAAATGTCTCGTAAATGTTTCTTCCGTTATCGTAATAATTATAGTGAAAGATTGTCGTCACTTGTAGTATCTAAGTAGTTGGCAGGCAGGTGATTAATTAGCTACCGAGTGTATCTATACCAGTATTATAAAGAGGAAAGATTAGATTTTTTGTTTTTAAGGGTTTAAGTCAAAAACTACTTAACCGATTTTGAAAATTATTTTGCCATTAGAAAGCTATAGTATCACCGATTAACATATAACTATATTTTACGCGAGCGAAGCCGCGAGCAAAAGTTAATGAATAATAAAGATAAGTATTTCTTTACAATGATAAGCGGCAACTTAAGTATTAAGTACGATGAATTTTCTCTTTTGAAAGATATTTGTGACTTTGAATAAACTGTAAATCGCGTGTTTTATTGATCAGTTGCATTTGCAAAAAGTTGACGATAGCTTACGTCAATTTGTGAAACGTATTATTTCCACAGCTTCGCCTCTTAGTGAATTGGCACTACAGATAACTGGCAATATGTACATATCTACCTTTTATGTATATCATGGCGTGATGCTAATATTAGCCGTCTTTATATTAGCAATTAAGGTTGTTACCTAGTCTTATTACTGTCAAGGTTGACTTACTTACCTCCATCCAACCTAGAGGAGATCGTAGGCAAATAAACTTGTGTTATGTTTCTGCCGGACATATCTCCTGTATCCATCCCTTAACTACAGTAGGTACTGAGGCGTTGTACCATCAATAGTGGATCTGTGGCCTATAGCTCATGGCTATAGCTAATATCGAAACCACTCTTTATTGCCAAGTCGGCAGTGTGCGAGTGACAGAGCAGTTAGTGTACTACAATGGATTGCTGCGTTAGTGATACGAAAACAAACAAAAATGCTTTAGCTTATATTTAAATGTCCTCCTACTTTACTAACGCTGTTGCATCAGCTAGACAAGTGCTCTGGTTTAGTTGTTAGATCGAATTAATGCAATGACATGCAAAAATGTTTTCTTGTCGATTTACATTAAAGTTACAACAATGTGTCATGCAATTTGAAGTACTATTAAAGTGGATCAATCGTGAGGTTAACAAGATTATTTATGATTGATGCCAGCCAACAAATTATCGCTTCAAATAATAACATAATTAACCACGCGAATCATGTAACCACCACGCCCTTGCAGAAAACCGGCGTAGCTGTATTACCTAACATGATATGTTTCGTCTAATTAATAAGATATTTGGAGGCTCACATACCTCTCCGAACCATTCATTTTTAATTGTATTTTACAGATAAGCAACGCGCGAGTGATACCCTCACATTGTGATCAATCATAGAATAGGTACGGTAACCATTTACGATCAAACGGGCCGTAAGCTTGTTTAACCTTTGTTGCATAAAAAATATATTAGATATGCACTTGAAATGAAATGAAATGAAATGAAATGAAATGAAATGAAATGAAATTTTTATTGCATCAGATATGGTCGAGAAGATATTACAATTTCATATTATAAGTTTCACATATTTGGCCGTTTTACAGCATGCAATATAGGACTTAGCCTAGTAGTGAAATAATTATATACACAATATACTTAGTACAAAATAGTAATATTTTTAGATTATTTATACAATATAAAGCCTTACCACATAGATTATATCACTTTCTATTACATGAATCATCTACAATTTTGCATTGAAATATTCGTTAACACTGTAGAATGCTTTGTTCATCAACATCGTTCTTAAGCGACATTTAAATGTTTTTATTGGTAAGACTCTGAAGCTTTGAGGCAGTTTATTAAATATTTTAATGATCATGGGGTAACAATTCCTACGATACAGTTCAGTCCTTATGCTAGGTAACATTAGACGCTCAGGATACCTGGTGTTGAAGTTACAATTGTCTTTCCATTTATTAAATAACTCTGGATAAGTTTTTACAAAGTAACAACATTCCAGTATGTAAATTGAAGCAACTGTAAGCAGTTTTAATTTAGGGAAAAAGGGCCTACAGGACGTAGGAGGTGATACTCCAGCTAAAGCCCGGACACATTGTTTCTGAGAAATAAAAACTTTATTCACTACAACAGAGTTTCCCCATATTAATATACCATACCTAATGGTTGACGCGACGTACCCATGATACGCTTGTAGTGCAGCATTTTGGTTCGTAATTTTGGTTAAACGCCAAAGTGCATATGCAAACCTATTAATTTTACTGCAAACCTTTTTGACATGTGCCTCCCAACGACATTGATCATCAAAAACCATACCCAGAAAAGTAGCTTCTTTGGTGCTTTTTATTTCCTGTCCCTTACATAGAACTTTGAGTTCATTTTTGTTTGGTTTTCTATTATAAAATTGCATGTATTTCGTTTTATCTGGGTTTACTCTCAAATTATTATTATCTAGCCAATTGGTAATATCATTAATGCACTTATTAATCTCGTCGTTATGATTAGTATGTTCAGACTCCGTTATTATTACAGATATATCGTCTGCAAATAGCGTGCATTTATGTGAAGTGATATCTGGCAAATCATTAATATAAATTAAAAATAGTAAAGGGCCCAGGATACTGCCCTGCGGGACACCTACTGAGTTTAATCTAGAGATAGATTTATAATGACACTCTTCTTTGTCTTTGTTTATGTTAGTAATGTCAACGTATTGTTTTCTATTATCCAAGTAACTTTTGAGCCATTTTTTAGCAGTACCTCGAATACCATATTTCTCGCATTTAGAAAGCAACCTATCATGTAGAACGAAATCAAAGGCTTTACTCATATCAAAAAATATGGTCACAGCGCGCATATTTTTATCAATGCACTCAGTAATTTTTTTAATGACGTTAAATGCCGCTAATGTTGTGGATTTCCCCTTTTGGAAGCCATGTTGTTCATTTTTAAGAATATTGAACTTATTTAAGAATGAAACAAGACGTGCGTGCATTGCCTTTTCAAGGATTTTAGCTAAAATCGGTATCAACGCAATAGGCCTGTAATTACTCATAAGTTTAGCATCACCTTGTTTATAAATCGGCTTAATAACGGACACTTTAAGTAATTCAGGGAAAGTTGCATTTGCAAAAGATAAATTGATTAGGTACGATAAAATATCTGTAAGTAATATAGCACTTTCTTTTAATATGTTGGTAGGGAAGTCGTCGTAACCAAAAGAATTCGTCGTCCTCAGAGACATTATAATTTTATAGACTTCACTTCTTGTTGTTGGATACAAGAAGATGCTTGAATCTATGCTCTGAATAGGTATTGTATTAGGGATCGTATGAGTAGTATTGTTATTGTTAGTTAGATTTATGAAATAATTATTAAAATGATTGGATATGTCTTGAGGTGACCCTCAAGACATATCCAATCATTTTAATAATACCACATATAATTTTATTTTGTAATTTTATTTTGTACCATTATTTCATTGATGTATTTATTATTTTTAACGTGTGATGTATGAGATTTTTTGACGACATCCCATGTGGCTTTACAGATATTTTTTGATTTATTAATGTATAGTATATTGCTTCGTTTTTTGGCATTAAACACACACTGTTTCAATATTTTTGCATACCTTTGATACGTATTTTTAGAATGTTTTGTTCTTTTCGTATAATAAGTGTACCGAAGCTTTCTTCTATTTTTACATGATATTTTGAGCCCCTTCGTTATCCACGAGTCATCATTACTCTTATTTTTAGTTTTTATTTTCTGTACAGGGAAACATAAATTGAAAAACATAATTAGATTTTCATGAAACATTTTAAAGGCTCGGTTCATATCAGATTCATTTAAGATCCAGTTCCAAGACAGATTTGAGAGACATTCTTTAAATTTACGTACATTATCGATTTGTAAGTTGCGTTTATATATGAATAATGGTTTTTTCTCATATGATTTATATTTGACACTAAAGGTTAGAGTTTGGGCACTGTGATCTGATAAACCTAAATGATGTACATGGGCAGTAGCTTCAGAAAAGTTACTTACTATCTGGTCAAGGCATGCGTTTATTCTTGTGGGTTCATTGATATGGGAGCAAAAACCATAATTTTGTAATATGCGAAAATATTCATCTTTTATTTTTGAATTTTTAAGCAAATCGATATTGAAATCTCCTGTTATTATTATTTTCTTTTTATATTTATAACGAAGCTGAGATAAAAGTATTTCAAAATTATTGAGAAATTTATAAGGGTTAGAATTCGGCGTTCTATAAATACACATTACAAGACAATTATATGTTGGGACTTCTATGCCACAATATTCGAAGCAAAGTTCAGTTACACTTAGAGCACTTTAGAACTTTAAGAACAGCGATAGTCTAGTGGTAAAACCGTTGGACTGCCACGCAGAGGTCTCCAGTTCGAACCCAAGGCGCGCATCTCTGATTTTTCGAAGTTATATGCGTAGTTAATTATCGCTTGCTTTAACGGTAAAGAAAAACATCGTGAGGAAACCTGCATATCTGAGAGTTTTCCATAATGTTCTCGAAGATATGTGAAGTCTGACAATCCGCACTTGGCTAGTGTGGTGGACTACAGTCTAACCCTTCTCACAGTGAGAAGTCAGTTATCAGTTTTCGCAAGAAGCAAATGGTTACCGTATTCGCCAGCCATTTGTATACATAACTTTTTATTGGGTCGATCAAGAAATCGCAGTATTGATTTTCTAATATACGCTACTTTAAATCTTAAAGAAAACGAGCTACAAGCTAATTATCAGGTTAGTACGAGAAAGTATTTATACGAGAGAATACTTATTTCCAAAATCGTCTCTTTTTCATTTAAACATGCGGACAAAGTCGAGGCCAGCGTCTAGTATTCTAAAAGTAATGTACGACAAAAGTATAAATCAGAACAGATCAACCACTAATATCAAGCAACAGTCTGCTATTATCAAGATGGTAAGCCAGCTGAGATTGATGTCTAAATTCACCTCGAGGTTATCTGGCTTGAGCTTAGACCTAGTAATCTACAGAATTAATAAACAATCAAACAAAGGATGGCTATAATTATTCAAGCGTAGTAAGTACAATGAACCGACTGTTATTTTCTCAGTTTAATTATGAAGAAGCGAAGGCTAAACATAACCACAGCGTATTCCTAATATCTACGATTTACTCATCATGGCCGACCCCGTCATTAGACTCATTAGAAGCGGTGAGCAATTACGAGAAGTTTTAATAATCGAAAGAATCGCACTTATAAACATTTGCTATCGAGATCGAAAAATTGTCATGCTTTTAGAGAAAAGCACCGAGATGTTATTTGTTTGTTTCGCGCGCTCGTTATGTCGTCACTGATTGTTACTGCATTCATTAAAGTGTTGAAGAGTTCTATTACCAAATTATGATGGCCTTTACTGGGTGCGATTTAGCGACTAGAAGACATTCGAGAATTCATTGATTCGATTATTTCATATCGAAAAGCATCGAGACATCGAAATGTTTAAAGTTAATAGAATAAACGACACGGACTGTAGCATGTAGCCAACGCGCATCGCTACTCATTAGGCTAGGTAACGCGGCGCGAGGCAAGCGCATCCGTGGCTTACGCGGCCTGTTCTCTGCTCATACGCATTAACGGTGCAATTATACGACGTTTAATTAATACAACTAGTTTATTTTACTATCGCAATTAGATTAGCGTACAACACACGGTTAATAACTTTAGTTGTTATATAAATTTTGCTTCGACTTCGCTTATATTAGGTTAGGTTAGTAACAGTACTTTTTCTGGATGAAAAGTCACACTATGTCCTTTTCTGTTCCCCTGACAACGTGTATACGAAATTTCATAGTGATCGGTCGAGCATATAAGGCGTGAAATTGTAATAGACAAACAAACTTACATTCGCATTTAAAATATTAGTTAGAATCTCTTTTAATGAATAGTTTGAAGTTTTAGGTAGATAAAAAGATAATCTCATGCATTATGCTATATGTTAGCCTATATGTAAGGGGATTCATAATAAATATTCAAAAGATACAAAAAACGTCTACACTTAAATCTATCTATGGATCACCCAGATGAATTATAGAGGATTCGAATTAGAACTGGACGCGATATTGGCTCGCGATTTATCACAATTTTTTAACGAAATAAACTACAACGCGACTCCAAAGCTTTCTATCACCCACTATTATGACTCGTAATCAATTCATACTAATGAAATTTGATTCTTCTCTTTTTAACCACATGACGTAAGCAGTACCAAATAATACGAAGCACTTAGCCCATGAATAATAACATCATCCTACTTACATTGAATTTTTTGTCTTATTTAACTATTGACAAATGGTCAAGTTAATTGATTCACATCACTGTTCGGGCACGTGCATGCCCAGTGAAATCATGCGTCAAATTATGCAATGCACAGTGAAAACGGCACGCATGCTGCATACCGAGCGTTTGTGGGTTAGATTTGTGACAATGCTCCCGTAGCACACTGGCCAAAACTTGATTGGTAGGTGGGGCACATGTACGTTTCAATATATTGAGTAACAATTCGGTCAAACAACCAAAACTGGTTGAAGAAGGAAGTTGATACCGATTCATTGAACTGCTGTTTCACGATTTAGGTCAGTAATACTTTCTTTAAGATTTTTGACCGGCTGCTTTAGCACGAGCAATTTAGGATGCAATTTGGTATGGATAGCTGGTACAGCTAAACTGAACATTGTGTCAGAGTCATCTTACATCGGTAGTAAAATAAATGTGGATCTTACTCTCGATCGAAATTCCAATGTGTTATCCATATTGAATATACCTCCTTACATTTTCGTGGATAACGAAATACACCTTCAAAGTCGGTTATATTTTTTGCATGCGTATATCTTACCAAAATGTAATTACAATTAGATGGATGGTATAAGATACCGTTATGAAGTCACATCCCAATTTCCCCAGCTGTTTTAGTTTCACGTAACGTGAGACGCAGCTCTCAGAGTTGCTGCTTATCACACCCACATCCCACCACCTGCGTTTTATCACAACTTAACTAGAAAAAGTTAGTCAACTCAATTATACTACTGGCAAAAACCGCTGCACACACAACTATAGAAGGCACAGTTCCAGAGTCAACGTTTCTTCAAACCGAAAAACACTTTGCGTGAATCTGATCTTAGCTCACAATCCGCGTATACCACTGCGCACACGTTGACGCTTATACCACTGGATCAACAAGGCAGACTGTCAGGGAAGTCAATTTGTATAGTTCATAAATCATAGTTATCTTTAAATATGTCAACGGGTAATAAAAATCATTGTCTTCAGTCGTTTCAGTATTGGGGTCAGTTTCTTTCTAGAAAAATACTCTTAGCTCCTATTCTATACTGTACTAATAATTATTTGTTCAGGATTTATTTCCAAAAATAGGCAATAACTTCGCTCCCAATTACGCGAGTCCTAACCTAAACTAAACTGCCGGACGCCGATATATGGGTGTAATCTTACCTCTGTCTCTTTTACGGGGATATACTCGTACACCGAAGAAGTATGTTTTAAAGATTTTAAACTATTTTATTTTATCACACCCATCCCATCTTGTACTATGTTTGACGAAATCAATCTCTCTATCATGAAACTTTAGTTGGTAGGCTAAAGAAGGCGGAGAATTTGGTGCATATATACCTAGTTCTCGGTGAAATGTTTAACTGAAATGGTTAATCTTACCGCAAATAAGAAAAAAACTTCCTTCTATGAATAATGACTGTCTTGAGGGAGATTTAACAATTTGTGGATCACACAATTGTTTTCCTATGTGGAGTTAAAATCCACAATACTAGCCGCTCTGGCAGTGGCGAGGCGACCACTTAAACCACAACGCCATCCGTACAGTCATAGTTATATTAGTAAGCATATACGCCTAGGATAATATCATATGCCTAAACTTTTGCGGAAATTGCATATCTAGTAACCGATCTAACATCCATCACGGTCACGTCACACTTTTCGCTCATACGTTTGCATAATTTCCTACGATATATTGTACGAACTTGACCCAATAACTCTTTTTATAATTTTATTGTTCAATTTGATCGCGGTGAATAATGTTAAATGGGTTCGTTCACCGTGGTACCATTAGATAGTACCACAGATGGTACTGTGGCAATGATTTTGGTGACATATTAAAGACGAACCATTTTCCTATTAGCGGTTTGGCGAGTTTATTTAAGAAAATATAATATCATACCTACGGCTATATTAGTAGTGCAGAATATTTCTTTGTGATCATGAATTCCAATGTAAATTTTTTCATAGTGAATTAGAGGACCAATTCAAGGGCCCACAATACGATCTCATCATAACCTTTTATCATAAGCTGTTTCTTTGGCTCGTATAAATGATGCAGTTTATATAAAATACTATAATAAAAAGGCATTAATAACATTTTCAGCTTACCAAAAGAGAAATTTTAGGCAGAAACACTTGTCCCAAGACCTTAGTCTCACTCCACGAAATCGATGTGCTAGACATCGAACGTAAATGTGTCACCACATGCTTTACAACTGTCTCTTAAAAACAAGATTATTTTTATCTGGAATCTCAAAAATGGAAAACGTAAAAACAAAATCTTATCTCAACGGTCATTTTGATGCAGCATCATTACACCATATAAGCTGATGAGGAAATGCCGGTTAAATGTTAATAACATACACTTACATGATAACAAGAAACCTTTTTCCTAGGAAGCAAAATCTTGGGTAAACCCAACATTATTTCATATTAAGTTACCAGATATTTAAAAAAGGAATATAATTTTATATTTAATAAGTTACCATAGTTTCAGCTCTGTATAAATTACACAATTTCTGTAAATGGCGATAGACACTGAATAAAAGAGGGCGTACACTGCCATTCTCACAAAGTCCAAATTGCCAGACTTCAATTTCGAGATCATTAGGAAGAACAGACTTGCAAGATTTTCACTATACTCGTATTTCAAAACTCTCTATTTGGACTCAAGATACTAAAAAGAGAAAGTTCTCTTCTTTGATTAAAATCAAAGTTCGTTTTCCTGCTCACCATTTGACAATCATTATCATTACAGTTGACTGGGAGAAAGCGATTGGATTACGTCAGTCTGATTTCTGCGCAGAAAGATTTTTGAATAAATAAATAAATATCATCAAAGCCTCGTATTACTAACATTGTATAATATGTATTAATCAAAGTATTAATATATGACCTCAAGATTTATTGATAAACTTGTGAGCGAATCACTCCATTAATAATTCTATCGCTTACTACAAGGATGCTGTAGGTGGCGTTCAGGGTTGTCGCCCAATCCGACTATTTGCATCATATAACTGTTATACTTCAAAATAAATATAAACCTGTATATATGTTATTGGGTGGTCATAATTATTGGTTGAACGCGTCTCTTATAACACGCGTATTGATTCAGGTAAATTCTGCCTTAGAATGTAGCCAACATTCTCTTCAAATGTCCATACAAATGATCCTTTTTTTGGAAAAATATACCGACATAGTGGGATTAAATAATATACAAGTAAGTAAAAAGCGTATTGTAACCCTAAGTATGATAGTTATATTATACTTATAGATTGCAAATTAAGTCTCTCATTTGATCAAAATAATATAATTATCACAGACTTTTTGGCGACCTCGAACGTGAACTCGGGCGATATCTGTCGATTAAACTAATAGTTATAATATCTAAATGGAACCTAGGCTCAACATTTTCGAAAAATAGGTATTTACCTACCCTTTGCATTGATGTAACGAAGACATGTACACATACAAATGGGGGTCCATTTGTATGTATACATGTCTTCATTCCAATTTTTTGTTTTAGCGATATGGGATTTCAATGCTTATCTATAATATCATGATGCCGATCAACCATACCGAGCGATCCTATTGTCCGACTTCATAAAAAGATTGTGAACTCAATGATGCACCCATGGATTGGATCCTGGGGCTAGAAGCTAATTCGCCTCGCCACTACCCTAACCTAGTGTTAATGGGAGCCGAGTGCAGTGGCGTCAATCCCCAAACGAAATAAAAATTGTGTGATCCACAAACAGTAGCTTCGACACTGGATGATCTTTCTCCATTATTTCAATGATTGTAAAGTATCTGGTATACATGAAATATTCCTAGCGTATTGATTATCTTTTTCAAATCAAAATGACGTGTGCAAAAAAAGTATGTGTCATTTTCAGTGGCGATATCTATCTAGTGAAACGAAGTGTAAGATATTTAATTCAAGAAAAAGAATTACGCCAACTACGGTGCGGTAGATGACTAACTAGTAGAACATAAATTGTTGGTTAAACGTATTATTATAAATTCGAGTGTTTCAGTGAAGTTGTTTCTTTTGTCCCCGTTATATTAAAGAGAAACACAATAAATGTGGCGTATTAATTATTATTAAAGAAAACAAACACTAACAGAAACATTAACTTAGGCAAATATCTAGAAAAAGCACCACGCCGTCGACGAAGCACGTCTTTCTCAATTTATGAAGCAAAAGTTCACTAATGTTCCCGGTATGGTTGCCTGCAGGTCTGGATCCGTCTATTAATATACATAATTATGTAAATCTGGTATCCGTCTGGATTTTGACTACTACCTGACTGCCAGACACCCGACAAAATAATTAAAATTTAATCCCGACACAAGCTTACGTTTATCAATTCTTGATGTATTTATTTCATTCGATCAATCCGGATATTATGCTATTTTTTTCAGCTCCAGTATTCCAATCTTCATATCTCCAATATCCCTAAATTCTGGCCACCCGGCCACCCAGCTATATGACATTATTTATTTAGAGTTTACCTATCTAGAAATGTGGATTGCTTCCTTTACTAATTCCTTTGCAGCAATTAGGTAACTTTATGTTTCACGTAACCAAAGAATCAAATAAGCTAAATATCACTGTCTTGTTAGTCACACATTTGTCTCTGGGTGTTCGGCATCGATATGCAACCGAAACGTACCCATGTTATCAACCTGCATCGATCGATGTTGCCACTTCAAGGCAACGAAATAACCTGCCTATCTACTTGCAAATACTTATTTGAGTTTCAATATATATAGGCATTCCATGCTAAATATGGCCTGAAAATGAATAGCGATACGAAGGACAGAGACTGCGCTGTATTGATTAAAAATAGACCATAAAATAGGCACCATTTTCTAACAAAATCAGGCGCGAAATAATTTTTGGTCAGTTTGACATTTCATCACGTCAATTTAGTCGTCTCAGAATTGGATAACTCCGCTGAGTAACGAAGCCAATGACGCCATGTGACATCACATGAGGTGTACGCTTGCAGGTCATCAAGTCATTGAAAAGCAATACACCTTGGCACGTCTCTAATTAGCTATGTACTAATGTATATTATGTACCTACTGTCTTACGGCATATTTATTCGTATTAAAAGTACCTATGTCAATAAAATTTAAGTTTTATTTTTATTTATTTCTATTCCTAGTACTTGACTAGTTTTTGTTGGACAAATTTAAAAAGGGTGGTTAGGTAAGATAAAAACCAATTTATAAAATCTACAAATTCATATTAATCTTTATTTGGAATGCAGTTGAGATAAAAGAAAATGTACTTCTTACTAACAACAATAACAAAATTATTTATATATATGCATTTTTCTTACAAATATTAAGGAAATATAGTAGCATAATACTAAAATGTAACAAATTTGATCATATACTTATGCCAAACCTCCAAAATGAATTTCATAAAGAATATCTTGTTGATGTTTTTAGACCATAAACTATTGCTTACCTCCAAAATTTTGTAGGTATCATACATTAATTTTGTTAATGGGTGGTTTAAATGCTAAGACTAATAGTCTCCACCTACTATAGAGTAGAACAGGCAAATTTTAAGCATGTAAACAGACAGTAACACCACTACATAGAACTGAGCTAATATATACTAAGCTTGAATTGGTTGCCAATATAGGCCTAGCATATTACTGTGTTGGTTAGAATGATAATCCAGTGAATACTTACTAATTTATATTAATCTATACAACAATATTATTTTGAAATCTAACACATATATTCACACAGTGTTATTGTATAGTGGACAGACACATTAAAACTGATGACTGGAATAAAAAGAAAACCTATTAGTACCCCCATGAATAATAAGACAAGTAACAATCAATGGCAATACCTTGATCTAAGCTCATGAGTCTAACAAGCATGTTTATGTTTTTAATAGAAAATGCCAAAAGTGCATTATTGAAGGAATAAAATAATCATATTAAATTTAATTTGTACTAGTAACAGTTATTAAATTATAAAATTGATAGAGAAATATGACTATCATCCTATTATTGACTCATACACACACTGATAAAAATAATCAGAACCAAAATACATATATGAAAAGAGGTACAATATTATTACATTCTAGATTTAAAATATAAGACTATATCTAGTTTAAAATTATATGGTTAGACAATAAAATAAAGACATTCATAGAACAGCCAAAATATTTATTTCTATTAATATTTACAAACACACTATTTTCTTTTTGATCTATGTGTAACAGGCAAGCTTACGGGAAGACTAAACTGTTGATAATAGAAATAAAGGAAGAACAAAAGAAAATGAGAACATGAGAACACAGATATTAACAATGGAAACAGATCAGGGAATTGTGAGGGTGGTACTATAAACACACTCATGATAGTCAACCATATCATGCCAAACATGGAGAAGAAAAAGTTGATGCTTAGAAGGCTTAGCAACACTGATTTGCTCTTTTTGGTTGGATAAATAATTCTATAAACACGATTTGCATTGAAAAATGAAAATAGCCCGGCACTTGGTTGTGCCAATTTCAAACAAATACTATAGAATGACATGTAAATCAGATTTGTACCTATGAATGGAATTAAAAGACCATCTTTCAGAAGCAAAGGTAGCATACTGAAGTTCGAAACTAATAAAAACCAAAAACACATAAAAGGGTCTTCAGGAAAATGTAGACAAACTGGTATTGCTACTAACAGAATAGTTTTCTCATGTACTTGGAATGAAAATAAAAAGAATGCTAGTGATACATTGATTAAGCATAAAACAAACTTTTTCCTATTAATTCTGAAGAATATATCTAAGCAGGCCGGCATAGCAGCCATTGCAGTTATTAAAAGACAAGTCTTTGCCATTTCCTCATTACTGTATACATTCTTGAGTTTAATAAACACATTCACTACACACCAAACATTGGATACTTTATCTTCAAAGATCCCTCTACTTAGTGGAAATAATCTATGCACAACCTGCAATAAACCATCCCATGAGTTGAAGAATGGGTACCATACAAGGACAAAAATTGTAACTACTGACACAGCAAGTTTGTTTAATCTGTTAACAATATAAGAGAATTTGCCTCTACCTAGCGGCATACCTATAAAACATTTCCTTAAGAAATAGAAAAAAAATGGTAAAGCATGATATAATTCCATTTGCTTATAATTTAGAGCTAAAACAAAAAATATTGAGGACATATAATCATTCTCTATGGCCACTACGAAGAATGCGGCCCACAAAAACAGACCAAGTGATACACAGTTATACTGAAAGTGGCCATGATCAATTAAAATTAGGCCTGGATATAAAAGAAACAATATGGTTGAAATATCTGTCCTTTTAAACACACACTTTGGCTCTTTTAGTTCTTTTCCTAGTATTCTTTCCGCATCTATACATATACATAGCACTGCAGTCACATAAAAATATATATCATTTATAAATACAGTCCATCTCATGAAGGTTTTATGAGAGTTACTTTCATAACCTCTCGACGCAAATAGCCGTACTGATTCTGGGTCAAGCCAATCCGCAACCAATCCCATGAGAAGACTATGGTATGCTGTAATCGGCGGATAATCTAACCCCCAATACTGAAGATCGTTTTGCGTAGTGTTATGGTACCATTTTTCAATAGGTGTGTGAACAGTTATTTCTTGCCAGTGTCTTTGTGCTTCATAATCACCGTACATTGGAGGTGTTTTGTATCCTGAATAAGGATAAGCTGCCACGCACCATCTCACAAGGAACGCGAATAATACACCGGGTAATAATGCTTCTTTGGTCACGTTAAATTTATCTGGATCCGACTTTTTCGTCATTGCGCCAATTTATAAGGATAAAATGCCGTAACACACACTAATTCCCATACATAAAATAAATATGTACTTTACAACACGACACCGACTGTAAGTTCGATACAATTTTGACAGATTACTTACGACGTGAACGGCGTCCAATTCCTTGGTCAGCTTCTCCTTCAAATATGCCTCTGTATACACCATATTTTTTGATAAAAATCCATTTATTGTAAAACAAATACCATGCACGGTCCACGAAAATTATATTACACTTTTCAACCGAGTTTACTACAAACGGAAACGGGTTTGATTCACACAAGTAATGATTTTTTTTCGAAAGTGACAAAACGAAACGAGAAAGCGGCTCACGAAAGTGAAATTGCGGTCGCCGAACTGACGAATTTCACACTAGACGAGTTTTGATGAGTGTAATCCAACAAAATTAGATCATCCTATTTACTGGTCAAAGTTCACTAAATGTACGGCTATTACAATTTAGCAGCTTAGTCGTGACCTTGACCACCACTAATCAGTAGGTAACAATATTGTACCAATGATAATCTAGGGTCTTTTTCACGTGTTCTGTCTACCGTACTTTGCTACCGGTAGACTGTTGTAGCGATGATATCGTGCAGTGTTCGTATTTATAGTACTTATTATTTAAAGACTATTGAAATATATATAAAGTGTTATTCATTATAAGGTCAAACATAAATAAATATTTTTTTTTAAATATATTAAACTTAGAACAGTATTCCAGCTCAGTATTCTGAGATAACAACCCGATTAATTAAAGTTAAAACTCTTAGGCCACCCGTAGGGTTTTGTATCGTAACAAATATTATTATTTTAATTTTATCTTTTCATACATGGACGAAATATTCGAGGCTCTTTCTTTATAAAATGACCCAAAACCCTGACTAACCCTGTAAATTCAAAGAGTAAACTTTTGCATATTTAACAGACTATTTGAATCTATAACATATACGAGAATGTGATCCGCAAAATAATAATACAATATACTTTTTAACGATAGGTAACATTGTAAGAACTGAAATAATACTATGCCAAAAATATTATATTACGTATGCAATAGTCAGTGCATTTAGTCTAGCGCACATCGATGGGTAGCGGGGCAGGTTATTTTAAAGAGCGTACTAGAGGGTACCGCAGCGACGATGGCATACAGTGGGACGCGAGCGCATGCGAAACCATACGCCATCGTGCCGTCATGTCACTGACAAGCAACTCGTACTAGAGCAACTTTTTGACTGCATTGTTTAGGCGTTATCCAAGCTCGAGGGGCCACCGCACCGAGCATGCCATATATATAATAGTATGCCGCGGTATACTTTGGGACGCTGTCAACACCATCTACTTGTGCGCCGGCAGTCGCAGGCGGCATCGCAAATTACCAGTGTGCACTAGGCTGCGGCAAATCCTCCCTTTTCTCGCCGATGTGCGCTAGCCTTTAGTTATGTTTTGAAGATTGCAGCATACCTCAAAAGTGAATATATATATTGATTTGATAGCATATTTTGTGCCATTAAACTATCTCGGGCACTTCTGATGTGGTATTAGAATTTCGCTAATTAAAAAGAATTTAAATTTGGAGATTCATAAACTAACATGTGACTGGACATAGTAATCCTTAGATTTTACTAATACTTATGTATGTACTTCAATAAATTATTTTCTTTTATAATAAACAAAATAATTTATAATCTATAACTTGATATACGCCACAGATAATCTAAAATACCATATAGCTAGTGACTTCAACACTTTCAAATATAAAAATTAAAATTATTATTATTCGTTTCTATTTATTTTATTCAAGCATCACATCACGTTATGAAAATGGACGGAGAAACTGCTTCACTGAAGAGAAATCTTACAGATTGGCGATTCAGCCAATATCCTAAATATGTTTTGTTGCCTATAGATGAAAATCATGATCAAATACGGTCAAATATAAAGAATGTCGTTTTTTCAAAGGTACAATAATAATAATTGTAATATTCTACAAAGAAAATAACAATGCTTGATTTTAAAAGATACGAATAGGTATATTTATAAATATATGTTTACCCATAGTATAAGCTCTGCTTTGTTTGGGCTAGATGGTGTTGTATATATGTGATAGAATATTATTATTATATTATCTTTTAAAATTAAACATTGTAATTTTTATCGTCTCTTTCGACAAAGCACTGTATAGCTATAAGTACCTAATGGGCTATCTTTCCAGAGACAAAATAATAAACATCATTTTTTAAATTGCTAATTAAACATTTTGTCTTTGTAACTTGGCAGAACATGTACCTATACATTTTAGAAACCTAAGAAAACTTTGATAACCTTTTAGACAATTATGTAAATGATATAATAATAAAAAATATGATCATCAGGTAACTCCACGGCCTTTGGAGCATAACATTAGACTTGTATGCGTTTCAAAAGATGCTTTGGTAAATATTCTAGACATGGATCCTGATATAGCCAATCGGCAAGAATTCGTAGAATTTATTGCTGGACAGAAACTGCCATATGGAGCAATGCCCGTCGCACATAGGTATGTTTACTACACTACTGATTTACAGATGTAAATATTCCTGATGGAATATTAAAAGACATATTTATTTCAGATATGGTGGGCACCAGTATGGACTGTGGGTAGGACAATTGGGTGATGGTAGAGCTCATATCCTTGGCGAATACATTAACAAGTAACTTACATCTCTTATTATACGTAGCTTCTTTAACAAAGATTCTAAGTACAGTATAAAAGACTACTTTAAATTTTTTTTTGTGATTTTGGTTAAGATGTATTATTCTGTATTTCTATCACAGACGTGGGGATAGATGGCAAGTTCAACTAAAGGGGTCAGGGCAGACCCCTTACGCACGTGTGCACGATGGTCGTGCTGCTCTCCGCGGTGCTATCAGAGAAATAATTGCTTCTGAAGCTTGTCACTTCCTAGGGATACCTACTACGAGAGCTGCCGGATTAGTTGGTAAGGAACTTGGATTTATAGGCAGACCATGCACCATTCTTATATTATGGATTGTGTTACTGTTTTGTGACCTGTTATTTTCTCTGTACCAACTATTGACTATTGCTATGAATTTTAGGCTCAGTTCTCTTTCCCGTAGTATTAAAACTCTGTTAAACACATGATGATCTTTTTCTTTATGTGATATACTTAATCACATTGAGAGCATGAACAGCAGTTATGATACGTACTAAAATACATATATAAATGGCTACATATGAAGTCAATCAATAGTTGATGTGCCTCAATGGGTACGCGTGGTAAAGGGGTGTGATCAATGACACAGTGCTCTAAGCTCTAGAGCACTGTGTCATTGAAATGTGTCGCTAGAAATGGCAACTCCGTTCGCCAGGGGCCTTACCACCACCGCTTAAAACACTCGTAGTGCACGCGCAAAAAAATAACAGCATATAAGTACCCTGTAACGCGAGGTCTAATTTCGTAGATTTGGTGGCAAGTCATGAGTTTGTTAAACACCTTAAAACATAAATATTTTGTGTTTGTGGCCCTCTTTTCTGAAGACTTATTCATTACTCGTAATACATAATATTTATTGCAAGTTAAAACAAGTCTTCACCAGTCGTTCGTCTCAATAACTTTATTATATAACAGTGGCGTAGCGTGGGTGTCAGCCGCCTGGGGCGGAAAAATGTTGCCGCCCTCTTATTTAGGTATTTCATTTTATAATACTATAATATAAAGTTATTCTAAATAACTTTTTGGCAAGAACATTCATCATTATTGTATATTGTACACACGGCTACACATCAAATTAGACACCCTATATACGCATAACTACGTTACATACAAAATAGAGAATTGTCGGCAAGGGTCAGTGCATAGTGGTGTCGATGCAATGGTAAGGATAGAGCGTTGCGTCCCGTTCAGCGTGAATGAGACAAAATAACAAAAATATAACGCACTCTCTCGCACGATTCGCAGCGTTCAACTTCTAATAGTTCAAAGTCCAAACAGTCTAGGTTGATGTATCGCTGTGTGTACATCTACTCATTCCTCTCGTACGTCATTAAAGGGTTGAAATATTTACAAGATTATTATTTATTGTGAAATTTTGCCGCCCCCTCAAAGCGCCGCCCGGGGCGGGGCGCCCCTGCCGCCCCCACTACGCCACGCCACTGTTATATTATAATAAAGTTATTAAATTACTAGTCTTGATAGCTTGAGATTTTATTAATAATTGAGCATAACTCTAGTGAGCGATGAAGCAATTATGCGAGACATCTACTACAATGGATGTCCTCGCAGAGAGCGTGCTGCAGTCGTACTCCGTCTGGCCCCCAATTGGTTCCGCTTCGGGTCTTTAGAGATCCTTTCTAGAACCGGAGAGATTGTTGTCTTGAGGCAGTTATCGGATTTTATTATAAAGGTACGAATTTATTAATGACACCTCGATCTGAAACCGTTTCTAGTGAAAGGAAGAAGCCAAAGTGCTGTATCAAGAATGTGGTAAGTCGAAGTCCGATGGTGTATGTAAAAAAAATATGTATAGATATTGCATAATATTTGTTGACCTTCTAGAAGGTAAATAAATACCTCCACTAAGAGTAGTTGCGATTTACAGGAATACTTTCCCGACATTCAGTTGACCGATGAGAACCGCTTCATTAGAATGTTCTCCGAAATTGCACATAAGACATTGGATCTGGTTGCTAAATGGCAAGGTAATTATTTTTGACACTCTCAGAGCTATAATTTAACCTATTATCTTGTATTGGTTGAAAGTAACAACTTTTTATTTAGTCTTGTAACTGCAGTTAGAATATTTTGTAACCATAAATCGCTATTTGAAGCTATCTATCATTCAGGTCTCGGCTTCACTCATGGCCTGTTGAATACGGATAACATGAGTCTGCTTGGTCTTACCATGGACTATGGGCCGTATGGATTTGTGGACTCCTATGATGGAGGTTTTGTCGCCAATTGTTCAGATGGAGAAGGTCGATACGCGCTTGCAAAACAACCTGAAGTAATTTACTGATCTTTTTTTTCAGTTGTTAGTTTATAGTAGCAGCGATAGCTCAGTGGGGAGACCAACAGACTGCATTGCAGAGGGTCTCAGGTTCGAACCCACGTCGCGCACCTCTGACTTTCGGAAGTTATATGACTTTTCGTAATTATGTGCGTATGGATTGACAATTATCGCCTGCTCCGTGCCTCGGAGAGCACGTTAAGCCGTCGGTCCCGGCTGCCATGAACATCTATGGCAGTCGTTATTGGAAATGTCAGTATACCCTCTAATATCCTGACACTGGTCTAGCCTTAGGGTATCGTTAGCCTTTGGGTTTCGGAGGTCAGGTGGCAGCCGGTCCGTGTAAAAACTGATATCCAGTCAAATCCGGTTAGACCAGAAAAGCCGACCCCAAGTGACTTGGGAATAATAAAAGCTAAGAGAGAAGAAGAGTTTATAGTTGAAAATACTTATATTGGACATGTATATATTGGCGTTACCTACTTTAATTTATGTAATACTTCACACGAACTCAAAAGCCCGGTTTAAACTATCAAGTAATAACATTTAATTATTGTGTGTATATATATCTATATTTGTGTCTTTGTCAAGATATTTTAATGAGAAAGTGGCAGTACGTACAAGGCATTATCCTACCTAAGTGGTCTGCTAAACCGTGATACCATCGACCAGATCACTTAAATTAGCAGTTAAACCAATTGTTTTCTAGTTTTTTATTACAGTTACCTTATCACGTTCCAGGTTGTAGTATGGAACATCGGACAGCTCGCAAATGCTTTGAAGCCTCTTCTGACTTCCTCTCAACAAATACATATGTCGCACATTATGAAAACGCTGGACACCTACTGCAAGAATAAAATATTGTTAGTAAACCAAATTGTTAACAACGGCATTGCATAGCGGTAGCGGTGGCGATCAGCAACGAAATGATTCGATTAATTAATAATCGCCAGCTTTGCGCGCGATGTGATCGTTGGGTTGCCTCATCGCTTTAATCTTGCTTGTAGTAAAGTTGTTAGGTAATGTAGACCCAACTAAAATTCCATTATACACTATTATTTTAAAGTCAATACTAATATACTATCACAGAGAAACGTTTCTGCTGAAGATTGGGTTGAAAGAAGAGCGTTGGGGTGATGAGCAGCTGGTGGAAAAGCTCTTAGATATGATGCAGCAGACTGGCGCTGACTTCACTGCTACTTTTAGACAACTTGCTGAAGTAGGTCTTATAGATAATAAATGTTAAAACATTAGTAAGCCTATTAATATTTGTTTGTTTGTATTCACGACTTTGCATTTTTTTTTTTTTATTCTTTGCATTCCCGTAAATGTAGGTATTGCTAATTTTCTATCCCTTGGGAACAGTACTTTCTTTCTTGATGACAGGTACACTATGTCCTTTTCTCTACAGTCTTTACCTCTGACAACGTGAACGCCTAATTTCATAATGATCGGTTCAGAAGTTGAGACGTAACAAGCAAAATAACTTAGATTCGCATTTATAAAATGAATTAGAATTTAAATGCATGGCAAGTATTATTATAACTGAATGTTAGGCAAGCGCTACGGTATCTTCTATTCAGATAATCGTTTCTCGGTATTTATAAGGACACATTTTTTAAAGATATAAAGAATTAAATATTTGAAATTTTTGACAACGTGGACTTTGTGCGCTTAGTTCATATTATATTAGGATCGATTGGTATATACGGACTACCAACCTAGATTCGTTTAATAAAGTTGGGTACGCGTGAGTGATACACTTGGTATTGCAACTGGCCATAGGCTACAGAAACCGCTTTAAGAAAGACGATCAAGAAAGACGTATCTTTGTTGTAGTCATCTTGTTTGGTCATTTATGTTATTTATTGCTCTGTCATCTTGCTATCAAATTGTTTCTTTTACAATTTTTTCTATATGTCTAGTATTTGATAATGTAGTGTAGTAAGCATATTTATTTTCTACAGTGGGGCAAGAACAGAACTTGTAAGGCACAAGTTTCTTTTCACCAGGCAAAATGATCAAGTGAACTTATCACAGTAAAACTCAGTTATCCGCGTAAACTTACCTAAGTGTTATTTTAGTTAGTGGTGCGAATGTTATCATAAGATTTGCCTATTAAATATTATGTTATTATTTATAGTTGGAGCCATGCGAAATGGTGAGCGAGATCAAATTAGCGGAAAAATGGTCTCTTAAGCGTCTCTCATCACACGCATCATGGGGATGCTGGTTGGATCAGTACCGCGAGAGACTTGATAAAGCAGCTGGTAGGAATGAGCCCTAGATATAGTCTACAACATGAGTATTGTAATAACAGAAGGTAGGTTGCAGACGCAGAGCCACAGCGAAACACCATTTTAAATCTCTCATGGAGCTTTCACTGTCTGCGCAACGATGTCTTTATAGCCAGCTAGACGATGATTTTATTTATTTATTTTATTTTTATAATTATAGCTGTCTGTATTGTATGTGTCGGTCATCTTTAAGCATTAAGTGGCTTACTACATATCTGCTAATTGTAAGCTCCCCAATTCGATTGATAGGGCAGCGCCAATAGCTCAAGTAAAATATTCGGGATATATTTCCGCAGAAAGCAGCTTGTCTTAAGGATATTATTCAGTACAGTCACCACAGAGACCAAAGATTTGTTTCCCTTCTGATGGTATATAATAATAATAATATCAGCCCTGTATTAAACTGTCCCACTGCTGGACACGGGCCTCTTCTCAGTGTGAGAAGGGTTAGGCCATTGTCCACCATGTTGGCTCAGTGCGGGTTGGCAGACTTCACATATCTTCGAGAACATTATTAAGAATTCCTAGACATGTAGGTTTCGTCACGATGTTTTCCGTTACCGTCAAAGCAAGCGATAATTAACTATTTAATACGCACATAACTTCGAAAATTCAGAGATGCGTGCCTTGGAATCAAACTCGGGACCTCTGCGTGGCTGTCCAACGGTTTCCCACTAGGCTCTCTTCTGATGATAGGCCGACAATATTTTTTATTGTATCCGCATCTTGTGCTAAATAGGCCGCTAGGCTGCAGTAACTGCTTATTACAAGGCGGGTTGTATGTCTGTTTACCACATTAGTTGTATAAAAACAAATACGATGCGCATACAAACATACATGCCTTTTTTTTAAATATAATTCGTGTCATTGCTCTGTCTTTTGCAAATAAGTAACATTTCCTATAATTTCTACCAATTAGGTGTGCAGCCAGTAAATAGTCGTGATTGTGGTGTTGTGGCGGTGGATGCTAGTTCCTCGGGGCTGTTCGAGGATGAACGACGTAGACGCATGCTTGGCGTCAATCCAGTCTATGTGCCGAGAAACTGGATAATTCATGAAGCGATCATAGACGCTGAGCAGGATGACTATCGGAAGGTTATTGAAGAAGTTATTTTTTTGTATGAGTACATCTATCTGACTACTATACGCGCACTGGCACCATAATTGCGCGTTTTTTATTTTATAGGTGCGTTTTTTGCTGGACGTTCTCAGAAAGCCGTATGAAGTGCAGGCTGAAGCAGAAAAGCGCGGGTTTTCGTCTCAACCGCCGCAATGGGCGTATGCTTTGAAGATTAGTTGTTCTACTTGAATTATGATGTTTGTTTAAAATTAAATGTTTATTTATTCGAAAGTGTTTTTTATATACTTCATTGTAATACGTTTTGCTAATTGATAAAGTAGTGTTATAATTTAGACATAAGTGCTTAAATATTATTGACAAAAATCTCTAAGTTAATATTACAAGATGAAAGCAAAAAGAAAAGAGCTATAGGGTTCTCACGTAATTGCTGTGGTATGAATTGTGCACAAAAACGTGCGCATTGACACTCAGTACTCAGCAGTTTTTCGGGAAATTAACTCTTGATTTGGCTGCTGCGCTGTTTAGTATTATAGCCTGTGTTTGGCCTGGCAACGTAGATTGGTATAATATGTAATGTCTTTTAGCACTCAAGCAGTTTTCGCTCAAATTAGAACGATAATTTTAGGAACAAACAAAATTGCCAACACGCCGTCTTGCCACCATGTGTATATTTTTATCATACAAAATAATATAATTATATTAAACATGTGTAAAAAAAATGTTGTCTGTGGTATGAGTAAAAAGCCAAATGTCAAAATGATATTCGATCGCTGTGAATATGTCATCTTTGTCAATCTTGACATTGACAACAATGGTAGATGTACAAATATATAGCGTACTTATAGAAAATAAATTAGACTTTATTTTGTAGCACATAAAGAATATTTTAATTTGAGTACAGTGTATGCTATTAATAATCTATATATTGATCAACAAATATTGAAATAATAATTTATTTAGCACAAATAACGATGAGTTTGCAATAAAATAAATATTTCTTGATTAGAAACTCTTATCGAGTGCGTTCCTTGTATCTACCCTGATGAAGCGAGCGTTCTGCATACTAGCGTCTCTTATGAACGAACATCAGCACAACATAATTGGTAAAATGAAACCTATAACTAATTTCAAAGAGTGGAAGTTCCGTGAGCCTCCTAACTACGCGGCTCTGCCTAAAGATGATAACCCGGAGTATAACGTGCCGATAGCTGTCAAAGATGCTGTGTTTTCTAAAGTAAGATAGATACATAACATGTCATAACATCTTTTGTTATTGCATATATTGATTTATAATTAGTATGATTGCATCATAATATTTTCATTACCTTTTTACTACGATACCTAGGATACAGAAGCATAAAATCTGCTCACATCTAAGTAAACTGACTGACCCTCCACTCTAAACAAAATCAGTCAGTTTGTAGTTTTGTTTCTACATTGAGTTAAGATGCTCAAACTGACGAAGGAACATGATCGTAGTATATCAATAAAAAATATTTATTATAGGGCATAGTGCAAGTTTCCTTGCATAACATAATTATAGGCTATTGAGGATACATAGATTGTGATAACTGCTTACTGGCAGTCACACTGATTGCTTGGTTGATATTTTAGTTCTAAAAATAATATTCATACCTAATCTAAAGGCATTGACAGGTATTTAAACAATTAAAAATAATTACAGGTACCCACTGAACCTCTAATAGGCAAGGTTCATCTAGTATGTGCATCGCATGATGCTCTGACCGAGCTATTGGACCTCGATCCCTCTGTTGCTGAAACTGAAGAGTTCATAAACTTCGTAGCTGGCAGCTACTTGCCTGAGGGAGGTTTAACTGTGTCACACAGGTAAAAGTCACTTATATAGAACATAAACATACAGCACTAGAATATACTTTGCATCACTTTACAACGCACCTAGAAAAACATATTATTACTAAACATTATTTTTGTTTATGCTATTACTCTTCGTTTATAATTCTGGTCACACAATCATCTCAGTGTAAGAAAGATGAGGCCATGATCCACTATTGAGATTTATTCATAACAAGTGAGAAACGGCCATGAATTGCCGTAAATTTTAGAGTTCGACAAAATGGTATCACGTGACCTTGAAGTCAGAGGTCAAAGGTCATAGCAATTTCGGGGTATATCGACTATACTGAGTCGAATGGCGCTGATTGCGAGTCTCTAGCTCTTACGGTTCTTGAGTTGAAACTTGTATAACAGACAGACACACGGATGGACAAAGCTGTTGTATAAGAGTTTTTCGAACTCTAAAAAAATATAAGGTTATGTTAGCCAATGGTTTTCCTCTAGGCTATTTCTGCCAATACTACATTCTTAGTTTAATAGTTGATATTTACATAATATTGTCTTATGTTTACATGAATGTTATACATTAAAATTAAACTACTTTATAAGTATTTTGTTGAATACTAACCAATATAATATTTTCACAAGAGGGTAATGACTTTGCTACAATATCATTTAACCAGCTAAGTTTTAAAATATTAAGGCCTATTGCAATAAACCAAAAGTAATTACATATATTTAATGTAAATTAATTATTTAATATATTCAGATATGGTGGCTACCAGTTTGGGTTTTGGGCAGATCAACTTGGCGATGGCAGAGCACACATTCTAGGCGAATATGTTAACAGGTAACATTATTAAGAGATTGCTTTTTATGATCACAAACCTAGCCAGTAATATTCAGCCATCATTTGATTAGTGAATCCAAAATTAGCACAGCCTTTTTTTTGTTTGTAACGTGGGGAACTGGGAGAGTTATCTTGGGCTCTTCCGAGACTTCATGCCTACCGACTAAAACCACCACAGTGTACCAGCTCACTGCTTTGTTTGGTGGGTGAGTCGCTGGAATTGAAGCTACATCAGCGACCCACGCAGCAGTGCCTAATGCAGATATGTAGTGTCTGCAGGCGACGACTACTGGACGACGCCCCGGCACAACAGAGGGCGTCGCTCCGACTCAACGTTTGGCGCGCGGGAGATCCCCGTTCTCCCACCCACGGCCTTCACTACGGTGGCATAAGTGGCGAAGGCGCGCATTTGGGCGCCTCCGTCCGCTTCGCCGGCGGTTGCTTGGATCCGCAAGGATCCTTTCCTCACGGATCCGCTCCGCTCCTGCGAAAACGTCATCTCGCAGAATGATGCGACCGCTACCATAGAGGAAGTCTCTTGCTGTCGACCATGGCTTTGATCACAGCTGGCAGCGAGAGGTCTTCTCCCAAGCTGGACATTGCTCGAGCGTGGGCTGCGCCGTGTCCTCCTCACACTCGCAGTGGTGGCAGATGGGACTCGGTCCTCTTCTAGCGACCTTGTGCAGGACTTGCCGAAGCAACCATGCCCCGAAGGTCCTCCTCCGCCTCCTCGAAGGTACCCCCACGGGCTGTGACAGGGGTGTCGTCAGCGTAGCTGATGATGCTCAGCCCGGAGGATAGGACAGCACGTAGTTCCCAGTCGTACCCCATGTCCCACAGGGGCGGACCATGTACCGATCCCTGCGGTACACCGCATGACATGGGCCGCCGCCAAACCTCGTCGCGAACTTCGAGGAAGACACTCCTGCCTCTCAAGTAGTCTGCCACCAGCCGTTCCAGATAAACATTTACACTACCTAGCCGATCTGTTTTCAACCCACATTTTGTCAGCTATGATTTAGGAACCATGAAACATAGAAATGCGTTTACAGTTCTAAAATGACACTGCTAAGATTTACTAAACGATTAGCCTAACACTTTACTTAACACCAAAATGTAACTTGGAACATCATGATCAATAGCTGTCATAGGCGTAAGCTGCCGCAATTTTCATTGCAGCAAACCATTCGCAATTTCGTTTTCCAGCAAAGGAGAATCCTGGCAGCCACAGCTCAAGGGATCAGGGGAAACTCCATACTCTCGTTTCGGTGATGGACGTGCGGTCCTACGGTCTTCGATCAGAGAGATGATCGCGTCTGAGGCGTGCCACCATCTTGGTATACCAACGACGAGGGCAGCTGCATTGGTGGGTAAGACCGTTGTGGAATACATCTCTTTGCTTGTTTAGTTGAATATTGTAGAAATTTCGTAGGCTTTATGGATGATGGAAAACCCTGAAGAATTATGTAAAAATGTAATACAGTCACATTTCTATGGTAATGTTTAGTTCTGATAGATATAGCCCCATGCGTTCTGTGGCAACCGCGTAAATCTATCGACCCGTAATATCAAGAAATACTGTAGCAGTCACGTCTATTGATGGGTAACCATTCTCTAAAAATTATGTTCCTCTGTGTCTTTATGAGAAAGTCAAGTCATTGATCATCAGTCGAAGACAGTTGCTGATAGAGCAAATAGGATAGAGGTCAGAAACTGATATTTAGTATCAGTTAAGATTCTGCTCTGATAGAGTATCGCGTTCCCTTTAGATTGTTGTGTCAAAAAGTTACATATAATATACTAGATTTCAGCCGCGGTTTTGCTTGCGTAAATATAGGTTAGGTTCAGTTAGGTTATAGCAGTACTTTTTTTTATACAAGGTACCCTACGTTCTTTTCTATTCCCCTGACAACGTGTATGCGAAATTTCATGATGATCGGTTGTGTAGTTAAGACTGCGCCGAGCGTAAGACAGATAATGACAGAGCTCGTGCGGCGCATATTCAAATCGGCACGCGGCCGCCATAGTAAAATTGCATGGAGGATTTGAAGTGTTTT
Source organism: Catocala fraxini (assembly GCA_930367265.1). NCBI lineage: Eukaryota > Metazoa > Arthropoda > Insecta > Lepidoptera > Erebidae > Catocala > Catocala fraxini. The sequence goes on from OV884043.1 coordinate 17,681,220, forward strand.
TTGATAAATATGTATCTTTATTGTCAACCAATAACTTAAATATTTGGGATGGAAAAATTGCAATATAACTATTTATGTTTCGTTTAAGCTGTAAAATAGGATAGATTACTACTGTTATAATTTAAAATCACGTAACACGAGCTCACGTTTTTGCATTTCGTGCAAATTTACGTAATTTTGTAGGCGAAAATATTAATTATTTTAAGTTTTTTCACGGATTAATTGTAAACACATTCATTGTTATGGTAAATGTATATTTTATATTAGTATTAAACAAAAAGTGTTGATTTTATTCACTTAACTGTGACCGCCTGTTTTGGCATTTTTCGCTCGGCGCAATCTTAAGGCGTGAAACCGTAACAAACAAACTCACATTCTCATTTATAATATTAGTTATTATTAATTATTAGATTCTGCAATCGACTGTCATCCCATCTATTTGCGAATAAATTTTTAAGCGTCGCGTTACCTGAATGGTTTAAAATATAAAAATAAGTGACTTTTTATAAGTTAATATATTAATATTTCAGTGAGCGACGACCACAAAGTGTGGCGTGACAAGAGTTATACAGGTAATGCGAAACAGGAGCGCGCAGCCGTGGTGATGCGCGTCGCCAACGCGTGGTACCGCATCGGCTCTATAGAGATACTGCTCAAGCGCAAGGAGCCACATACCATGAAGCTACTAGTCGACTTTATTATTAAGGTAATTAAATACACACATACACATCGCACGCACACGCATATACAAACACACACCCACACACAGTATTTTGGCTGTGACAAAGGACGCGATGCTCTCTTGACGTAGTCTAGTAAGTCTAGCGAACACTTGTGCGCGCGCTCACCACACTCATACACACACGCGACAACTAATATGTCCCTGTAATGATGATACTGAACTATTAGAAATAAACAATAACATTCTTGCTGTACACATTGAATACCTAGATCAGGTTTTGTAGCGTATATTGAGAGAGATTGCCTTGCGTCTAAGTACTAAGTAATTAGCTATAGTTTGCGCAATGCGAACCCTTCCGCTTGCAGCGTTCACCCCGTACGCCTGTATTTTTTCATTGCGACGTTACTCGAAGGAACTTCAGAAGGAATTATTAGTTTGGCGCAACGTAAACCAGCTACAGATACTCATGAGCAACTGGCTGCTAAAACTCCAAAGCCTGAAGCATCATTATAAGATTGTCAGTGCTTTTCTTACGATACATTTCAGGAAATGCAGAAGAACTGCTAAATTCTTCCTTTCGTATTTTACCATTAGACGACCAAACAAATAGATCAACGCCACCGATATATGGTGAAATTCCACTTATATATTTATTTCTAAACCGTATGCTAAGGAGAGGAACTTCTTTCATGTCTACTGCCTGCTGTTATATCTTAAACTAGCTGATCCGCGCATCTTCGTCTGCTACACATATGATAATATTCCTTGTTTTTGCAAAAAAAAAAATTGATGCTTCGCTCTTATTGGTCATAGCATGATATTTATAGCCTTCCTCAATAAATGGGCTATCCAATACTAAAAGGTTTTTCAATCCGGACCAGTAGTTCCTGAGATTAGCGCGTTCAACCAAACAAACAAACTCTTCAGCTTTATACTATTAGTATACATTCTTGTTTAGAATACTATAAAAAATATAATATGTTTTCTTCTTTCTAGCATCATTTTCCAGAGCTGGAGAACTCAAGTGACAAATATGTGGACTGGTATTTGGAAGTAGCATACAGGAACTTGGATATGGTAGCTACTTGGCAAGGTAAGGGTTTCTTCTATCTTACTAGTCCATTAGACAGGTATACGACCTGCCTAAGTAGTTAGCGTTAACTATATAAACTTGCAGTGCCTGATCGAGGCAGATTCTTGGATAAAGCGGGTTCCCAATATGACGCCTTCTTTGTTTGCTGCTGATTCATTTTTCCTTACTACCGAAGCGCTGTACGAGCCCTCTGAGTCAAGGCGCCCAGAGCAGTCACTCTAGTAGGAGTAACATAGGCATTTAGTCGATTCTGTGAAAATACTTTTTGTCTCTTGTGTGCTGCCAAAATAGCGACAGTTTAACAAGTCTTGCAAGTATTTATAACTATAGTACAGATAAACAAAAACAATGTTCTCTACTTGTACAGTGAGAATACTTCCCTATTTGGGCTCTTTCTAGATCTGTGTGACCCTTCGAATCTTATCTCTGTTAACTACTTTTCAGTGATTACAGATTTTTACTAACGACGATCTTTTTGCACTTTTGTCGTTTGTGGTATACTTAAGCTGGCTTCTTTTACAACGTCTCTGATTAGAAAGTAATGTCCAAGCAAATTAGGTCTGCCTATCTAATATTATAAATGCGAATGTGAGTTTATTTGTTTGTAACGCTTTCACGCCATAACGACTCGACCGATTATCATGAAATTTCAATACAGAAAAGGACATCGAGTACGGTACGTAGAAAAAAATACTGTTCCCGGGGGATAGAAATTTGTTGATAAATCTACGTTACCGCGAGCAAAGCCGTGTACAAAATCTAGTAATTTTAATTTCCGCACAGGTCTAGGCTTCACCCATGGTGTGTTAAACACGGACAATGTGAGTCTCCTGGGCTTGACGATAGACTATGGTCCATATGGGTTCATAGACCATTACTACAAACATTACGTGCCTAACACATCCGACGATATGGGCCGGTATGCGTTTGATAGACAACCAGAGGTAAGTTAAAAATAAACTGCTATTTACGAATTTTATCGGTTTGTTAATTATTTTTATATTCTCGATTTTGCCCGTGGCTTTCCCGCGTAAAAGTAGGTTAGGTTATATTAAGTCAGTAAAAGTACTTCTTTTTAAATAAAGTTTTGCCTATGTTACTCGGTGGTGATAAGGCTTTATAATGGTCAAAGAATTTTTAGAATCGGTTAAGTAGTTTTTGATTTAAATCCTTACAAACAATCAAACAAAAATCAAATACTTCCTATTAATTGTGAAACTTAAAATTACTATTGTTAAACACTTTTACTAGTTATTGTTTACTTCTCTTTATTAATTTTCCTGACAGTCATGCTCACGGGGAGACTAAGATGTTGGTTGTCCCAATGCCTTGGAGTGTAGTTTTTCAAAGTATCTTAACATAATTTAATTATTGCTTTTTAAATTTACGCAAAATGAGTTCAAAGTATCATGAAGTTTGAGCTTCAAACACTCTTTTCCAGTATTTCTACGACAAACTATGCAGCTATGTAGTGCGGAAACATAATCTATACTGCTATACTTATATTATAAAGAGGAAAGATTAGATTTTTTGTTTGTTTGTAAGGATGTAACTCAAATTTCTCATTAATAGATTATAAAAATTATTTCATCATTATAAAGCTCTATTATCACCGAGTAACATAGACTACATTTTATTTAAAAAAGTACTGTCACTAACATAATTTTTTTTAACGTAGCCGAATGCTTTGACCTATTCCTCTCCGCGGGGTCACGGAGAGGTTATGTCGAACTCATTGGGGAAAGATGGTTAGCGACATCCCGGTAATACCGACTAAACCTACCACGGTGTTCCTCGACATAACCGCAATCGGCGGGGCCGCGCGAATCGATTTCACATGCAATCGCGACCCCGCCGAGGTTTCGGTCCGCCCGCGCCATATGAAACGACAGGCCACTACTCAAATAGACCTGCCCTTTGGGTACCACTAATTTTATTCCTACTGTCTTCCTGATGGGGGGACACAAGATACAGAGGCGCGCGTGGGAACTGTCACTAACATAATCTAACCTACTTTCACGCGAGCGAATCCTCGAAGTGGTAGGCAGAGTGATTATACAGTCACGTTTTGCCAGCTGTGTTTTAGAAACTATTTAATAGGTATAGCTGCTATTCAAAATTTTCGTACAGAAAGAACCAATAACACTTTGTCCGACCTGAGAGTTGAACCCGGACTTCACGTCAAGTAGTACCTAGTGTTATTAGTGTTCAGTAATATTGGGTTCATCCTATCACTACATACCTATTATAAAAGAAGACAGACGCAGCAGGAAACTCCCGCCGCGTCAGTCAGTCTGTTCGCGATTAACTCAAAAACTGGTGAACAGATTTGCATGCGGTTTTCACCAATAGACAGAGTGATTCATGAGGCAGGTTTAGCTGTATAATTTGTTAAGGTTTTGTAGTACTCGACTACATCCTGTAAATATAGAAAGAGAGAAATACAGTTTTTAAACCGCGCTCAAGGACACGGACTACATTTTAAAGAAATGGAAATGAACCGATAGTGCTTATGTTTAAGTAATCATTATTTCTTTATTTCAGATATTAGTATGGAATTTGGAGAAATTCGCCGAAGCTTTGGAACCGATACTGTCTGTGGGGCAAAAAGAAAAGATAAAAGACATTAGAGGCACACTCGGTGAATATGTTAAGAGAAAAGTGTTGTAAGTCATTCATAATCATAATTACCTAAATTATTAAAACATAGACTGTACGGCTGCGCCTGTCGCCTCGCCACTGCCGAGTGTTATGGGTTCGAATCCCACACGGGACAAAACTTTGTGTGATCCACAAATGGTTGTGCCAAGTCTGGGTGTTCTTTGTGTCCGTTGTTTGAATACTTGTAAAGTCCCCCGCGACACGGGAATGATTAGTAGTGACAGAGATCTTTTTTTTTGAGATTAGTTAGACTCACGACACGCCACGGTATGACCAGCAGAATTGTATTACATTCCAGTATATTATGGCACTGAGATCAGGACGCAAAAGGCAGTCATAAATTATTATATGAATAATAATAAAGTATTATCCCTGTATATACTACAGCACTGCTGGGCACTGGACTCTTCGTAGTGTGGGTAGTTAGACCACACTTCGTCACGATGGTCCAGTGTAGATGGACAATTTTCACATATGTTCGAGATCAACGATTTTAGACTTTCGGAGGTTTCGCCAAGTAATGCTAATATAAATAATAATGAACAAGGGAGGGTTCCCTTGGTCATTATTATTTATATTAGCACTGTCGGTATTTCGAGATAATCATAGAAAACTCTTAGCCATGCAGGTCTCTTCGCGATGTTTTCCTAACGGTTAAAGCAAGCGATAATGAACTATTTAAATTTAGGTTATCTGGTTACCAATGAGTAGGTCTTGCGTAAGAGGCTACAGACCTAATAATAATAACCATTTTATTTCGCGTGGCATAGACGCATAGATAAATACCTGGATCTGCATTTTGGACCCGTATCCCCGTAAGCCAAAGAGCCGGGTATTTTCCTAACGTATTAGAGAAATACACGTGAAAGAGAAACAAATGATAATAACCATTTTCTTTCTCGTTTTCGCATATGGACTAACATACATACAAATTGTGTTAGTATTTATATAACTTATTAATTATGTTAGTAACGCTTCAATTGCACTCCGTTGTGCATTCATGTGGCACTTGTCCACGGAAGCGACGGAACACCCTTCGGCCAATAGTCCTCCTTCATGACGACATGCAGAAAACAAATTGGGACTCGCACCGCGAACGCCTTGAAGTTGACGTTACGATGCGATTCCAATAATAAGCCCGTCTGCGTGATGCTACTGCAAATTTATAAACCAAACATCTATCCAACCCAATATTTTTTATTATTTTCTCACAATCGGAAACGAACGTTGGCAAAAAGTGATGAAACACTAACAAGGCATCGATTTTAATTATTTATCTTCTATGATTTGTTTATTTTTTAGGCAAACTTATCTGTTAAAACTTGGACTTAAGAAAATGCTAGATGGCGACGAAAAACTTGTGCATGATCTGCTTGATATGATGCAATTGAAAATGGCAGACTTCACAGCGACTTTTAGACAACTTGCGGAGGTAAAGTATTGTTTAAAGTACTCGATAATCCTTCATAATACCAAGAGACAATAGTTTATGATGTTTAAGACGTTTTATACCTACAGGTAGAGCATTAAGCTAGGGCTTTTTTAAGGCAGGCAATCTGAGAGTGAAAGTGCCTACCTCATTTCTACAGAAAAGTATTTTTTGCCCGGGTGAATTCCACGGGAACACATATGTGGACACACACACTGATTGTGGTAATATAGGCTATGATCTATCTTTATGCCAAGTTTCACCCGAATACGTTCAACGGTTTATGCGTAATTATGTTACAAACATCCAAACATCTTTACAAAGTGGCAATTCACAGTAAATAATATCAAATGTACAACAATTAACGTATTGAGTCGCAGCGGCACACCGGTGGCCAGACACAATAGAGTTTTAATTATGACTGGTATTCTTAGACTTCACAGATTAAGACGTCTTCAAAACGGTTTCTTGGCAGACGTAGAAATTTCACATTTATAATATACCTAAGTAGCATTGCAGCCAAATTTATTATAGTAGTATAGAATATCCGTTTTAACCTTTTGACCGCCACAGTCATGTATACATGACAAACCAAATGTGTCCAGGACGCACGGTCACGACTACATGACATACATAAAGGATGGAATCGTAACTTAGCGCCGAGAGCACGCTTTTGCTTTTTTGCGTGGCCGTCAAAGGGTTAAGTTAAATATATAGGTAAGCCTGAATTGCCTAAAGCTTCAGTACAATACCTATTGAAAATTGTATGGTCGACTAAATATTGAAAATATGTTTTAATTTTTCAGGTAGATCCAAAAGATTTATTGAACAAAGATGTTATAGAAACTAAATGGTCTTTAAATAAGTTGATAGACATATGGGAGAAGTGGGTGAAGAAATATCAAGAGAGATTGGAAAAAGAAAATGGTGAGACCATTTCTGAAATTTAAATCTTATTTAAGATAATAAGATTACACATTTATCTAATTTTTTAAAGAATAATAAGGAAAGTCTTAAATGAATTACCAATACTTTTACCTCCGAGCCTGATAATCGCCTGCATGCGATTAGACATTACTTAGACCATATTTTTAAATCTCTGCTTGAGAAATTTCTCAAGCAAAGCTTCCAATACGGTTTTTATTTCATGGAAGGCCTTCGGCATCGTGGCCGTTAGTCTAACATTACTGTTAAGCATATTCCAGACAAACTCTTTGGTATTTATTCCAGTACTGCTTGCTGGCTACTAAAATTGCCACATTTTGACCTCCGAAATGTACTTATCTACGGAACGAGCGTGTGTGTCGTCAGATATTGTCTTGTAACAAAAGTGATTTCTCGCTTTTGATGAATACCTGGTATGCTAAACATTTTCTTGGAGGATCTCTTCAGTGTGAAGAAACCGCTGACCATACTTTTTCTGCACACACTCACTGCTGTTTAAAGCTCTAAAGGCCATTTTGCATTCAATCGTATACAGAAAACTCCATTGCTCATGTGTCGAAATTAACGAATTTTTGGAAAATCAAAGTCGAGTTACGCGATGTTGCCCGGAGTGTTCTGAACCTCGAGCTGGTCTTTTAGCATGCACGTCTTGTTGCTCCATTCTTCTTCTGACTGTACGCTCATTTACGTCGACTCATTTTGCTGTTTAATGATGCTGCCGTATCTTCACAACTTAACAGGATTGTTTATTGATGGAACATTTTAATTAGTTCATAGTATTCCATGTTTCCTTGTTTTATGGGAATTGCGTATTCGATCATTTAAATCAGACCATATAAAATATAATTAAATTACTTTGTATCTTCATATTGCGTAGAGTCACATAATCTAAATTTACTGTATTTATAAAGGTGTACCAAGAGTACATGATACAGCTTTTTACTTGATTGTAAGTGTACTGGTTTACTTGCAAAGCCGTTTCTTTCTGAATTTCGGCGCCATTTAATTACATTAGTGTTTATCAAACTAATTAAAAACTAATGTTTGACCAAATTTGAGCTAATTAAGGTCTATTATTGGTATTTTTTTCAAACTTCTACGTTGAGCCTTTTTTGAGATCTGGACAATCGCAAACCGTTACCGCAGCAAAATCTTAAATAATTTTAGAACCACAACACACACAAATTTTGCTGTTCACGAACATTTAATACGCAACAAAAGCTATCTATTCATGCATTTATTTCTGGGGTCAAACGATTCTATAAAAAGTTATGCCAGGGTAATTTTTCAAACATTACTGCAGCAAAATCTGATTTTCTTGAATAACTTTAGTCAAAGTCAAAAATCATTTATTCATTTAGGTCACAAAGTAACACTTATGAACGTCAAAATATATAAGTTAGTGAGTTTACTAAGTTACTGGATAGTGTAGTATTTACAACTACAACTTGAACAAATTTTGCTATTAGTGAACAAATTACTCTTCACGATGAACTAACTATACTCTCAACTCTATAAAGCACAACATTTTATTACATTTTGCTGCGGTAACGCACACGACTTACACTGGCAGATAGCTGATGTTACAAGGAGTAAATTAGGCGTTTTTAAATTTCATCCTGACGAAGTTGCGGGTTATAGCTAGTTTATGTATAAATGCACACTTATTTATTCATGAAGGTAATGTAGCGTGTCATCCTAATAATTTTCTCTAATGAGCCTGAAAAGATTTTACTTAATTCAGTTGTCAAGCTGCTTTTATTTTTCTATATATAATTATGTGTTTTCATGGTCTAAGTGATTATATTATTTATTTTCAGTGAGTGAGGACGATAGACGCGCACGTATGAACAAAGTAAATCCTATGTATGTTCCAAGGAACTGGATATTACAAGAAGCTATCAATGATGCTGAGAAAAATGAGTTTGAAAAGGTATGTTTGTGTTTAGATAAATATTTAAAATGTTTAAGTATATATAAAATTTAGCTTTTGTGAACGCGTTTTTGCAAAAGTAAAGTAGTTGATGATTGACACGATTTTTTTATACAATGTTGCATTTCTGTGTGTATTCATGACGAAATTTCCACGGAAAATGACAAATAAAAATATCGGTAAGCCACAGCAAAGGTCTTTGTGTCTTGGTTTTATTTTTGTGGTATAGGAGGCTAACTAGCAGACGCATCGCCTGATAGTAAGAGATTACTGCCGCCCATGGACACTCGCAACACAAGAGGAGTCACAAGTGCGTAGCCGGCCTTTTAAATTTGCCCCATGAGAGGGTTGCTCCTCCGGTACCCTCACTCCCTCGATGAAATGCAACGCGCGCTATTTCACACCGGTTTTCTTTGAGGCCGTGTTATCATTCCGGTACAGCCGGCCCATTCGTACCGAAGCGTGGTTATTCTACGGATAAAAAGTTTTTTCCAGATCGATTCGTTTCGCCCTCAATTAATATGGATGTGTGCCACTCGACACCCACAAAAATATTATTTTCAAGCACTGTCATTTCGCACAATTCGTTAGAACAGATTCGTGCTAAATGTATATTTAGCACACAGCACACCACAGCATAGCTTGGCAGGGTTTAGCTAAGTACTGTATATATTAAAATGTATATGGTAATATGGGCTTGTGTGGCATACTGCCTACGTCTCACTTTTATGGAATATGTAATATTCCATTCATTATCTGATTTTACTACAATATTTTATTACTTTTCTGAGCAAACAAATACACACTATAATTATTATTTATACTATAACAGCATTTCGTAAGCAGCATAAGAGCGCCATCTATGCCAATGTTCAATTAGATGCTTTTGTATACAAGTTAATGTAAATGATAATATTTCAAAACTGTGTTATCAGATATCGAATATATTTTAATGTCCTTTTTCAGGTGCGATTTCTACTAGAGCTGTTTAAAAATCCATACGAGGCTAATGAGGAAGCAGAAAAGAGAGGTTATTCATCTCAGCCGCCGAACTGGTCCTATGGCTTGAAGCTTAGCTGTTCCAGTTAAAAATATGTTATCATAGTAAGCTAGTGACGCAATCAACAATCTCTAAATCTAATGATATCAATAAAATATTTTTTATTACTAAGTTTAGACATTCTATGTAGGGTAGTTGACAAAATGGGGACATTGTTTATAGCAATTTTATTGAATAAGGCAAGGTACAGCAAATGATACAGTGAATGTACAAAATTATAATATTATTTTGTACATTTGTACTGTATATTAAATATATTTTTCGTTATCATAATTTTTGTTTTATTTTAATGATTTTTACCTATGGACAGTTAATTTTTAACACATATTCAAGAGTAAAAATATCGAAGTTTAACTGTCCGTAGCTAAAACAGCATGTCATGCTCATGTCAACATTTATATAGGAACCAGGCCTTAGTAAACAAACATGGCATACTGTTCTAGAGTGAATAAGAGATCAATCCCTAGGTATTCTTTCTTGTCATCTCTGTTTATAAGAGAGAATAAATGAACGATTTTATAATGAGTTACATTGTTTACCCAATAAGATAAGAATAATGGACTACACATATACATATAAGGAAAAGCTTTTTTTCGAAAAACACTATAATATACTTTCATAATCTTAGAGGAATAAACTAAAACATTATATTATATTTACAATAACTTAATTTCCATTCTGACAAACTAATGACCAGCATAATTCAAAATAAATCATTCATAATCTTCATCAGCACTGTCATCGGGCTCTGAGTAATCCTCGTCAATCTCAATCTTCCTTCGTTTTGATTTTGATTCTGGCAGATTCTCCTTTTCTTCCTCTGCAATTTTCTGGGCTTCTGTTTGAGCAGACCGATGATGGAATACAAAAGATATAGTCTTTGCCAAATCCCAGCATTGTTTTAGAACCAAATCTGCCAAATTCTTTTTATCGGCACAGTGATACCAGTTCGATAAGTCAGAAGTACAGTCAGAATTCTCTGGAGGTAAAGTTATCTGGATGTTATTGATACACCTTCTGCACTTGAACTTACTGTGGGTGTCCGACAAAGTGTTCTCCTCCAATCTAAACAAGTCTTTTAAGTCTTCAGAGGTGAAATGTCTGAGAGATTCCTCATTCTGATCAACAACTGTATCACTGAGAGCTTTTTTGTGCGCTTGTCTTTGGAATATCTTCTCTTCAATAGTTCCAGTTGCAAGAAGTCGATAAATATAACATGGTTTTTTCTGCCCATCACGCCACACTCTTGCCATAGCTTGATCATCATTTGCAGGATTCCAATCTGGGTCAAACATGATTAATCTATTTGCTCCAATGAGATTCAATCCACAACCGCCAGCTTTAGAACTTAACATAAATATCCATTCTTTAGAATCCTTATCATTGAAACTTTCTACAACTTTGGCCCTTTTCTTTATTGTCATTGAACCATCTAGTCTCACATATTGGTAACATCTCTTTCTACATAATTTCTCAAATAAATCTAAAGTTTGTGTGTAGTTTGATACAAGGACTATTTTATCATCAGTATTGGTTTTCAAATTCGCCAGAATGCAGTCTAAAATCATCAGTTTGCCTGACAATTCTGGTTTCACATCTTTAGTGTCATAATTATTAGGTAACAAACTCGAGGCTTTTTCAAAGCCTTCAGATCTTTCCACAATCTTGTCATACACTAAGTCTGGGTGGTTACATAGTTTCTTTAGGGTAGTAATACTTGATAAGGCACTAAGAGTATTTTTATCACCATTGCCAGAAAATTTATTTCTAATAGCATCAGAATTAATAAAGTTCTTGTACAACTGTGTTTGAAGGGGAGTCATCTTCACACATATGACTTGTTCAAACTTCACTGGCAAATATTTAGTGAGCAAACTGCTTGTTCTGCGGATCATACATTTGTTTACAATTGATGTTAATGTCTGCAGACACTCATGTGCTTTTTCTCGTTCTTGTGCAGTTGCTAATGCATCTTGGCCACGAATAATTGCATTTTCATATCTTTTCTTGAAATCTTGAGCAGTGCCGAGTATACCTTCATTGACAAAATGTACTAAACTGAAGTATTCAGTCAGGTCATTTTGTATTGGAGTTCCAGATATCAAGATTCGTCTCTTAGCTTTTAAGCCCATTAATGCCTGGTATGTTTGATTCTCACTGTTTTTCAATCTATGTCCTTCGTCACACAAGACCAATCCAACTTCGGATGAATGCAGTATATTGGAGTAAATCCTGAATGTTTCATATGAGATAATTAGCACTGGGGTGGCAACTCGGGTAGTAGTAAATGTGTTCATATATTGTTGCAATTTTAATGTTATGTCAGCTTTAGAGCCTCCATCCATAGCCAAAGCATTTATTCTCTGTCCTAGCCATTTATGTATCTCATTATACCAATTCTTAACCAAACTACTTGGACACACAATGATAGCTTTACAAATAGTTGGTTTGCAGTCTGGCCCTTGTCTTAACAAAGTCCATAGCAAAGTAATACATTGTAATGTTTTTCCTAGACCCATTTCATCAGCCATGATGCAGCCGTAAGCATTTTCTATTTGATTTCCTGTAACACAATCATACATAAATTGTACACCTTCTCTTTGATGTGGTCTCAAAATGTTACCTAACACTGGGTCGACGACAACAGCCACTTTGATATCATTGGGACTCATTTTCATCTTTTCGTGTTCAGGGATATATGGCGGTCGATACAACACTAAAGCGTTAGGTTCATCAGGGTCATGGAGAGCCCGCCTAACCTGTGTCCTTTTTAAACCCAAGCTTTTGCCACAATAGGACGATACATAATTGGGAATAGGTACTTTGAAAGGCTTGTTCAATATCTGTTTAATCAGATTTTCGTGTTCAGAGGCAGACATTCCTTGGGAAGGTGATTTTTGTGCCAGCGGTATTCTCGCACATTCCCGCTTTTTCCTCTTCGAATTTAGCAGCGGACTTTTGAAGACGTTGTCACTTGAGCCTAACTGGCTCGGCGCTAAGCTGCGCCTCATCTTTGATATTTATTTACACCATTTGAATTACACAAATAAACAAAGGAACAGGTAACAACATGAACCTTTTGCAAATTGTTTTGATTTCCTCATTGACACATGACTGACAGTATTTGACAAAGGCCTTGACAGTTTTGACAGTGACAGTTGTGAACACATTCGTAAATAGGTAATAGGTACCAAAATACATCTTTGTAAAGGCCAGCGTAGTTATGCCGTCGTAATACCGTCAAATAATGTTACTTAGGCAAATACTACTGCTAATAAAATAGATGGCTAGCTATTTTCTAGGTTTTCAGTCAATTTATACAGCTATTTTAGTTGCACAAGGTACGTATGTCTTGATTATAATACGTGTGATGTGTAATTATTTAATCGCGGGTGTCCTATTGTCATTAATAAATTCGAAGCATATCTTTGCTAGAGTGTAATGAAAGTTCTACATGCATGACCGAATCAGAATAATTATTTAGGTAGATCAGGTTTTTTAAGTAAACGCAGCGCTTTTTCTACTTGACATCTACGCTTAATCGTGTAATAAAAACAGTGGCGTGGCGTGGGAGTTAGTTGCCCGGGATAGAAGAAAATTTAGGCGACCTCTAATTTGGGCATTTCGATTTAAAAGATTATATTAGACAGAAATTTAAAAACTTTTTGGCAGGTATGGTCTTTATTATTGTATATTGCGTTATCTGGCCATTCCTCTGGTACGTCATTAAATTGTTTAAATATTTACAAGATTTTGCCTCCTCCCAAAAGTGCCGTCCGGGGCTGGCAGTCACTTGGGAAGTTAGGTATATATTTTAGCAACGAAGTGTAGACTTCTGTTATAAATAGCATTCGAGCAGGTAATAACAGAGTTCAATTATTTACGGAAAGGATATCTAAAAAATAACATTCTTGATATGTCTGCAAAAATATTAATTGTACATCAGGCAGCGGTTTGTGCGTAGAATTTTGATTTAAGATTTACCATCCTGGTCTGTAAGCTCCGCCTAGCACCCTTATACTGGGTGTAAGGGACGGCGCGCGGCGTACCAAAATCTTTAGCAAGACGACTTTCTATAAATAGGTACTTATCTCGACGCAAAATTTCTATTAATATAAAAAAGCAATAGGTTTTAAGATTTTATATTGATTAACATTATTACGCGGTATGCAATGGATTGTTACCAATACAAGGCACCGCTCGCACCGCGTATTGCGTGAGTCTGTCTACTTGCCACGCCGCGACGCCTGAGGCCCGAGTCCACCGGGGCTCGTCATATAAATGACTAGGTATCTCCATCTTATTTAAACATAAAAAAATTACAACAACAAACGCACTATCATTGGATTAAATAAAATAAAATGTCTAGTAATTACGTACTTCGACCCTATTAAGGTTTACCAAAACTAGCTTAGTAGTGTAGGTAGTAGATACCGAAGAATAATAACAAAATGTATTCTAATTTACGTAGCAAATAAAAGAAAGTTGAACGTAATCTTACATGCGTAAGCTATTCGTAAACCTACTAGCAAAATAAGTTATTTTATTCGTTTTGATTTAAACTACGATCAATGGCACGTACCTATCGCGCAGGGATTTACTAAGTGAACTCATTAGCTATACCTACGGTAAGCGCTGTGAGTTTGATCTTTATGCAAAAGAATTCCTGCGTGTATTGCAAATACCTGCCAACCTAGATCCGAGTATTTGTTATTTTTTAGTCATGTTTGTAACGATATAGATGTGGCAACACACAGTACCTAAATATCAAACATATATGCTGACTTGAATGAAACAATAATCATGGCGAAGAATAAACCTTTCCTTACAATCGTCCTTGTCTTATAAGACGTAGCTCAAAATGGCCACAATATCACACACAAATAAGGCACATAACAACACATTGATCACTTGCGAAAACTTATTTAAGTACTTTACATGATCAGTGGAACGAGTGAACGAAAAAGTGGCACTATGAAAAAAAGACTTGGTCAGTGACCTTGACCTCAGGTCAGTGACATTGACCCCAAGGTCAGTGAACTTGATCTTAAGATCAGTCCTTGACCTCAATTAGTTTAGTATGTGTCGACAGAGCTCCGCTACACGAGGCTCCTATTTCTGGGTGGCGACAAAAAAAAACTACGAAGGCTACGGCGGGAGCGCAGCTCTCGCCTTCGCCTTCTAACCTAACCTATCCAAGTCGGAGTCTTAGAGTCGGGACTCGAGGCGTTTACCTTCCGAAAGAAATTCTGACCTTGACCTGACCTGACCTGACAAGTTCTGTTAACTTGACTACAAGTTCAGGGTTAGAGTGTAACAAAGAGTGTGCAACTTTCTGGAAATTGTCCTGTAGCGTCACCCGCGTATTGCAAAAAGACGAAAATATTTTCTTAAGTGTTTCGAAAATTTGGTAAATTAAGTGTTTTGAGTATTCTATTGTATTGAGGGGTAAGAAATAACCATCTTTCTCTCTAACAAATTTTTCGCTATTTTTAACAGTTCCACGGCAAAAGCTATTCAAAGTTTTATCGTCGTACTAAAAACGCCGATTTTCTCACAAACCACTCATCATAGACAAAAAGTGCCAAAATGACTTTTGGTTTATTTTTAGTCGTTTGTTAGGATAGAATAAAAAAAAATAACAATTTAAGAACTTATTTTTCCTCAATGCCCCGGTTAGTACTCACATCACATAAATCACTCGCGAATACTGCCGATTCCTAGGAGAAGTACTGTACAAGTGCCTCCTGCACTACGCGTCGTGGACAAATTAAAGTACTTATAAAAGTAGGTACTTGTTGCTAGTTGCACGACGTACACTAAGCCAAATAGAGATGTGACATACCTTTACATTTGAAATTAACTAGATATCGATAGTTTTGTTTACTAACAAACATGAAGTTAGAAGTTGAAAAAGTAATGTAATAACATTACTTTTTATTTAATGTGATTAAATAAAGGCCTGTTAATATCCTATGAGTTATCAAAATATTTAATTATCAAACACTACTGAATTAGTTTTGTAATGACATTTCCAAACCGAAATTAATAATTTCAATCTTGATGCTATCACTCCCTGGTCAGTAATTTAGTGAGTTTTTATACATTCACATTAGGAAAATTTATTTTTTATTTTTCCTGAAGAAAATTCTAACGATTTTAACTCACAATAATGGTCTGAATCTTCTATTTCAGTTTTTGGTGGGCCGTCCCTTACAGCCAGTATACGCCAATACTTTAGAATTACCTACTCATCATAATCATCACTCAGTCGAAGCGTTGTTTACAGATGCAACTGCCACCTTCGGCTTGCCTTGAACTAGATCTACTTCAGCTGTGAACTGAGTCGTCAGATGACTAAATGTTTATATCGGGTCATTGGACGTCTAGAGCCATTATAGGATATAACAACACATAGATCCACCTATCAGATAAGGGTAACAATATAATAAAACAATCTAAATATCGGTTACAAAAATACTTATTATAATAAAAAGAAAACATTTAACAAAAACTTTCTCTTACTTTTTAAGTTACAATCGTTACATTGATGTGTCACATCAAATATTTAATACTAGCATATGATCATCACAGACAATTTTATATAGGTAAACTTATTTAAAGCATCCTCTAGCGAAATTTTGCGTCCGAAATTTTATGATGGACATGTGGCGATAATAAGTAGAAAAAGGTTACTTATAATAAATTTGTGGGTACAAAAAACTGTTAATAGTGGTAGGTAGGTACTATGGAAGTATATAGGGACGAAATTGGCATAGCTGAGCGTTACTGTAAAGAGAGCTCATACTATTTGGACATACAATTATGGTTTTATTTTTCTCAGTGACAGTACTAGTTGTTTGATCATTTTAATTTAAGTATATAACGCTGTAGTTAACATCCAATGCGCCATACTTGAGTTAATTTCTTAAGTTGTAAGTACCTATACAGTTTTATGAGTGACAATAAACTTTATTATTATTATTACTTATAGTAAAGAAACTTAATAAAGTGGTCAAGCAGACGAATTTCTCTTCAAATTGGAATTTTTTTGACATGATGCCTTTTATATAAATTTAGATTGTGTATCATATACTGTCAACAGCATTGCTGTGCTAAACGTTGTCTAAAGAAAATCAGCAGGGTGAAGTTAGCTTAGCTTCTGAGAACTTGACAGTGTAGACAACGACGCCCTCTCCATTCTACACGCGTTTTAGTCACACAGGTTTATCACTCTTTTTCTGAAATTCAGCCAAAGCTGCCAAAAGTCTGTACCCTTATGTTAACGGACACTCGTAACATTATACATATAGGTATACTGAATTAAGTAAGGTTTTTGAAATATAACTGTTGTCGTTCTTATAGAGAAACATGTGGACGTTGAGGAATTTGTTTTGACTAAAATACTGCCATGTATTCAGCCTTTAAAAAAACATTATAATAAGCGACAAAAATACTTTTCGTTCTTCTCACATTGTACTATGTGTAGCCTTTTACACAAAATACATAAATAAAAAAGCCCCCCCCAATGCAATGCACGACAACAGAAGCACACACATAGGTGCTTACTTACAGCGATTTCTGGGTGCCTAGAGAGTTGTTTTTCCGTTAACGCGATGAAACGTTAACCGCGTTTGGCTCTCTGATTGGTTAAGAGCTAGGAGCGGGCCAATCGAAGCGACGAAAATAATCGAGTCGATCGCGTTAACGTAAAACAAACTCGCACTAGACACTCCGATCAAGTCATCGAAAGTTATTAACTATTGTACTCTGCATATTAACATTAGAATTATTTCAAATACACACACGTGATACATACTTTACATGTTCAAAGACGCAGTACCTACATGCTTTAATGTAGTGTTGTCAACAGATTCAAATAAAATTTGAATGGATAATGCATATCGCCAGTCTGAAACCATGAGCGTCTGTTTTTGTTTGTACTATTAAATCAATCTTTATCAATTTTATTTATGTTTAATCTATGGAAGTATAAGATTATCTAGGTAAAGTAAAGAGCGTAAAATAATGCGATGACCAATGGCCATACCTATTCATAAAACTTACAAGAGAGTTATATCGTCGTTAGAAGGAAAAATCTAAAAGTATTATTTATAACAATGTACAAGGTTGCTAGCTTTCTTAATAACGATGCTGTATTTAATAAGGGTTTAGGAAAATGTATGAACAAAGTTTTTTTCCGATTAATTTATTAGACACACTGAATATTTTAATTTCCCATCGTATTAAGCCCTTAGTAAGATTTTTTTTCTAGCTTTTTGTCCCCGGTTTCGCTCGCGTCTTTACGTTCCTTTGAAGGTTAGAAACAGTAGATAAAAAAAATTGCCCATGTTACTCTGTGATAATATAGCTTTATAATGGTATAATTTTTTAAATCGGTTGAATAGTTTATGAGTTAAATCCTTATAAACAAAAATGAAATCTTTCCTCTTTGTAATAATAGTAGAGGTTATATTTATTACGAATAAGGCCGTTAGATTATTGAGCTAAAATATCCATATGTGCATCAATATTTCGTATACATAACACCTCTTCGTATGTCAAATATCTATATTAATACGTGAAGCAAAAACTTTGTACCCCTTTTTACGAAATTTGTGTATGAAATTTGGCACAGTTAAAGTTTATATGGAGGAGGGGCGAATCCTAATATTAATATAAAATATGCATTAGAAATACATTAAATTAATGAAAAAACACTACACGCACACAAACCATGCATTTGACACACGCAGTCGAAGCGCGTAACTATGCTTAGTTATATCAATATATTATAATGACATATATCAGCAATATCATACAGGCAAACTTTGGTCGAATTTCGAGCACTAGGCGACCGCTAGTTAGTATAGTGCTTGCAACTCACGAAGGCTAAAGGGCTTTATTTGTGGTAAACGCGTAGTTGAACGTGTACATGCACAGTGCGGTAGTGTGCGTGTTTGACAGAGCGGCAGAGCGGTCAGATGCGAGCGACACTTACACAGACACATACATACATATTTATTTATTTATTTATTTTATTTTATAAACATTAGAGGCTTACAGCATCTGTACCAACACGCCTTTAGTGCTATACTACTAACATACACTTTAAACACACTAAACAAATAAATTAAAATAAAATATAAAAGAAACATTCACAATCATATTAACTACTAAAATAAAACAATTTTGAGCATTCGTATAGAAACAATAGATAAAATAATTTATGCCATCATGTTAAGGAACTCTGTTACTTTTTTAAACATTTGACTAGTGTTACAATAAAATAAATCTGTATCCGCGTATGTATATACGCGTTTACCACAAATAAAGCCCGCTCGCCTTCGTGAGTTGCAAGAACTGTACATTAATGAAAACTGTTTTACAAAGCAAATAGCTGTCACGAACGTAATATATATAAAATGTTGAATAAGCTATAAACTAAGTTACATGTCACACAGAAAAACAACTTAATTTAAATATATATACCGAACAGCTGTCTGGGGATGCAACAAAAAGATTGATATACCAATAACAAATTTAAAATACCCATACATACCTGGCATGGATCCTGTCATGAAACGTTACATGCTGAAGTTTCGGCATGTAACGTTTTAATCGTCTTAGACCATAATTATAGTCGTCAAAATAACTGAATACTATCACTTAGAAAGAAAGAAACCCGAAGAAATTATATAATAGATATATCCTTATATCCGTTCACCCGTACATTGAGGGTAATTTATTTTTTGTATTGTAGTACAAGCTTAGGTTACAATGGGACTGGCATATTGCAATATTAATAAAGAATAAAAAAAGCTCTTATATTTCGTTCACCCCGAAGTTTTAGTTCTATTCCATACCAACGTGTATGGTTTTGTTAAAGAACAAAAAATAAAATTTTATTTTAATATATATGGAGGGGATTTTATGTCCTGCAGTAGTTGGCTCATATCTTAAAATGGTGGTTTCAATTATAGAAGTATGGAAATCTACAGACGATAAACGTGGCACAGATGAGCACATAATTGAGTTCCCCACATGAAGATCTTTTACTTCGATCCCTTTTTACTAATGGTTTAGAAATATTCGATTTAGATTTGGAAATGGAGGGTTAAAGCCCATCAGCTATATTAATCTTTGGCTCTAAAGGAGACAGTGGCTTCAGTGGCGTAGCGTAGTGGGGGCGGCAGGGGCGGCCCGCCCCGGGCTGCACTTTTAGGGTGGCGGCAAAATATATAAAAATAAATAATAATAATATCTTGTAAATATTTGAACCATTTCATGACCAACGAGAGGAATGGGCAGGTGTACAATACACAATAATGATGACTTATTTCTGAAAAGTTCTTTAAAATTACTGTATAGGCATATTATAATTTTTAAAATTTAATTATGTAATTAAGACGCCGTCTAAATTTTCTGGTGACATTCACGCTACGCCTCTGAGTGGCTTAAACAGACTTGGATCCGTGCTTGAACAAAATCGGGTATACCTTTTTAAATTAACAATCAATCACAGGAAAATGTTTATTGTACTACAATTTGCTACCTGCCTTCGAATTAGTTTTTAGTATAAGATTTCACAGCACTCGATTACGATGAACGACTTCGTATCTTGCCATACATTTAGATTAGTTTATCAAAGTTGCTGCTCTGTATCTGTTTAAAGATGCATAATAAAATATTTGAATGATTCGAAAATGTACGATCGCGTCTAATGTCGATTTATTGGTCGTCACTGATTCTTATTCGAATGACAATCGTTTCAGATTGCGTTTAGAGAACAGAGAGCTGTGATTGTTTTACTTTGTGGTCTATACTGGAACGCTTTTTTAATTTGGCTGGATTCAAATTAATAAACTATATAATATATCGTTAAATATAAAGTATCGTTACGCTAAAGAAAATTCATACATCAAATATCGATTAATGTTATTAGAATATCTATTCGATAGATGTCATTCGAAACGACGACGTTCATCGCTATCAAGAATTATGAGGACTCGTACTAATAGGGATGATATTTTGTGCGATTAATAATTATATTTATTTGGCTTTACATACAACCTGTATTAAATTGAATATAAATACAGTATATTGCTTCTTAATCTATGGATTTATAGATTTCTATTATACAGACCGTGGGAAAGACAGCTGATATTTACGAGTACACCTGGTTTTCTGAAAGGCAGATCAGCACGAAAAATAGTTAACAGACAGTCAAACAGATGTCAACTGCTGAGATTGGCTGACTGAATTAGTAACAGCCGATCAAATCACTTGATATGAGTTTGATTTTGACACGTCGATGATTAGACTTTCAGATACTGTGTGTTAGTCATGTTAAATTAGAAAAGCATTGATGTTTAGAAAGCTAATGACTTTAAAAACATAAAATAAGCGATTAATTATTTGCTTCTAGATTTTTCCCGCAGCTCTGCCCGCGTTATTGTAGATTTTATCAGTAATTTATTCCTTGGGAAGAGTACTTTTTCTGGATAAAAGATACCCTATGTTCTTTTCTGTACTTCTCTGTCCCCCGTTAACGTATATGCCAAATTTTATAATGTTTAGTCGAGTAACAAACAAACACACATTCGCATTTATAAATATTAGTTAGGATTTCGCTTCCTAAAATGGCTCCATCGTTTACCGACGACGCTGTCAACTTAATGAGTGCAAGACAGAAAACAAATTACAATAATAAAAACACACCTATTGTGCTACAAATTACAGCTAATTTTCTAGGTGTCAATTGGCTCAATAGTATAAGCACCGATGATACCGCAACGTCAGGATGGAAAAGGAAAAATAATTACATGGGTTGATAGGCAGTCAGTCAAATGAGAGACCAGTAATTACAGCATCTTTTATAACTTGTAACACCATTAGAAATTCAAAGCATAATCATTTCACAGGACGGAACATGGCATCCCTTTCCAACGGTCTGTTATAAACAATTATAGAACAATGTAGTAATATGAATATTAATCAGCCTATTATACATATAAAACAGTCAGATATATTGAACAGATTCATTACAATTGGTATAACATGAAGATCACTTGCTTGTAAGCTAGTAAGATGTTTTACTTTTTGGTATTCCGCAGCACCTTGATGTTGGCACCCTCGTATACGCAGTCAGTTCGTGATGGATACACATTCTTTAAGTTGCCTTCAAGATCTACCACCTTCACCTGGAAATTAAAAAAGAAATGGTTTTTTTTATATACAGTCGACTCAATAGTTTGTCCCTCAAAACACCAAGGAAAAATATCAAATTTACAAGTGTTCAAATTAACAGGAGATAAAATAACCAAAGAGAAGGGAGGTTTTAATAAACAAGAGTTTGATTACAATGCGTAATTTATTATTTTAAACATTTATACAATTATTTACAATTAATGTACATTATGAAAAAAGAACATTTTCTGTTGAGAGTGCGACTTCAGTCTATCATTGTCCAATCGACAGATCTGTACATGTATGTTAACAAATGACAGGTCTGTGCATGATAAACGCTTCAAATGATACAGAGTTAAGTTAATTACTTTAAATTAGCAAGCAAAATACTATTCTTTCAACTTCAAATTACCGAAGGGATCATTTAATATTGATTTTATTCAATTTATCGAGTATATCAAGGGACCAGGTAAAAAACAAATTATCGAAAGATTCTGATTAACGAGTGTCAAATTATCGAGAGTCGCCTGTATTTAGCATTTGTAACTTAACTGCCCGGTGGCAAATCGGTTGTGAACGCGATTGCTTGATTTACAATTCTAGGTCGAGCCGGGAAAATGTTATGATTTTTCTGTTAATAAATTCTCAATAGCAGCTCGGAGTAGCACGGAAGACGTACGCACGTTGCGTTGGTCCTGCGCCTGATCTCTCTCCAGTCGTGGCAGATTGCTGTTCTATCGGACTATGAAAGTTAGGGAACAGAAAGTGCTCTTCTGTTTGCGTACAAGCTTGTGCACTATAATGTCTCCTGCGCAGATGGCCAGTCGTGATCGAAATTAATGCTGTAGCTTATCATTGTACCCATACATACATAAGGTATGGGTGAGAACAAAAATTATTTATGATGTAATTAAATTTTGTCACGTTTGGGATTGAACTCACAACACTCGGCACAGGCGTGCACTCAAAAATAACTTGTTACCTGAAAGAGCTGAATCTACATTTGGCGCAATGTTAGTTGCACACCACCGCAATTACTAATCTACCTATGCAGTCTTAGTCTTTAGATCATAGTTCAGTATCTCTTCTCATAGGTCATCATGGTTATATGTATGTATATATGATGGATACCTGTTGGATGGTAAGCGTATGGTACGCCGCCTCTGGCTCGGTAGGACCTATCCCCAGTATAAGACACTCCTGCAGGAGTTTGTCCATGACAGTCTTGCAGGCGCCTAGAGAGACGTGTGATGTCACTTCCACCAGCATCGACTTACTGTCTTGAGACATCTGTGATAAGAAAGAAATGTTTAATGTTAGAAAGTGATGTTCGACTGATTCGACAACTGACTGTTGGTGATTATTTCAAAGCTGGCAATGTAATGACTTTTCTTTACAGGGTCATGTAATCAGAATGTTACAAATGTTGTGATCTATACTATTATTATAAAGCTGAAGAGTTTGTTTAGTGAAAACCGTGAAAAATTATTTTAGTGTTGGATAGGAAACCGCGGGCTAGTAACTCATAAAATAACTATTGGTTCAGCTCTGAACCCAGAGAAATATCAATTATACGATATCTTGATAAGATTCATTATTTTTACCCTTGTTAAAATCATGACATCGCCGTACCTGCTTAATTCGTTCGTCACAGCCACAGTGAAAGTCAATTTATTAATATAATCTACATGTATTTTCAAATTTAGCCTTCTGCTCTTCTTCATATAAACTTTAGCTTGTCAATAGTTGGAATGGCTTAAACCTATTGTGTCAGGCGGCCGATGTGCCCGCGAGATGACCTCCAGCCACCATGAGGTTTAACCTGGGGGTGGTGGGCTTTGTGGGCCTGCCCGCCATCCGTTCATCATCAGGTCCGAGAGGCGGCGTGTGTTCCCACGTGCGCCTCTGTGGCTTTAAATTGAGTTTCGCGCAAAATGTGGGTCTTTCGTGTAGTGGCCTGCCGTTTCATATGGCGGGGTCGCGACCGCATGCGCAAGTGATTCGCGCGGACCTGTCGATAGCGGTTTTGTTGAGGAAGAACACCATGGTAGGTTTAGTCGGTATTCCAGGAGGTTCTATTACATCTTTTCAACATCTTTCTTTTGCCCCGATGAGTATGACATAACAGCACTACGCCCGTCCCCGCGGAGGCGTATGCGCCAATGCATCAACGACGTAAAAAAAAAATACGCGGCCGATGTGCCGCAGCGATAGCGACTACTGAGTTGTCATTAACCTCAATAGGTTAACTATGAAAAATCAAACAGTCATTCCCATATGTTTCAAAAGGGTACTAGGTTACACAGTTTTGTCACGTATTGATATATAGATTACTAGATTTTGCCAATGTAAATGAATTTCTTTCTGGATGAAAGGTACCCTATATTCTTTTCTGTTGCCCTGACAACGTGTATGCAAAATTTCATGATTATCGGGCGAGTAGTTTAGGCGTGAAAGTGTAACAAACAAACAAACTCACATTTGCATTTATAATATTAGTTAGGATAAAGACATTCTTAATATAATGTTATCTTGATAAGGCATATAAGAAGTTCTGTCCTGTTTTAAGCTTTTAACTTACCTTGGTATCTTCAGAATTGGTGATAGGTGGGAAGCTAATCACCTTTCCATTCGAATCTGTGAGGCAAGGGTAGAGTGGCTTGCCTTCCAACAGATAAAGGTATCTAAAATATAAGAAATTCATGTAAGTGTTGATATTTTTGTCAGAAATAACTGACAGAGAAGTTTAACAGTAGAGGTGTAATAATTTTAAAATTATGTAATAATAGTGTTTTTAAATAAACAACACGATGAAATTCGTTTAAAGTAGTCTAATTTCAATTTATACAACATTTTATTAAAATTTATTTAACAGCAAAACGATGATCCTGTCCTTGCTTACCACTTGCATAGTATAGTGTCGGACTCTATCATAGAAGGTAGAGGTGCACCACATGTGGGTATACATAATATACAGTGGTGGACATATAATTAGAAACACTTGCGACGTATTTCACATTATACAAGGCACATTGCCGTAAAACTTTTGTTTTTGGAAATAAACAACAAAATGCATAGAATACGTTCAATAACTTATAATTCATTAAAAACAAATAAATATCCGAGTTTACAACTACCATTTAGATATTTAGTTACGTACAAACAACTAAACGACATTTGCAGTACCATCCGTCATGGACAAGTAATTAGAAACAATAAAGAAATGAGGTAAAAATCAAAGTTATTAACGTGTTAATGTCATCAATTTCAAATTATTTATGTAAAATTATCTTTGGTTTACTAAATTTCTCAAAAAATAATATTTAGTTGCATAGCCTTTGTTATTAATGACGGCTCTGCAACGACGTGGCATTGATTCAAGTAATTTCATACATTTATAGAGTGGGATCGAGTTCCATGGTTCAACAAAGGCTTCGTAAAGTTTATTTTGACTGGCATTACGTTTAACGGAGACTTTTGTTTAACGGCGTACTCCAAATTTTCAATAAGTTTTAACCCGGGACTATTTGCAGGCCAGTCTAACATGGTAACACGTTGCTCACTAAGAAAGCATTTAACACTGAGGGCCGTGTGCTTTGGGTCGTTATCGTGCTGAAAGATCCAGGTCACAGGCAAATGGTCGTCGGTATAGGGAATCATTGTCTCTTCTAAGATGTTTTTGTATTGAAATTGATCCATTATACCTTCAATCTTACGGACGGGTCCAACTCCGCAACCAGAAAAACATCCCCATACTTTAATGGTTACCACTGCCGTGTTTGACTATGCTCCTCGTGTATTTATAATTAAAAGCATGGTTTATTGGACGTCTAACGTAGCGTTTGCCGTCTGAATTCACCATATTTATTTTTGTTTCATCCGAGAATAACACTTTTTTTTATTCTCATACGGTCCAGTTAAGATATTTCTTTGCAAATAATAATCACTTCTCTCGGTGTTGCTTGGTAAGAAGCGGTACCTTTCGAGAAACCCTCCCGAACAATTTAGCTTCCACTAATTTGAGGGGTACCAGTTTCGAGGAAATGTTCCTTGGGTCATCAGGTGAAAAACTGCATTTCTAATCTCGTTGGAGCCTTTAAACGGGTTTTGTTTAGCTACACGTATTATTTGCAAAGCTTCCCGGGGAGACGTTTTCCTTGGACGAGCCTTTTTAACAACACTTTTAGTAGTTCCGTTTCTTTTATAATGAGCAATAACACTGAAAGCTTTCTTCACAGAACATTCTAGATGATTAGCAATTCTTCTATAAGTCCACTTTTGATATAATTGTAATTTAACAATTAATTGCCTTGTTGACTCGTCACAACTCTTATTTTGACCCATTTTAACAAAACTTATTATTTACGTAATTCCAAATTGACGTTTAATTGCCGCCGAAACTACAGAAAAAACGTAGAAAGAGATTAAAATTAAACTACTATATACGGATTTTATAGCGTTGTTTATTTGACACATTATTACAACATTTTGAAAACTGTTACACCATACTACTATTAAACTTTACTAACTTTTAAGCTAATTAAATTATTATTAAAACCATTTAGATTTAATTTAATTTTAAATTTTCCCCGACGTTTTTGTAATAAAGTGTCAAATAAACAACGCGATAAAATCCGCATATAGTAGTTTAATTTCAATGAATAATATTCGCGTAAATAGAAGACAATATTTTGTAGAAAGAGAAATTTTTTTCAATTTCAAAAATGGAACGACCCATTGATCTTGTTTCTAATTAGTTGTCCAAGCGGCCAGTAATAGAAATTCAACTATCTTTCATATTTAAACTCTTTTAATAATTAAAGATAGAACAGATTTCTTTTTCTTATATTTTATGAGTTTTTAACTCATTGGCTATATTCTGCCATAGTTAATAGTGATTTAATCTAAATATTTTTTACTCATAACGATAGTTCATTGTGTTTACCTAAGTTTTATGTACTGTTTCTAATCATATATCCACCACTGTATATTTCTTCAAATATGATTTTAGGTCCTACTTAGTAGCGGATAAGCCTATTGGCGTACTATAGGCATAGTTCCAGTCTATTGCTGCTAAGAATTTCTTGACAACAGCACTAAATAAGACATTGCTCGACCCCACTTCATGCACTGCACTTATCATCACACTGATATTTCTGTGAAAGTTGTTTTGTAAAGAAAGAATGCCTATATTACGATTATTACCTTTTATTCAATAATATGATCGAAAATAAATAACCAATATAATTACTTGTGTATTCCTGAGTACACATTTCTCTTCTTCTCTTTGCGAAGCGCTTCTGCTTCGGCCGTCAGCTGCTGGAACAGCTGCTCGCCGGAGCACGGCTTCAGCCTCGACAGTGGCGTCAGTTTCAGCGCACCAGGCGCTTTGGCCGTATACACTAGGTCACCTAGTAAACATACATTTAAAATAACGTAAAATTGTACATAGATTCATTTTAAAATTTTGTTAAGCAGGCTCATATCTTATTGTATGTGCCAAATACTATTTACACTTGTGTAGCAATTAATTAAAATTTATTTGGTTGTACTTCAGTAAATAAATAGACACATGAAATTGTATGAAAATGGTATAATGTGCATACAAAAAAGATTTTGAAATTGCTGGCAATTATTGGTCTGGTACAATGTCTGAAGGTGTTGTAGGCACTCTTCCTAGAAACAGGATCTTATTTGTAAGCTTCTTTTGTAGTGTCTTAAAGAAACTTGCTTACTGGATTGGCTATTTTTGTATTTAAAATATTATGAATTAATTTATTTTAATTGTAGGTTGTAATGGGACTGCTACAGATAAGATAAGGTAAAGATCAATATAATTATGCATACATACAAATTTTACATATAGGATTTGTTCCTGTTGCGGGCTGAATATATTATTTATAAGTTTAAATAGACTGATTCAACATTTTTACATAATAGGAACAGATTCTAATATATTTTGGGAGTTAACAGGCATGTGCAATGTATGGTAGGTAATCACTTATTTATTATGTTGCTATTAATTTGGCTCCCATATCAGAATCATGTGCCAAGCACTGATACACAACACATAAACTGACATATTATATAAAACTGACCTGGAGCAATCTTATTCAGATCATGCGTAGCAATAGTCGCAACATTCCTCTTATCGCATACTGTGTCATGCAATTTCGTCTGCATCTGAATAAACTTTTTAAAGGACACTTCATTGAAACTCAAATCATTAACAATGCAACACAATATGTGTGGACGAACAGATGCAACTTGCGCTTCTATGATCTTTACTTTTAGCACGTCATCTTCTACATGTAATATTTTCAACGAATGGCAAAGATCAGCCTCATTATCTTCAGGAGGTGGTTCTTCTTTCTTCCCCTTCTTGCCTTTGCTTTTACCGGTTGGTTGTGCTGAGTCTCCACCCTTGGGGCAGTGGTCACGTATGTAGTCTAGTATTTGCTTTGTGCGACACTGATCAACAAGCTTCATAAACCGTTTGTCTGTGAATTTGTTGCCCTTGAGATTAATTTCTGTAATATACAAAAAATGTGAAAACTGATTATTATTTTTAATAAGTATGTTTCGTCATGTATGTGAGATAGGTTGCTTGCCAAGCTGCTGGACCATGCTGGTATTTTTGTGGCATTGCGATGCATGCTTTTGCTTTTTCCATGTCACAGTAAAAAGGTTAGGAAAGTATTCATCTTGAAGGTTGGCAATAAAAATGACTTAACATTAAGAAATAAATTAATTTAATTCTTGATTCCTCATTGTACACAAAGTTAATTAAATAACATTCAATTCATGCAATACATGATTGTATGACTATAGACTCCTTCCCCTAACAGATGTTACATCTTGTTGCATCATTTACAGAAATAATAAATACTATTTTTTTTCTTTAAATCATGCAGGTTAATCATTATTTATTAATTACAATAAATACATACCTTTCAATTTGGACATATTAGCGATTTCTCCAGGAACTATCTTCAACTGGTTGTCACCAATATCAAAGTTTTTCAGAGAAGGAAGTTTACTTGCTATATAGTTGGGCAATGTGTCAATGGCATTGCCTTTTAGTTTTAAATCAGTTAAATGAGGCATACTGGCGTTTTCCACGTCCAAAAAGTTGGTGAGTTTATTGTTGGAAATATCAAATATAATCAAATTAGGAAATTCTGTAAGTTTAGGCATTTCTTCGATTTCGTTTGAACTGAAATTGATGCTCGTTAATTCTTTCATATCATTCAACCCATCTGGGATGCTTTTCAACTGGTTTCTCGACAAATCGAGCACTTTTAATTTCTTTAAAGAGGTTATGTTTTTATTGAAATCTGTTATCTTATTACCAAATAAAAGTAGCGATTGGAGGTTTACCAGACGACTGATACTGTCTGGTATTGCTTCTAAACACGTGTCACTGATATTAAGAAGATTAATATTAGTTAATTGAAATATTCCGTTGTCTAAACCATTTTCAGAAATACGTTTGGAAATAGCCGCACCCGCCAATTTGATTTCATGACGATTTTCTGATTTTGCAGTTATTACTTCTGGCCACGACATTATGACTTCAATTGGATTGTAATTGACAAACTTTATATGGTATCAAATAAGAATTTTACATGGAAAACACGCACTACGAAGTGTACGAACGGTTGCAAACAGGAAACATGAGAAAAATCATCCGTCAAATGTCAATTGTTGTGAGTTGGTAATGACAGTAGTTTTCGTTGTTTGTAAAGAAATGCAATATGTGTAGTAATATAATATAAAACATGCATGGGTATAATTGAGAGCAAAGTAAGATAATATTAGATACTTAATACTAAATATCTTTATTGCACTCCATATGTTATAAAAGGTGTTACTAAAGCCTCGTATCCACTAGGCAACATTTGGCGCACGACATGTTGCACAACATGTTGCTCAATGTGTTGAAAGTCAGCGCGGAACTTTTGTTTAGCAACGTTGTCTGTCTATACATGATTTTGCTCACATCAGTCATCGACAACATGTCGCCAGAGAAACTAGTGTTGATTTCAGCGGCAGCTGTGGTTATAATTTTATCGAAAAATGCATCATAAACAAAAAAGCCACGTTGGTGGATTAGAAATTACTTACAAAATAAAGAAAATGTATTCAGTGATCTGATGATTGATGGATCTTTAACAAATTTTACCCGAATGAGCAAAACAGACTTCGAGATACTGTTACAAAAAATTGAACCCATAATATCAATTAATTTGAGCACTCGTTCGTTACACCACACTGACATTTTTGCGTGTCACGTCTCCACTCGACAACATTTGATGCTCAACTGCATGTTGCATCGAAACAAACAACAAGCCGCGCGTTGCATAGTGCGCGCCAGCTGGCAACGTCGCGCGATGTTGTGCAACGCTGCCGAACATGTTGAGCGTCACGTGTTGCGCGTAAAATGTTGCCTAGTGGATACGAGGCTTCAATATTACAGGAGGTATGTACACACAGCGACACATCAACCTAGACTGTTTGGACTTTTAACTATTAGAAGTTGAACGGTTACGAGCTCGCTCGCCCCTCAAGGTTCGCACCCTAGTAAATGTTTTATAAGTTTCTTCTTAAAATCCACCCAAAAATAGGAGCCCCGCGAGGTGAAGCTCCGTCTTTCTATGAAAGGGGCGTACTGGCTCGTAGCCAGTTGAACGCTGCGAATCGTGCGAGAGAGTGCGTTATATTTTTGTTACGCTCTATCCTTACCATTACATCGACACCACTATGCACTGTCCCTTTCTATTTTGTATGTAGCGTAGTTATACGTATATAGGGTGTATGTGTAGCCGTGTGTACAATATGGACTCTGTAGGGCACGGCAACCTAGAAGTGAGGAGAATGCTATATTTATACATTCAAAAAATGCTTGTTTAAATTAATTATTGCACTATTTGTTTTATATTATTTAAAATTGAATGTATTTCATTATTTACGTTCTACACTTATTCTATTTAGGTAATATGTACTTATTTAAGCAATTAAATTATTATTTCAATTTTATTATTATTATATTACTTACTCATTAAATTTATATTATATATATTTATATTAAATAGTTAGTATAATGTTATATTGTATTATGCATTTAAATATATAGTTGTATAGGTAGGTTATTTAATCATTATTATTGTATAATATATAGATCGAATATCAAGTAGGTAGAAGTTACCCTTTTAAAAATAAGCAGAACCGTTGATCCTATTAGGTCATCGGCTCTGCTACATCTGATACTTAGTCAATATTTGATTTAATTTAATCAATACTTCAAGCAGGCATTTAACTACTGGGCACGCCACGATCGTGGAGGTTAGTTTCGTTTTTGAAGAGTGTCTGGAGAAGCGGCATGGCGCCCTTAGCTTCCGGCTGACACAGGTAATGACTGGCCACGGTTGTTCTGGTCACTTGCTGTTTCGCATAGGCCGGCAGGAGACGCTCGGATGTCATCACTGCGGCGACTGCCGCGATGTTGTTGTGGATACGGCGCTGCACACTTTGGCGGATTGCCCCGCCTGTGCATTGCAGCGCGTCGTGAGTTGATCGCGGCAGTCGGTATGGTCGCTCTCTCGCTCCCGGCCGTGGTTCAATCTATGGTCCGGAGCGAATGGTCGTGGAACGCCATCGCCTCCTTCTGTGAGGAAGTCATGTCTATTAAGGAGGCGGCAGAGCGGGAGAGGGATCGCTTAAACCCTCCCCTCAATTGAGGTACCTCTTCGTCGCCCCGCGGAGAGGTACCTATGCTTCAAAGGATTCCCTACGTAAAAAAAAGGCATTTTACTACGCAAATGTGTGGTAGTTCATGATTAATACGCAGGTAATTGTTTTACAATGAAAGCCAAATAAAATAACAAAATTAGATTTTTAATCACAAACCAACATAGGTTCTACTTACAATGTTTCTCTTCCAAAGATCGGCAACGAGCTACCTCTATAATAGCGTTCACAACAATGTCATCGGAAACACGTTTTATGATTTATCACAAAATAGACAGAGTTATAAGTTTTAGTCTTAATAATAAGTTTTACACTCCATAATTTACGATTTTTTTCCTGTGGTGGCTAACAAGCATACGGCCCACCTGATGGAAAGTGGTCACCGTAGCCTATGGACGCATGCAACACCAGAGGCATCACTTACGCGTTGACGACTCTTTAGGAAAGGAAATGGGAAGGGGAAGGAGCGGGAAGGGGGCAAGAGGGTGTTTGGGCCTCCGGTACTCGCACTCACTGAACGAAACACAACAAGGAATATTGCTATTTCACGTCGATATTCTGTGAGAGGGTAGTCTTTTCCCAGTAGAGCCAGCCCATTCATGCTGAAATCAGCGAGGCTCTACTACTATATAAATAATTTTATAAACGTAATTTAGATTTTATTACAGTGTTTTATGAGTAATTAAACAACATTAATTAACAAACACGAGTAATCAATTAAATGTGCAGAGTTATAAGTTTGTGTTTAGTAAGTAATAAGTTTTGGCCTTCATAATTCACAAAATAATTTTATAAACGTAATTAAGATTTTATTACAGTGTTTTATGAGTAATCATAATAAAAGTATTTCACGAAATTTTTCAACAAAGTCAATTAATCAATTAAATGTACAGAGTTATAAATTCTAGTTTAGTAATAAGATAAGGCCTCCATAATTCACAACATGGTTTTACAAACGTAATTTAGATTTTATTACATTGTTTTATGAATAGTTAGAATAAAACTGTTCTACAAAATATTCCAACACAATGAAGTAATCAATAGCATTGTTGACTAAACGCAAAGTTATTAGCAGATTACTAGATTACATCTAAAATGTATGAGAAATAATTAGAATTAAATGATTGAATAATTAACAACGTAAATCTATTTATATTGAAATAACAAAATAAATCCACGCGGCGACATATATGTATTTTAAATTTTGTATTATTTTATTTTAAGTCTTTATTATAAATGTATATATTATATGTAACTAATGCGATATAGGTATCTATCTTTATCATAATTAATGCGACTGTATTATTTAGATATGTTACATACAGACATACCATTTTCATTTAATCTCCATTAACCGGTCGTATACCGCCGGCTCGCATACCAGCCGGCAGATTTGTACCCGTCGTAGGCCGGTGGCTCGCATGCGAGCCACCAAATTGGCGCCAAAACGCCGCGCGCCGCCTTCGCTTTAGCTTAAGCTAACGTAAAACCAATTTGGTGGCTCGCATGCGAGCCACCGGCCTACGACGGGTACAAATCTGCCGGCTGGTATGCGAGCCGGCGGTATACGACCGGTTAATGATCAGAATCAATATAAGCTTTATGTGAGGCTCTGCCATATATTTTGTTTAGGTACTTTATAGGTAAACGTTGCCGCTAAAAGCGCTATAAGAAAACGTATGGTAAGACGTCGACAATCACACATGTCGAGAGCTATGATAACTCAGTAAACTTTTTGCTAAACTGACAATTTAATTATTATGGTTCACCAACAATTGTATACATTAACCTGTGGTATGCCGGAACGTGGATCTACGCGAGACACAATGCTTTTTCTATTATGTCTGGTATTCGGGCATACAAGAGGTTAATACTTAAAGATCTAAACTAGTCTAAAATAAAAGCGTCAATGTAACAATTACTTGTAGGTAAACACCGCTTGAGCACACAAGAAAGTGTTTGAAACCTATATTTTAATGTTACTCATTGTTATATATATATCAATGATAAAGAATAGGAGAGGCACTGCACCGATGTTTAAGGAATCGGATCTGCAAATCAAATATATATTATAATATATAATAATTGTTTATTAAGTTTAAGTTTCCACAAATATGAATAACAATAGGTCTTAAAATACTTAAAATAGGATACATTACTTTGGAGGAAATATTCTTCGTGCAGTGGCCTGCCGTTTCACACGGCGGCGGCGGGCCGAAACCACGGCGGGGTCGCGATTGCATGTGAAAGCGATTCGCGCGGCCTCGCCGTCTATGGTTATGTCGAGGAACACCGTGGTAGGTTTAGTCGGTATTACCGGGGTATCTTTTCACCGGTGAGCCCGACATAACCTCTCCGTCGCCCCGCGGAGAGGTATGCGTCAAAGCATTCCACCAAGTAAAAAAAAAAAAAATGTTACATTACTGTGGTCGCCTGTACTAGGTTATACCTGTATCACAGGCGATGATTATGTGCTATTATTGTGTAATAGGAAGGCCATCCTTAACAATATTTAACAAATATAGATTGTTCTATAATAAGTTACTATTACAATGAAAATAATATAACTTATTTATATAATTTTGTATTTAAATATTAGTTGACATATATAATGTTTATGATATAAACATTGGATATGTCTAATAATAGGAATCTAAGCTAACTAGTGTAAGTGATATAGATATAAATAAACGGCGATCTAGGCTCGCTCATAATCTACTGAGTTTATATATCTATATTCAGCTTGTTTTCTGGCTGGACAATCAGTTTCACCCGTCTTGTGGTTGCTAGGCTTCTTAAAACGAGAGCATGAAGCACATTTAGGAACATCTTCCTTCTTTGTTCTTCTTTGTGCGTCCAGCGTGGCAAGTTCTTTGCTTAAATCTGCTTTTAATTTAGTGGGCTACTTTTACGAAAGTATCTCATATGCATCTATAGATTATTACAGTCAAACAACCGTGTTTTGCATTCTTGCGGCTTTCACGGTTTCCGTTGCCTAGCGTCTTTCTGAAGACGTTGTACTGTCAGCAGCGGACTAGTCATTATTGTCCCGTGCGCTGGCAGCACAGTAGCTTCTTTTTTGTAGAGTCCGCAATGCTCATACTTTAAAAAAAACGACCAAATGTCTTACAATTTCGATACGTTACGAGTGTAAAATATGTATTATCTAAATTAGTTAGGTACTGTTTTAATTTTTGATAATGTATACAGATTTATCTGATAATCAAATTAATAAGTAGGTATTATTAACGACTACGATAAGACAAATAAAACTTTTATCAGATAAAGGATTAAAATTAATGAATCTTATATGACGTTCGGTACCTAATTTGTAGTGATTGCTATAGTCATGTGGGGCACGGTTGTGTTTGTAGCTATCATCGCTGGGATCTCGGTAATAAACAAATGCTTATTTAATCATATATTAGTTACAGGATACAGATAGGTACTCTATACCTGAATTTTACAGCACTCAGGTTTTAAACTTGTTTTTGATGCATTAGTCCACAGTAAATTTTGAGTCCAGCGCATGTGTGTGGAATCCATATCAAAAGCAGTATGCCCTTATGTTGGAAAAGTTCAAAAAGCCTACTTTTCTATCTGTATTCTACAAAATATTTGTTGGGTTTTAACTCCATAGACGAGGCGGTCATATGATCAGATGGTTGCACATGCAAAATTTTAAGGGTTTTACCGAAGAACCGAGTTTTCACGACAAATGCTGCAGATTGTTTGTGCCTAACAACTATTGTCGTGGTAGAAAGCACCGACTGCTTGCGGTTTCAGCGTGCCGTACCGTCGCACGCCTTAACTCCCCCATACCTCAGTGACTCAAGCAGCTTAACGCTCTCTTTGACTCTAACCCAGAAGTTTATACTTTTGTGGATGAATGGAAGAAGTTATTATTATTAGAATATATGAGGTATGGTGAACAGAACAGGTGAAAGCTAAATTTTAAATTTATGTTATATTATTGCGATTATTTAATGTAATTGGCCTAAGTCGTTCTTCTCTCATAACTTCTCATTTCTTACAGAAGTGTTGTCGCAGTTGACTATTAGTTGACGTCTACCTGAGCTACCACCTGACGTATATGACGTCATATTGTGACGTTATAGATAAAACACTATATTCATAACTGAGGACTAGATTTCTACTCTCTTGTAGCCACCAACCGCTTTCCTATATGTATTTTTTTTTGTAAGACTTCTAATGTACTACGAATAATTCCTGTGTTACGAGGGACTTCACTTAGGTACATTGAAACATTGTTGTTTTAATGTTAGTAACAAGTAGTAGACAAAGAACACCGAGGCTATTACAACACAGAGTTTGATTATTTTTAGACTTGCAACACTCAGTGCTTTGGCTTGTGACTCGTGAAAGTGACTTCATAGACTAATGCGCCATCTATGCAGTCAGTTATTGCATGGCTGAGAGTTCTCCATTATAATTATACTCTATAATGCTCTCGGAAATATGTGAAGTCTGCCAACCCACTGAGCTAGCGTGGTGAACTACGCTAATTCCTTACCCTTCTCACACTGAGAAGGACCCGTGCCTAGCAGAGACACAGCTTACGAGAGAGTTTAGGAACGGCAATTGGCTCGCTCCAAATTACGTGACACCTTAGAGCATAGCTGGAATATACACATGTATATGTATGTGTGGAGATAGGAAAGCTGGAACGTATTGAAAGTAGTGTATTAAGATTTTGTGAAGCAAAATAATTTTCTTTGTTTTAGGCATCTGCCGAAATCCCTCAGACGTTTGCCGGAGAAAAAACTGGTATCTAAATTTTTTAATTTTTTAATACTAATATAATATCGAGAATAGATTGCGCATTGGTAAAAAATAATTTGTTCTCCAGCTGACAAAGACTGATTGCTAATTTAAACCTTTTGTCCAGAATCTCGTATCGTGGCGGGATGGGAGGCTCGCGAGGGTCAGTTCCCCTACATGATATACCTTCGAGGAATCAGGTGGACCGGTGATATCAGTGCGTGCGGGGCATCCATCATACACCGTAGCTGGGGACTAACTTCAGCCAGATGTACCGCGCAGTAAGTGGAGAGCGATATTGTGTTAAGTCTTTACGATGTCAGCAATAATTACTGTTCTTTGGTTTTATCCCTGTTTATCTTTGGTATAATGGAACCTCTTTGCTAACTTTTTACGTAGAACAAATACTTCCTACTTCATGTCTCAAAGACTTTATTTTTTTAAAGACATCTCTCGCACTAACAATTTTTCCTGTGTCGCGGGGGACTTTACAAACATTCAAACAATGGACACAAAGAACACCCAGACTTGGCATAACTATTTGTGGATCACACAAATTTTTGTCTCGTGTCAAACGGCTACACACGGCACCGGCGCGGCGTGGCGCCAGTGGCAAGGCGAGCACTTAAACCAGTACGGCATCCGTGCAGTCAGTAAAGTGTATTTTGGCTTCCGATACGAGAAAACACCACATCCTTCGGCCGTCGTTGGTTGCTTGAAGCTCTAGAGCCCCTTCCATAGTATGTACTAGTCCAGTTATATTTAGGATAATCAGGTCGTCTCACACTGCTATTGGTCCAAATAAGCTACTTTAACTTCATGATTCGCTCCAATTATTTCGAGGTTACCGAATAAACAGTCTGTGCGCTTTTATTTTCTTAATTATTTTTGGATCCGTTACAAGTTTACACAAGGTATTGAATCCAAATCAAATCCCTTGGAAATATCTACATATATCTCTTATACAAAAGACCACACCAATGGCACACCACTATAATGGCTCTTAAAGGAAGGTCTGCAGTTTAACATGCGGATCAAGTAGCGTTTTTTATCGTGAGGCAATTCTATTTACGTATCCTTCGTCGCGGAAAGAGAGTATGTCGGGCTTACACGGGAAAAGATGGAAAGTCTCAGATCTTTCTGCCGTGGGTGGGTCGCTGGAACTAGAACTACTTCAGCGACGCACCCAGCAGTACCCATTGCAGACGTTACGTGCGGGCAAGGTTCCTGGGTGACGCCCCGGCACGTTGAAGAGCGTCGTTCCGTCTCAATGGGCTGCGAGCAAGATATCGTCGTTCTCAGGCCCGCGGGCAAATAAGAGAGTAAATGCTAGAAAACTAAAACCGTAATCGAGTTCCAATACTCGTCACAAGGAGTGTCTGTCTGTCCAAATTTAAAGGTTATTTGTAACAGATAATTAGATAGTAAAAAGTTATAACTTTACTTTATAATTATTATTATTATTGTATTTTTATGTACATCTTTAAAAGTTCGTAACCTTTGTACTTCTTCGATTTATCTTACCACAAGGTTCAGACAATTCTATGCGAAATGTCAACGTCATGTGACTAATTAATTATTAATCCTAATACTTATTGATTGCTGTTGATAATCCGACGTGACATCATTTAAAATATTATTTTTGTTAATTTTCGGTCAATTGTAATTAGGTAATCATTCTATAATCATTCACGTTTACGCAAATGGTATACATTGAAATTGAACTACTTTATACGGATTATGTCGCGTTGTTTATTTTAAAATACGTTTATTACATAGTTTTGAAATTATGAGACCATATTATTAAAATTTACTTCTATTTAAGCTATTTAAACTATTTAAACAATTTATATGTAAGTTTAAACTTTCCCTGACGTTTCGGTTCCTTTTTAGCAGCCATGTTTACGGACAGCAATAGTTTAAATAGTAGGATAACCATTATCGCAAGTAACTTCAGCTAAGAGAAATATTGTAGTAGTTTCGTAGCCATAGTCTATATTTTCCGGGTATATAGAGATATCAGTTTACTATATATATATAGATAGTCCTTTACTGTTAGTAAACATGATTTATATTTTAATATAATAATGATGCCGTCAGAAAATCAGTAGTTTAATTTCAATGAATAATATTCGCGTAAACAGAAGACAATATTAACAAGAAATATTACTTTTCTTTTCCATGAGCTAAATATATTCAAACAAATACCCGGGCGATTTGAATTTGACATTACATTTATCTACATAATATAGGTACATGTATAATTCTATATTTTATATTAGTTGAATGTTATCACAACAAAAACGAACTGCATAATGACCCAACTCGACGTTTCTTCACCTCGCCTGTATTATTTAAATCGCGACTGTGTCTTATCTGGTCTAGCCTGCGCTACGTCAGCGTCGTACCTTACGCCCTTTCTGTGTTAATTACGCCTTACGTATTTCAGCACTATTTTTATCTGTCAAGCGTTACGTTTTCTATCACTCGCCTTTACTCCTTGTCATGCAGGTATTGAGAAAAAGTATACCTAGACGTTTGAATCCAGTACAGACTCTTCAAAAATAAGATACGGAATTTCTAATCTTTTCTATAGACGTACAGTGCTGATAATCAACGCTGGCAGCGTGAACCGACTGGCCCCGCGCGTGCAGTTCGAGACCAGCACCTACTACACCCACACCGATTACATCGACCAACTACAGCCAATCACTCAGCCCGATGACATCAGTCTTATTAACTTCAACAGACAGCTGAACTTTGACAGTAAGTACTATCATAACACTTCATAACTTCCTAGTCCTAAGCCTAGCTAATAAGTATTATAAAAAAATAAAAATACCTAATTTAATCTACATTTACACGAGTGAAGCCGCGTGCAAAATATAGTCATATAATAAAAGCGAATGTCAGTTTGTTTGTTACGCTTTTACGCCTTAACTACACAAACGATTATCATAAAATGCTTACACGTTGTCGGAGATACAGAAAAGGACATGAGGTACCTTTTAGCCAGAAAAAGAGTACTGTTCCCGACGGACAGGAATTTATTGACAAAATCTACTTTAACGTAAGCGAAGCAACGGGCGAAACCTAGTGTTCATAGCCAGTTGCACTCACTGATCGGTAAACGATTAGCGAGGTTAAGCAACGTTGGGTGCGGTCAGTCTATAGATGGGTGACCGCTTAGTGGTTTTTCATCTGAGCGTCTCCGTGCTTCGGCAAGCACGTAAAAATCGGTCTCGGTTGTTGTCAAATTGACAGCAGTCGTTAAGCCATGTCAGAGGCCTACGGGTAGCTTGAACAACTTTTGACAACAGGTTGGCCACTAACCACACGAAAAGAAGAAGAAGTCCTAGTGTTTTTAATATAAGGCAGTTAAAAGTGTTGATGCGTTCTCCAGGGTCCTTACCATCATCCCTGAAAGCATTGCATGCGCGAGAACCAGACAAAGTTATACTTAGTTCTTCAGGCACGAGGATGCATAAGAAGCAGAAACGTCGTTCACTTTTCATTTTAGGAACGTTTACACCTGTAGCAGAATACGAACGTCACAAATGAAGAAGCAAAGAAATTAATTACATTTAAAACTTCAACATATGATACTTATTTTGTAATTTACGATTCGGAGCAGACAATAAAGCGTAAAACCTATTAACATGATATCTACAATTGTCATATAGCATCCACAAAGGTATATTATGTAACTAGTTGACCCGCGCAACTTCGTGCTTCACATAAGAGAATCTTCCCCGTTTTTGCAACATTTTTCATTGATGCTCCGCTCCTATCGGTCGAACGTGATGTTATATAGCCTTCCTCGATAAATAGAATATCCAACAGTAAAAGAATTTGTCAATTCGATCCAGGAGTTCCTGAGTTAAAAAAAACAATCTCATTCTTCAGCTTTATAAAATTAGTATAGATTTATAGTGTTAAATGCTTGCAGGTTTTATTCAGCCGATCAGACTGCAGCGTTCTGCAGATATGAACCGTGACTACACCGGCGTACTTATGTCCACCAGCGGTTGGGGCACTACCTTCACATGCACCGAGCTTGGCTGTAAGATCTTTTATATATCTATATATTTTTATATTTCATTTTTATCTTTTATTTTTCTCTATATTTTTTTCTTTATTTTTTTTTATCTTTTTTTACTAGCTGTTACCCGTGACTTCTTCCGCGTGAAATTTAACAATAAATATTCTAAAATAAAAACAAGCTTATGTAAAAATTAAAAAAAATACTTTTATATGATTACCGTAGGTATCTACTTTCATATGCATTTAGCAAAAAGTTATTATTTTGACATTACAAACAGACACTTCAATTTTATTTATTTGTATAGATTAATCACCTTATAATTGTACCTACTACTATACTAACATACAGCGGCATTCGGGATCGATTCCTTTGTCGCAGGGTACTTAACAAACAAATAACAGACACAAAGAACACTCATGGCCAGTTTCACCACTATCAAGTAAAACTTATCCGAAAGATAAATCGCAATTTGTCGGAGGGCTAGTCCCACCACCTCCAAATAGCATTTATCTATACGATTAAAGTCTCGCCATCTCTCTTCTTTAACCTAACAAGAGTGAGACAGCATGCGTTTTATCTTTTGGGTAACTTTTACTTGTTAGTTGTGGAACTGGCCATTACTGACTTATCTTATAGATACATGCTATTTGGAGGTGGTGGGTCAGGCCCTCAGACTTGGAACAACAATTTGTGGACCACACGAATTTTTGTTCCGGGGCGCGAACGCACAACCTCGACCAACCAATTAAACCACTACTCCATCCGTATAATCAGTATTTAAGTAGTTATGGTGTATGGGCAAATTACCCCAGTGTCTCAGCCACTGAACATAGATTTTTCTGATCTGTGGTCTCAGCCGTATTACTGCTGCTTAAATTGATAACAATCACGCATACAGACATGCTCCAAGCCTAATGGTAAGCAGTCTTCGTAGCCAGCAGAAACTTGTAATGTTAGCAATGTGACACGCAGTTGCTGACCACGTCAAAAATCATTAGATAGAGCTATTTTCAGTCAAGTACGACGACAGCCGCTAGCGACTATCAATTCTGCGAATTACAGTCAAACCAAATTAAAATGTTTATTTGCGTTACATAGATTACAAAATAATTTATAATAATACGACAGTTATTATTGACGTCGCTGTATCAGATTACCCTACCAGGCGCAGTTATGTCGCAAGATACATATTTTACACTTAAATTTTTAAGTAGCATAGCATATAATTCTGAAATCCTAACTAATATTATAAATGCGAATGTGAGTTTGCTTGTTCGATACGCTTGTACGCCGTAACTACTCGACCGATCAGCATGAAATTTCATACACATTGTCAGTGGAACAGAAAAGGACCTATGGTATCTTTCATCCAGAAATAGTACTGTTACTAACTTACACTTAAGCGACTGAAGCCGCGGACGATATCAAGTTAGCTATAGGTATGAAACATATAATATGTGGTTTATAATCTTCAGGTCCAACGCCGGAGATCCTCAACTGGGTTCACTTGCAAGGTGTGTCAAACTTCGTGTGCTTGCTGATGTTTAACTCGAACTATCTGGTGAGAGCGACCACCATATGCGCAGGACCTTACAACGTCACCAGCCAGTCTATCTGCTCAGTAAGGGTTTTTTTAAGATTTTGCTCGCGCTATGTTTACTTTCTGTGTCGTGAGGGACTTTATAAACAGTCAAACAACGGTCACAAAAATCATCCAGAGTCGGAAAACTATATGTGGATTACACAAATTATTGTGCCGTGTGGGAATCGAACCTACAACACTCAGCATAGTGGTGAGGTTACATACAGCCGCTACGACCTACGCCATCAAATAACTATTACAAATTTAAAAAAATATATCCAAATCCAGTCT
Source organism: Catocala fraxini (assembly GCA_930367265.1). Taxonomy (NCBI): domain Eukaryota; kingdom Metazoa; phylum Arthropoda; class Insecta; order Lepidoptera; family Erebidae; genus Catocala; species Catocala fraxini. The sequence goes on from OV884043.1 coordinate 17,723,662, forward strand.
GGTATTGAGAATTTCTTGATAATTAATAATCATATCAATCATCATAAAAAATAAAAAAATCACCACCAGAGCGCCACCGCGACAGATTACCACGATTCTTTTAGTAACAGTTTATAAATTATTTTAATTTTCAGGGCGATAGTGGTGTACCACTTACAACCGTGGAGACTGACGGTGTGCCGACTCAAGTTGGCATCGGTTCATTTGTCTCACCATGGGGATGCCAAGTTGGATTCCCGGGAGGTCAGCACATTTATATATTTTATTCTTCGTTGTATAAAATTCTGATAGGTGCATACCAGGAAGTAGCTACATGAACACTATATTGTTCAATGTGTTAATAGCAAAATGGAAAAATTAGTCTGTTTTAATTATTGCAATACATTTAAGTTTGCACTTAGGACTTAGAGCTTTTGGTTCCATTTCTGGCTCAAAGGGCAAAGTTGAAATTGTGTTTTGTAGGTAGCAATAGCCTCATCCTATTATGTGGGATAAAATATATTTGGCGCCATGTTACCTTTGCCTAAACCTTAAGGTTTAAGCATTTAATAAAGCTATTTAATTGTAGCTATAAGTAACAATAGCTGTATTTGAACAGTATGTGTATTTCTTCTTCTTACTTCAGCGCGTTATTTTATATAGTTTTTAACAGCATCACTAGCGGCTTCTTTAAATTAATGTAATTTAATTAATTTTAAACCATAAATAATTTAAAAGTAGCTGTGCCCTTAGTACAAGTTTGTACAGCTCTGGACCACAAAGCACGCTATTGCCTATATACCTACATTTAAAAACGCAATTGCAGGTACTTTGGCATGCTAATCAAAACGTAAAAGTCATCGACGTCGTAATCGAAAGCTATTCAACTAGTAATTAGGCACAATTGTAATAAATAATGTAATGTCTCCAGACCCATATTCGGTCACGGCGGCCAATTTTAACGGACGCTGGTCAACTGCGCTGGTCATATTATAGTGCACAAGTGTGTGCGCAAACGCAATTACACTCTCTGTTCCTTAACTCTCATGATCCGATCGGGCAATAATCCGACACGACCGGACAGAGATCAGGCGCAGGACCAACGGCTTTACGTGCTTTCCGAGGCACGGGATGACTAACACCGCCAAATTCCTAACTCCGGGTTGCTGTTGAGTTTCCTAACAGTAAAGTCCAATAACTTTTTGTTGGCCGACCCAGGATTAGCACCCCACAGCAGTCGCATTCACTACCGGCCGCTGTGCAACGTAATAAATAATGTGTGTGCAGGTTTCACCCGCCCAGGACACTACCACGGCTGGATTTCATCCGTCACCGGCATCAACTTCGACTGGAACCGAGCTGGTGCCCATCCAGCTCTCGAAGACTTGGAAGCAGACATTGACTCCGATTACTTCAAATATATCTAAATGTAATAAAGAGAAGTGACCGGTTTCTTTTTTGTTTTATTGCCTAGTTTTAAAGCAAAACTATGCTCTTCTATCCGTCCTAGTCTTCTTGATATTAGCAGCGATAGCCAAGTGGGAAATCGTTGGACTGCTACGCAGAGGTCTTGAGCTTGATCCAAAGACACACACCACTGACTTTTAAAAGTTAATCATCGCTGGCTTTAACGGTCAAGGAAAACATTGTAAGGAAACCTGCATGTCTGAGAATTCCAGGTAATGTTCTAAAAGATGTGTGAAGTTTGCCAACTCGCATTATGACTATGACCTCACCCTTCTCTTGTCATGCCTTTGCCCATTTATTTAATTTGACGTTAGATACACGTTCGTATGCCTACTTAAAATAACGTTATGTAAACGAAACAATTCAAATGTTTGGACAGCAATTATTAATTAGAGGTAAGTTTACAAATATATTTAAAATTATTTATAGTATAAGACGTTATGTAACGCTTTGATCAAAATTCTGTTAAACTATAGCTTTCTGGCATAATTAGCTCTGGTCATAAGTTTCTAGCAGCGTTTCTTGTAGCCTACATACCGAAACTTAATAGTAATGTTGTGTGAGTAATGTTAAAATCAATATTAATGATAATAATAACACTGCTGCGGCTAGTGCCGCTGTAGGTGTTCCATCCCACCTTTGATTAAAACTCTCGAAGGGCCTCTTCACATTGGACCTGTCTCTGTGTAAGCCTCCCAAAGGCCTTCCTAATATAATATGTTAGAAAATACCTGTGATTAGAGATGTCCCCGTGTAAGCCTTTTAAACGGCCGGGCATTTTCCTACTGTCTGACTCGTGGTCAACGCCATTCGACTCAACATAGTCGATATACCTGCGAAATGACTATGACCTTTAACCTCTGATCTCAAGGTCACGTGGTTAAACGAACCGTTTTTCGAACTCTAATATTTACGGCAATTCATTGCCGGTTCTCACTTGTTTTTGAATACATTTACTAACATAACCTAACCTACTTTTACGTTTTAACACATTAGTTGTATCACGCAGCAAATTATTAAGTATCGTTATCTATTAATCTGACATATATTTACTGAATTTCTACATTCAATAAAGGCTTTAGTTGCTAGTTTGTATAACAAACCATTATTCACATTTTAATTACATTTATACAAGTCACCATTCATCATTGCTTTTTCGTAGAGGTAAGTGATTGTAGCAGTGTGTTTAGTTTTCTGACGATTAATTTATGAATATGAATTAACTTTTGTAAAGACCTTTATAAAACCATTTATTTTTATATTACAAAAGACTAGAAATAATTCAGTGTCACGGAGGACTTCTAATATTCAAACAACGGATACAAAGAACAGCTAGACTCGGAACAACTATATGCGCATCACACAATTTTTTGTCCCGTGTGAGGATCGAACTCGTGACACAGCGTAGAGGCAATGGCGTAGTAATCACTTAAACCCCTACGCTACTCCTGTAGGCATTATTTCATTATTTGATTTAATAACATCTCGTACGCTACAACAAGGGTTTACCTAGACCTTTGCTAAAAGTTCGATGCTTCAAAGGATTTGCTGTGTTCCAGCGCAAGGGACACACTGCCCCTTGCTCCTAGATTCTTAAGGAATAAAGGAATCAACACAATTTTGTTGCATTACAATGTTTCATATTCTGTTTTCTTTCTGTAATTTTATAGGTTATAAAACAGGTCAGGTGAATGAAAAGTCAGAGATATTGCCACACCAGAAAACCAAATATTTCTTACAATTACCTTACTGGGCAACATCTGGAACGCTAAAGCTAATAAAAAATTATACGATTTATAAGAGCTATAACCATACTAAGAGCTCCTAAGATTAACTAGTACTATTTTCAATTCCGAAAGAGTGCTGCAATACCGTATAAGAACGAACAAAAGTGTATTACAGGTAAAATATATTTTACTTTTTGTCTTTATTTCTTAGGGATTTTTTACCAATTAGATTCATGCCAGCCCATAAATTCACTCAGTGGTTTGAAGCTTATTTTCTTAATAACTGGTATAAATTAACTAAGCTTCTGTATTAGTATGATTAGCTCATACACTTTGGAACAGCCCCCAAATCTAAACAATTTACATAATGTTGTTTGACGTTTTTGCGAATCTTATACATTTAAATTAACCACCATCTTAGTCTCCCCGTGAACATGGCTGCTGAAAACCAACCGAAACATAAATATAAATGGTTTTGATGATTGAAATAGCTTAAACGTGGTAAACTTAAACAATAGTAGTGTAATAGTTGCATTAGTATGAAATAAACACCGCGATAAAATCCTTATAACATAGTTTAATTTTAATGTAAAAAATTAAATGTCAACGTTTTGCATAGCTACACACACACACACACACACACACAGATTGACTCAGCAGAGAGTACAATTCAGTAGCTAAATCCACACCTGCCATTGATATTTACAACGATTCGAGAAACAAGCTGAAACGTCACACATTCACCTCTTTTCGAAACTCCATCAATAACAATATGGTCACAACTTAAAAATTTTATCAGTTTATTCGTTTTCATATTTGATTTAGATTTGCAATCTCTGTTTACAATAATTAACCGATTATTATATTATTTTAAGATACTTATATTCATGTATTTATTTACAAAAATTGCCTGTATGTAGTTTTTAATTTAAATTTGTATGAACATACAGTACTGTCATTATGTGCATGTTGGTTTATCCGTAATTGGCAAGTGTATCAGCATAATTATTGTCGTCTATATATATCCTTTTTAACCATTTGCTGTGGATGAACCTAAATAAATAAATAAATAAATAGCTGTTTTATCACCAATTTATTTTGAATATACTCTATAAGACGTTAAACATCTTTTGGCTTATAAGTTATAACACACACGATATTAACTATTTCATTAAAAATAAATGATATTTCTGAAACAACTACCTATACAAATGATATACAATACAAAGACTTTCCTCTCCTTTCAAGCAGCTGTAATAATATGAATGTACAAGAGGATATTCATAATAAATGCACAATATTCGGGAGCCTGAGCTTAGTGCTTCGTATATCAAGAGTGTTCGGACTAGCTCCTGTTAAGTTTGAGAGGGTAGGCGGCGGCTGGCGTATTCGAGTATCACGGGTTTACAGATTGTATGGTCTGGTAGTCACTACTATGTTCGGTGAGTTGTTACTAATTAATTTGTAACGTTTAAATTTGAGCTATAGATGTCAAAACAATAATGTTTCCAATTTTTCTCACTATTTATCTGTAATTACTGTACGAAATCAAATGCAATTTCAGCAGTTTCATTGCTGGCGGTCTAACTTAAAATTAGGGACATGTTTTTCTTAATAAGCCAACTATCAAAGATAAAATATATAGATACGTACCTAATTCCAGATTCAACGCGTACGTTATGTCGCAGGCAAAGTCCGGTCCATACCAACATGATGATCTGTCTGTCTGTCTGTCAGTTACATAGATAATCTATTGAACTGATTGTAATAAAATTTGCCAAGGAGATTGTATCCTTATAAAGGACATGCAACTTTTTGTCCTGATATGTGTTGCCACTATTCACATCGGCTTTCAGCAACTAGTACACTATAAAATGCTAAAAAAATACATCCAACTGGTAATTTCAGTTTCATATTAGCGCGATCAATACATTTTCACCTTTATAATATACTACATTTTTAACCTACATTTTCTCAATTAACTTTTATATAACAGTACTTTTTCTGGATGAAAAGTACCATATGTCCTTTTCTGTGCACCTGACAACCTGTATGCGTCATGACGATCGGTCAAGGAGTTAAGCTGTGAAAGTGCAATATAAATACTCACACTCGCATATATACATAAGTGTAATACTAGATTTCGCTCGCGGTTTGGCTCGCATAAATATAGGTTAGGTTAAGTTAGTAACAGTACTTTTTGTGGGTGAAAGGTACCCTATGTTCTTTTCTGTAGCTCTGACAATCTGTATACGAAATTTCATGACGATTAGTCAAGCAGTTAAGCGTGAAAGCGTAATAAACAATCAAACTCAGTAAGGATAAGGAAGTAAAGATGTTTTTAAGTATATTCTACAGAATATCTATTTTTCTATTTCTAGGATTTCTCTCACTTCTAGCTTTGCTAGGCAATCTGCAAATAAACATACATATTCTAAAGACTTCGCTTACGAAGCGGTTCATCACGAGACGCGTCATATGGCTGATAGACATCTTCGTAATGTCCATGATGATCACCACAGCGGCGTGGACCGGCGTCGACAGGATGCGGTACTTGATCGACAGTATTGTGCAACTGCAGCAAGTAATTATATGACACCATTCTTTTTGACAGCTTACCTGGTTAATTTTATAACCAGTAACCAGGCTAACAAAAATTTTAAAATTATTTGTTTTATCATGTAGCCCATACACTGAACTCGTAAAATCTTTCCTCGATGTGTCTGAGCATAACGTGTCATGTTGGTCCTGCGCCTGATCTCTCTCCAGTCGTGTTAGATTGCTGTCCCTTCGTAACATTAGAGTTAGGGAACAGAGAGTGCACTTGTGTTTGCGCACATACTTTTGCATTATAATGTCTCCTGCGCAGATGGCCAGTCTCCGTTAAGATTGGCCGCTGTGACTAAAATTCGGTCTAGAGGACATTATAATTTTGTCTGTTATAATTTACAGCTTATTTTTATTTCGTAAAATTGTTAAGAAAAGGCTATGGAACGTAATCGTTTTAAAATCTATACTAATATTATAAAGCTAAAGAGTTTGTTTGTTTGGTTGGTTGAACGCGCTAATCTCAGGAACTACTGGCTCGAATTGAAAAATTAAATAAGTGTTGGATAGCCTATTTATCGAGGAAAGCTATAGGCTATATAACATCACGTTACGACCCACGGGGGCGGCGCAGTAACTATAAACGCGGGTGAAACCGCGGCACATCTAGTTTATAATAGATTCAATGCAAATTATTCATTTGCTCTTAGTAAGTTCTCTGTTTTGTACACGCCTTTGTCCTATAAGGGGTGGGTAGGGTAGACGAATGCAGCTTTTAGTTTTAAATCCCACGTAGGTAATAGGGTACTACATTTTTGACGTCTGCAATGCCAGAAGTAAACAAGTGAGAAACAGCAATGAATTGCCGTAAATCTTAGAGTTCGAAAAATAATATATGCAAAGGTCACGTGATACCACGTGACCTTGAGGTCAGAGGTCAAAGGTCATACTCATTTCAGGGGTATATCGACTATGCTGAGTCGAATGGCATTGACCGCGAATTTCTAGCTCTTACGGTTCTTGAGTTGAAAGTTGTATAACAGTCAGACAGACGGACGGACGGACAAAGCTGTTGTAAAAGAGTTTTTCGAACTCTAAAAAGGGCACGCCTTTGGCGCTTGTGATGCCAGACTCCATGATACTACTGAAAATATCTTAACAGACAAACATTATGCATTTCGCCCAATCCGGTAATTAAACCCGAGACTTTATACGCTGCAGTCGTATACAATACCGTTGCACCAAACGAACAGTCTGTGCAGTGACTTTTTAATTTCTTAATTTACTTATTGCAGTAGGTCTACTATGAAAATGTCTATCTAAAACTTCGCGCGAAATGAAAAAACTTACAACGAAGTTTCTTCGGATTACATTGCTACGTTGTTCGGACTAATTTCATAAAAGGTTTTAGGATCAAGAGGTTACGTATCGAAATTTAGAACAAATTTTGGCATAAATGTGCGTCATGATACGAACAGTTGGTCTGAAACTTTCCCAATAATGTTATTTTTATTAGATAACAATCATTTTAATTCCTGAAATAATATTTATTGCAGATGAACCAAAATTTACAACGTTACCATGAACCATCACATTTAAACGAGAGGATGAAGTGGTGGATAGTTGTCATTGTCCTTGTATTGGTATGTTTCACTGTGATTGTGTGCTACATGCTCTTTATGGCACACGTGATCTATGATAATAATGAAGGTCAGTATTTTGTATTATAGCTCAGGTAACAAGCATAGAGTTGAATATATTTAGTTTCTTCTGAACCAATGTTTAATATATTTATAAAGTCAATGCTACTTTTCATTTAATTTAAAAATGTTGATATAATATAAACTTCATATTAATAATCCTCGAATAATACATATTTCACCTATGAATGACAGAAAATTAGCTTAAATAAGACATACGCTCGTACTAGCATACTATCACACGTACACACGTACTCCTGATACACACACACAAACACCCAACATAAAATATTATGTGGTTGTTTGTGTGTGTGTGTGTGTATCAGTGAACAATAGTTTACCTTGTTTAAGGCACACATACGTACATATATAAATAATTAAAATTATTATAACCTCCACAACGTCTTATAATTTTAGGTATTTACAATTAATTGGTTATTATAAGAGCGAATGAACTGAATGCCTAACTTGTCGGCCTGAGCCACAGTAATATTTGTTATATTTGTATAATTTATATACATTATTATTTTTCATTTTGTTCTATTTATATTACATTAAGCCATAATATACTGCACAAACATTTGTGATGGGAAAATAAATAAAAATTATTATTATATTATTATTATTCTATAAGTGGACGTTTTTCCTGAAAATCGTTTCAACCCACAAAGTTAACATTTTGAGATAATTGTGATTATATTCGTAAAAATTTTGCTGAGGAGCGTTTTTGAATTATTGCAATATTCATTGTAACACTTAAAAAATATTTTATACAAAACGTTCCAAACAACATGTATGATAGAGAAAATAACAATAAAACAAGATCAAATAGAAAAATATATATTTACAATTAAAGAGTTATCTAGGACGTCAACCTGCATGAGATTAGCATGGCCCTCAAACAGCTCAAAAATAAAAAGGCGCCGGGTGATGACGGCATTACAACTGAACTTCTGAAAGCCGGCGGAGAAACAGCTATGGCAGTTTTTTGCCAAGTTTTTCAATTCCGTTATACTCGAGGGGAAAACATGGCACATGGCACAGTGGCGATAAAACCCTCTTAAAGAGCTACAGACCCATTTCACTTCGGAGCCATGTCTACAAGCTGTTTTTAGAGTTATCACAAATCGTCTCGAGAGCAGGCTAAACGACTTCCAAGTACCAATTGTCCATATGTACCGGCTTGTTCAATTGTCACTCAGAGGGCGATGGAGAGAGCTATGCTTGGAGTTTCCCTACGGGATCGAATCAGAAATAAGGAGATTCGCAGAAAACTAAAGTTGCCAACATAGCTCTCCGGATAGCCAAGCTAAAGTGGCAGTGGGCAGGGTACATAGCGCGCAGAGCCGACGGCCGTTAGGTCAGCAAGGTTCTGGAGTGGTGGCCACGCACTGGAAGACGCAGCAGAAGTAGTCTCCCCGCCGACCGACCGGTGGACCGACGACTTGGTAAGGGTCGTGGGAAGCGGTTGAATACGGGTGGCCCAAGACCGGTCTGTGTGTAAAACCTTGGGGGAGGCCTATGTCCAGCAGTGGACGTCTTTCGGCTGAGATGATGACCTAACTAGGTACTATACTTTCAGAACAATTTTTTTTTATGCTGTTTCAGATAGTTTGGAACGTTATTATTACGAGATGATGCATATTTTTTACATCAAAAACGTTTCAGACAGCTCGGATCAGATTTTAGAAAATATTTTTGTGTTTATCCTATACTTTAGTTGTTCCACACAGCTTGGGCTCTTTTAGTTTAATAATTATTTGTCCACTTCATACATGTGGGTTGGGCTAAGTCTAAGTGGGCTCGGCGGGGTCGCGATTGCGTGTGAAAGCGATTCGCGCGGGCTCGCCGTCTATGGTTATGTCGAGGAACACCGTAGTAGGTTTAGTCGGTGTATCTCTGCCCCGGTGAGCTCGACATAACCTCTCCGTCGCCCCGCAGAGAGGTATGCGTCAAAGCAATCCCCCATGTAAAAAAAAGAAGTCTAAATGGGCTAGTACTAAGTCATGATTTCATATTTATAGTGACAGTAGAGCTACCAAATTTTGACAGCTAGTAAATAGCAAGCACGTGACTAATTTGCTAATAATACCTCTATTTTGACCTAAGTGTGGGTTGGAACGTTTTTGAGGAACTGCGTCCAAGTAATTGAATACGAATTTGTATGGACCTTCTACCTCTAGTACTGCCTCCATGGCGCAGCGATAGTGTATACGACTGCTGTGCATGAGGCCTCGGGTTCGAATCCCGGGTCGAGCCAACAAAAACTTGTTAGGTTTTTTTGTAAAGAAATCTCAATACAAGCCAGGAGTTAGGACGTTGGCATTGTTAGCCATCCTCGTGTCTCGGAAAGAACGTAAAGCCTGCCTGTTGGTTCTGCGATCTTTCTCCGGTCGTATCGGATTACCGTCCCATCGGATCATGAGAGTGAGGGAACAGAGAGTGCACTATAATAATATATATAATATCGCCTGCGTAGATGGTCAGTCTCTGTTAAGATAGACCGTCATGACCGAAATTCGGTCTGGAAGACATTATTATTATTAGATGATATAATGCATTTTTTTAGTGTTGCTCTCAAGTTTTTACATATTCTACGGCATATCGAACATGACCATATTATTGGTCGTGATGCAGTTGGCTCTGATGGTCATGGGGCTGCATCAGACTCTACAACTGCTTAACACTAGCCTGCACAATCTGCATCAGGAGTTATACAAACAAAGTAAGTGGTTTTTTCACTGGCGTAACCAATACCTATTTATTACCCGTACGGATGGCGCAGTGGTTTAAATGGTTGTCTCACCATTGCCACTGCACCGAGTGTTGTGGGTTCGATCTCCTTACGGAACAAAAAATTTGTGTTATCTTTAAATGGTTGTTCTGAATCTGAGTGTTTATTGTGTCCGTTGTTTGAATGTCTGTAAAGTCCCCCGCAACACAGGATTCCTAGTGCGTGAGTAATCTCTTTAATAAATAATCTATATCTTCCCTAAGACAAACGTTGGCCTATACATACAACCCTAGAATTTTAGATGAAGCCTATCGTCCTAGGCTGACACCAGACAAATCTGAGGTGGGCACGTACAACATGTAGTATTTTTATTACTAAATGTTTTAACTCTGATATACCTACTAACATCTAATTAGCATTATTTTGGCTAATACCATAACTGCTGTATCGCTCCCAGGACATCTTTGGATGTATTTCATGCTTGTATGATGTAGGTGGTTGATGGCATACTGTGAATATATACCGTTAAATACTATGATTATAGCACAAGCAAAATTAATATATTTACAATAACTATGACTAAATACGTACATACATACATACATAGATTCACGCCTGTTTCCCAGAGGGGTAGGCAAATACTACGGATTTCTATTTGTTACGATCCTGACATACTTCTCTGGCTTCATTCACTTTTATCACATTCCTCATATACGCCCGTCGGTTCTAGGACGTTTACCATAATTTCAAATCTAATACAAAAATAATATTATAATCAAATAAAGAAGCGCTATAATTGTCTTTATTATTGATATTGTATTTCTGATTTTCCAAGACTGATATAAATTTTTATTTTATTTTGTTGAAGGATTAAATCGACCGGATTTCTACTTATTACTATTAAGTAATTGCATTATCCTTTCTACAGAATCAGCATCATCATCAACACCGGTTTATTCAGGACTGATCAGAAGAGATAGACGGACACGCTTGTTTAATACAGTCAGTCACAAATCAATGGTCGAAGTAATCCCCATCGCAGAACCAATGGCGATGAGTTTAAACAAATGTAAGACAATCCCAACAAATATTATAAATATGAATGTGAGTTTGTCAGTTTGTTTGATTGTTAGACTGCGCCGAGCGAAATGTGCCAAAACAGGCGGTCACAGTTAAGTGAATAAAATCAACACTTTTTGTTTAATACAAATATAAAATATACATTTACCATAACAATGAATGTGTTTACAATGACTCCGTGTACAAATTTAAAATAATTAATATTTTTGCCTACAAAATTACGTAAATTTGCACTAAAAATTAAAAAACGTAAGCTCGTGTTACGTCATTTTTATAACTTATCGATAGATTTCTACTGTTATATTATCTTTATAACAGTAGAAATCTATCCTATTATACAGCTTAAACGAAACATAAATAGTTATATTACAATTTGTCCGTCCCAAATATTTAAGTAATTGGTTGACAATAAAGATACATATTTATCAAAAAAGCACTTCAAATCCTCCATACAATTTTACTATGGCGGCCGCGCGTCGATTTGAATATGCGCCGCACGAGCTCTGTCATTATCTGTCTTACGCTCGGCGCAGTCTTAACTACAGTACTGGACTGATCATAATGGAATTTTGCATACATGTTGTCAGAGGACCAGATAAGAATATAGGGTGCGTTTCAGCCAAAAGAAAGTTCTGTTATTATTCTAACTTAACCTATATTTACGCGAGTGAAGCCGCGGGCAAAGTCTAGTATTATATAAATGTAAGCAATTGATAAAACATTGCAATCCTATACAGAGACGCAAAAAAATTAATGAAACAAGTAATATACATTTGAGATCGTTATCGAGAAAGACATTTAAATCTTTATGTATATAATTCTTCTGTATATGTGTATCCCCAGTTTCCGAATTGAGAATTATATGGTGAGACTGGCTCAAAGTTTACTTAAATATTACTTCAACATTTTTCTTGTTTCTATGTTTATGTGTTCAAAATCAAATTCAAAATCAAAATAAATTTATTCAGGTTAGGTTACAAGGTAACACGTATGAATGTCAAATTTACACTATTTTTTCTGCGAATTTACATTTGCTGCCACGTTCAGCAAAGCAAGGGTGTAGGGCTCATGAGAAGAACGGGCAAGAAACTCATGGTCACTCTTTTTAATCGTCAAGTTTTTGTTTACAAATCATTCCTGTTTTTTCCTTAAACTGTATACAATATGAGTAAGTATTTGAACATCATATACTTACGTAAATGCTCATCTGATAGTGGTGTAATTAAATTCGATTCTGTAAAAAATATTTGAGAATACTCAGTTGATATTTGATACTTTTCTCAATTCTGAAACCGGAGGCTAGTAATTCTTACTCCTCTAAAAAGGCTGGACCGATTTTCATTTTTTATGTCCTTGATTTACATTATAATACCCACATTGTTAATTAAAGACGACACCTTCGCCTCTGGCATTGGAATATTGCAGCATTTTAGCTTTAATATATTACTTTTTTATGGCAGGTTTAGAAACAGCTCCAGCGACATTACATCGGCTGGCTGAGTACTACTGCTCGATGTGTGACCTGATTCGCCAGCTGAACGAGAGCAGCGGCCTTGTGTTTCTGCTGCTGTATCTCTTCTTCTTCCTGCACTTTATTATGGCGCCTTACCGCATCGTCGTAGATATATGTACGAACAATTTTAATCAGTATTTTTGTCTTTACCTAATTTTTATTCCACTTTAATTTGACTGCACCGATGGCGTAGTAGTTTAAGTGGTCGCTTTTCCACTGCCACCGCGCGCAGTGTTGTGGGTTCGATCCTCACACGAGACAAAAATATGTGTGATCCACAAATTGTTGTTTTTAGCCTGGGTGTTCTTTGTGTCCGTTGTTAAAATATTTGTAAAGTTCCCTGCGACACACGAATTATTCCTAATTTGAGAGTTAATTTTTTAAATTAAATTAAAAATTAAATACCTAAATCTTTAATATTAATTGTAAATCTAGGAATTTGAGTTCCGGATTGCTAGTAGTCTTGTTAATCTTGGCAAGTAAGCTCAATGCTTGTGATAGGATTGGGAAATCCAAAGTTAAATGGCGTGATGTATCGAGGATGATTAGTAGCTTCCTTATCCTAATTCTTGTTCACATTATGATTTACAACCTCGTTGGTCTAGTGACTAGTCCAGTTTACGGATAGCAGGTCGGATCAATAAAGAAAATTGTGCTTTCCTGGCAATTAAATTCTCCGAACCCGTTAGGAAGTTGGTGATATTTCATTCACGCATGCTTAGAAAGCACATTAAGCCACTTGCCCTCTATCTCTCTCCGATCCTGTAATTAAGACTTTCTGTACTTTAATGCCTAGAATATTATTAATAATGTGTGTTTTTTATAATATTTAATCTGTATTTTGTATTTGATTTTAGTTCTAAGCGAGCAAAATGATCTTCATAAGATTTGGTCTCAAATAACTTGGACAATCCTACATTTTATCAAACTCGTAACAATTTCAGAGTCATGTCACCGAACTCACGAACAGGTACAGATTAGCTATTCATGCTTGCTTTGCCACCTAAATAAATAAAATCATTATCGCCATCAAATTATCTAAATAAATAAAAATCTATTTTCAAAAATACCGGTGTAGTTCGTACGTTCGTTAAATTGTAAAATCTTTTTGACATGATGATGTCTTAGGCTTGGTTCCTATATCAAGAAACGTAAAGAAGCTACAACAACTATTTTTTTTATCTTGAAGGAGGCCTTATAATCCATAACTTTATATAAATTTAACGTAGTGCAATTGAGCAGGGAAAATCAGCTAATAAAAGCAGCACCGGGCGAATATGCAACAGCCTGATTGAGAAATACTCCTACATAATCGTACCTGCAAAACTTATTGATTGCCTGCTGTGCGATTATCACTTTTCCTTTAGGTCTAGGTCATAAAATAATGTTCACTTCAAAATTATTGATACAATTAAAGTACCTACTTGTTTCTGTTTCAATATCACGTGTCAAGTTACATCCAACGATTACTTTAGTCATATTTCTTTGTAGATGGCCATCACTAAAAATCTGATCAACCGGATGCTCCGCTACACAACCTCTGATGATTTCGCCGTCAAATCTGAGCTGAAGTTGTTCTCCAGGCACATTGTATTGAACGACGTTACCATCTCATTAAACCAATTTTTCACGGTGAACAGGACTCTGGTAGCTTCGGTGAGCAATGTTTATAAGGCGTATTAATAATATTATGACTAAGGCCTAGTTCTTATATTCAAGGAATGAGTCGTTTTACCTACGAGTTAGCATTGCCATACAACGTGGCTATGCTGTCAGTCGTTTGGGCACACACCAGTCGACTGTGATGCGGAGAAATTCTATCACGCCTATTAGAGGGTTTTAGTTTTCTTTTTATTTTTAATTCTGTTTATATTTAAGTCATAAGTTAGTTTTAAAGAATTGTATATTGATAATATTCTTACAGTAAATAAATATTACCTACAGACAGATTTTTAACACAAATTCTATGAACTAATTATGTCAAAATTAACTCTCCATAGAACGACTCGTTTCTGGAATATAGGAACCAGGCCTAAGCGACTATTTGTTCAATTGTTTTTTTTTTAATCTAGTGTTTATATGTATATGTATATATAGAGTATATATATACAGTTATTTTCTTCTTGGGAAATCTAGCTTAATCACATTACATATTATATTATTTCAAGTTTCTCGTGTCCTAAGATATTTTAGTTAATTTTTACCACATGCCCAAACCTACATAGTATAACTATTATTTTCTACAATGTATTAAGATGTATGTTATTGGTATATATTGTGCATACTAAGGTAAAATATAAATTATTAGACGAGAAAAAGATAAACCATGAAGCAGGATTGGAACCAGCAATGCACATAATTTGAAATTTGCTTCTATATTTGGCATCTGCAATGCAGTCACAGAAGCTAATTTCAAATCGCGACGTAGGGCCTTGACTAGTTGGAGAAACAACGACTGTTTACCGAGGCCGCATCACGGATTGTTATTCCTGGTTTATAACTTACTTCTTTCACTACTGTATAATATTCTTCAATCACACAATTTTTATTACTTGCATAAATCGTTTGCCATCGTCGACATCGTCGCTTATATAGTATCAGCCCTGTATTAAATTGTCCCACTCCTCGGCACGGGTTTTTTCTCAGTATGAGAAGGGCAAGGCCATATTCCACCACGCTATTCTAATGCGGGTTGGCAGACTTCACATATCTTAGAAGAAAATTACGGAGAAGTCTTAGACATGCAGGTTTCCTCACGATGTTATAATTCATAAAGCGAGCGATAATGAACTATTTAATACGCATATAACTTGGAAAAGTCAGAGACGCGCGCCTTGGGATCGAACTCTAGACCTCTGCGTGGCAGTCCAACGATGTCTTAGTAGGCTATTGCTACTATCGTCGCTTAGCATCAGTATAAATAATAATAATACAGAAGATATATTATTTTCCAGATCTTGGGCAGCATCACGACGTATCTATTAATTGCTGTCCAGTTCCTATAAAATGTCTTCTACCAATTACCTGCGTGGACTTAAATGGCATAGCGGTTCATGGTTACTTGCAATATGAAATCCACAAATGGAAAAGTCTGGATGTGCTTTTGGTTGTTAGATAAAGCAGAATGATTTTTCTCTTTACTTGTCCAGATTCAGTACGAGGCAATATATAGAAAACTGAAAAAGGTAAAATGAGTTCAGCTCATTGCAGCGACCATGATATATTTTGACAAGTTATTAATTGACGATCCAGAAAGATTCTCAAAACTTTACTAGAAAACTGCAACGTCGAGATATAGAGGATTGAGCCAACGTGGCCATTGAATGCAGGCAGCCTGACTATCACACCGACTATACTATCACCATAGTTATCTAATTTAACTAATGCTTGTCCTTACAGTCTACTGTCGTAACCAGTTAATCAAGTGGGTAGTCGGTACTTTGCTTGTCCGTCTTATACTTAACTATGCCGCACGATTATTAGTAGAGTGTAAAGATAATCTTTAACTAAATTAAGAACAGTTATTTACTTAATACATGTTATTACAG
Source organism: Catocala fraxini (assembly GCA_930367265.1). NCBI lineage: Eukaryota > Metazoa > Arthropoda > Insecta > Lepidoptera > Erebidae > Catocala > Catocala fraxini. The sequence goes on from OV884043.1 coordinate 17,739,957, forward strand.
TATACATTAGTTGCATGTAATAAAATACCGTTACTTTCATTTCCTGGCAACTCTATATTGAATGCTTAAAAATAGCACTGCTATTTAAACTAGATGTTTTGTGTAATGCGCTTAGTAGATTTGGATGTGTAACACTGAAAGTTGATATGTTAAAGTTAAGTATGACAAAACTCACTTAAGTAGTATTAAATATAATATATACTTTCAATTATTTACTGCATTTTATTATTTTAAGCTTATTCGCCTTTTCTAGTCTTTAAAACATAGAAACGGTTTAGTGCTACGTGACTCAATTTTTAATAAACGATCATATTTTTATTTTGTACGGGCAAACCAGGCACGTAGGAATAATTTCTGTGTCGCTGGTGGCTTAACAAAACATTCAAACAACGAATACAAAGAACACCAGGGGTCGAAACAACTATTAGTGGATCACACAAATATTTGTCCCGTGTGGAGAATCAAATATACAACACCCAACTGCGCTGTGGCAATGGCGACGTAAACACTTAACTACGGCATCGGCATCCGTACAGTATACCTTAAGTTAGCTGTGTCTGCGTGGGTAAACACATAGATGGGACACTATATAACTGAAAATAGTCACGCCACTCTCGAATCAGAATAACTATGTACCGTTCATACCAGATGGCATTATACTCGTTTTGTAATAGGGGTGGCGAAAAGATGGCGGCTTTATAATTCTTAAAAAAAAATATTTCACCAAATTACGCTTATTTACTTTAATTCTGAATAGATTGTGAATAGCGTAATATATAAACAAAATATTAATATTATTCATCAAAAAACTAAAGTAATTAAGCGTAATTTGGTAGAATACTGTAATAATAATATAATATAATATTCTATCACATCCACACAACACCATGTAATGTGTTTACATTGCTAAGATTAAAGTTGAATAATAAATAAACCATAAGCAAATGAAATACTGATTAACGTTTACCTATACTTATTATATTCTTCTACTTACATGATTTGTTGTAACTAATATATGTATGTATGTATGTATCTTATGTGGGAGCCAGTCAGTGCAGACCGGCGACACTTAGACTCCCAATAACGACTGCCATAGATGTTCATGGCAGCCGGGACCGACGGCTTAACGTGCTCTCCGAGGCACGGAGCACGCGATAATTGTCAATCAATACGCACATAATTTCGAAAAGTCATATAACTTCCGAAAGTCTGAGGTGCGCGGCGTGGGTTCGAACCCGAGACCCTCTGCATTGCAGTCTGTTGGTCTCCCCACTGAGCTATCACTGCTCAGTAATATATAATCCTTATTTGTCAAGTTGCAATTTGTAACTTATTCAAATGTTTTATTACATTTGTGAACTAAATACTCAGCTGCACAACGTAACGTTCTGTTTCTTTGCTTTTGAACCACTTTTGCAAAGGCAATTTAAGGCCAGTAAAACATGCAAGATCGATCGTAAATAGCAAAAAGCACACGTCAAACGGATAAGCAGCGTTATTGCAAACGTTATTATAGGCATATACAAGCACAGTACTGGTTCCCGTCGTAAAATCACAGAATTATACGAAACGTAACCTAAACAATGTTGAAGGTTCTATTTCAAATTAAACTGTGATAGTGTGACATATCTTAACACTTCAAAGCAAAGACAGATAATAAAAATAGAAATTTATTTTTTGGTTCACGCGTTAATGTTCTATCTATTTTATCACAAACACACAACACTATCTCGCCCAAACTATGCAGAGCTTGTACTACGGGTACTAGACAATAGACAAACATACATATATACTTTTTTTTGTAAAAACGTCCATGTTCATGCACAAAAATGTTCGACTTTAGCGGGAATCGAACCCGCGACCTCAGGCGTGGCATTCGGTTACACTAACCACTACGCCATCGCGTTGTCATTGTAAGCTTCTTTAATTGGAATGAATACGTTGGAGATTTCGTACCGATTTTTATTATTTTGTTAGTTTAGTTCGACATCATTTATGTAGATCACGCTTTACATTTTATCTCAGGCAGGGTAATTTAGCCGGTTTTCGAAAAACGATCATATAAGCAGGCTTTTGTAAATAATATATTAATCTAAACTTGGTTATGAAAATATTATTAAATTCGAAAGATATAGCCCAAGAGTCCGTGACAATCAGACCTTCGTTATTTTATAAAACCTGAAATTGCATCTGTGTTTGCTCCTAATACTAAATTTATTATTTTACCGACGCTCTTGGTCCTTATGCTAAAGATTGGTCCATATTAATACTGCCTGGTTAATAAAGTTACCCGTAACTTATATATACAAATGAATAGAAAGAAAGCAAACAAATTGGTATGACCTGGAACAAAAAGGAATATATGGATTGTTACAATAATGACATCACTTACCTACTTCGACACTAATTGCGATTCCAACTAACTCTAATTATATTTGCTTCTGTACGATATTGGCGGTTGTTCGTAGTACGATACTACATAATCACTATTTTTGTTGTTACTTTGTGAGCAAGTCTGGCATTATGGGTTAAATATACAAGTGTGATCAAGATATTATATGAATTACAGTTCTTTGAAGTAAACAGTACGATAACAAATGCAGCATTGGAGCAAATAAATGTTGTGACGAAGTAATAATTCGCTTGGCAAGGCAAGTACGTTAACTTAAACTTTTTATAATGTGGTTAAATTTTGTCAAAGGATTACGTCAGGTAAAAAAAAATATAAAAAGCTTCGGATGTGTCTCACTGATGTGTGTTTTAAAAAATGAGTTCCGGTTTTCAAGGTTCAGTATAGAAAAGTCAATTGTATTTTATCAATATCTCTATAATTAATACATGAAGCAAAAACTTAGTACCCCTTTTTACGAAAATTGCGCGGACGGAGGAGTATAAAATTTAGCATAGTAAAAGTTTATATGGAGAAGGAGGGGCGAATCCTAATATTTTTATAAAATATGCATTATAAATACATTAAATTAATGAAAAAGCACTACACGCACACAACCATGCATTTGACAGTCGAATTGCGTTTGTAGTATTTGGGTATTGTTCGGTTGACTTCGTAGAATGCTTCGTAACTATGGTTACATACATATGTATGTGGAGTAGGTGACTAAATGAAATGTGATTATAAGGGTTTTTATAGACAATTAAACCTTAATAACGATCAAATTTAAAATTTAAATAAATTATGGGCGAATTTCGGCCATTTGGCCACCGCTAGTTTATATTAAAACACTAAAAGCATTTCAATTATTTTGATCACTATTGCCTTTATTTTTGCATAGCCTCCATAGAAATGGATAAGTGCTACTTAGGTAAAGTCATGTCTTTGAAAGAATATTTAATACTAGCTTAGTCCTTGTGGGCTACTCTCACTAAACACTATTAGTTAAGGTTCTACTAAAAGAAATAGGGTAATTGATTCACATTTTTTATTATTTAGTTACATTACCAAGACAACAAAGAATTTTTTAAATCTACTTTACAATATATAAGGTAGAAGTTTCAAATCTGGTAGGAGGGGTAAATGTCAAATGACAGAAAAAGGAAGCAAGATATAAACTGTGACGTAACCGATATTTAAATGTAGCTGTCCGAGAGAGATAGCGAGATATCCCACTACAGCCCCACTTTTTCTGATATTCAAATTAAAATATAAATTACTCTCTTATTTTGCAACCAATTTTGATACTATTTGTACATATCGGTTTCTTTTGATTGCTTTTTGCTGTTGTGTGTAAAACATAGGCAACTAGGGTAGTTGCCTATGCGATTTTACAATAGGTTGTAGAAGAGTACCTAGCTTAGGTCCTAAGTTAAACCCCAAGTTACCAATCTATCAAATCACTCTGTACAAGCACACAGAATCTTTCATAGATAGGTATATAAACGTACAAAACACACCCTTGCTACCGTTTTATAACATAATAATAGCAAAGATAATAATTTACTGAAATAATGTTGTGCCCTCTAGCATAAGACTGATTATGGTATTGCTAAGGTATACCTTAGGACCAAAGTCAACACATAACCTTCAACAATAATAATAATAATAATAACAATAAACTTGTAGAGGTCGAGATGCCTTACTACAGGTATGTAGCAGTTTTCGAAAAGGACCATATCACACTGTACTGGGATCGATCTATTATCACAGACAGGACTGTTGTTGCCAACAAGCCTGATATTGGGGTAATAGATCGATCAGAGCGCCGTTCAATGATTGTCGATATCACCATCCCTGATGATGGCAACCTCGTGAAAACTGAGAAGGAAAAACAGTTAAAATACCTGAACTTAGCACACGAGGTTGTCGATATGTGGGATGTGGACTCGGCAATCATTGTACCGATAGTCGTTACGGTGAACGGTCTAATAGCCAAGAGCCTCGACCAACATCTTAAGAGGCTCACGTTAGGTGCCTGCGTCAGATGCAGAAGCCGGTCCTCCTAGACACGGCACGCATAGTGAGGAGGTTCCTCTCTCTGGACCCCTAACCACCGCCAGCTTGGACCTTGTCTCGGTGACGGTGGATCTCCATAATTTTTATATTTTTAAATGTGAATTGTTTTCATAAATATATTTTAAAATGTAATTTTTATTAATTGATGATAAATAAAAGTGATAATATTATACTTAAGCATATCAGCTGCACTGAAGGAATTATCAATGCTAGAAAAATAAATAATTTCACACTCAATGTTGGTTCGGAATGAGTTGCTACCACAATTTTTTTTATAAGTTTACTCCCGCCCTCGGTATAACTTCTGTGTGGCTGGGGAGACCCTACAAACATCGGATACAAAGAACACCCAGACTTCGGAACAACAATTCGTGGATCACACAAAGTTTTGTCCCGTGTGGGATTCGAACCCACAACAGTCGGCGCAGTGACAGTGACGAGGCGACCACCTAAATCACTACGCCATCTACCTATTAATTACTTTCCAACCAATACCTGTTCCTATTACCCCATTTCTTTATGGTAAGCAGCGGTTTGGTTGTGTTTCCGCGCGATACCAAGAAGACAGCCGCTAGCCATTAGAACGAGCGGCAGTCAGCTCTTACCATTAAGTAGGCTACCGGTGGAATTATTGCAGTCAAGTTCTCGTATTCATATTATAGAAAATATACTACCTAAGTTTCCATTTACAACAAGTAAATAACGTTAAAACAAATCGTTTTTCTTTAAAACAAACATCCTGCACTAGGCATAATTCCTGTGTCCAAATGTTTAAACAACGGGCAGGAAGACACCTAGACTCAAAATAACCATTTATAGATCACACCTATTTTTGTCACCTGGGCATCTAATCCATATAATTTGGCGCAGTGGCTGTGGTGAGGCGACGATTTAAACTATTGCGATATCCGTGCATTCAAAATTAAGGTTTCCAAAAGTTTCCAATAGTTGACTTACTACAGATTTAAACTGATAACCATTACCACCAATAGTCCCTTAGGGTAGAATTATAAGAATCTTTATGAGTTGTTTGTATTTATTCGATAATTACGGCGTATTAACTATCATTATTCAAATCTTTAATAATATTTATTCATGTCACCAAGTTATCGTCGTTACCTAAGATAGTCAACATAAGTAATATACTTATTTTTACGACAATTACTGAATACTCGTAATTTCTTGAGGTTTTGTGGTATTTAGTGTCAAGGTTCTTTTATAATGTTTGATATTGCCAGGAGAGCCAGTGTGATCATTGCGTTGGCTGCAACAAGGCTACTTTTTTAAGAGTTGGCAAGTTTTTTGGTATTGTTAGGATTGCTTACACCTGTAAGCACGGTAAGCACTTATCAACAAGCGAAAAGTGATTTTTTGCACTAGTTGAAAACAATACCATCGTCATCACGTATATTAAATATGTATATAGTAAATATACCTACAAATAATGTATACAATTCAGATAAATTGGTATTATCTATGTAATAAAATTTGTATTTAGTTCGTCCTGAGCCTATCACTTGAGAAAATTTGCATTTTATTATTTTGTTTTTAATTGTCTGCATAAGGTCTTAAAGTTGCAAGAAAAATGGAAAATTCTACAGTGCAAGTCCCTTTTCCCATTAACTTTGTACAGAGCAACATTTTTCAAGTCAACTGGTCTTCAATCAAAATATATAGTTAATGGTTGTCGAAATAATGACACCACTTAGCTACTACGTCACTGGTAGAGATTCCTACTAACTCTAAATTATATTTACTTCAGTATAATATTGACAAAACTCGAATTGAGTTGGTGGCTCGTAATAACATAATACATAATCATTACTTTGTTCCAATTGCCCACAAATATATAAGCAAGTCAGCAATGATGAGCAAAGTACACGGTTGTGATCAAGATAGACATCAATGAAAATGCTTTGAAACAAACATTGCGATAACAAATTTAATACAAGCTTTCGAGCAAATAAATGTGTTTGGGATAATTAAACAGGCAAAACTATCTATTTTGGTTACAAAAATTCAGTCATAATTAAATGCGCCCAAAATTCAGGTACAGTCAGCTTTGAACCAATGCTTTATTAACTGATTTCGTTTCTTTGAGAAAATATTTTTTTATCTTTATCATTTAAGGGTCTTAAAGTGAGGCCGATGAAAAGTGGTGCCAACAAAAAAAAATATATACAGGGTGTACGTTTACGTAAAGATCATATAGAGATTACCAGATTGTATATAAAGTACGATTTTAAATTGCTTTAATATAAGCTTTATACCTATAGGTGTATACGCAATTACTATTGGAGCTATTTACTAGATGTACTTCTTCCAGCATAAGTAGGAATTAAAACACAAAACATATTTTCATATTTCGCAACACAAGTCTTTATCTTTTTGTAGAATACGTGAATTTTCAGGAATAATAAACACCATTTCTATAGAAGAACTTCAAAAGTAATAAAGTTATATGAAATTGCATATCATCTTAGCAGAAACATATTATATCTCAACTACAAAGGAGAGGCATGAAAGAAGACGGTGTATTAAAGAAACTAAGCCGTAAGTAAGTATAGGTACATGTTTTATTTTGAAATGTTTTTGATGAAGTTATTATATAGGCTGCCGTAAAATTATTTTCATAATGTATTATTTTGTATTTTAATTAATTAGTATTCATCCCAAATGTACGCAGATAAAATACGCTTCTAATTGAATATTAATCCAATGCATCGCACTTTTGTCGTAGTCGTTGCCCGCACAATATAAGGATTGACTGCTTATTATAAAATTTATAAATATTTTGATAATATTATGAACTTTCTTTTTACATCGGTCTAATTCATTCATACATTTCCTTAGTTTTGGTGAAGCCATAAATAATCTTCTTCAATTTCTAGCACCTACAGTAATATGAATCTAGAAAGCCTTGAAAGTGAATGCACCGTTTTTGGGATCATGACCTTCGTCCTCCGTACATCGAGGGTGTTCGGTATAGCCCCCGTATATTTTAAGAAGGTGCCCGGAGGCTGGCGTATACGAATATCTAAGATTAACGGCGTGTATGGAAAAATAGCGACAGTTATGTTCAGTGAGTTGTAGTTTGTTGTTGTTTAAAACTTATCGCTCTATAGAGTCTCACATATCGCACTAATATTATAAATGTTATCCTAACTAATATTATAAATGCGAATGTGAGGTTTTTGTTTGTTTCGATTTCACGTCTTAAATACTCGACTGATCATCATTAAATTTCGCATACACGTTGTCAGAGGTTCAGAAAAGTACATTGCGTACCTTCTATCGCAAAAAAGTACATTTACGCTCGCGAGGCCGCGGGCTAAATCTATTTGTATTATAAAGAATATTCTTGTTCTTTCAGCGCTTTTATCAACTGTAGCTTTATTCGGAAGCCTATGGTACACGCTGCGGTTATCGTTCGTGGGCCGCTTCATCACCAAACGCATCATGTCGTTCGCTGACATCTCCAGCATAGCCCTGGTGATCATCCCGGGATCGTGGACTGCCATGAACAGGATGCGCTACTTGATCGACAGTACAGTGAAGTTGCAACAAGTAATTATAATTATGTCATAAACATTAATTATCTTCATCTTAACAGATTGCTTTTATGCATCTACATACTACTACAGACGGGTTTGTGGTACCACCTGACGGTAAGTACCATCATGTAGGCTACAGACGGTTCCCACTTGGTAACCATTAGTTATTGGACTTTAGCAATGTCAGGTGCTACAAAGCAACGCTGCGGCGGCGTTCAGTTATTATAGATACGACATTTGCTTAATCAAATATGTTGCTAGTTTGGCTTTATTTTCGTTTCAAACTTATTAGCTCATGAATCGAATTATTAAATAAATCTATTTCGAATGTTAACAATTTGGTGTAATACGTGTCTAAAAGGTACAATAAAATATTTAAAGTTAACGCGGTATCGCCGTCGTGCTACGATAACTAGTGTCAGCGCCTGCGGCTGCGCTGCCGAGCTCGACGAACCGCCCGTGCGCCCCTCTCGTTCCCCGCGGGCCCTCAGCTACCGCTGACTCCCGCACCTGTCGTGTCTACAATGCGTAGACACTGATATATCCTAATTAATTTTATAAATGCATACGTGAGTTTGTTTGTATGTAACGCTTTCACGCCTTAACTACACGATCGATTATCAGGATATTTCGCATACACATTGTCAGGGGTACAGGGGGTTCAGGGGAGAAAAATTACACAGCTTACGCTACTTTATATTTAAGCAAGCGAATCCGCATACAAAATCTAGTATTATTAACTAGCCAAAGTAACAATAGGCTTAAATATTTACACATGAAGTAAAAATAGTATAATATATAATTAAAGGTATTAAAAAAAGTATTTTCCATGACCAGTCAAACTAAGTCGAGTTATACGACGCCTGGGCCAATTTAAGCGTCGTATAACTAAACATTCACAAATGGAATCTTAGTTTTAAATCATAATAAAAAATAAAAACAATAAATTAAATAATCAGTTACTTTATAAATCCTAATCAGTATTATAAATGTGAATGTGGCTTTGTTAGTTTCTTTATTTGTTTGTTACGCATTCACGCCTTAACCATAGTACAATAAGAATAGTAGGTTAGCTAAGGCCGATCGGCGAGTTAATTGCCTACTATTACGTTGACGCACAGGGTTGTCACTTTTATTTTTAGTTAAATATTAACAATATCCGTAAACGTAACCGTATCCGAAATTCAATACCCGTAACATCCCCGGTATCTAGTACCTACTATTATATATTCTGTGACTGCGGGCACATTATAGTCGCTTAGAATTATTTTTTTTTATTAAAATACGAATTATGAACAATACATCTCACATAACACCCCTGAAGTACTACGTATGTAAACTAAACAACTAAACTATGACTATAAACGAAGCTATCTTACGAAATAAAATGAAAATCAAATTTTAAACATCAATCACTCAATTCACTCAATCCAACAGTGACTAGTAAGTGCTGAAATTAATACTCGTGTTAATATCTACACCGTTTCAACAAAACACCACGGCGCAGGGTTTGGCGGCGCGCGCGCTTTTCCGCCGCTTTTATGTGATCGCGCTGAATACCTACTTCACAATTTAAGCTTGAATATCTTTTTATTTTCAAATTTTGACTAAGCGTTATATATCGCGATATAACTATCTAAACACCTTATATGACGAGGAACTAGTTTAATTTACTGTCGTTTAACACATTGTATTATACGTTTTGTTTGTAAATCCATACCTACTTATATAGTACACCAGACTCTTAACAATTACATATCTGTGAACTCAAATGCTCAATTCAGAAACCTGAGCTAGTCTATTAGCGTACATACACATATCTAATTTAATTAGAAAAATGTTTAGGTTGGTACTTACGCTTCTCGTTCAGTAGGTATTTGGAAGAATGATAAGTCCGGGTTTGAGGAGTTGTTATTGAGGCACCCGAAGACACTACAATATTTTTTGGCTCTTTTTGAAGTCATAATAACGTTTATTACAAAACTAAATGGATATAAAGTGGCCAGTGAGAGCAGCGAATTCGAGCGGGCGAGCAGTGTAGTACGTGAATGCGCGCGATCAAACGCGTGGCGCATCCCGTACAGAGTCCCCGGCCGCCCCGTTTGGTTGTGTGATTGTGTGCGTGAAAAGTGCGTGCGTACACGGCACCGGCGACTCACGCGTACATTCAAACAGGCGGCTGCCGATTTGTATGAAGCTATCCTACTATTCTTATTGTACTATGCCTTAACTGTTGTTAACCACACGACTTAATCATTATGAAAGGGGCAGAGAGCCCAGAGGTGCACAAGAAATTGGCAAGAATAAAAATATATATTAATATGTATCCTAGTTCTTCCTCGTATTTATTATTCTGTACAAGTCGGTAATATTTTCTAAAAATATTAAACAAGAAAACGACTAAACTATGTATTGGAAGTTGCAAGCAAGTACATTAACGTGAAAATGTTGCCTTTACAGAAAATATGTTGACAGGTACATAATTAATCGAAATGGTAATTTACCATTATTATATTATATAATTATCTATTATTTTAATCGGTGATTTCAATTTTATACATAAGTTATACAAATACTAATAATAATTATTATTATTATCTTTGGAAGATTGCTTTAATTAACTTAAAGTAATGTCTATGTTCGATCTATCGAGGTTTAATGTTTATTATTGCAACACCAACTCTAACTTGTATGACGCCAGAAAACGTAAATGTCAATATCGTTGCTTGTTTTGCAACACCGACAACTTTTACCTATAAGCTATAAAAATGCAATGTATTCTGTTATATTTAATTTCTAATTGATTGTACTCATAAATAAATTAAAATAACGTAGCACATATTTAATATAAATTGTATTGATGAGATATAAGAAGATTGATTGATAACTTTATGGCGTCTTGGCATGCCCCTTTGCATATTGTCAGGGGTGCCAAAATGTATAATTACCTTTAATCCAGAATAGACCTGAGGGATAAACAACAAAATCTACATTAACGCGAGCAAAGCTGCAGGCAATAGTTAGTAATGTATAATCCTAGCTTAATATTATAAATAAGAATGTGAGTTTGTTTGTTAGGCTTTCACGCCCTGACTGCTCGACCGATCACCATGCAATTTCGCATTTATGATGTCAGAGGTACAGAAAAGAAGGTACCTGCCATCCAAAAAACTAGTACTCTTCTCGTTAGGTAGCTAGCGTAGATTAAAATAAATAGGTAAATAATATATTTCAGATAAACGCAGAATTACTACACTACCATCAACCATCACATTTAAGTGAGAAGAACAAGACGAGGATAATCATATTTACATTTATCTTTGGAGTTATCATCGTCACGATGGACTTTGTGCCATCCTTCGTCGATACGGTTAAACAAAATAAACAAGGTTAGTGTATAGTATAGTATAGTATACTGCCGTCATAAAGAATAAAGTCGTATCTGCCAGTATTTTTATATCTATACTAATATTATAAAGCTAATTACGTGGGGCGCTATCGGGAAGCAATTAAACTAGTATTTATAGTAATAAAAAGTATATGTAAAATGCCGATATGTTCATAAAAATAAATGTCCACGAAACGTTCATTTTATATTTTTAGAAGTTTTAACACAAGAGTGGTCTCGCCGAAGTTAGACTTAAGACTCCCCGAACTTAATACTAATATGACGTAAACGAGGTGTCACGTCTCCTCCAGTCCCGCGGATCTCGTGGAAACGTTATTTAGCTTACGAGGCTTTCTGCACTCGTAACAAGCTGAAGAGTTTGTTTGTTTGTTTGGTTGAACGCGCTGATCTGAGGAACTCGAGGTATGAATTGTATTTTTTTTAGTGTTCGTTAGCCTGTTTGTCGAAGAAGGCTTTACCTACGCTATATAACATCACGCCACGACCGATACGAGCGGAGCATCAATGAAAAATGTTGCAAAAACGGGAAAATGTATCTTATGTAAAGCAGACGAAATTGCGCGTGTCAGCTAATTAAATATAGAAATACTGGCATATTGGTGGAAGCGTCTTATTTTACTTATTCCAAAACCGTAAATAAGATAAAATAAAAAACCGAAAAAAGCTGCGGCTGCTTTATGACGGCAGTATAGTGTAGTTAGGTAAGCTTCATGGACTAAATTGACCACAGTTTTAGCATCTGCAAGCCATAATATTTTCAAAAACAATTATATAGACACGCCTATTCTGGGTTGACACAATTTACTTTGGTACCTATATTGTAAGTTAAGATTGTCACACTCTAAATTGGTACCTATATGGTGATTATAGTTTGACAACATTAAAATAGGCATGATGACAGCGTTAGAAATAAGTGATTCAAATTAGTCCATCTTTTGGATTGGCATAAAATATAAGACACCTTTTTTTAACAAAGCAATAAAAATGTACTAAGATATAACGCATTAAAGTTCTGAGTGAGGGCTTGTGTTGTGACGTCACTGTCTTATAAAACTTATACCGACAAGTGACGTGACACGAAATTTAAACCAGCTGTATCTTCGTTGTTATTAATTTGTAGGACAAAAGGAAAAATACGTGGCCAATACTTTTTGCTAATCTAAAGGACCTTTTTATTTTGCCATCATGACTATTGGTACCTACCTGGTACTGTGATTCTGGATTGATACAATTTCAATTGATATCTATACGGTAATTTTGGGTTGTCCCAATTCTCTAAGTTATCACTATTTAAATTATTATTGCAGGCTGGTTCTAAATTAAAACAATTTAAATTGGCGTTGACACACTAAGAAACACAACCACTTTTATACCCGTATTGATGTTCAAAATTGTTTCACGTATTAAAAGATTTAAAACAGTTTTTTCAGTATTAATGTCAAGTTGTCGCATATTCTACACCATATCCAGTTTCACTTCATTATTAGTGGCGATACAATTGACTCTGATGGTCATGTGTGTGCTGCAAACCCTGGAATTGGTTAACAGTGGTCTGCAGGATCTACTTCAGGAAATATACACAGAAAGTAAGTCTCCTCTTCTGAACCTTTCAAAAACATCGGATGAAAACAGTCAATCTAGAATCTTTCTAAATCGTAACTAATATTATAAATGCGAATGTTAGTTTATTTATTTGTTTGTTACGCTTTCACGCCTTAACTACTCGCCCTATTATCATGAAATTTCGCTTACACGTTGTCAGGGGTACAGAAAAGGACGTAGGATACCTTTGATCCCAAAAAAAGTACTGTTTCTAATCTAATCTACATATGTATACGCGAGGGACACCGAAGCGAGCAATATGTAGTAGTACTTTATTAAAGATTAGTTAAAAACAATGCAAATACCCCGGCAGATTGTAGGTAATTATATCTGCGTATACGAATATGCTTGCAATACCAGATGTGCTCGCATGCTGCCGACTAGCAAAAAAAAGAAGTTGATGTACTTCAGAGCGAAGAACGGAGAATGGAGTTTTAATACTGCACGAATGTTGTTATGTTTTCAGTGATCGCCGCGCAACTGCCACTGCGCCAAGTGTTGTGGGTTCGAATCCCACCCGGGACAAAAATTGTGTTATTCACAAGTCGTTATTCTGAGTCTCAATGTTCATTGTACGAATGTTTGTAAAGTCCCCCGCGATACTGGAAATACTCCTAGTGCGGAAGTTGTATTTTTAAACAAAAAAACGGAATGAAAATTGCAATCAATTTTATACACGAAACACAGTCAAAGCATTTGCTAATCATCGGTATGTCGATAAAAAAAATTATGTCATTTTACAGAATCAACAACATCATTAACTCCTTTATATCCTGAGTCAATACTTATCAAAAGGAGCAAGCGAGTAAATACATTCATTTGTAAATCGGTCGTCGATGTGATTCATCATCCAATTACAAGAACCACAAACAAAATATGTAAGCGTATGTTTAATTATTTATTAGTGACCTATTTAATAAAGTATTTGTTGAATATCTATGGATTATATCTATTCGAACAGGTATAATAAACCTGTGTGACAATTATAAGTTTAAGTTTAAGTGATTTTCGGTTGGTAAATTACGGTACCTTGAGTTTACTTGATAAAACTAATTATTTAATTGATACACTGGAAAACTTCCTTGTTTCTGTCCCATTTCTACACAATTAGGAATCTATCACTTCTCAAAGTTATGGTTTTAGTACCTCACATTTAACTACACTGGCCAAAACTGTCCATTAGCAATCTTTGCATTACATAGCAAAAGAAAACTGCACATATGTACTTGTAACACGTAGTTTTTGTTTGCTATGTGCCTTTAAAGCCTTTAAAGCTTAACGACTGGTTTTTTTCAATACAAGTGATTTTTGTGCATATTCGTAAGATCAGGGGCGATTGTTGACGATGATGCTTTCGTCTCTTTGCAGCGGTATAGTCTCACCGAAAGTTATATATTATTTTCTTACATGGCAGGTTTAGAAACAGCTCCAGCGGCATTACAGCGGCTCGCACAGCACTACTGCTCAGTGTGTGACGTCATCCGACAGCTGAACGCCAGCAGTGGGCTCGTACTTCTGCTGCTGTATCTCTCCTTCTTATTGCACTTGATCATCGTGCCATATCGTGTCATTGTAGATATATGTACGATCGATTATAATACATGAAACCTTGCTCAAATTAAAGGCATAGAGGTACTCTAGTGAATCGTTTGAATAGAAATTGAAGAAAATCGAAATCGAATCCAAGTCAAAGAAAATCGAAAAGCATTATAATAATATAATATTCTACCACATACACACAACACCATCTAGCCCAAACTAAGCAGAGCTTGTACTATGGGTACTAGACAATGGATAAACATACATATATATATATATATATATTTGTAAATACATACATATTATACATAGAAACACCCAGACCAAGACAAACATCCATGTTCATGCACACAAATGTTTGACTTGTGCGGGAATCGAACCCGCGACCTGAGGCGTGGCAGTCGGTTACACTAACCACTAATCCATCGAGGCCGACATTAACATGACACCATTGACTACACGGGAGATGTAATGATTTAATTGTTCGTGTCGCCTTGCGAACACTATCACTATACTTGCCAGTTCGGCAAGTATAGTGGCCTTATCCACGCACGTTAAAAAAAAAATCCTAGGTGTTCTACGCCTGGGTGTTATTTTTGTCCAATCTTTAAATGTTTGTAAAAGCACGCTATTTAATAATAAAACCTAGTGCAAGCGTAAACCTTTTGGTAATTACATATATTTTATTATATCATCATCTCAACCAAAAGACGTCCACTGCTGAGTATAGGTCTCTCCCAAGGTTTTCCACAAAGACTGGATTTGGGCCACCCACATCCAACCGCTTTCCGCAACCTTTACCAGGTCGTCGGTTCACCTTGTGGGGGAGGCCTATCCCTGCTACGTCTTACGGTGCGTGGCCTTCACTTCAGAACCTTTCTGGCTTTCATTTAGCATTCATTTTTTAATATATACTGAAATATAAAATTTTAAGTACGATTTCATTTTCAGTTCAAACTGAACATATTGATATTTTCAACCTAGTAGTCCAAATTGTTTGGACCCTCTTCTATATTGTCAAACTCGTGATGATGACAGAACCATGTCACCGAACTCATGAACAGGTAAATAGATTATTTGACCTTTCACTTTATCTACTGTTCTATAAAACTTAATAAAACTATTGAGTTACTTGCTGTAAATACTTAGATGTTATTTATATGTCAAGAAGCCTGCGGTAGTAAATACTTTTTGGCGCTCCGTTTTGTCGAGGGCTTTACCATGCTGTAACTAGAATACTGGTTTTACATTTCACCCGGTAAATAAGAGTTAAAGTACGGTAACCACCAAAATACAGAAAAGCGTGACTAGAAAACGCCATCATACATAAGATCTGCGCTACGTTGGCACCATTCAACGCAGGGGCAACAATGTTGTGTAATGCCGCAACGCGCAAGAGTTATATGTAATCATTTATTACTGCTGTGTAATGCTGTGTGGTGTCGGCCAAATAGAATAGCACCAACCCAACTCTTCCCGTGGGTGTCGTAAAAGGCGACTAAGGGACACAAACCGGGGAGCGGGCAGCAGCGCTCCCTGCAGTACAAATCCACCATTCAACTGCGATCCCCAACCCGCATGCCCAGCGTGGGGATTATGGGCATTACCCCCAAATGATGATACACGCCAAAAGAAAATGGCCCCCAGTTCCCGGCCGCCTCGCTATTCCTGGCCATGGCAAGGGCTAACGGCGGGGCAGGGGGTGCTAAGAATCCCCGGGCTACATTAGGCTGCCATTCATTACAAAATTTGACCCTGGCTACGTTTAACGGACGCACTCTGAGGCTTGACCACCATCTAGCGCAGTTGGAAGTGGAGTTAGAGAACATTAAATGGCATATTCTGGGGTTATGTGAAGTCCGTACAGAGGGGGAGGACACCGTAACCTTAGACTCGGGCCATCTTCTCTACTTTCGCGAGGGTGATAAAACATCCCAGGGTGGCGTAGGTTTCCTCGTCAATAAGGCCCTCTCTAACAACGTTGAAGAAATCTCCAGTGTGTCGACCAGGGTAGCGTACCTGATCCTTCGGCTGTCCAAGCGCTACAGCATGAAGGTCATACAGGTTTACGCACCGACCTCGACATACTCGGATGATGTAGTGCAGGATATGTACGAAGACATATCCAAAGCCTTGCACAACACCACTAAGGCTCACTTCAATGTTGTTATGGGGGACTTTAACGGCAAAGTGGGAACCCAGACTGGCAATGAATCCCGGATAGGCCCGCATGGTTATGGAGTTAGGAATCACAGGGGACAAATGCTTGTCAACTTCCTTGAGAAAGAGGGACTGTTCTTAATGAACTCCTTCTTTAAGAAACAGCCTCAAAGGAAGTGGACATGGCAAAGCCCCGACACTGTGACTAAAAATGAGATCGACTTCATCATGACGGATAGCAAGCACATATTCAGAGATGTCTCAGTGATCAACAGGTTCAATACCGGATCTGATCACCGACTCCTCCGAGGCTCTCTGAATATCAACTTAAAGCTTGAAAGAAACCGCCTGATGAAGTCCACGCTCCGACCTAACCCAATCCAAATCATGACGGGTACCGAGAAGTTTCAGCAGTTTCTCGGGGATACATTTGACGCCTTGGAACCCACCGATGACGCTGACGAGACCCTACACAATCTGGTCAAAACTCTGAGGGACGAGGGCATCAAATTCTGCAGAACGCAACGGACTGGCAGGAATTCCAAACTCTCGGCTGAGACTCTCGGGTTGATGACAAAAAGACGGGAAACCACCCAAGCGACTTCGTCTGAGAGGTCAGACCTGAACAAGCAAATTGCGAAGATGGTACGGCGCGACCTTCGGAGCTCCAACACACGTCTCATTGAAGAGGCGATAGAGCGAAACCGAGGGTCCAAAGTATTCACTCAGCAGCTTGGCAGGAGCCACCTGACGAAGCTTAAAACGCACGACGGGAGGACCGTATCGTCGAAGCCGGAGATCTCCGCCGAGATAGAGAATTTCTATGGCCGATTATACGCTGCACATGCCCCTCATTCCAGACGAGACGACCACGATTCCAGAGCCACCCTGATACGCCACTACACCGACGAACTGCCAGACATCAGTCAAGACGAGATCGTGTTAGCTCTGAGTCAGCTTAAAAATGGAAAAGCCCCCGGTGAGGACGGAATAACATCAGAGCTTCTTAAAGCTGGAGGAGCACCTGTTATACAGGAATTACAGAACCTCTTCAACGCCGTCCTTCACAGTGGGAGTACTCCAAAGGCGTGGAGCGGGAGTTTGGTGGTGCTCTTTTTTAAGAAGGGTGACAAAACCCTCCTTAAAAATTACAGACCCATCTCACTCCTGAGCCATGTCTATAAGCTGTTCTCACGAGTGGTCACGAACCGTCTCGCCAGAAGACTCGACGAGTTCCAGCCACCGGAACAGGCCGGGTTTCGAGGAGGATATGGCACCATAGACCACATTCACACAGTGAGGCAGATTATACAGAAGTCCGAAGAATATAATCGGCCCCTGTGTCTGACCTTTGTGGACTATGAGAAGGCCTTTGACTCTGTCGAAACCTGGGCTGTTCTGGAATCCCTACAGCGATGCCAAGTAGACTATCGTTATATCGAGGTGCTGAGATGTCTGTACGAAGTCGCCACCATGAGTGTCCAAGTACAGGGCCAGCAGTCTAAACCTATCCAATTGCACAGAGGAGTGAGACAGGGGGATGTTATATCCCCGAAACTGTTCACAAGCGCGTTGGAAGATATGTTTAAGACGCTGGACTGGAAAGGAAAAGGCATTAACATAAACGGCGACTACATCTCACACCTGCGATTCGCAGATGACATAGTCTTAATGGCGGAGTCGCTAGAGGAGCTGAACCAGATGCTGGACGGCCTAGCAGCAGCCTCGCGACGTATCGGCCTTGGCATGAATTTGGATAAAACCAAAGTCATGATCAATAGCCACATTGATCCAATACCGATCGTCGTACATGGTCACCCTCTCGAAATCGTTTCCGAATACACTTACCTCGGGCAGATTCTGCAGTTAGGTAAAAACAATTTCGAGAAGGAGGCCAGGAGGAGGATCCAGCTGGGCTGGGCAGCGTTTGGGAAACTACGCCGAGTCTTCTCGTCATCCATACCGCAATGCTTGAAAACGAAAGTTTTTAATCAGTGCGTGCTACCCGTCATGACCTACGGATCCGAGACATGGACACTCACGGTAGGGTTGGTCCACCAGTTCAAAGTCGCTCAGCGAGCTATGGAGAGAGCTATGCTCGGAGTTTCTCTGAAGGATAGGATTCGTAACGAATACATCCGACAGAGAACCAAAGTCATCGACATAGCTCAGAGAATTAGCAAGCTGAAGTGGCAGTGGGCTGGCCATATCGCGCGAAGAACCGACAACCGCTGGCGTAAACGTGTTCTTGAGTGGAAACCGCGACTCGGCAAACGTAGTGTAGGACGCCCTCCGACCAGATGGGATGACGATCTGCGAAAGACTGCAGGCAGATGCTGGATGCGGCAAGCCGAAGACAGGGCGCTATGGCGCTCATTAGGGGAGGGCTATGTCCAGCAGTGGACTATTATAGCCCGATGATGATGATGATGATTTATTACTGTATATATATTTTTATCAGTTTCACAAATGCCTACATTTATTTTTAAGACATATCAAAGGTCACCCAATCCTTCCTTTAAAAAGCCAGGTGTTGACTGAATTTAATAATAATAATAATAATAAACCCCTCTGGGACAGTCGTTATCTCATCATGAGACTAACGCGATATCGGAGGGCAAAGTACACTAGCTTTTAAACTATCACCTTCGCCTTGTGTTATAAACAATGTATAACCAGGTTAAATAAAAGCGCACAAACCGCAGGGCAGCTTGTGGCGAGCTGAATGTGAGTGGCGACACTGTGGTCCTGAATGTCTCAGAGAGTTGGTTAGGGCCTCGTCCCCAGCTTGCCGTTACTGGTTGGTTGGGGTAGAACTACAAGAGTGCCCGTAGCTGACTGTCAACTTTGGCTTGCCTTGGTCGGCCGGTCAGAGGGGGGGCATGGAAGTGTCATTTTCAAGGGCATAACTACGGGGAATCCCGTTCCGGGTCTCCCTTGTCACGAGACCTGTGATGGTGATACCGGCGCCGCACCGCTCGACACCCCTAGCCACTCGCACTGGTGTTGCCCTCTGCTGCTGGCGTGTATGCCTATAGTGGCTATTCAGGAGGCCCATCTAGTGAGTTGGCGAGTCACCGTGTGCCCATTGCATTGATGCTATTAGAGTATTCAGGGCAGACGCCGTTTTTCATCCATAGTTACCTATATACCGGTCCATCAAACACTCATACCCATAGCCCATATATTAGAATCCATACTTAGCAATAGTCCTACGCCTGCTGCGGCTAGTGCCGCTGTAGGTGTTCCATCCCACCTTTGATAAAAACTCTCGAAGGGCCTCTTTACGTTGGACTCATGTCTCCGTGTAAGCCTCCCAAAGGGCCAGGTATTTTCTGATATAATATGTTAGAAAGTACCTGTGATAAGAGAAACATAATAATAATATTCTGTCACATACACACAACACCATCTAGCCCAAACTAAGCAGAGCTTGTACTATGGGTACTAGACAATGGATAACATACATACATACATAGATTCACGCCTGTTTCCCAGAGGGGTAGGCAGAGACTACGGATTGCCATTTGCTACGATCCTGACACACTTCTCTGGCTTCATTCATTTTTATCACATTCCTCATACACGCCCGTCGGTTCAAGGTGCTCTTAACCTGGCCTTTGTCCAGAACGTCTCCGATCTGATCAAGAAACGTTCGCCTAGGTCTTCCTCTTGCGACTTTTCCATTCACACTAGCCTTATAAACTTTCTTAGTCAGTCTTTCCTCGTCTATTCTTTCTAGATGCCCAAACCAGCTTAACATACCCTTTTCTATTCTTGTCACTATATCCACTTTCATGCCACATCTCTCTCTAATCACACTATTCCTTATTCTATCTTTCAGAGTCACACCACATATATTTCTCAGCGCTCTCATTTCTACAGCATTTATTCTGCTCTCATGCTTCGTTTGCCATACCCAACTTTCACTTCCATACATAAGTGTGGGCACTAATAGTCCTCTATGAACAGCCGAACGTGCCTTTTCGGAAACATTTCGACTGTTCATAAAAGCGCGTAGAGCTCCATTCACTTTGTTTCCCGCAATCGTTCTCCTTTCAATATCTCCCTCATGTTTACCATCCCTTGTAAACAAAGTACCAAACTCTGTCACTTGCTCCACTTTTTCTCCATCAATCATAATATTACACATCGTCACGCACTCTTCCTTTTCAAATACCATTACTTTCGTCTTGCTTACATTTATTTTCATTCCTTTACTCTCAAAAGCACCATGCATAATAGTTACCATCGCCTGCAACTCTTCTGCCGATGACGCAAGTATTACTAGGTCATCGGCATAAAGAAAACATTTGACAAGTAACTCATTCATTCTTAATCCCCATTCACAATCTTTTAAATCTTTTAAACAATTGTCCATGTATAGGTTAAACAGCCAAGGTGACGCTACACATCCTTGTCTAACACCTTTTTCGATGCTAAACCATTCTGTGTAGGTCCCATTTATCCTAACACAAGCTCTGGAATCATCATAAAGACATTTCAGAGCTCGCGTGAGGGTGCTATTCACTCCATACATGGACAATACCGACCAAAGTTCATTCCTCACTACTTTATCATAAGCCTTTTCCAGATCCACGAATGCGCAATAGACCTTTTAACCTTTGACCAAAACTCTCTCGGCTATGCTCCATAAGGAAAAGACCTGATCCGTACATCCCATACCCTTTCGAAATCCCGTTTGTGGATCCCATATTTTCTCGTCGGTTACTTTCACAATCCTTTCAACTAACACTTTCGCATATAATTTACCGGCTACGCTGAGCAAGCTAATGCCTCTATAGCTTTTGCAATCTTGCTGTGATCCTTTTCCCTTGTATAAAGGTACTATGACGGCCTTGCACCAATCACTTGGTACACGGCCGGTATTCCAGCACAAGGCGGCACAACTGAGTTGCTATGAGACCCTGTCCAGCTGTCAGCATTTCGACTGTAATCCTATCATACCCACCAGCCTTGCCTAATTTCATGCTTTTCAAAGCTCTCATTATTTCATCCATATTAATAGGGCTTTCATCATTACTACTATCATTATCATTCATTTCGAAACTTTGCCCTTGCCATTCCACTCTTTCAAATAAATTTTCAAAATATTCCTTCCATCGCTTCAGTACGCTCTTTTATATATGCATCGCTCAATAAACTTCCATTCTTATCTCTGATTAATTTCAGCTCTGTGGTTACGGTTTTACCTCGAACCGAGCGAATGGATTTCCAGAAGAACTTAGCGTTGGTCCGGAAATCTTCAGATAATCTTCTATCAAACTCGTCTTTCAATTCATCTTTTTTCCTTTTAATTACATCTTTCACTACCTTATTCATTCTTATAAACTTATTTCTAGCTTCATTCACATCCTCATTCGTTGCTTCTTGCATTCTTTCATTGGCTCTGACAGATAGCCAGTCCAACCATGCCTGCTTCTTCTCACGTATATGGATGGATAAACATACATATATACATATTTTTTTTGTAAATACCTACTTATTATACATAGAAACACCCAGACCAAGACAAACATCCATGTTCATGCACACAAAATGTTTGACTTGTAAGGTTCACTTATTTTTCAATATCAAATATACTTCACATACCTATGCGATACGTAAACCCAATGTCACTTTCATTATATTTAAACTTTGTAGATGGCCCAGACGAAGAGCTTGGTCAACCAGTTATTGCACTACTCTTCCCTGGACGATTACGCTACCATTTCTGAGTTGAAGAAGTTTTATCGGCACCTGAGGCTCAATGAACCCACTATCACTTTGAAGCAGTTTTTACCTGTGGATAGGATCCTTGCAGCTACGGTAAGATATGTTTATTAAAATCCAAATCCTAACAAATTTATAAATGCAAATGTGATTGTTTATTTATTTGTTTATTGTGCTTTTACGCCTTATCTACTCGACCGATTATCACAAAATTTCGTATACACGTTGTCAGGTGTACAGTAAAGGTAGTTTTCATCCAGAAAAATGTACTGTGCCCGAACGAGTGAAGCCGCAAAATTTAGCCCTAAATAAATGATTGACGAATTGTCTGTTCTTCATGCATTGTATATATTATAGTGTATATATTTAATCGTTCCTCTTCTACAAAAGTCTTCGATTTGTCAGAAAACCTACTATAGATGTCCTTTTTTTGCTTTGGTGCAAAAAGAGTGCAAGAAGGTGCCTTCTTCATTTATGGTTTTTTTAGTCCATTATATAAAAAATACTTGCCTAAACTATCCTTATCATTACTTAGCCAAACATATTATTTTGCTTTAACCGGTCGTATACCGCCGGCTCGCATACCAGCCGGCAGATTTGTACCCGTCGTAGGCCGGTGGCTCGCATGCGAGCCACCAAATTGGTTTTACGTTAGCTTAAGCTAAAGCGAAGGCGGCGCGCGGCGTTTTGGCGCCAATTTGGTGGCTCGCATGCGAGCCACCGGCCTACGACGGGTACAAATCTGCCGGCTGGTATGCGAGCCGGCGGTATACGACCGGTTAATACACACTATTTTACGCTAATAACGTAAATAGTTCCTCTATTGTATATAAGTAACTTAAAACAAGGTAATAATGCAGAGGTTATATTATGTTACAGATTATTTCAAGTATCACCACGTACTTGATTATTGCCATCCAGTTCTTATAAAACATCTATTATCTGCACGAGATATTAAAAATGAAGAAGAAAGAAGAAAAAATGTCATATACCTCAACCGATTAAGGATTTGCAAAGATTCTGACATTTTATTCTTAATAATCTGTGGGACTATCATTTCGAAAGACTTTTTGTCTCTGAGTAGTACAATACACAGAAAAATTATGAACTAATACAAATTTAGTCAGTTGCAATGAGCAAGATCAATAACGCAAGTTCTGGAAACCTGACACTGATACCGACTGATGATCAATGGAGGAAAGCGGTTCTTGAATGGTAATCATGATAAGATAATGCGACGAACGAGTCTACGTGCTAAAGAAACGAATCATCGGTAGCTGTAGGTTATTTTACAATGAAGTCCTCGTACTAGATATGGTGACCGAGTATATATATAGGTGTCTATAGTCTAGGACAAAATCAATCATAACTGTCCGAAAGGCTTCAAAAGTGATAATTCCATCGCATCCTTCAAGTCAAGAAATCAGACTTACCTGAAACAATCCTCTTAATAAATGTTCAATAACAGTTTACGGGTTCAATGTTAAATAAATAATGGATTAGTAAGAGCGACCTTTATCACCATATTATAGCTTTGTATCCATTATTTTGTACTGGAAAATAGATGATGTAAATATTTTATTTATATTACACATTAACATAGTCTTAAATATGTTTACTCTGTTTATTAAGTCATAATAAGATTAATTTTAAAATTTCATTATTTAAATATTACATAGTTGTTACCTATGACTTTATTCGTGTTTATTTTTAAGTATCCTACGTCCTTTCTTATCATATCTTCAAACCTAAATTTGCTATGATAAATTAGCTGTGTAGCTCTGTATACGTAATAAATAAATGGGATTATCTTCGCTTTATAATATTGTTTGGATTGATACAGTCTTAACTCCTTCTTTTGTTATTATGATCTTCCAACAGTTTCTCGGCTAAAATCGCAGCTTCCTTGATTTCATCTGGTTGAACATCCAATCCGAAAATATTCTGGATACCAGGATATCTTTCTTCATTGCCCCAAACTACATCATCATAATCTTTGTAACCCGGCTCCGAAAAGTCTGAATACATTTCATCATTTACCTCAACATCTCGTTTACGTATTTTATTATTAAGCATTTTATTCTTTATCGATAGCCTGACATAATCTTGATCAACTTCCCTCTTAGTATCAATTTTACAATAATTGTTATTATCATCCAAACTGCTCAATAAAATACTATTACCATACTCATAAGCTATTGTTCTTGGTTCTGTATTATCACCAGTTTCTTTTCCGTTACTATTTCTTTTCTTTCTGGATTCATGATTAGTATTTTGTTCGTTATTCATTTCACAATTGTCTGAACTTGATTGCTGCTGAGGGTTTTTATAGGCAGCCTGTTTTTTCTTTCGTTCTCTTTCATTTTTAGGTTTGCCCGTGTTTATGTTTCTTTTAAACATAGTGATGTCATTTTTTTCTAACATCTCTGGATTTTCCTCAACGGCATTTAATAAATATTCAAACAGTGCAGGTACACCCTTAAATATTTGCATATATTCATAGTTAGGATATGCTTCTTGGCTTGATTCTGCAAGACATGCTAAAATGTTACATAACTTACTTATATTATTATTACCACTATCATCAAACTGAATTTTGAAGTTAAATGTTGTCTAAATGCGTCGGTGGCGCAGCGGTACTTAATACGACTGCTGCATGATCATGGGTTGAATTTCTGGGCCAGGCAAAGTATTATTGGCATTTTCAGACAAGAAACACAGTACCAGCACGGACTAGGTAACTATACTGTACTACGTGGTACCTAGAACCGTGACATGCGAAACGTGGGTGTAGTACAGTTGTACTATTACGTATGATTGGGTGGGTTCATGGGTATCATCATATGTAAGTTGAGTATATAGAGATATAGCTGTAGTTCTAGATAGACTAGATAGGACTTAGAATGAGACTTGTAATCAAAGAATGTAATTGAGACGATTCCATTTTTTTGTCCTAATTTAATTTGGCATAACGAGTTAGGCTTTTTTTTTGTCATAATAATACTTTGACATACTTGTTTTTTGGCATACTATTTCAGTAGGCATAAATATCATTTAGGTTAATGCTTTTTGCCGTAATTTTGATTGGCATAAAGTTATAAGGCATATTGTTTACTCGTCATCTTTTATTTTATTGATAGCTGTTTAGCTTAAAAAAGTAGGTGTTATATCCAATATAACTTGGGTATCATAGTGTAACAATTGGTTGGGGTGCGGCGGAGGTGGCCATTGGGCCACCCCTAAGCCGCCAATATGATTATTTTATATACGAAAAGTATTTTATTAAATATTATGTTTAAATATCATTATGCATAAACAAATTTATGCTTTAGTATAGTATGCTTAACAATTATTATGCTTAAGTAAGTATAGTAATTATGCTTAAAAAACTGTGCCTAAGCAGTTATGCCAAATGAATATTGTGCGTAACTATTATTAGGATAAGTATAAGTATGCCATGTTAAATTATGACATAATAATTTTATACGAATAAATAGGGAAGGGAAACTTCCATTAGTATTTGGTGTACCACACAACACTACATAAAATTGACTACGCAACTTTAACGCTCTATCCACAATCAAACAATATTTTCCAAACTTACCGTCACTGCGTACTCTTTGAAAATATAAATTTAAAACTGCAAAGATAAATAAAATAGGGATAATAAAGACTTTCTGCATTATTTATTGTACAACTGACAATAGCGGTGAAGTACTCGAACGAAATGGTTCTTACGACTTAAGGTCGAACGGCGACATGGTTTTACATAGATAAGATAAAGGGATAGTTAATATTCACAAACATGGTTTGTTTAAAGATATGAAGACGTAATTAACCCTTCCACGGAGTCACGCCATGTTGTGTGGTACAGTCGGCCAAAAATGTGATATACCACCCTACGGTTGAAGTTCATTTGAACGTCATGAAGCATCAAGGTCGATTTTCCCCCTTGCAATAGTATTATGATAGTGACCATTGCTCTCTTTATCATGTATTATATTGTTACGTGCTGGGTTCGAGGGATAAGAATTTAAACAATATTACCGACTAAAACACGTCTTATTCTAACCCACAATTAAATTTAAAACACCACACACACTACTTAAGACTGCGCCGAGGGAAATGTGCCAAATAGGCGGTCACAGTTAAGTGAATAAAATCAACACTTTTTGTTTAATAGAAATATAAAATATACATTTACCATAACAAAGAATAAGTTTACAATTACTTCGTGTAAAAAACATAAAATAATTCATATTTTTGCCTACAAAATTACGTAAAATTGCACGAAAAATGCAAAAACGTAAGCTCGTGTTACGTGATTTTTAGATTATAACAATAGAAATCTATCCTATTTAACAGCTTAAACGAAACATAAATAGTTATATTACAATTTGTCCGTCCCAAATATTTAAATTATTGGTTGACAATAAAGATACATACATATTTATCAAAAAAGCACTTCAAATCCTTCATACAATTTTACTATGGCGACCGCGCGCCGATTTGAATATGCGCCGCACGAGCTCTGTCATTATCTACTCGTATCTTACGCTCGGCACAGTCTTAAACACTTTCTCACTCTAACTGCTTTAAACTCTGTGATATTTTCGCTTCCGTTCGCTCCGATAGATACTTGACCGCTTATGATTGTAAACTGCCTTGGCGTCCGCTTGCTTTGCCTTTTATACGAAATAAAAAGTGTTTCTGGATTTTTCTAGAAGCGCCATACCCGTGTCCAAGAAAGTTCTAGCGGTCTCTTTACTCTTCGCGTACTAATAAGCTACGTAGTTCAATAAGACGTCAATAGATGGCGCTGTATTAAATACTTCCCTACAGTGCCGAGAGATGGCACTGGCTGTAACAATATTTACATCATGCCATGTCTCAAGTTAGCAAACTCAACCTTAGAGATAGTTATATCTCACAGAAACTTTTGTCAAAACTGGTAGACCACTTTCTTGGCTGGCTCTTCTATGTCCCAATTGTTTATCCTTATCCTAATCCTAACTAGTAATCCTACTAATACTACTATACTACTAATATTATAAATGTGAAAGTTTGTGAGGATGGATGGATGCATGTTTGTTACTCTTTCACGCAAAACCTACTGAACCGATTACGACGTAACTTGGTATGTAGATAGCTGAAATCACATAGGCTACTTTTTATCCCGATATTCCCACGGCATCGGGACTTACGTGGATGAAACCGCGGAGCGCAGCTAGTATTATAAATGCCAATGTGAGATTGTTTGTTTGTGCTTTCACGCCTTAACTATTCAACAGATCATCATCAAATTTCGCATGCACGTTGTCAAGAGAACAGAAAAGGACATATACCTTTCATCTAGAAAAAAGTACTATTACTAATCTAACCTAACTTAATCTATATTTACTCGAGTGAAGCCGTGTGCTAAAGCTAGTTAGACAATATTTGTACTAAATGGATGTTCATGTTTCTTTCGTAAGATTTACCATAAAAATGGTACATAATGATAAATTAGAACAAAA
The DNA here is from genome assembly GCA_930367265.1 of Catocala fraxini. Lineage (NCBI taxonomy): Eukaryota > Metazoa > Arthropoda > Insecta > Lepidoptera > Erebidae > Catocala > Catocala fraxini. The sequence continues at coordinate 17,767,938 of OV884043.1, forward strand.
TTCGAACAAATAGCGTCAATCAGAGTCGTCATAATGCAACAATGTCTTATTAATATTTTACGATCGCAACTTGTACAGTCAGGCTCATAAGTCAATTAACACTCCCGAGATTTTGAAGTGGTCTATCATTCACAATAATGGTAATTTATCATCTTTTACAGCATTAACAGTTAAAGCATAGTTATTTTGTCACAATTTATTACTACTGGAGAATAATAAGTAGACTTTAATTCATAAAATCTTCTTCTCCTTAGCCTTTATTATTCCCAAGTCACTTGGGGTCGGCTTTTCTAGTCTAACCGGGTTTGACTGGATATCAGTTTTTACACGGAGCGGCTGCCACCTGACCTCCGCAACCCGAAGGCTAACGATACCCTAAGGCTAGACCAGTGTCAGGATATTAGAGGGTACTGACTTTCCCAATAACGACTGCCATAGATGTTCATGGCAGCCGGGACCGACGGCTTAACGTGCTCTCCGAGGCACGGAGCAGGCGATAATCGTCAATCAATACGCACATAATTTCGAAAAGTCATATGACTTCCGAAAGTCAGAGGTCCGCGACGTGGGTTTGAACCCGAGACCCTCTGCATTGCAGTCTGTTGGTCTCCCCACTGAGATATTTAATTCATAAAATACTGTTACAAAATTGTGTAATGTTCAGCGACTTATGTAGCTGAAGGTATGATTAAAAAATTATTTCGTCTCTTATTTTTCTTATATTTACTTTTGTATTTTACTACGTTCTACTGATATTAAGCAAAATACATGTGAAATTAATTAAAACGTCGGAATTTGTTTTGTACACATTAACCTGTCTGCACTGATGGTGTAATGGATTAAGTGGTCGCCTCACCACTGACACTGCGCCGAATGTTGTGGTTTCGATTTCCACACGGTACAAAACTTTGTGTGATTCACAAATTGTTATTTCGAGCCTGGGTGTTCTTTGTGTCCGTTGTTTGAATATTTGTAAAGGCCTCGCGACGCAGGAATTATTTTTAGTGTGGGAGTTGCCTTTTTTAAAAGAAAGAGAAAATCTCAATTATATACGAGCCTTTTTTATATAAAGTAGTACTAATACTACTTCTTCGTCTGGCACTTCTCGAGGTTCTCGTATGTATACAATTATTTGTATAAAAACAATTCGACACATTCTGGCAATATTTAGGATCCTTCATGTTAATATTTATTTATTACTTAAATAATTTTAAATTTCGTATTATTTTGAATTATGTATGATTTTGTAGAACTATAAATAATTGTTGGTATGCTGTGAATAAAATTGCTTTGCGTGAGGTTATTGATCATATCTACATAGGTATATGAAAATACATTATATATAATGTACTAGAATTTTCCCTACTGAGGAATAGTCACAACGAAATCAATTTGGCTTCAATAATTACCACCTTTATCTCTGTCTTGTACAACGTTGTCATAATATGACACTGTGACAAAGTCTCCATATTTTAATACTATTTGTAAAAAGAATAAAATACTGCGATTAAAATGGCCGACACACGAATGCGACACGTTTATTTTTCGTCAGATTGATCTAAATATAAAGTTCTATTTATGAAAATAATAATAATAATAATAATAATAATATTCTATCACTTACACACAACACCATCTAGCCCAAACTAAGCAGAGCTTGTACTATGGCTACTAGACAATGGATAAACATACATACATACTTTATTTTTTGTAAATACATACATATTATACATAGAAAATGAACATAATGTCACAATATCATGCTGTATTTCAGTAAAAACTGATAAAATACAGGAAATATGTCATTGTTAATGTCAATTTTCAAACTATAACGATTACAAATTGCCGCTATTATATTGAGCGGTTATTGCATTGTAGTTCTGAATAATATCCTCATTATCCGTTTTCTAAATCACAACAACAACTAAAAATAGATACTTCTAGAACTTATGTAAAATACACACTCAATGTTGTCATTTATGACCGCGCCACACGCAATTTGAATTTTTAAAATGCTATTATGAAAATTGCTTGTAACAGCTGCAATAACCTAGGTATGAATGATATGACGTACAAATATAGAGCATAGCAATGATTATTATTATTAAAGTTAACTAGCCTTAGTTCGCGGCTTTGGTTGCGTGTCAATTTAAAACTTTTGTATTAAAACAAAACGCAATGTGATCCAACGTAGCCTGCCATCATCTATGCTTTATAAAATAAAGCTGAAGAGTTTGATTGTTTGTGTTTGTATTATTTAACGCGCTAATCTCTGGAACTACTGACCAGATTTTTGTTCTTTTTCATTTGATAGACACATGCATTTACATGGTTTATAACATCACGCTACGAGCCACCGGAGTGGAGCAGTAATATTATAAAAAACAACTAGCGTCTGTTAAGTTTGCTATTTATCTACGGTATTGTAGAAAAAATATTGTTGCATTGCCTAATTTGAACGCAGAGAAAAACAAAATATGATGTTCAAATAAATTATGTAAAGAAGCTATCATTAACCCGAATTATTAGACCTATAACGCAAACATGTCTACGTGGTCGTACATAATTATATAATTCTTTTCGATCACTTACTTTCATTTCATGGATGACATTCTAAATGTTCTTACGACATGACAGATGCTGTATTTTGTTATTATGAGCAATAGGTGGTATCTGTAAATAGACTAATGCCATACTTTTCGGCAATATACAAACGGGAGTTTATGTATGTTATCTGTATATAAATAAAATCAAAGATCTCGTACGAGTAAAATGGGGGCAGAAAGATAGTCATGAACGAATTATGTCTATTATCGACAAATAAACAGCAATCATACGTAATCATGCAAGAGCAGGAATCGTCAACATTTGAAGTGAATTCACTACGACGTGTTTTTTAGATAGGTACCTACTTTTCACAGATTCTAGAGACAATTTCAATTTTAAATAGCAAGCAGTATAATCGCCAAACGTTTTAAAAACAATATGGTAGTACAATTACAATAATTATGTTTTATTTATTTAGATATTATAAGAATAAGCAAAATAGGTCACATGTTTTAAATACTGACGTGCTTCGGTGCATATGCGCTCATTGATTAATTCAGGCTAAGGAGTGGTTAAATTACCTTCTCAGTAGTAGTGACGTCACTGCCAATAATACGGTGAATGTAGAAATAAACCAACTCGCTTAGGAAATGACCACCTTATTCCAGAAAACCAACGCAATAGTTAATTAACTTACAATAATATATTGACTGACTTATACTGCTATAGAGGATAGCCTTGCATACACCCTCACAAAACACTAGACACGAGCAATTTAATTGTATCCACCCGCAAATACAGCACATACAGGTTGGTTGTCAGGAGGGTGTTGTGTTATAAAAACGCAGTCACTGCGTTTCGCCCAAGCAGCAATGTTCATAGACTCACATACTTGTTGTTAGCTGTCCCATTCCTATCTTTTTTCCATGATACGGATCATCTTATCTCTAATTCCTTTTTCATTTGGACGGTGCCGCGAGTGATGATGTCATTGATGTAGCAAGATATTGTAGGCTAACCAAGTACCATTAAAAATTGGTCAAACGCTTGTTTGGCTTCTTAATTTTAATAAATACTAAAACTTAACCATCGCTTTCCTAATCTTAATATTATTTCTAAGCGTCACCACGTTTCTTCTCGTCACGGTCGTATCTTTTCTCAAAGCAGAGAAGGATTAAGCTATGCACCCTCTAAAGTGGTTTCTCATTCTATCGGACGTAATAATGGAAGATGATTATAAGTATAAGAGACTAGTAATTTTTACCGCGGTTTCACCCGCGTAAGTCTCGTTCCCGTGTGAATATCGGGTTTCACCCCTTTCACACCCTTCAGGATGGAATTTCCAAAAATCCAATCTCAGTGCTCCCCTACACTCTCCAAGGAACATACATGCCAAATTTCAGCTTCTTGCGTTTAGTAGTTTCGGCTGTGCGTTGTCTGTCAGTCACTCAGTAACGGAAAAGTTTTATATACATACATATATAGATTGTGGAAATAATGCAACTTACTATAAGATAGTTAGTCATGTATATTAATTAATATAATAAAGCCTAGTGCTTTTTTTTATTGCTATAGAACCTCTAGAATCTCTAGAACTACTAGTCGGATTCGAAATCTATTATTTTTCAAAACTATCTTACTAGGAATAAATTGTGTATGACGATGAAGTTTACAAACATAAAAACAACAGGCACCTAGACTCGGAACAACCAAGTGGGACTCCAACCACATTACTTGGTGTAGTGTCAGTGGCAAGGCGACATCTTAAACCACTCCATCATCCATGTAATCAAATTTGCTGAGCCTAAAAGCAAAGGAGGCTATGTAACCTGCGCTGAGGATAACACTGGTGTCCCTTCTGTTAACTGCGCAGCACGAGTAATAAACTCTTGAATAAACATTCTATTGACCTTTAAAAACAACATATTAAAGTTATTAATAAGTATGTGAAAAGTTGCGCTATCAAAACAAAAGGACATTTTTGATGTCCCGTAACGCACGACAGAGAAAAAAAGAAACATATTAATATACGACATACGTGAGATAAAGATGCTAAAAATAGAAGTCACATAAAAAAACTAAAATAATAATAATAATAATAATAAACCCCTCTGGGACAGTCGTTTCCTCGTCATGGGACTAACGCGATATCGAGGGGCACAGTACACTAGCTTTTAAACTATCACCTTCGCCTTGTGATATAAACAAAAAATGTATCACCAGGTTAAATAAAAGCGCACAAACCGCAGGGCAGCTTGTGGCGAGCTGAATGTTAGTGGCAACACTGTGGTCTTGAATGCCTCAGAGTGTCGGTTAGGTCCTCGTCCCCGGCTTACCGTTACTGGTTAGCTGGGGTGGAACTTCAAGAGCGCCCGTAGGACTCTCAACTCTGGCTTGCCTTGGTCGGCCGGTCAGAGGGGGGGGGGGCATGGAAGTGTCATTTTCAAGGGCATAACTACGGGGAATCCCGTTCCGGGTCTCCCTTGTCACGAGACCTGTGATGGTGATACCGGCGCCGCACCGCTCGACACCCCTAGCCACTCGCACTGGTGTTGCCCTCTGCTGCTGGCTTGAAGTATGCCTATGGTGGCTATTCAGGGAGCCCATTTAGTAAATTGGTGAGTCACCGTCTGCCCATTGCATTGATGCTATTAGAGTTTTCAGGGCTGACGCCGTTTTTCATCCATAGTTACCTATATACCGGTCCATCAAACACTCATACCAATCCATCCAATCTTAGCAATGGTCCTACGCCTGCTGCGGCTAGTGCCGCTGTAGGTGTTCCATCCCAACTTTAATTAAAACTCTCGAAGGGCCTCTTCACGTAGGACCCATGTTTCCGTGTAAGCCTCCCAAAGGGCCAAAAAATACCTGTGATAAGAGAAACATAATAATAATTGTACAATAATTTATTCAACTTAAATTGGTTTAAATTGATACAGAGCTTAGGTTACATCGTAAAGGTAATATATATATATGGGTAAACCCCTTTAACCCCTGTGGCACACCACAGGCATTAAGGGCACATACTGTATAATATAGATATAAATTCTAAAACTTATAAAACATTGACCTCCAGCGACGGCCGTACTTATAAAACATTATTCTTTGTATATAAAAACTTACAAATCTATGTATATATATAAAACTCTACCGTTACTGAGTGAATGACAGACAACGCACAGCCGAAACTACTGAACGCAAGAAGCTGAAATTTGGCATGTATGTTCATTGGAGAGTGTAGGGGAGCACTAAGAGAGGATTTTTGGAAATTCCACCCCGAAGGGGGTGAAAGGGGTAAAACCCGATATTCACACGGGAACGGGACATACGCGGGTGAAACCGCGGGAAAACTACTAGTTACATTATAATCTAAATGATTACTATGACTACTTAAAGAGCTATTTTATTGCGTAACACTTATTGAACAACAGTCATCAAATTTTCAGTATGATCGTAGTTCAAGGGTTGTAAATATTGTTGAACTAATCGCTTAGTGTTAGCATAATTTTTGTCATAATTCGCAGTTATTTTGTTTATATTATTATATAGAAATGGACCTGAAATGCGAAAAACCTATTGGTAGAAATATACTTAGATTGAGACTGAGTAGTACAAACGATATCTTTTCGTCTTTTAGTGTTAGTAAGTTCCGGGTTATAATCAAGAGTAGTATGCTGTTTTAGTACAGTGTGCATTATAAAAAGCTGCCGGACTGTTACTATTTTAGAATTTTGATACAAAAGGCATGTGGGATAGCGAAAAGGTCGATGTGTAGCTACTTTAAGGAGTGCTCTTTGTGCTCTTTCAATTGGAAGGATAACCGATTTTGCGATGTCTCCCCATGAGGTAATAAAGTATTATATAATATTCTATCACATACACACAACACCATCTAGCCCAAACTAAGCAGAGATGGACAATGGATAAACACACATATATAAAAAAAAGGATAAATTTTATACTTATAAAATGTATCCTTACTAATATTACAAATGCAAAGCAGTGGTTGTTAGTTTATCCTCACATCACGAAGCAAGGGATTGACGTGATGTTTTTATTCACAGATAGTTTATATAAAGATACCTCTAGAAAAATCGCGTTTTCTGCGTTATCGATCTCTAGATTCAATAGAGCGAAGCCAAAGGCAAAAGCTTGTATACTAAATGAAAGATATATATATACAGCTTTTTCATTTGAAGAAACGTACGGATCGACTGTTTGTCAAATTATTATCATTAAAATTTTCGCTAAGTCTATAGAATAACATAAATTTGAAAAGATGATTTGTAAATAAGTTTGAACCGTGTGAACGTCTGCAACAATCAATTACGGCTTCCATATAAACTGTATGGCTGAACCTATTGTCACAGTACGTAGGTATCTGTGATTCAATATGACGAAAATACTTTTCGCCCTAATTTGCACAGTTATATTCGCGCTGACTATGTCAGCCAACACGGGGATGGGGGACTCTACGAGTAAAGATGGAACCACAAGAGCAATGACCAGTACGATGTACCAGGACACCAGTAATGATGAAAGCATAAATAATGTCGACATGGAGATGATAATGAACGAATGCAATGAAACCTTCCGAATAGAAATGGGTGAGTGTTTTGAAACCTAGCAAGAATAGGCTTGGTTTTTGCTTTGATCGTAAACTGTGAGTGTAGCTGGCTGTAGCGTATTCTTAGAATAAATCTATGAGCGTGAATTTATAAGAGAGAGCGATACTAACCTCATGCGCAGAGAGTACATGAAGGCATTGGTCTCGTTGGTCAAGGATAAAGATAAAGATAAAGATGATTTATTTGCCATAACATGTGTACAATATGGTGTTACAAAATATTATAGTCTCAACATGTGCTGTCAATTTAATGCATGCATGTTACATAATTATAAATAATTAAAAGACTTGTGCTTTTTTAATATTGTTTGCAATGGTCCGAGGAGCTCAGCAAACAAATTTTATAAAAGATTTTAATATAGTAAACTTTACAATAAATATGAAATTGATTTAAATTCAGTTAAAATCTTATATTATGATTAAAATATCATAGCAATATGATTCAATGTTTATAACTAAATTTATTTTGAGGTTTTAGTCGACTCTGTTTTCTGAAGACTTCTACGTGATGTCCATCAGTTTGATGTGTCTGGACAATTCTTATAAGGTGTAGTTTACCGCTAGGTATAGTATGAATTAGCAAATTTAATTAATACATGAACACTTAATTATTTCATATTCTAACGTAAATAATAACGACACACAATATCTATGCAAAAATATTATTACTACTTGAATGAAGATGAAACTAATCAAACACCTTCGCATATGTATAATATGTATGTATTTACAAAAAAAAAAAGTATATATGTATGTTTATCCATTGTCTAGAACCCATAGTACAAGCTCTGCTTAGTTTGGGCTAGATGGTGTTGTGTGTATGTGGTAGAATATTATTATTATTATTATGTTTACTAAGTAACTATGTTTAATCAAAAAGAAAAAGCTATAGGCATATCATATTTTAATTTACAGCTTATTTAGAATCACTCAATCAAAGTGGCAGCTTTGTCGACGAAACAGACAGGACTCCTAAGGTATGTGCAATATGGCTTTAATTTAACACAAATTTTTTATATTTAAAAATGTTTGGAAGACTAAGAAGACTAGACTAGGACTCCTACATAAAGGTCTCGAGTTCGATCCCAAAGCACGCTTATCCAAGTTTTCGAACTGTGAAGTCTGGTAATCCACACTGATAGCCTATACTACTAGCATAGTATTATATAATATGTGCTATGGCCTAACGCTACTTACACTGAGAAGAGGCTCCTGTCTAGCAGGATTGTTGATTGGGATTATAAGCATGACAACTTGCAGTATTTATAATGAGGCTCATTCGTTGCCCAACGGTCCTGAAGATGCGCTGAGGCGAAATACGTGTCGACGCATATTTTGTGCTCTAAGCGGAATACTGCAAGTTGGAGTACGCCCACGTCTAGCTGTTCCTATTCAGAGAAGTTCAGTATTGTCAACCTTTTTCTATTGCAATAGTTGGGGTGAGCAATCCGAGAGTGCGTGGCGTGTTCCTCTCTGCCCAATAATTTTTATTATCAAAAAGACTAGTTGTCCTAAAATAAATCTTTATATACCTTCGCGCAGTGCTACATGCGTTGTGTGCTAGAGCGCAGTGGCGTGCTCTCCCCAGACGACGCCATGTTTAATCCCGCCAGGGCAGCGATGATATTCGCCGGAGAAAGAAACGGGAAGGCCATGGAAGATATTGGAGACATTACTGCTCTCTGCGCTACTAACAGAAGTAAGTAGTTCCATGTTGTGTTTGACAGGTAACTGCCCACCTAGCACTGCTAAACCAAGATTAGGATTTTGTACTACTATTTAAGCTGCAAGCATGGCAAGAGCGAGTTAACTTTGAACTACATGACATTATTAGCTTGTCCTATGGAGAGATGGTGTTGTTCCGCCATTGATTAGCAGTAAGCAAGTTACATAAATAAATAATCCAAAAGGGAGTTGAGGCGATACTGATCCGGCGCCAGAGTGATGTGTGACCTTAGCCACGATCCCCACTTGAGACTGTTTGTATGATCCAAAAATATTTGTTCCAAGTTTACGTGTTGTTATTCGATGATGATGAATGATAAGTGATAACATTTACCAATTTATAATGTATTTGCAACCCATAAATGGCAGAATATTCAGAACTGTACACATTTTTGTAACCCCTTTTTTATACTATAATTGAGCAAATAAATTACAATTGATTTGATGGATTCAGGATATATGTATCTTTAATGCAACGATAGACGTTATTTGAAAAAAAAGATATTATCAAAGAGTTTTGGATCGGCTCGTATTTATCATACCACATTCAATTACATAGAGTTTATGTGTTTATTTCAACGTTTTTAGATGAATCGTGCCGATGTGAGAAGGCCTATATGTTCATGAGGTGTTTGATGACGATGGAAATAGAAAAGTATGAAACCAGCCAGACATAATGATTGCACGAGCTTCATGGAGATTTTCCGTATTCCTAAACCTGATAATGATTAACCATTCAGTTATGTAAAGCTGTATAGCACTATTGTGTATAGTTGGTGGTATCTTAGATAAATAAAAGTATTCTTAGCCTTATTTGTGTCTTTTATTTAGAGGGTTTTTTTAAGAAATACTTCTCTGGACTTTATAAAAACAAAATTGTAGCATCAAACTTTAGGATATAACGAATCGTCGCAAAAGAGACGACATATAGGTGGCCAAAGAAAAGAAAAAATGAGAAAAGTAAACCAAGTTAGGTACAACATTGTTAGGTTAAGTTTTGATTTTCTATGAGTCGCACGAAATATAAATACGACGTTGGACATGCGATCGAAAGGTCGTTAGTTCGTATCCCATCCATTGCACTATCGTTAAACCCACTCCAAATACTATAATTTAGTTTGGCTGCTAATATACTTTAATAATTTAATAATCTTTTAGTAGAGTCTCGCTGATTTCAGCATGAATGGGCCGGCTCGACCGGGGAAGGACTACCCTCTCACAGAATATCGACGTGAAATAGCAGTATAATTCCTACTGTTGTGTTTAGTTCGGTGAGTGAGAGTTCCGGAGGCCCAATCACCCCTTTTCCCCCATTCCCGCTCCTTCTCCTTCCCACTTCCTTTCCTAAAGGGTCGGCATCGCGCAAGTGATGCCTCTGGTGTTGCAGGCGTCCATAGGCTACGGTGACCACTTACCAACAGGTGAACCGTATGCTTGTTTGCCAAATTAGTAGAATAAAAAAAAACGATGTTTCGAGCTACAACTTCCTTCAACAACAAACTACGTAATGCTCTAAAAATGCAAAATGATTCTCTTTGATAAATGCAAGCAATAAAAAATAATTTACTAGTTAATGGCAAAGTATTTGACATAAAATGGGTTTAATGGTTAATAATGTCTTGTCATTGTACAGTCAATGAACTGTGAAGGATATTGACGTAATAACTAATATTGATCTGATAGGGGTAAACACAAGTGAAAAGAATCCGGAATCCCTCATTCTTCTCACCTGCGTTTACCCCTATCGGGCAAATTTCTTGGGACTGAAACGAAAACTGTAACTGCATGAGTTTTTTAAAGGTTTTTACTGTTGTAAAAACCTTTAGAACTCTAGGTACCATACAGGAACATTAATTATTTATTGATCGGGTTTTTATCTGTATATGGGCAATTGCTAAAAAGCTTCTAAACGAGCGTTGTTTTTGTTATATGTGGCTGCAATATATTCACCTAGTCCAGCCATCTCAACAACATTTTAATGCGTCCATCATGCTAAACATAATTATTGTCACTCTATATATCTATGTATGTATGTATTGTAGTGCATTGCACAATATGGGTGTTATTGTTGGCAACGTTCCCAGATACTAGAATTTAGTCCACACATTGCAGTAAAAATATTGCCCATTTAGAAGCCCCTTTACATAGATCACGAATAAGGAATTGTAGGTGACATATTTTTTATACAATATAAGTGCGTAAAGCAAATTTCACAGCCCTTTTGATAATAAGTGTAGGCATGCTGTAGTAGTCCATGATGTATCGGTATCACTTGCGAATTGCCGACTCTGGGATGTAGGGACTAGAGATGCTATGTAAGGAAGGGAATGAGTGAGGTAGGTATTCTTCCGAAACTCTTTATTACTAGGCGAAACGCAATAATAGTGTTACTATTATTACGACGAAGACGGCTCTTGCAAGGACACACCGTCACTGGATAATTGGCAACTGTAGTCTCTTGCTGTCCAAAAATTCTGTTATTAAACCTGTTACCAAAATAAAGAGGAACTAACTAAAATACTAATAGTGCTTGTAAGAATATATTTCAAATCATATGTAACTGAGAATAAACGTAATGATCTTTTATTCTTAAAAATGATACCAATATTTTTGTATAGATTTAAATAGAAGCACAGTAAAGATTTAGACATATCCAAAGTCTTTGAGATACTCAATCTCAAATTAATATCACCATCCTCTAGTCACATTTCATTTACATTTCACATTTATACATTGTATTGATCTTCATAATATCACTTTGGCTGAGCCCCCTTCTTTGTCCTATTGTTATGCCTTCGTAATTTATCTGCAAATAAAAATAGGTACTAATGAATCAACTTTATATGTTCACCTTACATTTTGACCATGCAAATAAGTATGGTTAAAAAAAAGAATTTGAGAAAGGTTAAAGGATTACCTTTAACCTTTCTCTAGTTATATGCTCTCTATAAACTACAAACCCTCTTGCCATTATTCCTTGCCTTCTCGTTCGAGGCGCGAGTGTTCATAACTACGTAGGTTTAAAATAAGTCCTTAAAACGTGCTTAAAAATAACGAAACCAGTAACCATTCCAGCAATTAACAGACGACTTTATCACACTCAAAGGTAACTTGAAATATAAAAGTAAACATTTGTCTGTTCGTACCTTAGCCTGAATAGTTTTCTTGTTTGTAGTTTTAGCAAACGCATATTCTGACTGATGCATGATACTGCCGTAGTCGTAAGGTACGTCAAAAGTGTTGCTTTGATACACCTTGAAATCTTCTAACCTGTCTGTAATATTAACAAATGTATTAATAAATACACACGTCTCCGGACGAGCTAGTAGAAATGTTTTACGCCCACATTTCGCTTACTGTTTTTATTCACCCTTAGAGTCCCCGCAAACTGCAGACTTTCGATCTATACTTCATGATGGCGCTTCATCACAGACCCGACTGTTTAACCAGTGTGCGCGCTTAGCAGCCAAACTCGACCAAACTACCGGCCGATCCAAAGTCTGCAGTTTGCGGGGTCTCTTAATCGGAGTCACCTATTGTCGACTACTGGGCATATTTCAAGAGTCATAGTTAAAGCTGAATATTTAATTAATGAAAAATATTTCGAAAATCACACCAATAGTTTGTTCAACATGAAAATCGAACTTGATTTCACACAAACGCTAACTTATTACTCTTTACAGCAGCGTTGGTGGTATACTTGAGTATAGTATGAAAACTTTGAGAAGAAATCATTGTTAAAATAGTTTGTGTCAGAGGTAAAAAACATATCATGTTTTCATATCAACTAAGGATTTTAGTTAACCAAAATTTATAATCACAACGATGACATCCAAGGAATTTATCTTTTTTATTTCTTACCATCTTTAATGTTGTCCTCCAAGATGGTAATATAGTCATCTCTGTCCTCTCTGGACACTTCGTGCATGAACCCGATGGTGTGCATGAGTTCGTGGATGATCGTGCCGATTTTGATACATACGGGCGCAAGATTAATGGTTTGACGTCCACCTGAAAGAGATTAGATTATTAGATTGGCAAAAACTCGAAATCATTCATATTATAAAATATATAAAAGTTTGGAAAGATGTTTGTATGTTTGTTACTAAACCACGCGTAAAGCGTTGGCACACAGTTTGACCGTGTTCTGAATCCACCCATATTTAGCTGCTTAACCGGTCGTATACCGCCGGCTCGCATACCAGCCGGCAGATTTGTACCCGTCGTAGGCCGGTGGCTCGCATGCGAGCCACCAAATTGGCGCCAAAACGCCGCGCGCCGCCTTCGCTTTAGCTTAAGCTAACGTAAAACCAATTTGGTGGCTCGCATGCGAGCCACCGGCCTACGACGAGTACAAATCTGCCGGCTGGTATGCGAGCCGGCGGTATACGACCGGTTAAATGTAACTGAAACGTCAAAATAAGTGTAAGCCTAAATCTAAATAGTTCAATATTTTAAGTAGCTTAGTTAAGTGATAGTAGTAAAGTTTTAAACTAATATTTTAATAGATTCAAAATAATGTAGTAGGTATAAGTGTTTTAAAACAAATATCCGATCAATTCGTATTAAAAAGCTTAATTTCAATGCTTCAAATATATTTTTCAGAAACCCGCCTTTTGAATAATATCTAAGTCTAATCAAGTCTAGGAATTATACAAGCTGTGTGGTGCGTAGCTGTTGTCGTTGCTAGTCAACTAGTAAACATTGTTCTCTATCACGTAAAGTGTGTGGATACTTTTAAAGCTGTTTATACATATTTTATGTAGTTTCTTTTATTAACTAACCGAGTCAATCAGAGGTTTCATTTATCTTTGGTCTTAATTTTGATAAAGATATTACGTCACCTAATTTTCCAATTGCAGAACTACAACCAATGCCATCACTGGTAATAGCGAGATAGTCATCCTCTCCTTCATATGGGACAAAGCGAATGCAGGTGAAGTTATGATACTGATCCATTGCTTCCAACATTAAGCTTCTTTCTTCATCAGCTGAAACAAGGGTTATGAAGAATTAATAAATAGGTATCTTTTATACTTTCGCGTTGCTTGATATATTTTTAATTTGTAACAGGTATCAAGGCGATAATGCAAAAATTACTTATACGTTTTTAATGCTTGACGTTTCGACTAGGTTACGGCGGGACCGTGATCACAAGCTGACGTGTCAGACGTCGTGGTCAGGTTGTAGCCACAGCCGGAGTAGCCTGGTATAACCGTTACGAATTTTATATATAAATGAATACCTTTAGTGGCGACATACATGTATGTAATTGAATGTTATGGAGAAATCACATCACATCACACGATAGTAAAAAAATATGGTTTAATGATGTGTGTATTGAGTTAATTATGTGAGTGATTACTTACAAAAGTTTCCCTCCAAATTAAACGGTATCAGGGCATCAGGCCAACGAGAAGATAGATTTATTATTCCATTTCTCAACACTACAGGAGGCATCAAGATATCTCCTTCGAAGTAGTCGCCTACTTCTTCAGGGTTCACGAGTGAATCCTCGGTCCAGCTCGCCAGCTTTTCACCTGCAAATTAGAACGAAGGCAACACACGGCTGCTGATCTTTTTGAACAGCTTACATAATATATTATAAGTATACAATTTCTTAATGTATAAAGAAGTAGACAAAAGTTGAAAAATAAGAAAAAGGAAGCAACTTTAGCGCATTTATTTATTTATTTGAAACTTTATGCACAATATAGTACATCGGCGGAATTAATATATATAAGTCGGTGCATTTTGTGAGGTTAGAATAGAAAATAATACTGTAAGGGCACGCAAACTACGCCGTTGACGAATGGGTAACCATTTTAAAGTGGATGTATAAGATGAAATATGGTCATATTTAAGAAGATTATAAATAAATCGAATGCAGTTATTTAGAAGTCGGTCATATTTATTGAGTAGACCTGCATTCAGGCATAGTCAATTAAGGGAAATATTAAGGTCTGCACAAGTATAATTTTTGCCTTAGATGGGAGAAAATTATTTAGGCGATACAAGGCACGTAGCGTTCCGATTACTCTCTGACTGACACTAATAACCTGAGCTTGCCAATTTAAATTGGAGTCAATGAGCAACCCCAAATCTTTTACAGTAGGACTGAACGGAATAGGTGTCCCATCATATACAACAGGCGGTAAAGTACTGGAGTTCAGCCTGCTAATCGATCGTTGACTTCCAACTATGATTAACTGACACTTAGTCGAGTTATAAGATAATCCAAATCTGCCAGACCAGCTTCTAATTGTTTCCAGATCAGCATTTATTTTAGCAATAGCTTGAGGAAGATTATCCGCAGTGTCTTGAGCATATAGCTGTAATTCATCGGCATAAAGAAGATACGGGCACTGAACATTCTGAGTTATGAAGTTAATAAGTAACGAAAATAGTAACGGAGATAAAATACCGCATTGAGGAACACCAGAATTGAGGTCACGCCAAGTCGATGACGTGTCATCGATGCGAATCGACTGCTGGCGCCCGCGCCCCTGAAGATATGTCGAGAACTATTCAAGTACACCAGGTGAGATATTAAGATGGGATAGGATCGCAAGTAGGATGTCGTGACTGACGGTATTGAAGGCGTTCAAGAAGTCAACCAAAGTCAATACAGTGACTTTGGTATCCTCCATGCCCACCCTGATATCGCCAGTCACTTTGAGGGGAGCAGAAGTAGTGCTGTACCTGGGCCTGAAGCCAGATTGGAGAGGACTCAATAGTTTGTTCCGGTTCACAAACTGTGCAAATTGTTTGTATAGCCTCGATACTTTAGATAGGAAATGTCGAGTATTACATATTAGCCGAGGTAAAATAGTCAGCAATAATACTAACTCAGATCAACCTAACACATTTACATTCATGGAACCAACAGAATATTATAAATATCTCGGAATTAATCAGTCGAATGTTATTAATCACACTCAGATTAAAAAAGATCTTATCAAGTATCGAGTATGCTAAACGACTACACCTCATCTGCAAAAATAGCTGTATTCAAAAAATCTATTTATAGCTATTAATACCTTCGCAATACCAATCTTAACATATTCCTTCGGAGTTATTAAGTGGACAGACATAAATAATTTAGACATTAAGACCAGAACAGCATTAACCAAACACAAATATATGTCGGCCTCGATAGCGTAGTGGTTAGTGTAACCGACTGCCACGCCTGAGGTCGCGGGTTCGATTCCCGCACAAGTCAAACATTTGTGTGCATGAACATGGATGTTTGTCTTGGTCTGGGTGTTTCTATGTATAATATGTATGTATTTACAAAAAAAAAAGTATTTAAGTATGTTTATCCATTGTCTAGTACCCATAGTACAAGCTCTGCTTAGTTTGGGCTAGATGGTGTTGTGTGTATGTGGTAGAATATTATTATTATTATTATTATTATTATTTACATCCAAAATCTAAAAGTTTCAGTAAAGCGGGAAAAGCGAGGCAGGTGTCTCACCGACCTTAAATTATTATGGGAAGGTCAGATCCAGAATCTGAGAGATTTCTTCTACACCAAATCGACCACTAGCGATATACATTCGTCCATTGTTAAAATAGATACAAACTTCACTCCACTGAATTCGCACAGCAAAGAAATTGTCTATAAAACTCCAATAGAACACATAAATGAAAAAATAGGCAGCTGGCGTTCCAAAGAATTGCAGGGCTGACACTTGCACGACCTTGAACAATAACAGATAGATTTAAAAGCGTTAAACAAATGGCTCAAATTAGGTTTTCTATTTCCTGAGAAGGGGTTTATGATTGCCATTCAGGACCAGGTCATTAACACCAAAAACTATAAAAGTTTATTCTGAAAGATCGTAATATTCAAAATGATAAATGCAGAAAATGTCACCGTGTACCCGAAACTATCCAACACATCACCAGTGTTTGCTCAACTCTAGCTCAAGCCTCAAACTGACTACACTCATAGACACAATCAAATCGTCCATATAATTCACCAAAAACTATCGATTAAACACAACCTCATACCACAAAAACCAGTAGCATACTATCAGTATGTTCCAAGACCGGTGCTGGAGAATCAGAGTCACAAGATATACTTTGATAGAGCCATTCTAACTGATAAAACCGTACATATTAATAGACCCGACATAGCATTCATAGATAAATTAAATAAACATACATACTTAATTGATATAGCTGTTCCTAACACCAATATGGATGTAAATTCTAAAACAATACTTATAAAACGTTATTATTTGTATATAAAAACTTATGAATTACATTATAATGTATTGTAATGTTTTAATTAAGTGTGCAAATGTGAAGCTGGCAGGTGGTGTTAAGTTGGGTTTTTCGTGTTACATAAACTTACCTATTACTTGTAAGTACTCTACAAATATATTATTTATAGCGAATTAGATTATAATTGAATAGTATAATATTATATTTAAATAATTTTCACTCAGCAAACACTCCTACACATTTATGCACCTGCCCGCGAAAAAAAACACAAAAAATACTGTACAATTAATCATAAACGAAAGAAGAAGTGAGCATGTTGAAAAGTAACATATATCCTATGAATAATTAAAAAAAAGTTGTATTGTTAATCTTTGAGGATGAATTGCAACCGATTGATGGATAAGTACTTAGCTAAAATAAGTTTAGTTTATTGAATAAGAATCGACTATCGCACACTCACGCTTATTTAAGACAGATAGGCACAGTGGAAATAAATACCGATTTAAAGTGGAATAATTAGTATGTGTTGTTTTCTGCAATAAGATTCCTAAAGCCTCTAAAAGAACCAGTCGTATATTGAAAGATTGAACCATTGCGATGACAGGACAATACTTCTTTTATGCGGAGTGATTTTTTGATAAGTGACATCCCTAATACTGTAAGCGTCCACAGGTAAGCAATTAACCAATGTTTATTTGCCACATTACTAGTATTAAAAAAACTCACCGCAAATTTCAGATTATACACAGTCATAGAACTCGTCAAGATATAAAAACGAGAACTTACTATCATTATCGACTGTAATAAACCTAAAATGGCCTTAAAAGGAAAGCTGTTGGATAGCTATGAAGTGTTTATCATAAATTACGATAGAATAGATAATAAAGTAAATGAACTGACGGTGAGATTCAGAAATGAGGAAGCCATTGAGGCACCATAATTTTTCTTGGCATTTAATTTACTATTCATACGAGTATACTAAAAGAGTTCGTTTTATAAAATATGTTTATTATTCTGATTGTAACCAGTTCAATAACGATATTTCAGTGACGCACTCGCGGTATTGTATTAATGTCCTCCCGTCACCTCCGTCTTATTTTTTTGTTTGCCGTTTTTTTGCCATTTTTTTGTTTGAAATAATGTTTTGGTTACCGCTTAACATTAAGAGCCTTTTTAGTTGGCTCATATAAGCCAACTAAAAAGGCTCTTAATGTTTTAAATTCTTAAAAAAACACATTTTGCTGTATCACAAACAACAAAATATCTAACAAATCCTTCGGCGTCAGTCGTTATTAAATCATGAATCTAAAAGCTTATAACGCATCGTGACGCACTTTCGCATCCTACATCTTACGAAGCAACGTTGTTCTTGGCCTGTGAGTAAGTCGCTTTAAACACTGTTCATCCACAATTCGACGAGTCTGAAATCTTCGAACATCGATTATACGGCGGCGCCTCGTAAAAATTATATTCAACTTTGTTCATACGATGCGACGTTGCCCCAAATACATCAACTTTAGAAACATGTCATAACATTCACTTTAATCACAAAAGTAATGTAGTAAGAATGTATAAATATAATAAATATGATATGTTTTACATACCGCTTGCTTTGCTTGGAACTCCATAGGCTTTCCATCCTAAGCCTGATACATCTATAAATCCACCATCGTCTGTTCCATTATGGTAGACTGTTTTATTAGTATTATTATATTTTAAAGCTCTGCTTATCGACATAGCGTTGTAATTATCAATAAGAAAAGCTAAACAAACAAAATTAGTTATGGTTTTCACCATTTTAATTATTTTATTTCATTATTTACTTTGAATAGTACTAGGCGTTCATAAACGCCCTCAAGTAATGCGAAATAAATTGATTATGGCACAAGTTTATATATTATTTTGATAGCAGTTTTATTTTATTCGTCATTCTAAGTTTCCAATTAATTAATTTTCAAAGTTTATTAGCCTAAACAAGTTTTTGGGTGACAATGCTTTAGTGGAAGTAGCAAATAATCGTTTAAATAATAGTTTAGGTGGAATAATTAGAAACTTCACAGATAAGCCCTCAAATTACCTAAGCAGTTAATTTGTTGTAAACTTTTTAAATGAGGTCAGCCACTTTTCACGTGTATCTTTAAAACGTTTTTATTAGAGATAAAGTATAGTACTTATTCATTTATTACTTAGCTTGACAAATCAAAATACCTTTCTTGCAAAACATGCGTTTATGCCTCATGCCATATTCGCTTGACTCAGCGAGAAAAATAAAGATAGCATTAGACTAACTTCGAGTAACTAATCTCGTGTAAATTAATTTATTAGGTATTATCTACAACTATATCATGATGACGAGGTATGTTGTGATGCTGCCAAGGATCTGAAAGTAACATAATCAACTATATAATACAAATATAAGTATCTTACAAATTATGTTTAAATAATGAATACACATTTAACTAATTCATTCATTTTTCATAATATTAAAATACATTTGCATAGCTAGAATGTTGATCTTATTCACTGAATTAAAACATAACTTGGGGTGTCACAGGTCTTGCGTTATTTTATGGACATTTAGTATATTTTTAAGCATGAACAAACTGTCATACCTACCGTAGCAATAAGAGTCCTGTTAAGGGTCAACATCTTCAGGGGCATGTAGACGACCTCCTTAGCTATCAAGCACTTGTAGAAGATCTCTAACTCCGCGTTGAGAGTGTGGTGCGACGGCGGAGTGAAACGCATCAGCTGACTGATCAGATGCTTTGTACGATTCACCTGGACACACGCAATGTAAAGTATACTAAGTATATTAAGAGTTACAACAGGCAGATTATTATTATACCTGCATCACGCCAGCCATGTTTATGTCCCACTTCATATAGCAGCTCAAAGTTTGGAAATGCTTAGTAACGAGTGTAGGTTAGTACCTACACTCGTTACTGAGCAATTCAAGACTTTACACACTTTTTGACTTTAGACTTTTCGACTTTACGTAATATGTGTGTTCGACAAATGGAAGTGTGAATAACACTTGTGCGACAAAACTGTACTGCGACTCACCATAGCTTGAATGCACGCTAGTGCGACAAACTAAAGCCCGACATCATTCTAGAGCGACACTGAAGACTCCAATTCGTATTAATAGTCATAGGTACTTGGCTTCTATAACTCAGCTAGTAACCCACTTAAAAAGTTTCCGGATTCAACTCCGAGTTATAAAACATTTTAGTACTGTAGGGGCACTGATTATGCATTACTTATAGTCTGTTTCAAATATAAAATCCCATTTTACATAACCAAACTAATATAGCATTTCATTATCATTACCTATTATACTCATATTTGCAAATAAATGACTTGATTGATTGAGTATTCTAGCACAAACACTTCCACAATATGCAAGCGAAATTGATAAATTAGGAAGGAATAAGATTGATATCAATTATTAATATACTGATAAAACATTATTTCAAAAATCCTACTACTGTCTACTGGGATAACTTTTAAAATAAAATACCTGATAGTATGTCCGTTGACAAGGTTCAATAAAGATAATCAAGTCAACGACGTGGTAGATTGTCCACCAAGATTGCGATATTGCTTTGTAAACGTCCGCATTGTTTCCTGCTGTAACATAATCGAATATATTAAATACTTAGCAGACATACATAATTATAAACTCTCACCTGTGTATCACTAAAGAGGTTGGGAGAGGTGTATCAGACACATATTTTGCTAACTCCCAAAATAAATTAAGTTTTAGCTTCCCCGATATTATAAAACTACTGCAATCTATCAGATACATTTTCAGGCTATGTTCTGCTTTTTAGAATTTCTAAACAGTAAATTCTATAAGGACTTCGAAACCAGCGCAAGCTTTTGGAGGTAAGCTACAATGAAATCCTCACCGACACTGGATACCTAAAATTTGTAAAGCGTCTCCACCCTACACAAGATCCGAGTGAAATAATGTCATGTTGTTTTCCAGTTGTTTGTCTGCCTTGTTTTATACTGCTCCAATCAAGCTGAGCGAAATCCCAGGTTTAAGATTGCGCTGTACCTTACCTTTACTAATCCTTCTTTTGTGTCTTATTATATAATCAGTAATATAACAGCCATGTGGATTCTGCAAATTTAGCACAATACACAGTACAATACAGCTCTTGCATTCAACAAACTTCAATGAGAGTTGCCGAACATTGTAAATAGTTCATAGCTGCATGGCGCACGATTGGGTAAGGTGGTCACTTTACTACACACTGTGCCGATCGGTTCGATCCTCGATAAAGATTTTTACGATCCAATATTTAATACCTTTTATTACCCCGTTCTTTTTTTAGACTTTGATTACTCCGTTCTGAGTATTCTTTGTGTCCGTGGTTTAAATGTTTGTAAAGTTTGTCACGTCACAAAGACCGCTCGTAGCGTGGCAGTTGAATTAAATGGTAAATATAATGATATGTTGTCTCTGAAATACTATAAAAAAGACATACATATTTTAGTAATGCAGTTGTACGGCGTGATGATGAATTGTACTATAAAGGTGGTAGCGAGCGGCACCATCACGACACCTTGGCTGTCGTTAAGTCTATGAACCACGTCGCGAAGGCTACAGTACAGGATGGCAAGGCGGTGGACTGTTACAGAGGGTGTGTTTGAAGGCCCATCCGTTGGTCCTGAGCAAAGAAAACATGGCTGATTATCCTCAAACTGTTAAGTGATGGTGCGACAAACCTTTACAGGATTTCATTCACAATTTAATATGATCATTAACGTTTCGACTGCTGGATCCAAAGCATAGAATCAATTCATGCTCGCACTCGCGGTGCGTGGAATTTAAAAGTACTGTGGAATCCATTCGATCTCAATGTGCTGGATTTATTTCTAGATAAGAAAACATAGCTCTCACTCTGATTTAGCTTGTGATTAGCAATGATATTAAACACAATCGTATGTGTCTGGACCAACGCGAAATCGCTTGTTACTTATTATTTATTATACTACTACTACATAATATTTTTTCAGAAAACTCTCAATTAGAACCGTTACAAGCACAACTTAAGCGAAATAGTCACATTTCTAATAATTTGTATCCAATAAAGAATCAGCAAACTTACTCTCATGACGTATCTCTTGCAGTAGTTTATTAAGACAGCCATTAAGGTGGATAAAAGAAGACAGTACAGCCATAATTATCAAACAAATCTGCAGTAACAATATTTTTATCATGATAAGCTCTGCGAAGTACGCCACATAAATACCCTCCATTAAATCTGCAAGTAAATCCACACCCCTTTAATAAACAAGATAATTGGCTAGTAGTAGTCCATTATTGGATATATCTCTATCTGCAAATTGCAATGCACCTTTCAACTGTTCTTTGCATACGTACCCACTCTAGGATTGACTGGGTGCGCATGCAACCACATTTTTTAAACTTTAGTAATACTATTCATAAAAGGTTACAACCAAGCCTGGTTACCGTATCCTATGATCATTTGTAATACCTTGGGGTATCACATGCGCATTGCCGTTACATCGGAACTTAATTAAAGATGGATAAAAAACAAGGAATGGAGTCTTCAGAACTCTTACTTACTGGGACAAAATGCAACACTGTGACTACTTCTACGCTGGTTTTATATAAGTGCGCGCTCCAGGGTAAGTACTACCCCTCGCCCGAGCGGGCCAGCTCATTCATACTATAAACAAATAGTCTTTTCGTCTTAAGATTCCTAGAATGACTCCCTACCGTTGTCACTCTTCATGTTAGACAGAGTTTAGCAAATGTATGCACATTTGCTAATATAAACTCTCATATTCATATGAGTGAAGACCTTGAAAGAGCTGCTGTGCTATTGTTGTAAGTGTCTACAAGGCTACCCATTTTGGACAAAATAATTATCACACATACTTTGCATCTACAATATAGGTTAAAAAGGTGGAAAATCTGTATCAGGCGATATCTTTAGCATTGCTGAACAATATATACCTATTTCTTATAATCACATGTCATACGGATATATTATAGAAAGTACCAAAATCTTAAAGCCAAGTAACGCAATAAACTAGAAAAATGTTTATGCTCAAGAATTTCTCGCGAAATGTTACTGAGGACTTGACAAAAATTCAGCCGAAGCGGGAGGCCCTATTTTTGTTTTTAATAGAAGTGGCTGAAATTTAAAAGTATTTAAACATTAACAACTTCCTAAAACAATGTACTTACAGTCACCATCCCTCATTATAATTTTGTAAAAATATATGGCGTAGTCTATGATGATAATAACATGACCACCGATGAGTGTCCACACTGCAAGAACTAGTTGCAGCTTTTCAAAAGACGTGTGGGGCCCGTAGTGCTCTAGGTCAGCGTTAATCTGAAAACGTAAGATTGTGAGAGAGGTTAAGCACAGCCCCATTCTTGCTTAAACATGCAATCATGCCCAAGCTTGCAGCAGATGACCATGGGTCTAGCATCAACATCATCCACAGAAAATAATAGCCTAAAAATTTGTGTTACGTACCTACCTGCGGTGAGCAGAATACTAATACATGACTTAGGTGACTATGTACGTGCATTGATATCCGACTTATCACTCAATAATGAAAGTAACCTGACATTATCTATTTGTTATTAACTATGACTATTAACTTGCAAATAATTATCTTTATGTATTATGTATCTAATAGGATCTAGACAATGATATAAGTATTACATACGCAAATCATCGGCCATACATAGAGACCAATATTGTATTTCTACCATCTTGCTATGTACCTATGTATGTTCCACAAAATAAATGATTATTATGATTATTGCAATTTATGTACCGGCTCGCTACATACATTACCTTTTGTATCTGGGCCAAGCAAGAGATTGTCTGGTGCATTCTGTTCATGCCGGAGATAGCTTCTACGAGTAGCACTGTTATCGTCACCGCAACTGTAAGAACAGTCGTCACAGTGTCTGCGAGCCTGTGAGAGTGCAATGCAGACTCATTATTCAGGCCAAAGCCCCAGGTTACGCTGGTTAACGTTGTTATGCCTGTAATTCATCCAGGTTTATATGCAATTATATTTGTTTTATTTTGCTTCAAATTGTATTTAGTAGTTATGTATTTATTCAGAACAGTGTTCTATATAGACTTAGATGGATTGTGTCTTACAGGAGGTCTTCTTTTGAAGATTTGGAAATTTATGTTACAGTAGTTGCTATTATAAATCTCCCCATTATGGTCTTCACATTTATATCTATAGATGTCTGTATTATCGAGGACAATGCTATTTGTATCTACGTCGTCGTGAAGTTTGGCTACTTATCTGTTATATCATGAGAGGAGTGATCTATAAGATTTGACACATCGTGCAGAAGCAAGTCAGAATAAATTAGTAATCCGACTCAAACTTAGTATAAACAGGCGTATCGTAAATTTTTATGTCATTATTTACAAAAGGCACTTACACATAAATACAATAACAATCTTTCCGTATAAGCTAGCTACCCATGACGTGTGAACGCGCCAGCCATTGGGCACGCTCTCAAACTTAAGAGACGCTACTCCATAGATCTGCGACATACGGAGCACGAAGCCTAAGGTACCGTACACCAAACATCCGTTTTGATGGGCCACATCCATCGTACTTCTTTATCTAAAGAACAAACGATGTTAACTTTATGTTAAATCATTAAACATAATGGCCGTTGGGGCACAAAGCTTCTGGAGTGGCCACGCACCGGAAGACACAGTAGGGGTAAGCCCTGCCACGAGGTGGACTTACGACTTGGTAAGGGTCGCGGGAAGCGGTTGTATGTGGGTGGCCCAAGACCGGTCTATGTAGAAAGCCTTGGGGAAGGTCTATGTGCAGCAGTCGACGTCTTTCTGCTGAGGCGATGACTAAACATAAGAAAGAAGTTAAACTTAGAGAGGTAAAATACAAAGTTTAGATTTTACCTCTTTAAGTTGTCTAAGTCACGTGTTACCTTCGATACCTTTGGTGTGATCCTGAATATCCTGTGAAAGTCTACTCGAGTTTTTGACATAGAGCTAATTTAAAACAAATAAATTTAAATGTTTAGGTATGTATACCTACTACCTCACCTTAAACTTTCAGAAGCAATGTAAAATCATATCTGACAGCTACCCAACTAATACACTATACAAATAACTGTTACGTACACATTAACAACATTAATTTGACGATTATCGTAAAGTAAATCTTATGTCAACATAGGAGCATTCTTTTTTGGGGTCATTGGTGCTTCTAGTTATAGCATAATTCGACGGCTCGATAGATTGGATTTGAAGATATAACATTATTTTACATCACAAGGTAGTCTGTCATGTCTTAGAATACCAGACATAATTAAAAATCTATCAGGTCTAGCCACCGGTGTGCCGCTGCTACGCAATAGGTTAAGCAAACATAGACAATGAAAATCTAATAATTGAATTAAAGCATTAGTTCCCAAAGTGGTCCAGGTGGACCCCGAGGGGTCCACGGAAGATTCGACGGAGGCCTACGTTGGCGTGACAAAAAAAATGGTGGTGCACAATTCTTAAGCGGGGGTCCACGAAAATTTATTTGCTTTCAATAGTGAAGAACTAAAATGTTGGCTTGACTTCACCTATCAATGTAGGCAGATAATATTTTAAGAAGCTCAGCGACTGTTACTTGTAAAATCTTGCATATTCCATATAGACTACCAGTGTCTTGAACCTACTGATTTCGGTAGAGGGAAAAAGAAGGTCAGCCCGCAGAGATTTCATATGATAGAAATGTAGCTGCAGGGGGTCTACCGGAACCTGGTCCATTTTGAAAGTGATCTATGAGACAAAAAGTCTTGGAACCTCTGAATTTTAAAGTGAATAATTGATTTAAATGGTTGACTGCGGCACAAAATATACATTAGTACTACGTGGCCCACGTCAATGTTGCGTATAAAGACAATCTCAACACAAAACAAACTAAGAAATGTATCTTATATCAATAAATGTTTTAGAGTACACGCCACGGTAGTCGCTTGAGAACTGAAGCAATAATCATTTTCGAAAACATATGTAACGTAGAGTACGGTCAATATTATACTCAACAATACAAAAAAAAATAAAGTACAGACTAGCTTTTGCTGGCTTAGCTCGAAAATAATAGTATTTTTTCTGGATAAAAGTCTATGTCCTATGTCTTTTTCTGTGCCTCTGACGTGTATGTTAAATTTCATGATGATCGGTCGAGTAGTTATGGCGTTAAAGCGTAACAAACAAACAAACAAACTCACATTCGCATTTATATTATTACTTAGGATTATTAACAATTTAAATTTGTAGTTATGTAATGGGTAGAATCAAGAATGGCTTCCACGACCCCTATAACACAGATCCAAGAACTATTAGGCTTTCGCTCTATAAATATTTTTCTTTGTTGCTAAGCATTAAATGCTTAACAAATGAATTCTAGTTTACTGTCATATTCTATAATCGATAAAATTCTTTTCATCATTAATAACTGTCACAGTACATATAGGCTTGATAAACTTACCAATATTTAAATAGATTAAGGCAATAACAATTATAGTTAAAAAGGTTTATATTTTTTTATGTCTTGTTGTTTGTCTTTAATAATAGTAGTTGATGATGTTAATGAGGCGCTCATAGCCAGCTGCACTCACTGATCGGTAAACGATTAGCGAGGTTAAGCAACGTTGGGTGCGGTCAGTCTATAGATGGGTCCGGAGGGCGCGAGATGACCTCCAGCCACCCTGAGGATTGACCTGGGGGTGGTGGGCTTTGTGGGCCTGCCCGCCATCCGTTCAGCACCAGGTCCGAGAGGCGGCGTGCGTGTTCCCATGCGCGCCTCTGTTTCGAGTCCGTCTCCCCTCTAGCGAGGGGACAGTAGGGTTTAAAGTGAGTCAGTGCCTTTGGGTAGGTCTGTTCGTGTAGTGGCCTGCCGTTTCATATGGCGGGCCGAAACCTCGGTGGGGTCGCGACCGCATGTGCAAGTGATTCGCGCGGCCCCGTCGATAGTGGTTTTGTTGAGGAACATCGTGGTAGGTTTAGTCGGTATTCCGGGAGGTACATTAACTTCTTAACATCTTTCTTTTACCCCGGCGAGTCCGACATAACCCCTCCGCCCGCCCCCGCGGAGGGGTATGCGTCACGCATTCCACCACATAAAAAAAAAATTATATTGAAGGGTGACCGCTTAGTGGTAATTCATCTGAGCGTCTCCTTGCTTCGGAGGGCACGTAAAAAGTCGGGCCCGGTTGTTGTCAAATTGACAGCAGTCGTTAAGCCATGCCAGAGGCCTACGGGCGGCATGAACAACTCTTGACAACAGGTTGGCCACTAACCACACGAAAAGAAAGAAAGAAAGAACAGTAGTTCAACTATATAAAAGCTAATTGTAACTTTGAAAATCTCGTTCAAACATTTCTTTCTAACACGTTAAGAAGGATACCGTAAGGATACAGTTTTTATGTCCTTGTCACTAACTAGCAGTTAAATTAATGAAAAAAACATCTTGGCATGCATTTACAACAGTAATGAGCATTTGTATTCTTACTAGGTACATATATACTAATTATAATAATTATAATCTGTCCAGAGCATATTACTTAAAAGTATCCTGTTACATTCTATTAAAAGTAAAATAACAATTATTGGAAGATTCGTAATTACAATTTCATAAATTATAAAATACAAGAAGATTCAATATATATACACAAAACAATGGTTTGTCCCATTACCAAAGGCTTAACAAAGTTATGCTGAATATTATCTACTTCTTTTAGTAGCAATAGGGAGGGATCTGTTACATCCTGTGTGCCGCCATTACTGTGCAGAATTAAATACAGGAAGTCTATGGAATATATGTAGGTATTAATATTATAAAATGATAATTATAATCTGGGAACAGCTCTCGCAGTCCATAGATCAAGCTCTGTTGAATGTCCCGCCTATTCCACAAAACTACGATCGATTTGACCACATAGTTGCCAAAACATCACGTCATTGTATACCTAGGCTTTCGGACATCTTACATTTCTGGGCTATCGAAAATTTATGTAGACCTGCGAAAAGAATATGAGTTCCTATATAGCCAAGACCCATTCTCGTCGTGGTTGCTGCTTCATTTTAACAACTGCCTAGAATCCACTCTTATACCTCGACTCTGGCGAAAATCCAAAGTTATAGCTATATTAAAGCCGGGCAAGCAAGCAGATATCGCCAAAAGCTTTCGCCCTATATCACTGCTGTGCTAAATTATTCGAGCGATTGCTGCTGGCCAGGCTTTCGAGCTTGATAGACCCAGTTTTGATTTCAGTACAAGCAAATTTCCGATCGGTGAAGTCATGTGGCAACCAGACACCGAAACTCATGCAGCATATAGAAAACGGGTTTGAACTTCACAAAATAACTAGCGCTATTTTCGTTAATCTCTCTGCGGCCTACGACACAGTGAACCTCAGAATGCTTTTGTGGAAGGTGGAAACCATGACTGGTGACTACAAATTTGTCATGATGCTCCGGGAGCTCCTTCATAACCATCACTTTCAGGTTCATATTCTATCGGATCAGAGTCATTGTAGAACTCAAAAGAACGGTCTGCCACAGGCAAGAGTACTGGCTCCGCTTCTCTTTAACATCTACACTAATGACCAACCCTCCTGCCCAAACACGTCTCGCTTCATTTACGCAGACGATCTCGCCCTAACGTCCAAGCCACGAAGTATGAACAAATAGAGATGAACCTCACTACGGCTCTTAACACCTTGGGTACGTACTATGAAGCGAACGTACTTAAGCCCATACCAATTAAAACAGAGTCGTGTGCATTCCATCTGCGTAACAACCAAGCGGGTCGTACATACATACATACATAGATTCACGCCTGTTTCCCAGAGGGGTAGGCAGAGACTACGGATTTCCATTTGCTACGATCCTGACACACTTCTCTGGCTTCATTCACTTTCATCACATTCCTCATACACGCCCGTCGGTTCAAGGTGCTCTTAAGCTGGCCTTTGTCCAGAACGCCTCCGATCTGATCAAGAAACGTTCGCCTAGTGCGGGTCGTAAACTCAATATTATGTGGCAGGGTGTGCCTATAGCCCACAATCAACATCCTAAATATTTTGGAATCATTCTCGATAGGTCTCTCACATACAGAAAAAATTGCGAGATATTAAAGAAGAAGGTGCACACTCGCAATAACTTGCTCCAGCGTCTCACTACTACTAAATTGGAGCCTCACCACAAGTATTGCGAACTTCTGCCCTGGCGCTAGCATTTCATTAGTAGGAGTCAATCGGTGCATGCAAGGTCTGTGGATACAGCACTTAATGAAACTTGCCGGATTATCACGGGTTGCCTTAAACCGACCCCGGTAAAGCTACTGTAGCCATTGGCTGGCATCGCATCTTCGGATGTCCGCAGGGCTGTGGTGAGCGCAGCAGAGAGAGCAAAGATGGATGGTGATGCACGGCACCCCTTGTATGGTCACAGGCTAGTGCAGCAAAGGCTGACGAGCCGTAACAACTTTGTTAAATGTGTCCATGCACTCGACTCTGGAGCCATCAAAGGTGAGATGCAAGCTGTGGCGAGAAAAATTCAACCAACCAAATCTATCAAAATCAAACCTTCGTGTCATCTGCTGAGAGCCTTCCACCTGGACATCAATTGCCGTGGTCGGTCTGGAAGTCGCTAAATAGACTCCGAACCCAGGTCGTTCGGTCCAAAGAAAACATGTTTAGGTGGAAACTCTCAGACGGTAACAATCTGGCTTGCGCGTGCGGTGCAAGACAAACGATGTCCCACCTTGCATTGTGACCTGCATGCCTGACAACTTGCACGCAGGAGGATCTGATGGCTGCCTCCGACAACGCAGCTAGCGTAGTTGCTTTCTGGGCGGCAAATGTATAATTTAAAAGTGTTTGCCAACGATACGCAAAGAAGAAAAAGAAGAAGAGAATGTCGAATAATTTTGTGTGAAGCTTTGGCAGCGAGTAAGATTTTTAGAGAGCATCTTCAGAATAGTTTCTCCGAAAGATGCTGTAGAACCTCAACTTTGCCATCTGGATTTCATTTCTTTGCGCTGGCAAAGTGACAACTTTATGAGTACTTTCGGCAAAGAGATACTTGATGCAACAAGCGTTAACACGTTGACACATTTCTTTTGCGGTGCAATACTTGGTTGCCAACATAGTATTAAGAAAAAACTTAGTGACTTGATAGGGAATAATAAGACACAAAAATAAATAATATTACGATTTATTTCATACCAAAGTAAAGACTAGCATTTAGACTTACATCTATCAGATCTTTGTGATTTGTTAAATAGTTATGTTTCTAACAGGATTAAATTAGTTGCTTAGTTCTTGCCACCAAACAAGTTCTGGAAGACATTGTCGAACCAGCCAGACTGTGACACTCTGAAAATAAAATTCAAGTATTTTGTTTATATTTAGAGGGCCTCAACTAAAACAGATGAAATGAAAAAATGTAAACTTACATATGGATTTGTTAATTCATGAAGAACTTCTAAATAATGAAATTCTTTAATGGTAGATGATCTTTGTGATGCTGTCAAACACATTTATGAGAAGCCGCAAGTAGCATCTAAGGAAAACTGATGAAAGAATGAAAATTATGGCAAGACATGCAGATTTAGAATGTGATGATAACACTTGTTCTGAGGGCAACAGTGTTACCGTTCTTAGATAGCAACGTTTTACAAATCGAAATGCATTCGATAACACCTCATTGTTGAACTATTGCAGGCTATTATGCAAAAAATTCCAAGTTAAAATCAAAGTGAAACAGTATAACATTCTAATATTATATTCTCCATACAATATAATGTAGCACCATTAGAATAATTTTTATGGTCAATAATTCTAAAATATAAAACAAATATTCTAATTAAATTGAATAAGTTCGGTTTGCTCTCACACTTAACACATAATACGGTCACATATGGTACACATGTATATGATAGCATATACAACTGTATAGTTAAGAATAATAACCACTCTCACAAGTTATTAATCAAGATTCGATCTAACGTTTAGTAAAATCTATTAATTCAAAACTTTAAACGAATTCACATTTACATGAGATTGCTCAATGCTAGGCAAACGTTGCTACTTGCTACTAACTTGACAAAACAATAATAATATTATGATTTCTATTTAGCAGTTAGTAAACATATTTCTGATGACGTTATTTATTTATTGAAGTTGAATAGAATAGAAATCTAGTGGTAATAAAGCAGATAATTAGAAGACGACAAAATAAGAAGGCATGATAGTACGATAGATGATGATTAGGTTTATTAATTCATGCAATATTTAAGAGATGATAATAACAAATATTGCAAACTCTTTGTCATTGTTACTCACTCTTTCTTACAACCGTACATATTGTTGACTTTCTTTACATCTCCACGGCTCAGTCCTTCTCTCTGTCCCAGTTTCACACCTCCAATCTGTTAATAATTAAACAAATTCATAAAATTATATAATTAGGTAAGTATATACTACTTTAAAAGCTCCGCGTGATCCTGCTAACGCCATCTACTGTTCAATTTTATAAACTACGAGCAAGACTTCTTCAATATAACATAATATTATATGCCGATAATATGAAAATTCACAAAACAGTTCACAGTATTGCTTGACTATATTACTTGACACACAACAACTACAATCTGATCTCTGTAGATTTAAAATATACTGTGAACGTAACAAACTACAATTAATTGTATCGAAATGTTTTCATATCACATTTACTCGTCAAAGATCATCAATAAACTCCGCATACACATTACAGAATCAAAACATAACAAAGGTTACCAGTATTAAAGCCTTAGGTATTACCCAAGACAATAAGCTGCTATATGATCAGCATATTGATAACATAGTCAAAAAGGCATCAAGGGCTTTAGGATTTATAATAAGGAACTCCATTGATTTTCGTTCCTTAAAGTCTGTTAAAATTCTGTAAGTAATGTTAGAAGTCACTTAGAATATGCATCACAAGTGTGGAACCCTCAATACCAACTTTACAAATCCCGTATAGAAAGTGTCCAGTTTCTGAGGTATCTCGACTTTAGAGCACACTAGCAGTCTGAGGGCTACAGTCACCGTTGCAAAAGATACCATTTTCTACCCCTGGACTATAGACGGGAAGTAAACGATATATGCCTGCTTATGAATATTGCTAAAGGATCTATAGACTGTCCCGAACTCATTGTAAAAATAAACCTACGCAGTAATCTAACCGGTTTACGTCAGCGACCGATATTAGGTACATGTGCCCTTGACACTGACTAACTATAGGCGTAATGCATTTATGGTGAGAAGTTTTGGACTTCTCACCATAAATTTTTTAGTTGCCAGTTTTAATAGAATGCCGCGTAACTTAAATAGATACATAGACCTTTATTGTATAGCGCAACCGATGTACGTAGAAAGTTAAATAATATATACTTTAAAACTAATAATGGTAGCGGTTAGCGGCACTCAAACTTCTGTGTGTATATGTGTAAACTTTCTTTTGTTTCTTTTTTTTTTGTTTCATATATTTATGTATTAAATGATCCAATTAGATAACTAATTGTGGAGGCTTGTAATTAGCAACATTTTTACATATATAATTTATGAATATTTAAAAATGTTATTTGTCTGTAAGCCTTCTTCCAAAATCAATAAATAAAATAAATAATGGAAAACTTTTAACAGCTAACATATTTTTATATATATACCATTTATCTCAAGCCAGCCTTAAATGATTAAACCAGTATGAATAAGAGTACAAGCGTTATAAATATTCTACTATTACTATTTTTACTAGGAATAACATATCAACCAAGTAAATTCAAATTGTACGTGATATAATTATGTCAGAGTGCAAGTCACCCACAAGCCTTTGTCTTTGTTCAATGACTGCCATTTAATTTAAAAAATAACTATTTTATTTTGGAGTCCATAAACATAATTATCGGCAGTTGTTCTTATATCCATGTTTCTTTATGCCGTCTCATTGCTCTAAAGCTCGGATAATTTATCTGGATCGTTTAAGCAAGAAATAACATGTTACCTTGGGCTCAATAGTCTTCTGCTGGTTCTTAGAGAAGGCGTACTCTGAATAGTGCATGACGCTGTTGTAGTCATAAGGCACCTTGTAATCGTTAGTTTGCCTCGGGTCTGCTTTCCTAAAGTTGTTCTCAGTGCCTATAAACAGACAAACAGCAATACTAATATTATAAAATGGCAGGAAACTGAGTCCTTGTCATCAAAAAGATTTTGAGGCAATTCGTTATCGAGTAAGATTGAATCTAGAGGCAGAGGGTAATTCGAAACTATATAACTATATAAAACAAAAGAAACTTAATAAAATCTGTTCTATAACAACCTAACTAAGAAAGATAATATTGAATATTGTAAAATCGTCCCTAAAGTGTACTTTATGTAATTATAAATTACTTCTTCAAAGTACCTACTGCTATCAATTTCAATCGACGTGGATACAACAATGGAATTAAAAGATACAAGGATGCATTACAAATGAGAGATCCATTAAAGCAAATAAAGTTCAAGAAGATTGTACGTCTAAAAGGCTAAGGTATATTTATACATTTTCATCATCACTGAGCGACATAAAACGTCAATCTTTCCATCACCGTAGATCGATGGGTCATGTAATTATACCAGGATGGAGCTAGTTCTGTACATCTCAATTTATTCTTCTTTAGGGCCTAAAAGGAGATCTGTACCAAAAGTGTAATACTTCTGCTGTATATAGGTTTTGTAGTATTTTCGAAGAATTCGAAGATCTTCGTTCTCATTCCTACCTGGTCGAATGTTGCCGTATCGTACGTAGACGAAGTCGTCGCGCTCAGGGCGGCTCTGTTCGTGCATAAACCCGATGGCGTGCAACAGTTCATGGATCACAGTGCCTTTCTTCGTCACACAACCAGGTGATTGGAGGTTCACTTCTTGACGACCGCCTGTAAATACGTTCAAAACCAAAAGATTTAGTCCATGAGCTAAAATAAGAATTAACGGAGTCACGAAGCAATATATTCAATGAAATATTTTCACAAAATTATATGACGTTTCAGCGTCACAGGAGGAGGGAAAATTTGCTTATGGTGGCCATAAGGAATTTTCTCCTCCTTAACTCAGTGGGATTAAACTGTGGATAACAACAAAAGCCTGCCTCGCTCTATAAGACAATCACACTACGTAATATACAACAACATATTACAATGACAATATGGTATTACTATATACATTTAAAAAATGCTGCGCGATGGCGTATTTGCTGGATACACCGCAAGAAATGTCAGTTTCCAATTTTGAACATAACTCAAATCAATATTCGATTATTCTATGAAAGTATACCAGTCATCATGAGATACTTTACCTATTTTGCCGACGCTAGACCAGCAGCCGGTGTTCTGGCTCTGGATGGTGATGTAGTCCTTTTGTCCATTGTACGGAACAAACCGCAAGCACGTCAGCCTGTGGTAGTCAGCGATAGCCATCATAATGGTCTCGCGTTGTTGCTGGTCTGTAAGCAGACTCTTGTAAGTTTATGTAGACCTGGTACTAAGCGACGCCATATAAATCTCCTTTCCAATGTTATAAAAATGTAAATGGCTTATTTAGATACTTTATGCAGCGATGGAATAATGGTTTAGTAGGACAGTGACATGATTCCTTTGGAAAAGATTTTCGCCTTAAAACCAGGGCAACAAAGCTAAAATAGAAAATCGAAAACTAAATCTCTATTTAGTGAAAATACAAAATACAGCTAGCCAATGTGCTTTCGAATACGAGTTAAGTGGTATGACATAGGCCGTAGATAATTTAGCTATTTAGAATGTACATATGTACATATTTTACTAATATTCTGTTAAGTTCACTCGACTACGCAATTGCATCAGTTATTGACAAGACTAGGTATAATAAAAATATCGTCAAACAATGCTCAAGTCCTCATTAAAATATGTATTAATTAAAGACGATACATACTGCTATTTAATAGAAAGCTAAACATAAAAATAATATTATAAATCCAACCAGAAAAATGACCTCATAGTCGAAAATCATATAATAATGTCAGCCCTGTATTAAACTGTCCCACTTCTGGGTACCGGCCTCTTCTCAATTTAAAAAGAGTAAGGTCATAGTCCACCACGTTGGCCTAGTGTGGGTTGGCAGACTTCACACATCTTCGAGAACTTTATGGAGGACTCTCAGATATGCAAGTTGCCTCACGATGTTTTCTTTCACCGTGAAAGAGAGTGATAATTTTTAATACGATAACTCCGAAATTGCTAAGATTTGAACCGAGGACAGCTCTCCGGCTCTAATCTCTGACTTTTCAAATCGGATCAAACTCAAGACCCCTGCGTGATAGTCCAAGGGTCTCCCACTTGGCTATCGCTGCTATACATTACGATGATGCATTCTAAGCAATGCCACAGGATCGTCGAGCCATTTAACATTTTAACTCACTAAAGTTTCCTTCTATAACATAAGGTATGTGCCCCTGGGGCCAGCGCAGAGTTTCATCTTTGACGCCATTCCTGCCTTGCTGAGGAGGCATCAGGATGTCTCCTTCTGCGTAACCCCCCACCTCTTCTGGGTTCATAAGAGACGATTCTGACCAAGACGCTACTGCGTCACCTGTAATATCAAACACATTTTTATATTAACCTGTCAATTGACATAATAAAAAAGCCAATTGTGTCCGACTGTCGGATTCAGTACAGCCCAAGACGTTACTAGGAGCTCATGTTTCAAAAGATATCACACACCTCATCGTGGCTAGCATATATGAAAGGAAAACGAACTATGCTGCTAGTGACTAGCATAATAATAACAGTTTTTCAGAAGTACCTATCGCTTGCGGTAGATAATTATTTTATTAGCCATGTACCTTCACATTACAGGAGACCACAGCAAAATAAGCCTAGATTACATTTGTAATACTGTTTAAAGAGGCGCTGTGTTGACAGCAGGTCAACGTAGCCCTTTTCTGTAGTTGACAATGCGCAAGCAATTTATTTAGGTGAATTGTTTTTAATTTGGCCTCACGTATATTTTCCAACATTTATTTTTATTGTGCCTAGGTAACAAAGACGCATACAGCCTGCCTGATGGGATGTGGTTACCGTAACATCTAGACTCACATGTGCTATTCAAGTTTGCCTACTAACTAATTTCAACCTAATCGTGCCAAACCGAGCAACAATTGGAAACTAAACCGTTTTATAGATTACACTACGCAAACCACTTCCAAAAGTATAATCTTAATCCTAATTAACTTACAAATGCGATCGATTTGTTACGCCATAACTACTCGACCGATCATCATAAAATTTCGCATGTACACGTTGTTGTATCTACAGAAAAGGACATAGAATTTTCATTCAGAAAAAAGTATTGTTCCCGAGGGATAGAAAATTGACATAACCTTTATCCGAGAGAAGCCGCGGGCAAAATCTAAAAATCTATTATCTTATTTTAAGGTGCGCACGTATTTATTTATAAAACAAATAACAAAGTATTTACGGTGAAGTAATTAGGACATGATGAACGAGGAATTCTGCTGTCACGTGTGGTGTCTCTTCGTCACTTCGCTATCAGGCGAGGATGACACGCGCTTGTCATGTTATCAGGAGAACATGACAGCTCATGTATCTTGCAATTTCGACCCGAATCGAAACATGAACGTGCTTATTAATTATTCATTATTTCGTTGTATTTTTCGCGAAGATAAATTAATAATAGATTATATGCATCTCGTTATAATTATGCATCGTACGCTAAGGCCCGGTTACTACATTCAATAGCAATTCGTTTCAGCTATGAACAGTTAAAATTTGACATATTTTACATAGACTATATGTCAAAAATTTAACTATCCATAGGTAAAACGACTAGTTTTTTAACTAATTACAATAAGTTCACCCACCTTTTTACCCAACTGAATGTATACTAGGTGTTATTGGGCATTCAAATGTTGTACTCTTATCAAGAATAATAATTTTAGATATAGTTATAATTTGTTCACATAAATCAGTAAATAGAACAGATACATAATAGATACAATAATAATAAAAAAGATCAAAAGTGTTAGCATAGTAGTTTTGTCGACTTAATAATATTCTAATGTTACCGGTATTTCTTATTAAATTAGCATTATTTTGTTATTTGTTGACCATCCTTTTAAGTTTTTGTCATTGTTAATATTTATTATATTATACTCACGCATAATGGACCAACTTGGAGTGCAAATACGGAAAAGGGAGTCCTATTACAATTACAATTACAAAAATAATAAATCTTAAAAGATTTTTGTTAGGACGCGCTAATCCCTGGAACTTTCACACAAATATGAAAATTTTATTTTATTTTGCCTTCGATTGTCTCTTCTTCTCTCTTAGCCTTTATTATTCCCAAGTCACTTGGGGTCGGCTTTTCTAGTCTAACCGGTTTTGACTAGATATCAGTTTTTACACGGAGCGGTTGCCACCTGACCTCCGCAACCCGAAGGCTAACGATACCCTAAGGCTAGACCAGTGTCAGGATATTAGAGGGTACTGACTTTCCGAATAACGACTGCCATAGATGTTCATGGCAGCCGGGACCGACGGCATAACGTGCTCTCCGAGGCACGGAGCAGGCGATAATTGTCAATCAATACACACATAATTTCGAAAAGTCATATAACTTCCGAAAGTCAGAGGTGCGCGACATGGGTTCGAACCTGAGACCCTCTGCATTGCAGTCTGTTGGTTGCCTTCGATTGTCTAAATAGATATAATATCACGCTACGAGCCACAGGGCAAAACAGTATTCATTAACGTATGTAGATAAAAGAAGATGAAGAAACAGTACCTACCATGCAAATTCGGTGTTCAACAAATGTTCTGGAGATTCCTCTTTATTTATTTATTCTATTATCACCAGCATGACGTAAATTAACTTATATACTCAAAACATTTTATGAGAGAGTAATTAATGTGGTATGCCGTTATTAATTTAAGTATTTAGCGTAGGTAGATATGGCTATCGCAAATGGCGA
Organism: Catocala fraxini; assembly: GCA_930367265.1. NCBI lineage: Eukaryota > Metazoa > Arthropoda > Insecta > Lepidoptera > Erebidae > Catocala > Catocala fraxini. The sequence continues at coordinate 17,806,176 of OV884043.1, forward strand.
CTATAAAATGCAAATCGGCGATAAAAGGAAAACAATTTGTTATATATCTAAAACAACTTTATTATGTAAAAAAATAGTTTAAATGCCCAAATATGTTGCCTATTAAACAAATGTTTCTTTAAGATTCAATGACCATACGAGACCACAAAGGAATGCCCGCTTCCTTCATGTACTTCTTTTATACTACAACAGCTGCTATCTGGAGAAATAACACCACCTTTAAAGTACATACGATCGCAACCAATCTACTTGAGCTGACATCTTGTGGTGAAGTAAGGTGTCTTTGCTGCCTAAAGCAAGCGCAGTGCTGTTAGTAGATTTCCAATATAATCTTTGCCCCTTGTGCTAGCAGTACTACTCATTTTAATAAATAAACGTGCGAGATATTTGTATTGTTTATAGTTGTAATAACAAGAATACATCCTGGTATTAGAAATGCCCATGGGTTCCGCTAATCTCTTATTATCGCTAAATGATATGCTGGTCCAAACTACAATTCCTTCTGGTGTACCCCCTTTAATTAAAAAGTCTCTTTGACCAAAAGCGACGATGGCGCAGTAATTTCACTAGTCACTTTATTACTACTAGTACACACTATTTTTTATCAGTTGTGGGACTTAAACCAACAACGGATATGGATCTTGACTAGCTGTTATGCGTCTGGGCATTATTTCTGACTGTTGTTTAAATGTTCGTACAGTTCCCTACATCCATCGCAGACAACAATGGAGAGGGCTTAGACAAAATTAATTCTAAAATTGAATTCCAATAGAACAATAAAATTGTATGCAAATACCATTTGATTGACAGACGTTCCTGTAGAGCAAATCTCATTTCCATACCTTATAATCTTTACATGTGTTAAATGTTTATAGAAAAGGGAGATTATCTAGCCCTGCAGGACCAATTCATTATAAACCTTTCGCCGATGTAAACGTTTATAGCAAAGAGATATTATAATTTATAAGACTAGCCCTGCAGGACTCTCATAAGATCTCTAATAAGGCAGAGTTCAAAAATAGTATGGGGTATACAGGTCACAAACCTGTCAATATTGGCGAATTTATGCAATATTAATTTCATTTAACTTTACTTCAATCCTATATATTTTTCAAGGACCGATTTCAAGAAAAGGATTTCATAATATGATAACAAAAATCTCCATTCTAGAAACCCATTATTTAATTCGCCTGCTTAAGATATAATTGCTCTGTAGTTAGAACTTACAAACATTAAGATAACAGACGTATAGATAGATCATTTAGGCTCAGTACACCAAATTTACTGACCACAAAATTGTTGTCCCGTGTAGAGATAGATCACACAGCCCATAGCATTAAAAGCAGCGCGTTTTAAAAAATAACTGTGCTGTAATATCTGCAAAGTTTTCGAACTTAATTAAAAATAAGATAATTAGATAAAATTTTAACTCACCACTTTCGTTATTCGGAAATCCGAAAGCCTCGGGTCCCAAACTCGAAATATCTATGGCGTCGTTCCCATCAATACTGTTTTCTACATCGATATCATCGGTATACAATACGTCAAAAAATCTAAATGGTCTACTTGCCGGCGATGCTTTATAACTTGATATAACAAAAGTTAAACAAAGTAAAAAAGTAACTAAATTATTCATTTTGATACGATTTTATTTACTTTATATATTTATGAAAATGTAAAAACTATTAGCAAAATTTATTATATTTTTAATTTTAGAAACAAAATAGTTATACTTTATTTTATTTATTTTAAGTTAAGTAAATATTATATTATATTTATTTTATTTTCCAAATAAAATATTGTATGTTCAGGAAAAGGTACTAGGCGAACAGAAAACTCGGAGTAATGTGTGGCGAATTCGTGTGGTGCGTGGTTTTATAAAGGTGCCGCGAAGACCCGTCATAGGGTAAACACAAACAGACAAAATGTCGACAAGCTTCGTAACTCCTACTTCCTGATAAAGGATGTAGCGGCCGAAATATGTAAACTAATCGATAAGGGAAACCTTGGTGCCACTTTATTTCCTCCGTTATTCTTATGGAATTTTATAATCCATTTTTGTTAATATTTATCGTCCTTGGATAACGCTATCTCATCAAAAGACCTAGCACTAACTATTCCATACTTCATTTGTTTTCCACGCTGTAAATGTAAGTCATAGATTTTATATAATACTATACTACTATTTTATGTAGGTATATTAACTATATAATAATAATAATAATAAGGCAGTACTACTCGACACGGCGCGTATTGTGAGGAGATTCCTCTCTCTGGGGCCCTAACCACCGGCAGCTTGGACCCTGTTCCCGATGTCGGTGGGTCAATTCAGTTTTTATATTTTAAATATGTATAGTTTATATATTTATATTTAAAAATGTAATTATTAGAAAAAATAAAGAGTAATAAAGAGAATAATAATAATATTCTATCACATACACACAACACCATCTAGCCCAAACTAAGCAGAGCTTGTACTATGGTTACTAGACAATGGATAAACATACCTACATATATACCATCTTGTTTTTTGTAGATACATACATATTATACATAGAAACACCCAGACCAAGACAAACATCCATATTCACGCACACAAATGTTTGACTAGTGCGGTAATCGAACCCGCGACCTCAGGCGTGACAGTCGGTTACACTAACCACTACGCCATCGAGGCCGTCGTATATGCTAAAATTAATAAATAACAGTCATTTCATCCACATAACTCATACATCTTTACTTTTTAGGGACACATTTGGTGGTAATATGGTTTATGAGTAAAATCTGCAGCAGATTTAAATGCCAAGCAGTGGATTATCATCTATATAATTATTGTACACAATATCAATATAAGTATACAAAATGCAATGTCTTTCTGCTTATCTGTCTGTTTGAAACTTTGTGATTGAAGTGGTCACCTCGCTACTGCGTCAAATATTGACAAAAAGTTGTGTGATCTAGAAGTAGTTGTTCGGAGTACGAGTGTTCTTTGTGTCCGTTGTACAAATGTTTGTAAAATCCCCCGCTACACAGGACAAGTTCATAGTGGGAAAGTTGTCTTTTTAAAGTTTAACCGGTCGTATTCCGCCGGCTCGCATACCAGCCGGCAGATTTGTACCCGTCGTAGGCCGGTGGCTCGCATGCGAGCCACCAAATTGGCGCCAAAACGCCGCGCGCCGCCTTCGCTTAAAACCGTATATTACCAACCTTACCGATCAAAACTGATTGCCTATTGGCTACGAATAGCCGTACAAATCTGCCGGCTGGTATGCGAGCCGGCGGAATACGACCGGTTAAAAGTTTAGTATTGATATACATTTGTAAATAATGTTTCACTTGTTTCTCAGTTTTTTAACAATAAACATCTCGTATCTTATCTGTTATCAATGAGAAGAATAAGTGGAATTGTATTTGGAAACAAAGAAATTATTCAGTTTAAACGATAATCAAAAGACGCAAATCGAAAAGAGAAAATTTAAGATAAATATTAGACAGCAGATATCAAGGCTTAATATGTCATTGGGACGATGACAATGTACAAAATTAGTCACGATTGTAAAGTAGGTTTAACCTGTTGAGCCACAACGGCACACCGGTGGCAAAGACAATAGATTTTTAATTATGTCTGGTTTTCTAAGACTTGACAGATTGCTAGGAAGTAGAGTTACGTTAGTATTTAGAAGCAGCATGACTTTTTGTGTCGTAATGGAACTCAAAAATATTTTAGAATACCTACCGTTTAAGTACGGTTACAAACAGATGATAATCCCCCATAGAATTGTCGTTACATAAATAAATATTTTAAAATATTCAATTATTACCTGTACAATTTTATTTCAATTTTCGAAATTTTTGACCTGTGCTAATAATAGTTGAATATATTTTAAGGAAATAAATATTTTGACATTGAATGAAATTAAATTGAACTTTTAATTTACAAAGTCCCCAATATTATTATAAAGTCGATGCCCCTGGCTGTGACATATTGACAGACGAACGGCCAGAACAAACTTGTACCGTAAATGTTTTCTTTTTACCATTTTGATATCTTAACAGTCAAATGAGGTTCAGGTGTTAAAGTGTACCAGCACTAAGTGACCCGCGCTCGATACCACGACACAGCTCTAAGTTTTTAAAGATATTTAAGTACTAAATTATTTATAAAGTTCGTTGACTGCTTATTACAGTGAAGAAAAACGTAATAACTACGTAAATCTCCATGTTTGATGCATGATATTTCTCAAACTGCAAAGACGTGTAATGTCTGCTAACCCGCATAGGGCCAGCGTGGTGGATAATATTGTTCTTGCATACTTATTTTCTCTCTTTCTTCTTTCCATTTTTGTATATAACAAAAGCAGCATATGGCGCAACTGATGCTAAACGGTTGCAGTTGTCGATATATTAGATAAATATTTAAATAAAAATGTTTCGATCACACTTCACTAAAAGACGATTAGTATTATTTGTATAACACGTAAAATAAAAAAGTAAGACCTGTTTATTAAATATCCCGTTGCTGGCCTCGGCCTAGTGCATGTAGGCAGACTTCACACATATTTGAGAATATTATAGAGAACTCTCGACATGCAAGTTTCCTCAAGATGTTTTAGCTCACCGTTGATGCGAGCGATAAAAACTGTTTAATACGTACATAACTTCGATAAATGGGACACGCGGATCTTAGGATCGAATTCGAGACCTTTGCGTGGCAATCCCACGAGATTATCGCTGCTATTTAAAAACATTTAAATATGTAGGTATACGTAAATATTTTTTGCTAAATGTTCAAATATATTAAAACCTAAATAAAATTCTCCCAAGAAAAATAATTTACATACCAGTATCATTTGAACTCATATGGAATGATTATGATGAAAGTTCTCTGATCATTATAAAGGCTATCTGCAGAGTATGTGAGTGAAATTGGTATAAATTGGATGATTATTTAAGCAAATAAAGCGCAAATTAGCTTGGCTACTGAAATAAAAAGAACCGTCGAGCCAAGTATTGGAACATATATGTATATCAACCATGAAATACAAACTTAATAATACTTGCCAACAAAGTATACTAATTTAGTTATATACTTCAAGAAAATAAATAATGTCGGTCTTTAGTATAATTATGATTTTTACTGAAATCCAATAGGTAAGGTGATAATGAGATATTTTTGTTTGGTATACAGAAAAACCTACATCATTATATAAGAGGCATACCAGTTGTCCTAGATCTATAAAACCTAAACACCATATAAAAAGTCCATGGTGTTATTTTCCATAGAAACTATGTCATACAAATAGACTTAAATCTATATATTATGTTTGTATTTATGGTGTAGTACTTACGTATGGTGTTGACACGTAGAATTATCTTTGTTAGTCAGATAGTTTCGTATTTTCCATGCATGTGTCGCGCTGGTCGCTTACACAAGATGATAAGTTTCGGTAGGTCAAGTGCATAAGCTAGCAACGTTGATCCTCCTGGAGCTTTCCTTGCTGAATCTTCAACAGAGACACCATCGTTTATGTTAGTTCGATTATTTGTACATATTTAACTATGGGCGATTTATCGAGCTTTGCTGTTGTGTGTAAATAAATTTATGCTGTTGTATGCTTTTCAATATACTACGCTACACTGTAGTTCTTAGTCCGCCGCATTGTTGTTCAAAAAGTTGTAGTACTATGATCTCCTCTTCTTTCTTCTAATATAGCTCTCAAGGTAAATAAATCACAAGCGTACATCTTATCGGTGGCTATGGACTGGTCAAATAATTTGCTAAATTAACAACGTGCGCATGAGAGCTCTGGTACAGACATAAAGTGGATTACTTAATACCTCCTTTTGGTAAGCATTCCTAGGTGATAGTTTGGCATTCCGGCATAGCGGTACTAAAAAGATCTAAAGAAATCTGCAGAAATTTTAATCATTTTGAGTATGAAAGATTACGAAAATCTTAATCTGACGAATTTGTTCATGAACGATTTAAACAATAGATGTGACGAACCTCACCTTAATCAATGACTAAGTTGTGGTCAAAACATTTCCCCAACAGTCCAACGCCCACAACTGTTTGTATTATTCCGATCTCCTGACCTTTAGCAAAATGACAATTTAACCGATTACAATGGACTGCGTTCAAAACAAATTAAGCTCTTGACATAACTTTTCAGTGATTGACCTACAGTATGTCACAATACGTCACATTAGGAAATGTGTGAACTGCCCAAATACAGGTCGTCGACACTGTCGAGGCCCTGTTATCTAAACGGAAGGATTTCTTGTGATATGATGCATTCACCTCGACATAATGTATACAGGAAACATTATCGTTTCCATAAACATGACATGTATAATAAACCAATGTTTTTAGGCATTTTGTGACACGAAGGTACAACTTTATTTCCAATATCCACTTAAAACAATTTATTGGCGGAATATGTTTGTATTCATTTCCTTCGGCGATCTTTGTAAAAGGAGTTTATTATCACGATAAACATTCGCTCCAAAGGTGTTATATAACTTGTAACAGAAAGGCTTGGTCTCATTTAAGGGTTCTAACACCTTGGCCCTTGAGTCTTGACGCAGTGGTGTTCATGAAATAACATAAGGCAACATCAAGATGAAATTTTTGAAAATTATCTTTTTAATATTGGATGCAACTCCGTCAATTTTGAAATTAGAAATATGAAATTAGATGTTTAGGTTTCTGCTTATATGTAAAAGACAGATATATTAACATTTTTGTAAAATTCATCCCCTTAACGGAAAGAGTAACGTTTGTATCGGAAGTGTGTTATTTTTAAGCTAGTAATTGATATTTAGGCTTCTAAAGAACTTAAACTAAATAAGCCCCAAGATCAGTGTCGAACCTTTGATTGGACAAAATTGGTCAAAGTATCCGAATTAAGCCACGTCTCTTCTCGAGTCAGGTGCTTTGATTATATCAAAGTTGTTGTAGCATATTCAGATTTATAGATTCAGATCAAGGGCTGAGGACCACCCAACTGCAAACTCAAAAAGTGGAATATCATGCTATTCAAGGAGTTTTGATGAGTGCAGCTTATTTTGCTTAGGACATTTTTCAGTATGTTGGCGATGGGAAATTCGAGCAAACATACAGCCGCATAGTTAGAGTAATAAAATATCTTTAATATAAACTATAATTTGAAGCGGGATTTTAGCGTAGCAAGATATATATTTTTCAAATAAAATAGCATGACTTTTAGAATATAAAGGATAGGACGTTTGGATAATTTTCAATGATGTCTGAGTAAAACGAATTTGTAACGATATAACAAGGGCTTAAAAGTAACAAAGCGACAGACATGTTTAATAATGTAATAAATGTATCATTGCTCAGTATCGTATTTGCATACTTATGCGCAAACTCGACGGCTAGGTCCGTGTTAATCAGTAGCGTTAAATGCCTTAATCCGGGATATTTACAATTGCGTGAAGAAGTCTGACAGTAAACTTGCTATATTTTATTTCAAGTCAGCGGCAAATTTGGTGATAAGTCGTAGCCTCTAGTTATAGATACGGTTGTTTACTTGGCATTGTGAAAAGAGCCAAGTCGCTGTACTTCATAAAGGAATACGGTACAAGAGCTAACTTTTCTGGCTTTCTATGAGAATGCAATACTACCTAGCATCTTAATTTGACAGAATTATGGTACCAAACCTCAGATCTCTTAAATTCTTAATAGAATTTACAAACTAATATCGCAGATGGGATTATTTGTCAATGCTTCGAAGAGATGACGTTATAAACCCGAGTCACCATTATTGTAACTGGGCAGGCTATAAACAGGATAGCTATCTGAACTCTCTCCCTCTGAACGCGAATCGTCTTTGTTTGTGAATCGTAAAGAAGAAAAATGTAATTACTTCTCGCTGTCCTATTCTTTCATTGCCAGTCATTTGAAATGTATCTTCAGTACCGAGTCGACTGATTTAACGACGTTCAGTTATTTTGTTTTATCGAGGCGCCTGTTATGCACGAACTTGGTAATGCTAAAGGATTACAATCACCAAATGCGGAACAACAATATATCGCGATAGACAAATTGATGATCGTACTAACCACAGACCGGAAACAAACAGGACCACCTACCGAATTATTTTCCATATAAGGCAATAAGTAGAATCGTTTGTTTATCTGAAATCTAAATGTAGGTAGTATACACATAGACATTCACCTTATCGAGAAATATATGAATCACAAACCACTGTCCTTGATGAAGGCAAATGTTATCACGTGGCTGAATCAGATTTAAAAGACAAAACTGCTAGTATTCTTGACAATGGATATTATAAGAACCTTGATCGATACATAGATGACAACAAGCTAATAAATGTATAATTTATGGGTACATTTTTCATGCTTAACACAATACGAAGAGTGACTGTTATTACCAAAATCGGAACTGCCTGTTATAGGAAGCAGGAAAAACAAGAGTGAATGAATTATGCAACGTCGTCATTCGTTTTCTTGTAACTTAAAGTTGTTTTGGTTATAGTTAACATATAGTGACAATATATAAATAAATCTAGAAAATTAAAGCAGACTACATTTATTTTTATGTATATTATTATGTTCTTATTGAAATAAAAGGCGCGTATTTTGCTGTGATGTATTACAAAACTACGTAATTACTATGTTATTTGAAAAATTTGTAAATTTTTGCAGCAGTTTAGATTTTAAGTTCCTATTGCCATTTTCTCAGCTAATTCTACAGGCCGGCCCTAAAGATTTTCACGAAAATGAAATATGTGAAATTGTGCTGATTGCTTAGAGAAAATTGGTAAGCGACCAAATCATCAAGTCACATCACATCCAATGTATCTTCCAATTCTTTACTAATCCTTACTTTTATTAAACTTTTAAATAAAACACTTTAAAAATAGTGTATAGTGTCAATATATCAATATTGATTAAATTGACACAAAACAGGCTACCGCAGGTCGATAGAGGTAATTTTTAGACCTTTACCAATTTCTCAAGACTTCTATAATCAACAATATCGGACTCTTAATATAATCATGGAATAGGTTTTTGTATTTCGCATTCATGTCGTCTTCAGAAGAATTTTGTACCTTACCATCATCTCATAAATCATTGTTGTTACCTTCGAACGAGACACTTCATTACAGAGTGTTTATGTCTCTATCTAGTTTAGTCTTTTACATGCAATATAAATGCTTTAAGAAATTATGATAAGGCCCCAGACCGCAAAACATCTTTCCTAAACACAAGAGTCTAAAATTACAGCTATTAATATACATACGAAAGTAAAGACAGGCATTACATAAATTATTATCAGGCATTATAAAATGGAGGCGGGTCAAGCAACTGTTTATCGCTACTTTTAATTCTAATTAGATGCTATAAAGTTGTACAATTTATAGACCATAGACTTGCATAGATAAAACAAAGAATAGGGGTCCCCTATTACGTGAAACTTTAAGATATCATAATCATTCATAAATTTTAATTTTTTTGCTTGGGCTACCGTCTTACCTAAGTTGGCAATAATATACCTACATGGTCTTGTTGACTCCAATGTTACAACAGAGAAAAATTTAAGAACTTGGTGTCCTTAATTCCTTAGTCTAACTCCTTCAGTTTAAAGAATTTATTTCTTAAAAGAACATTACACAGTCTTTGTAATTCAAAATTTTTTATTATTACATTACTAGTACATATGTACTTTGAGTGGTAGAACCACGTTGTTACAGTATGAATGGGCCGGTTCGACCGGAAAAGTACCAACGTCTCACAGAAGATCGACGTAAAATAACAGCATCTGTTATGTTTCGTTCGGTGAGTGAGAGCGCCGGAGGCCCGATCACCCTTCCCTTCCCAAACCCCATCCTGCTCCATTCCCCTTTTCCTTCCGGTAGGCAGCGACTTGGTTGTTTTTTTGACATTGCTTCTGTAATGCTGAGAAAACACAGCCATGTGTATGAGCCACGGGTCTCGCTTACTATCAGGTGGGCCGCTGGCTGGTCAGTCAGCGAGAAAGCAATAAAAAAAAAATATTAATATTTTATATTCGATTAGTCGAGTTTAGGTTCAAGTTAAGTTTGTTTCATAAGTACATATTTAATATACTTTTAAAAATATTAAAAGATAAAGAATTTTTACAGTTTTAGGTAACTTATTATATAACTGAGCTCTCTCATACTGTAATTTTTTTTACCGTGCAAACTTCTTATGCGAGGTAGTTCTATATTATTTCTATTTCTTGTGTGATATCTGATATCTCACCCCTTGGGATAATAGGATTTACCCTATATTTATGTCTTAGTTGCCTTACCGAATAAGCCCCCCGCTATAAGCCGCTAACATAGCTGATGGCCCGGTTCCTAGGCGACGAAAAGTATAACAACGTATAAGCTTGCATAAGTTTACGTCCTAGCGCAGATTAATTTCCGGGTGAAGAGTACCTATACGACACTCGGAACGAGCGATTAAACACAAAAAGGTAGAATAACCTATTATTATAGATGTAGCCACATCTCTGCATATATAAATGCCACCAAAAATAAAATAAATATTAGTAACTATTAGCATATAAAAGCATTAGCTAACTTATGTATTTGTAAAGCGAGTAGGTAATATGAATAATGCTCCAAGACATACGTCACGCAGTTTGATGAGACTTCCGTATTTAAACGGAAATGTTTAGATGAAACAAACCAAACAATCATGTAAAACAAACATTAATAAACGAACAAACTGACAAAAACATGTTGATCTATTTAGGTATCTGATATATATTTTAAAAGATTAGACTTCCGCGCTAGATTTAGTTCCCCGTGTCGCCGGAGACTTTACATACATTCAACAGCAGACACAAAAGACATCCGGATTCGGACCAAATATCTGTGTATACAGTTTTTGATATCATGGGGCTTATTGTCTGGCACTAGTAGGTATATAATACTATTCAAAATTGTTCAACGCGTATCATCTGTTTTTCTACGCAGATCGCATCTCGTGCATATTCCTGTGGTGAGTACCTACAAATTATAGAAAGAACTCGTACTTAGTTAGGGCTAGCCGCATGTACAACGTGAGGTGTCAGAATGCTGATGTAATCTGTTTATCAATTCTGTATCCAAATTAAAACAAATGTTGTAAACAGTTTTTTGGGCGTAATCGTGGTTGACCATATTATTTAATATTTATTTGTGTTGCATGTTGGTTAGTTTTTTAGTTATTTTATTAAGTTATAATAAGTTATTGTACTTGTAATTGGCCTTATTTATGTTATAAGTTTTTACAATCATACTGTTTTAGCAGTAAGTGTTCCTATAAATAATAAAACTAAATAAAAGTAAATTCTAGTTTGAGATTTCTTTAACTAGGTCATTCTGACGATAATTTTTGTTTTTTAAATAAATTACTCTCTAGTATACGACTGTACGTCATTGTATCATCTTATCGAATATGTTAACATAAGTTGATAATCGGTTGAAAAGAAACAAATATCTAACGACTTATTATACTATATACGTGAGACACTCCGAAACATTAGCGAAATTAAAAAAAAGTCATTTAGAGGTTAATATTTTGTAATAAATGTATTCATAGTACTCTCCATCAGCCTATATACAAGGTTTCATGCGTTTAAACCAGTTTTCGAAATACTTTTCATTCCGCCGCAGACACCTCGTTTACAGCCGGCAGCCTGCTCAAACGCTGACAGCGCATCTTCCGGCGACGAAAATTGTACTCTTTAAGCTGATTTTTATTCACGGGAATAAAAAGAAGTCATACAATGCTGTAAGGAGGAGTTTGACCGGCATGCTGTACAGGAAGTTCCTCATTTTGAGCGCGGTGTGCGCGGGCCCTGTGTTTGGTCGCTTGTTGCTCACAACAGAGAAAACTTCTGCCAAGCATTTGGTAGTATACCATTCGACGTTGATGCTTCTTTGGTTCCGTAAAGGAATTAACATCAAGTAGCCAGTCAAATTGTTAAAGCTCACAATCAAAATCTGCACCCCGCTTCTAGATTGCTTCACTTGGTAGGCGTTGATTCGTTTTAAAACACCCAAACCATCGACTGACGCTTTGTTTCTGGATCGTATTGATAAATCCAGGACTCTCCATCTGTATTGATGTCGTAAATACGGCGAGACGAGCCTACTTCAAATTTGTTTATCATATCACGGCACCATTCCACCCGTTCCTGCTTCTGAGCATCGGTGAGATTGTGCGACACCCAGCGGGAAACTATCCTCCTCATGCGAAGATGCACGTGTAGTATCTAATGAAGGCTACCCGATTCAATCTGCAGTATGTGCTGAATCTCCTGATACGTAACTCACCTATTGTCTTGGATTACATTTTTCACTGCTAGCCCGCTTCTTCCGTAACAGTCGTCAAAGGGCGACTACTTCTTTCTTTTTCCATCCCCCAAAGTTAGTCGACCGCGCTTGAATTCGGTATACCAACGATACACGGTTGCCTTGGAAGGGCTTTCATGCATGAACGCCATTTGAAGATATATCGTACGATTCGTCCGGTTTCAGGTGACACTTGAAATCGTAAAAAATCATAGCGCGAAAATGAGCTCGGCGCAGATCCATTTTTCAATGAGACACCGTAATTTAAATTAGCTCGCAATAAATGAGGAAGGAAATTTTGAAATTGGAACATACCTATTTTTACTTAAATAATTATATTTTCAAAATAGATTATAACTGGCCAGACTCTGAAATGTAACTAAAAAAATTTGTTTGCAACAGTTTTCGAGTGGCCTGGTAAATATCTCGTGATTAGTTGGTCATTTCAAGCTGGTCAATCTAGGTGACGAATCACAACCTCCGCACGAAATAGCTATAAAAGTTTAATATTGTCTAGTAACAGATAATGCGGCTGTGATGCGAGTAATAAGGACCCTCAGCGAGCACATGTATATGCGATCGATGAGGGTCCTTATTGCTATTATATTGGATCCATGAGAAACTTTATCAATATCTTTACGCATCAAAACAATAATACTAGTGGCTGCCTAAAACTTACAGCTCGCAGCACAGACTAATGGCTCTTACGAATCTCCGGCGAGAACCATGCGTTGTTCTGACTAGTAATCATAATATCCTCCAGACTGAATTTAACGAGACAGGCCATCTGCGCAGGAGATATTATAGTGCACAAGTGTGTGCGCAAACACAAGTGCACTCTCTGTCTCAAACTCTTATGATCCGATGGGACGGCAATCCGACACGACCGGAAAGAGATAAGGCGCAGGACCAACGGCTTTACGTGGCACAGCGGTGCCCAACACCACCAACTTCCTAACTCCGGGCTGCTATTGAGATTTCTTAATAGAAAACCAAATAACTTTTTGTTGGCCCGACCCGAGCTTCAAACCCCAGACCCCATGCATAGCCACATTAACTACCCCTGTGCCATGAAGGGAGTTTTGACTACAAAGAATATAAAAAGCTATCCTGTCCGGGATGTACAGGCACCAGTAAGCGCTACTGGTGCTTGTACATCCTGTATACGTATATTATTGACGAGTCCATGAAGCAGTAGCGATCGCGTAGATCTATTGATCCATGAGAAAGCTACATGATACAGCTTTTTACTTGATTGTAAGTGTACTGATTTACTTGCAAATCCGTTTCTTTCTGAATTTCGGCACCATTTACATTGGCGTTCATCAAACAAATTAAAAACTAATTTTTGATCAAATTTGAACTAATTAAGGTCTATTATTGGTATTTTTTTCAAACTTCTACGTTGAGCCGTTCTTGAGATCTTGGCAATCCCAAAACGTTACCACAGCAAAATCTTAAATAACTTTAGTACCACAACCCACGCAAATTTTGCTGTTCACAAACATTTAATACGCAACAAAAGCTATCTATTCATGAATTTATTTCTGGGCTATAACGATTTTACGAAAAATATTTTTAAGTTTTATGTTTCAAACATTACTGCAGCAAAATCTGTTTTTGTCGAATAACTTTACAACTACAACTTGAACCAATTTTGCTATTATTGCTCTTCACGATGAACTAATTATTTGTCATACTCTCACCTCTCTAAAACACAACATTTTACTGCGGTAACGCACACGCAACGTACTATCAGGTCATACGAGAGCTACACGTATGCACTCCAAGGAAAAACGTTCAGCAAGATAGAGTCAACGTCGGGCGTCACATACAAATGTAAGACTCAAGACGCTTCCGGATGACAGTATTCTGCCCATTTAATGCATATTATCTCTGTCTTATACCAGGTTTCAGTTGTATTACTACTAAGCATAAATAGGATAACCCAATTTGCGAAGCGTACTAAACTGTAGCTGCTGAATAAATATACATAAGTTAGATAATGTATAAAATACAACAGCAACAGTAGGTACACGGCACGCCGGTCGATTATCAGCGTTTAACGTTAAAGGGTCGTAAAGCAGAGGAAACAATAAAACAAAACATTTTATATGTAATTTCCTGTGTATTTCTAACATATTAGTTTTATACACTACTATTATTTACATGAGCATTATCGCTTCACAATATTATTACAATTAAAATAATTTTCTCTCTTTATTTATATTATTTATACATTTTTTAAATCACCTATTCTTAGGCAAAGTGACAAAACATCTCGCATATCAAAAAGCATTAGAAAAAAATACTGTTTTTTATTATTTAAAAATAGAATCTAAATAGGAGCGGGCCCTGAGTTTTTACTTTGAGCGACATAGATGGCGCTTTATAGGCGTACGCTATACGTATACAGAAAAACTTAAATAAACATTATTAACAGCATCAGTTAAGGTCTGCCTGACGTTATACATAAATGATTGTTATTTATCCGTAAAACATCGATGTCAACATAAACCGTCAAAGTATTTTATCAAAAGAAAACATCACAGCCAATTATATAACAAGTTTCCGAATGTTTCAAAATATAATCTATTTTATTTCATTTGTTCTTATACCGAATTTAATCCAAAGAAAGAACTTAGGAATTTTTATTTAACTATACAAAAGAATTGGCCCAGATTTTGTATTTATATTGGCTGATTTTTAATTCATCGAGTTTCTTTTAAACTAACTCTACTATATCAAATCGAACAACTTTTATCCTACAACGACCTTACAAAGCGCAAGTAAATCACCAAATATTACACACATACAACTGTATCATACAATATGCAATGCATGAACGTAGAAGAAATTTTTGCGATTATAGGCAAGCCCCCGTAGTTAGTAAGTTATTCAGTTTGATAATAGTATGTAGATGAGCTTAAATGAACACCCACTAACTTTAAAATATATAATATACCCCGTACTAAATAAATAATTATTTATTTGCAACCACAGATGTTTTCCAACGTCGCAGAACATTTGTTTATCGTGTTGCCAGCTGCAGTCAATAATACAAATGGTAAAAGTTCAATAATGTAATTGTGACCGCTGATGATGTTTGTATAAGTAAACTTAATATTTATTGTAACAATAGTAGGTATTTTATAACGTTTACGACAGCGTTACGGAATGCGATAATCATGGTAAGGTTTATTGACTATCACTAAATGACAGCTGGCAACAGCACGAACCATTTATACGTCGTTGTTGAACATATTGAACAACAAATATATCTTAGAACAGTGTTTGTTAACCATGACAGTACGGGCAGATCTTAAAGACGACAAAAAGAAAGGCGAGGTCAATTTCTTAAAATAATATTTCCGAAATGTCGTAATCTGATTATTTTAATTCACGGGTTAAAAATAGATCTTTCCCATACTATCGCTGTAAAAAAATACAGACTGTTATAAGCAATATTTGATCAGCCAGTGATACGTCTAAGGGTAGGTACAGTCACAAAATTAAATATTTTTGCAAAAATATCGATTAGCAAAATTTTGATATTGCACTATAAGTAATTATATATTAAAGCTCGTTTCGTGACAATGTGTTTTTAGAAGGCGTCTTTTTTTATGTTTTATTTCAGTAGCGTAAATGTATTTTAAGTAAGAATTGTAATACGCTTCAAACATGAACTCTTAATAAGTACCAGATGTTCATAAAAACGAAGAGGTAATCATGAATCTGTATTGAATAGGAATATTTGTGGACCTGACGAGAATAATAGCGCAGACTATATTTAAACATAGAATACAGTAACGGCTCGCATGTAATTAAAATAATCGTGAAAGTAAACGGATTGTAATGATTAGGTATCATTTCTATATTACGAGCGCGAAGCGAATCGAGAAATGGTAAAAACGTCAACAAATTAACGTTATCCTGCCAAGTCCACAATGATTCCATCCTTTAAATAGCGTTGCCAACTTATCTGTAGAGTGGTCAATAAGCATAAAGTATTTACTAAAAAACAAACCGTGAGGACTACTCACGGGCGTCGAAGACAGTGGCGCCACCACCCAACTCCACAGATACGTCAGTCAGATTAAAATCTATAACAACGTCGATAGAATAACATGTTGTCGTATAGATATTAAATAATCTGCAACTATAATTAACAATAACAGTTAAATGTTGGCACAATTACGTGACAAATAATCGTGTTCCACTCATCGCCATATTGAAAACATACGAAACACAATTTTATGTTTCGCGATCTTAACCTGTCAATTTTGCCAAGAACTGTTCCAAAATTAAATTAGACCAAAAGTAAAAGAAATCTGTAAAGAGAGAGCATGGTACTAATAGGACAAAATTACTTGATGTTTATGAAACAGGCCATAGTTTTAAATGTGCATACATCAAAAACAAATGTACAACCTCCTTTTTGAAGTCCAAGTCGGCAAAAATATAAAACTGAGTGTAATGTGTCTAGAGAGCTGAATGTTGGCAACATTGAAAAGTTTAGAGGGAAATTAATCCATAATCAATGGTGCCAACATTCATTACAGAAGACTTTCAAAGCTACCAACTTATTTGTGTAGTGTAGAAAATAGAGGAATTATATTAAACGTGAACATCGCTACGTAGACAGCAGCGCCAATGATTACTTCACAGTATATTTACCCACACTTATAGTTATTCTAATGTGCCCACAGATAAGATCGCGATATATTATTGAAAACGAAAGAATTGAACTTAGTAGAAACATTTAGTAGAACCGACTCATAAGTTCACTTTGCGTCAACGACTCTATAACAACTCCCTTACATCAGTTAGTAGGCACACAGTGAGGACGGCCCGAGGCCCGTGCAGCCACAGGAGACCAACTCCAAACACATAACAACAACAACTAACCAACATATAGCTATCTATCTCCACAGTACTGTAAATCATAATGTTTGAGCAGGACAACAGTATACCCGTCATCGCTAACCTCCTCCGAACGAATGGTCTCCTGGTGCAATGCCCACTTTTATCACAAAAGGTGTTATAATATTGCATTACGCGACATCTATAAGCCACATATTTATTATAGCTAATTAATTCCAATATGTCCGTTATGGACATTTAAATACACGACTGTTAGAAATTGACAACATCTAAGAGGTCTTTGTACAGAGTTTCCATAACTACGGTACCTATGCACACATCACAGATATAGAAAATATAAACTTTATTCTTGTTAGTTCTATACATAACAAGTACACTTTAAACTAATACTATTTTTATATTTCACATGAGGGCTCCATATTTATACATTGAATCTGTCTTACAAATGTTAAAACTGGGGTTTTCCACGTGATAAGCTTAGCTCGGTTTGTTTATGATATTCGCCATCACAATTAGACCCACGTATTTTACAGTAAATATATTCTAAAACTGTATACATTACACCCTGACCGAATAAAAGAGAAGGCAAACGTAACACGAAAAGAGCCTCGAAGCTGATAACTGAACTGGTATATAACTTACACGCACACATACGCAACGGAAGCGGCGACATCCATTATAGAGACTAGGGACTTGTGTGTTCTTGCGTGCTCAGCTTCAATAGATTGTTCAAAGACAGTTTGTCTTCCCGTTTTATTGGGCCCGAGTTCTTACATGACAGAGTAACATCATGGACGCATTCGCTAAGCTAAAATGATATAACATGTGCACACTCGCTGCCACACTAGGCGTCCGCTCCATTCATATCTCGATTCTACATTTCTTATATTGATTTGTAACAATAAATAAAAGTTTAATAAATAATTTTATACATCCATCCGAGTTATTGTTTGATCACAATGTAGTAAAAAAATATTTCGCAGATCGGCGTGCTCGTAATATCCACTAATGTTCACCACAACATTTGTCACTTTGCTATCACCAACATTGAGAACCACTGCAGCATTAGTAGGCATTGCATAAATACATTTTATACATACGCGCGGTCTTAACATAAGACGCGCGGTCCGCGTTCCATCTCTTTCGCACTTTACTGACGTCACGCCGACGTCACACCGTCCACCCGTTCCACAAGGAATGGTTTTTATTCAAGTGAGGCAGCAGACGCACTGTCACGTTCTGTGGCCGAATCTGGGGCATAAGGTTATACGTATTTATTTATTGCTCGATTACTTTGGCAGTGTATGGCAATCCTAGCCACCGATACCGTAAACTGGCGAAGGAGTCACTCGATCTTCTAGAAATTTCCACCCGCGAATTCTAATTACGAACACATCACTAGTGACTAAGACGTTCCTTCGCAAGTTTGAACCTCTTCTTGGAATAAACAGTTATTTTCCTTTTCTTTAGTTAGTGATCCGGCAGTCGAGGCCTGTGCACACGCGCCACGCGCCACGAGTTAGAGGCGGAGGCGGCGCCCTCACGTGGAGGGCTGGTTGGGCGCGTGGACGGCGCCGGCGGCCGACACCACCACCACCGGCTTTACGATGGTCGTGGCGCTGAGGTACTGCGCGCTCACTGTTAATGGCGCTACGCTACCTTTTACCATTTGTGTTTCCACCATCTGGAAAACGTATTCAACATTAATGTTCGGCATTAGTTTATAGAGACAATAGAATCCACTAATTACTCATTGCATTAGACAAAGCCACAGACAAAAGCCGGTTTTCAATTATGTCTGGTATTCCAACAAGACAGTTTATTTGACGGAAATTTTGTTTGAATATACTTTTAGCAACTATAAGACAAATAGGATCCAGCGTAATATCTTCTCCAATGTGAAGCATACCTACTAACGTATTACTTCCACTGTACACAAGTTCACAGCTAGAGAACCTTGTATTTTTTTCTGCAGTCAGTATGTGTATAAGAGTTGGAAGAGACAAGAGAGAAGGAGAAGGCGGAGCAGTGAGGCCATCAACGGCAATACATACCTTGTGCGTGAGCGTGTGCGTCTGCAGCAGGTGCGCGGCGGCGCCGGGCTGCGACACCACCAGCGGTGCCAGCCCGCTCACCACCACGCTACCGTCTATAACAACACACAAACATAACACTTAGTTACCGCTCTATATGTTTACCACTATCATAGTAATATAGGTAGAGCCTAATCGCGTTTATGGTAAAACCTAAGCCGTAAAATAACGATCGCAGCCGAATAAGTTTGAAGTGCTTTTTGTACAGTTGCTTTGTAGTTGTATAAAAGAAAATAAATTGCAATTGCAAATAAAATAAAGAAAATTATTAAGCATCATATCAGTAGCTGCTTCAAAGAAAATTTGTATTTGATTGTAGGCCTAATAGGACAAAGATAATAAAATATTTAATATCCGATCTTATTAACAACAGCTATGTTAAACTTCCACGTAATTAGTATTGAGCATATTGCCCAACCTACTCCATAACACAAGGGCAAAGCAAGACACTAAAATCTCAATTAATAGAAAAGGTTTTAAAGACACCGGTACTCAGCGTAATTTCTTCTAAATTTCACAACACACAACAAATGCATGCAGCATACACGTACTTTAAATAGGCATTTGATAAGGTAGATCATAAGCTAAAACTTATTCAACAACAGTATCCGCCGAAATCTATAGCGGTGGTTTGTATTGTACATAACAGGTTTCAGTGCCAGCCCTACCATAGGGCGAACAAAGATTTAGTGTTCCGTCCCCGTGGCTCTCAGAAGTACCACAGGGCTGTATTTTAGGTCCTCTTTTATTAATTGTCTATATCAAGCTAAGTCGTGATATTTTATTTTTCAATATTTGTACATTAGGCGGCGATGACAAATTTTTGGACATATTTATGCGTTTATAGCCTTATATTGTAAACATTTATAATACTATATATCCTAGAGAAACCTGTTATCATAACCATTATTTAACGAAGGAGAAAGCGCATTTGTGAAGAGCATTATTAATTATAATTATTCAATGACCTATTATTATAAAACATTAAGACCATTAATCTAATCGGTAACCACATGCTGGCGTAATGACGTCATTTATTTAATACTTAAACTGATTTTCATTCATATCATCACAAAGGGTGACAGACGCAATATCATATAGACATAACAAATACCAGTTCAGCGCAGAGTACAAAGGCTTTAATAAAAGTGTGACTATAAATATTATCTTTGAAATGCTAAATAAGCATTATTATGGCTAACGATTGACAAACCCAGATATCCCTACAGTTGAATAATAACAATTTTTAGCCTTTAACTGGGACTGTTATCCTATGGTTGGTAAAGTTAGTCATATATTAAATATAGTACAACTATAATTGCTAAAAGAACAAGCGGCTTCGGAATGCATATTCATAAAAATAATTTACTAAATATATCATATAGCTTTACCAGTATACCAAACAAGTAATTACACATTTTAAACCTGAACTAAGCAAAGCGCTTAACCGAGGTTTAAAGTTGCTAAAGTATATAATAGTTCTAAGTTATTTCGTTAATACTATGGCGATACTATCACACTCAGTAAACATAACTAATATTTTGAGTAATCAATAGGTGTGTGTATTATATCTAACTACGTTTTGCTTCGAGCCTCACCCGGGCCAATATCGGTTATGACAAAAAACCTAAAGCAGCGTACTATTTTTTGTTCGTATGAGATCATTTCAATATCTTGAAGGGTGAATTTATTCCAAAGTAGTATATAATATAAAATAGTATATAGTATTTATTACGGATAATATCTGGTGTCTTTAAAAATGCTATACAATTTTCTAAGCTTTGTTTCTATCTTTTTAGTAATATCTTTCAGTTATATACTAAATACTTATACTTGACGTACCTGTCGTAGTGACTGGTGTGGGTGAAACAATGCCATTTTCTTTAGGTAACCTATTGTTCTCCGCTGTACTAGTGACACCTGTCGACAAATAATAAAAGATATGTATGTTATATATAGGTGACTATGTTGACTGTTTTGTTGATACGGTGATTCTATCATAACCTGATGTACAATTCCTTCATCGGAAAACAAAACGTAAAATCTGATAACTAATAATGAGGTCATGATTGGTGTCCTTAATATGTTATATAAACTGGATTTCGGGGCATCAATAGCGTAGTGGGAAACCGTTACGTTTCGAGTTCTATCCTAAGGCACGCAATTCTGATTTATGGAAGTTTGTACGTATTATAAATTATTATCACTACCTTAAACGGTGAAGGAAAAGAATATAAGAACGCTTGCATGCCTAACACTTTTCAAAAATGTACTCATAGATATGTAAAATCTGCACACGCACACTAGGCCAGCGTGGTAGACTATTGGCCTAACCGGTGCCGGTGCCCAGCAGTGGAGCAGTTTATAAACATTTCTGATATTATTATTTACAGCTTGGTTGTAATATTAAAATAATTAATTTATAATTTTCATAAAAATATCTATAGAAAAACCACGCGATATTTCATAAGATATTATGAGCTTTGATTAAGGTGTAATTTTTCTCTAAGTTTCGTAACGACTAGTTCAACTAATATGAAGAATAATAGCTCAATCTGCACAGACAGTAATTACCAAAAAATGGTAATTTATTTTTCGAAGTATGCATAAAACGGTTTACATGTGAACAAACAGACACTTAGATTTTAATTAGGTGTATGTGATTGGCCAGACATATTTATTGTCTATAAAAAGGAGTGTGAAATGTTAACAGGTACCAGAGTGACATAACTGACCGTTGGTATGCACGGGCGCCTGCAGCACACGTAGCGCGCTGCCCGTAGACAACAGCTGAAGCGCCGCCGGCCCCACCACTAGCCCACTGCTGCCCACCACCTGGGAAACAAAGACACAACTTATTACATACAATAAAGTCTTTTTTTTATCTTTAGGTACTAAATATACATGTTATAAGGATTTGGTCCTATTTAGCTTTCATATACAGTGGTGGACATACATATAATTAGAAACAGTACATAAAACTTAGGTAAACACAGAATGAACTATCGTTATGAGTAAAAAATATATGAAATCTTTAAAAATATTTAATCACTATTAACTATTCCAGAATATAGCCAATGAGTTAAAAAACTTATAATATATAAAAAAGAAGAAATCTGTTCTATCTTTAATTATTAAAAGAGTTTAAATATGAATGATAGTTGAATTTCTATTACTGGCCGCTTGGACAACTAATTAGAAAGAGGACCCATGGTTCGTTCCATTTTAGAAATTTTAAGAAAACCTCTTTCTACGCTTTTTCTGTAGTTTCGGCGGCAATTAAACGTCAATTTGGAATTACATAAATAATTAGTTTTATTAAAAATGGGTAAAAATAAGAGTTGTGACGAGTCAACTAGGCAATTAATTGTTAAATTACATTTGGATCGAAAGTGGACTTATAGAAGAATTGCTAATCATCTAGAATGTTCTGGGAAGAAAGTTTTCAACGCTATTGCTCATTATAAAAGAAACGGAACTACTAAAAGTGTTGTTAGAAAGGCTCGTCCAAGGAAAACGTCTCCCCGGAAAGATTTGCAAATAATACGTGTAGCTAAACAAAACCCGTTTAAAGGCTCCAACGAGATTAGAAATGAAGTTTTTTCACCTGATGACCCAAGGAACATTTCCTAGAAACTGGTACACCGCAGATTAGTGGAAGTTAAATTGTTTGGGAGGGTTTCTCGAAAGGTACCGCTTCTTACCAAGCAACACCAAGAGAAGCGATTATCATTTGCAAAGAAATATCTTAACTGGACCGTACGAGAATGGAAAAAATGGTTATTCTCGGATGAAACAAAAATAAATATGGTGAATTCAGACGGCAAACGCTACGTTAGACGTCCAATAAACCATGCCTTTGATTATAAATACACGAGGAGCATAGTCAAACACGGCGGTGTTAACATTAAAGTATGGGGATGTTTTTCTGGTTGCGGAGTTGGACCCGTCCGTAAGATTAAAGGTATAATGGATCAATTTCAATACAAAAACATCTTAGAAGAGACAATGATTCCCTACATCGATGACCATTTGCCTGTGACCTGGATCTTTCAGCACGATAACGACCCAAAACACACGGCCCGCAGTGTTAAATCCTTTCTTATTGAGCAACGTGTTACCATGTTAGACTGGCCGGCAAATAGTCCCGATTTAATCCTATTGAAAATTTGTGGGGTTTGATGATCCAGAAATGGTCCAATCGAAACGAAAGAACTAGAGAAGCATTTATAGATCACTGTCACACACGTCTGGGAAATTTTAGGGGTACTGACATATGTCAGGAACTGATTGAATCGACGTGAGGCAACTGATAAGCAACCTAAACGTCGGAGAAAGAGTTAGTATAATAATTTAAGATTAAGAAAATTTGGTTTAAATAAATTGCAATAAAATCAATATAAAGTCGTAATATTTCAGCTATTCTGTGTACTATAACAAGCAGGAGAAATAAACACGATAATTCTAGGTATTTACCTCTTCTAAGGCTTACAAAAGTAAATAGTACCTTTAACATATAACTTATGCAGCAAGTCATTAAGTACCTATATTTATTTTGAGTCTAACTGCAGTTTGTTTACAAAGACTGTCCACATTGAATTTGACCTTAAGTATAGTTGTTCTACAGTGTAAACAAATTAAAAAGCATCCACAAGGGGCTACTCTGCAAAACGAATTATATACTTGGAAGGAACCAAAAGATGCAGCCATCACTATTTTAGTTTTCAAAGAATATAAGTAATATTTAAAGAATTGTCTACTGTTTAGGCATCAAAATTAATCAATTAAATAATTTCTAACTTATAAAGATTTTAATTAATTATTTTATTCTTTGCTATTATTTATTTATATTTTTCAATGTGTATTTAATAATTTTACATAATAACTATAATTTTGTGATGATAGTATATTTATGAAATTGTAATAATGAATTAATGTATAATGCGTAATAACAAATGCCTGTTAGTAATGTAATAATAAACAAATAATATTGTATTATATTTGCATGCCGCCAGACAAGCGAGACATGATGTACATAATATGACTATTTCATACAACATTGTCAACCGTGTTTCTAGCAAAGAATTTAAAAAAAGAAACAGT
Organism: Catocala fraxini; assembly: GCA_930367265.1. NCBI lineage: Eukaryota > Metazoa > Arthropoda > Insecta > Lepidoptera > Erebidae > Catocala > Catocala fraxini. The sequence continues at coordinate 17,830,612 of OV884043.1, forward strand.
GTCCCACTATCTCAACGAAAAAACAAATTGTCTAGGTCACTAATTAAAGTACTAAAGAATATAGATCTAGCAGATAAGATTATATAAAGATTATAATGTGAGGCTGGTTTTATATTGTGAGTTTTTTTTATTTGTTTATACAATCAGTTTGCACGGTCCATTGGACCGAAAACTATGTCAAGTACTAATATTTTAACAATTTGAAATAATTTATTTTGTTCGAGACAAATATCAATGTATTTTGAGAGTTTATCACAAGATTATGAAAATTTATAAGTATTATTCATTTGATCATGATTAAAAGACAATATTAATTTTTGTCTAGTATGGAGAACAAACCCACTACCTTCGGCACAGTGGCAGTGGCGAGGCGACCACTTAAACCATCACGCCACTCATAGTCATTTTTGAATTATACCTCACCAGAAAAGACTCTTAGAAAATGTATGAACAGCATACCATGTCATACATGCTCATCTATTAAACATGTAATTTCGTGGTAATCCCATAGGTAATACCTTTTACCTACGTGATCTATTCTCGATTTAAAATGACCTTGACTCTAATTTGTTTCATCGTTATATCGTGTTTGTTACTGTCACGTTTGTGACATAAGACTGCGCTTTCGCTTACGGCCGGCAAGGGTTCAATGCCCGGCTAGTGTGCAGTGTGTTAGCTTTTTATCTCTTAGCTTATTCGAAATGTCTTTAGTGAGTCTAGAAATGCATTTGGTAATTTACCAAGCACATTAAGGGGAAATTCCTAAAGCATATTTCGTGAAATTCGTTCCTTTGTATATTATTATTAGTGATAGGCGAGCTAATGGCCCACATGTCACCCGGCAAACGCTCGTTGACATTGGCACGAAAACAAACATAAACAGTCAAACTACTAACTCCCGGATACAAAACGAATACGCTTCCCCAGCATCACTACATGTTATAAAACAAAGTCCCCCGCCGCGTCTATCTGTCTGTTCGCGGTAAACTCAAAAAGTATTGAACGGATTTTCATGCGGTTTTCACCAATAGACTGTGATTCATGAGGAAGTTAAGGTTTTGTACTATCCGTGCGAAGCCGGGCGGGTCGTTAGTGTAATAACAAATTATAAACAAAATAAGTCTTGATAAAATATGTTCAAAGATAAGTAAAATTTTATTTGAAACTTCCCTATGTTTAGTGACAAATAATATATTAACTAATTAAATTAAAATAACATATTTTTATAATTTATAATAGCAAAGTACAATTCGCTCACCTGCGATATGGGTAGATGTATCTGAGCTGGATGTACTAACGTAGTGTTCAGTGCATTTGTGACACCGTTCTCCACTGACTGAAACAAATTTAACATTAGTTGTATTTATACACCATACAAACTTTACGCATCTATATTGCTTGGCTAGTACCACAAAATTTCTACAATAATAAAGAGTTATTGGATAAGAAACTTTAAATTCAAAATATTTTTAGATATGTATATTGCATGCTATATAACCGTAGCTAAACAAGTATGATCTATATATACTTATATATTTTTTCGTATTCTTTGACCATTTCTCACTTTTGTTCATGTAATAAAATTGTTGTATGCAGCTGTCATGACGTCCGTACGTAACAGTGGTCTCCATTGAAAATCAGCGTTGCGATATCATGTCAGTATCATCGCAACATCAATGCTGAACGGAGACCATTTGTTGCCACAATAGCTATATATTTATTTGCAAACTACTTATTTGATTGTGTTTTTAATTATATTATTCTATTTTATAAGAAAAGTTATGTAGTAATTAATAAGTCTTTGTGGCAATAAAGAATGTTTTCTTTCTTTCTATATGTACCTACATTAATGTTACATCCTTAAATACCGTGTACTTATGCAAACAAATATATCATTATTATTATTATTTGTATCGAGGCATAAGCTGTGAACTTGTCAATCGTTGGAATGCCAGACATAATTGAAAACCTATTGTGTCCGGCCGCCGGTGTGCCGTTCCGACTGCGACAATGATTCTCGTTCTGACTGTCCGTCTACGTCTGTCTGTTTGTTCCGGCATCTCGTAAAACTATTTTGATGCAGTTTCACACTTGGATAGTTTGAGATTCAACTTTGATCTCGCATTTTTAAATCTCTATAATGTGGTATAATTAGCACATGCGGCAAAAGTTGGAAAGAGAAATTATAATTTCGACTAGAATCTACTATTATAGATATTTTAAACTAACCTTAGCCCGCGGCTTGGCCCGTGTGGCATGCTGTTAAGACATAGCATATGTTACTTAGGGATGGTGTAATATACTAGTAACTAAATACTATCTACCTAATAAGTAGCTTATATTAATGATAAAATTATTAAATTCAGTTTAGTAGCAGAGGTAAACTCGACCCCTACATACAAAATTATACTATACAATGACGTGTAAACCAAAGAATGAATTTGAATGAAGCTTGGCACATAGATGAACCATGACCTAGACTAACACTTATTCACGCGGCCAAAAAGTGAAGTCAGAAACAGGGATTTTAATACAGAAAGGACATGATACCTCGAGCAAGAGCGCACTGCATGGCAGTATTTCCCGTGTTCGAACATTATTTATATGTAATTTACAATAGAATCTTGTGTAGTTTATAATAATTATTAATTTTATTATTATTTACTTAATTGTAACAATTTAATTGTAACAAATCACATTTGGGACCTATCCTCTTTAATATCTTTATTAATGACCTACCTGACTGCCTCTTGTACTCTAAACCATCCATGTATGCTGACGATCTAAAAATTTCACGAACAATTATTAGTTCTCACGACGTAGCTCTTCTACAACAAGACATAGAACACATAAGCCAATGGTGTAGCAACAACCAGATGTACCTCAACATAAAAAATGCTACCACATGAAGTTCACCCGCAAACTAAACTACATAGACTCGAGGTATTTTATAAAGGGCATGCCCGTACAAGAAGTTGATACAATAAGGGACTTAGGTATAATTTTAGATAGTAATCTCACTTTTCAACCTCATTTGGATCACATAGTTAAAAAAGCTTCCAAAATGCTGGGATTTGTTATAAGAAATGCTAAGATATTCCGTAAGTCTCAAACAAAGATACTATTGTTCAACACTTTGGTTCGTAGTATACTCGAGTACTGTCCCACTGTGTGGAGACCGCATTATTCAACTCACATTTTGAGATTGGAACGAATCCAGAAGCGTTTCATGTGGCATTTAGCCTTCTCTGTCGGAATCTCCAAAACTCACAAGAGTTACGATGAAAGACTATCGTTTTTCAAGATACCATCGCTTGAAAAGAGAAGAACGCTTCTGGATCTAAATTTTATCTACAAAGTGTTGCACAGCCATTTAGATTGTTCAGCTCTGCTTGGCAGCCTAAAATTGAACGCCCCCAACCGCATGCCCCGTAAAGCAATGGCAATAATGGTGCATCCTTTTAGAAGCACGGTTTTAGGATATAATTCGCCAATTCCCAGACTATGTAGAGCGGTGAATAGATATTGCACAAATTCGATTGACATCTTTGCTGTTAAATTGCATAAGTTTCACAAATTACTTTTCGAAAACTTGCCCAATAAGTTAATTATCAAATATAAAAATTAAATATAAAAATGAAATTGTATATATGAAAGAATTAACGCTTATCTGTTTTATATTTATGTATATCTCAAACAATAATTTATTCTTGTTTCAATTGAATTAATTAATTAATGTTTTGTTTAAAATTAATAGATTTTATGTATGATTAAATTAATGGATTATATTGATATAGCTTTGACTTAAATTTTGTGATTATTTAAATATTCTATTTCAACTTACTTATGTTTAATTTATAATTCTGATTGATTACTATTAAATATATTATAGTCTTTAATAAAAATTGAAATGCTAGCTGTATTCACCTATTATTAGTTATGCAATTAGTTTTAAACCTATAAATTGTATTATACTGTGTAAATGAATTTTTGTATATAACTGTTGGTGAATCAAATAAATAAATAAATAAATATTTTCAACACAATCTGTATTGTTAAGAAACAAAAAACTTATGTCTCAATCCATTTTTCTAGAATTAGTATTTTACTCATTCGTCGTCACTCTAACTAATGATAACAAAACAATATCCATCAAAAGTGGACATATTATTCTATTAAAATTAGTGGTTTTATTCATTTCGACTGCAGGGACGGCGTAGTCGTTGGCCCTGCGCCGATTGTTGTGGGTTTGAATCCCACACGGGACAAAACTTTGTGTGTCCTTTGTGTGTTCATTGTGTCCGTTGTTTAAATGTTTGTAAAGTCCCCCGAGACATGGGTATTATTACAAGAGCGGGAATTGCCTTTAAAAAAACCGGAAATTTGAATCGTTCAAGATAGTGGTACACAAAAATAAGTCCACAAAAAAGTAAGTATGCGTTACCATCTGTATCAGTCATCAGTATCTCATCTACAGATATATCTTGCTGGCAGAAATAAAATCTCTATTTTAGTAACCTCCAAAAGATCGATCTATTGCTTGTACACATACATCTGTATATACTTACATCACCCGCAAAAGGAATTAGAGGCCCACTGACATGTATGTATATACGAGCAAGCATGAATAATATAATGAGAGAGAATGAAGTAAGAGAAATATGTCTGGATAATAGCTAATGTGAGATCGTAGAAGGCCTTTATGTCTAGGGTCTATGTATTCTATGGACCCAAGTTAATATATGTATAGGTATATGTCCCCCGCCGCGTCTGTCTGTCTGCTCGCGATAAACTCAATCACGATTGAACTGATTTTCATGCAGTTTGCACCATCAGAGTCATTTATGAGGAAGATTTAGGTGTATAATTTGTGTATAATGTGTGTGAATCTCACAATTTGGCCGTTATGCGTAAGTGACGTAAAGTCTTGTGCGGTTACTTATCTTACTCAGCTCCGTCCAAAGATATCTTGCGCAGTGAACAAAATAAATGGTAAAGAATTTTTCTGTCAAGAAATTCACCGTAACAGCACGGGGTCTGGAAATAGAACTGTGACAGGATACGGCAATAGGCTTGCCCCATATTACGTGGGATCACCATAGCTAGCGAAATGTGGATGTGATTCTACTCTGCCTATCTCTTCGAGGATACAGGCGTGACACCATATTGTATATAAATAAGATGGCACAGGCCCTTAAAACTCAAATTTATACTGATATTATACAGAGGAAAGATTTGATTTTTTGTTTGTTTGTTTGTAAGTGGAAATCTGAACAGCCGATTTTAAAAATTCTTTCACCATTAGAAAGCTATTTTATCAGTGAGTAACATAGGCTTAACATGGGATACTTAACATGGGATAACAGGGAAGCCGCAAGCAAACGTAGGTAGTATGAGATAAAGATAAAGTATAGGAAAAATAAACTTCTCAGTATAAGTTAGAAGGAGACAGAGAAGTATATATAGGCTGATTCAGCAACCAGTCAACAAAATTTAGATTTTTATTTATTTACTTCTAAATACTACATTCTTTCAAATATCCGTATAACTGTTACCAAACAAGGTCGTATATTTATTTAAATCAAAGATTGTCGACGTTAATATGTTTAAAAATAGGCATCAAAACTTTGATGAGTCATAAGTTAACAAATGTTGTTTATGTATTATGTAAATATGCCTCATAGTCATAGTCACATAATAGATAAAGCCTTACCAGTTAAGAAGAGAGGCGTAGACAGCAGCGCTAATCTAAATTATTATATTCAGGAATGTAGTCACATAAACTTAAATCCTACCACAAAATATATTACTACTTCGATCTTTGGCCACAGCATCTTTTGTAGATGTCTACAGGATTTGATCGCAAACAAATAATAATTCATAAATGTTTGTCTGTTTGTTCGTGTTATGAAGAAAACGGCTAAATGGAATACATGATCACACACTACGATACGATACTATTGTAGAATAGAATCATATAAGTAGAGGTCATGGTCATTTTTATTATGGATGTAGATTCATAATAAAAATGACCATGACCTTTTCTATTTTTAAAACAAGTGTGTGTGGACTAAGAATGTCTATGACTATACTTTGCAAACATTCAAACAATGGACATAAAGAACACCTAGGTTCGGAACCACTATTTGTGGATCACGCAATTTTTTATCCCGTTTGGGCATCGAACCTACAAAACTGCAGGTGCAATGGCGAGGCGACCACTTAAAACATTACGCCATCCATCGGCTATAAAGGAAACCGCTGAACAGAATACACAATCACACACTACGATCTACTACTATACTACATTCATAATAATTATGACCTCGAGTTTTCTTTCTGGTAAATACATTCTTCCTATTGGCTTCTTGATAGTGATTCATTATTTTTAACTAATTTATATCCGTGTCCTTGCGTGAATCCCATAGGAACGAACAAGTATACCTAGATAAAATGTATCCCCTATGATTATCTCGGACTAGATTTATCTGTGTGCTAAGTTTCATCCAAATCCAATCAACGATTCAACAACACCAAAATATCTGATAATCTTTACAAACTTACACATTAATCATAATATGGGTTAAAAGGGTAAAAAAGGGTATGGGTTAAAGTTGCAGTTGTATAGTAATAGATACTTTGAATTGACATAAAACCTTCATGGTGTGAAATTTTCAAGTAAAACTTTTCACGTGATACCTATAAGATTCATCTTTTAATAAATGTGCAACATTCGATTTTCGACTTACATTTTTTTTTTTATTTAGCTTTATTCAGCGACGGGAACGATGGATACTTTGAAAATTCGAGTCATTTTTAATACGAGTTCCGACGCCGGAACTAACGCGATAGATACGGCTCGCAATATCAACGCTGCGTTTGGAGAGAAGACTGCTAATGAACGCACTGCGCATTTTTGGTTTAAACGCTTTCGTAATGGAAACTTCGACTTGAAGAACGAACCACGTGGATGACCGCCAACACAGGTAAATAACGCTGAATTGAAGGAGATAGTGGAAGCCGATCCGAGTCAAACTACCCAGGAATTAGCGGCATGGTTTAACGTTACCCTACCTACAATATTGGCTCATTTGCATCAAATCAATAACATAAAAATATATGGAAAATGGGTGCCTCATGATTTGACTGATCCACAGAAAGAAATGCGTGTTGAAACTTGTATTGCCTTATTGAATCGGTACAGAAATGAAGGAATATTGGATCGAATTGTGACATGTGACGAAAAGTGGATTCTTTACGATAACCGTAAGCGAAAAATGTAATGGCTGACCTAGGTTAAACGCCACAACAGTGCCCTAAAGCAAAGCTTACCAATAAAATGGTAATGGTAACTGTTTGGTGGTCTCTTTATGGTGTTATTCACTATAGCTTTCGCAGGTCTGATCAAGCAATAACAACAGATGTTTATTGTGTCGAACTTGGAACAATGATGGCGAAACTGATAGTGAAACAGCCCCGACTCGTGAATCGATCTTCACCATTATATACACACAACACCATCTAGCCCAAACTAAGCAGAGCTTGTACTGTGGGTACTAGACAATGGATAAACATACATATATACTTTTTTTTCGTTAACACGTACATATTATACATAGAAACACCCAGACCAAGACAAACATTCATGTTCATGCACACAAATTTTTGACTTGTGTGGGTATGCTCCACGATAACGTAAGACTTCATACTGCACGAGAAGCCGTTGTAACTGTACAGGAGCTGCAGTTAGAAACCATACGTCATCCTCCGTACTCGCCAGACCTTGCTCCAACGGACTACCATATTTTGCGTGATTTGTACAATTTATTACGTGATAAAAAAAAAACTTCCCTGGAGGCAGTACAAAATACTTTCACACAGTTTGTCGAATCTAGATCCCCGGAGTTCTATCGTAAAGGCATAAATGAACTTCCGTTTAGATGGCAGCAATGTATAGATAATGAGTGTAAATATTTCGATTAAATAAATATGGTACATCATAGAAAAAGAACGAGTTTCAATGTTTCAGTACAAATCGGCAATGTCATACTTTAACCCCTAATATTAGTAGGATGGCGATAGCCACATTGCAAAATAATAATACCTAAATAACGACGGGAGCAAGGCAGGGCTCCTTATAAGATAAGATACATGCTGTAATTATAAAAATCACGAACAATATCGCGTTTAATAGGTAGTTTTAAATAGTATATACTCACTTGTTTGGCGGGGTCTGCGGGCGCAAGGGTGGTAAGCGTCAATGTGTTGGGTCTCGTCCCGTATGACGTCCGGACAACCTGGAACCAGTTCAGATGACCTTTGATAACATTCATGGACAACACCAGGATAGGGCAGAGAGAGGAGCCGATCAAGTTAGGATAGATCAGAAGTTGTGCTTGTACCTAATATGCGCGTAGAGCCTTACTATAGTTGCTGATATGTATGTTAGTATATTTATATTTTATAGTTGGTATATGAAATAAAAATCTAAAACATAAATAATATCGTCCTCCTATGACATGTAGGCATAGGAGGGCGATATTATCCTTTCTTCCTTCCTCGTGAATTTGATTATTTTAAATTCAGAGTTAGTCAAAACATTTGACAGACTTATCGCACATTGTCAATCGATTGATTTTCTTTTCACTTGACATTGTCTAACGAGCGAAACTAATAAATATATCAGGCGTGAGACAAAGTCAAACTAGCAAGCCGAATGACGTAATGCGCACGTAATCGGTAATATTTTTAAACTAATTGAAAATGTACGTAATATTTAGTGGATATTCGCACCAATAAATGGTTGGCACATCAGTGCAGCCATACCCACTTACCTACTTATATAGCACTTTACGCAGATGTGAGCGTGTCACGAGCACGTTATTTGCGACGCGGTCATTATGAATCACTCCTGCACTAAATTGTACACGTGTAACAAACGTATGAAGAGCACAAAATCCGCCTATGCTATACTCTGTCTCATTCTTACTTATACTGATAAGTTTATTTTTTCCTATACTCTATCCTTATCTAATTTCTCAGTGTCTCGAATCTCTCACTCACATGCGGATTACACAATACACTAGCTTTTAATAATATGTACTCAACGTTATTATTGTTTTCTACGTGAGCCACAATACTATAATGGCACTTTCCACAACATTTAATAATAAATAAATAACAAATCCTAATCTCGGATTAGGATAGCTCTAATTTCTACCGAAGTACCAAGACAACATACCTGCGAGGTGGTGGGTGTGATTTGTATGGGCAGCGTACGTAACTTCGTGCTTAAGTTCAAAGTGCGGGGAGGTGAAGTTTCCATTCTTGTTACGGAACGGGGCGGTGATGCCGATATCTGAAAGCGATTTGATTTAACCATAACGATTACCATTTTTAAATTATTTAATTGTATTTCGCACATTTATAAGCACAAATCTTGAATAGAAGAAATTTAATATAAATGTTACTTACACTTATAGGAATTCCTAAAACTTGTCCTTTTACAGGATCTTCTCTGTCTTTGTCCTCCGAGAGGGTATCTAATAAAAAGACAATGGTGAAATTAATAATAAGTAAGAATAGCAAGATGGAATCTTTTTATAAATTATTTTCATATATTTTATTTATATTTGGAACTTATTTATTAACTTATATTTACATAATTAATTTTAAAATGAAATAATCTAATAACCTATATTATTTACATATTATTTACGTCAACTCATACATAGTTAAAAAACGTTTAAATTATTCCAATGTTAATTAAAATATTTTTTTATTTAATAAATGGAAGCTAAGTTAGTACTTTTATAATATTGTCTTCTATTTACGCGAATATTATTCATTGAAATTAAACTGCTATATACGGATTTTATCGCGTTGTTTATTTGACACTTTATTACAAAATTTTGAAGCTGATTAATTTTTAAGCTAATTAAATTATTTTTTTATAGCTTAAGCTTAAGCTAATTAGTTTAATAGTAGTAGTAGTGTAAAAAATTTCAAAATTTTGTAATAAAGTGTCAAATAAACAACGCGATAAAATCCGTATATAGCAGTTTAATTAGTACTTTTATTCAATACAAACGAAATTTATTTAATAACCGTGATTAATAAAATTGGCAATATAAATAACCAACCAAATATTAAATAATCTCGACCAAATGTACCAGGAGCGCAGTAAATGGTAGGAGGTTTACGTACCGATACACCGAGGGCGCAGGGTTGCTCGGACGGAGATCTCTCTTTTCAAGGAGGAGAGCTGCTGTTGCGCTGCGATCTTCTCGCGGGCCAGCCGTTCCATCTCATGTTCGCAATCGCGTTCCTTACGTCGAAGCACCTGCGGACAATGTACCAGGAGAACATAAATCTATAGTAGTAGTACGTATCATTGAAAGTACCGACCGCGAGGCGCGCCTGAGCGGTGTCAGTTCCGTCACAAAATGGATATACCATACATATTAAGTATAAATAAATATTTTTTGTACTTTAATATGTATGTGTATTAATGACAGAGATAAATCAGGTAAATCAATCAATTTTATAAAATAATAATTTTAATGACAAGTACTCGAATTAAAATTATTTTAATAAACGTTGAACACAACAATAAAACACGATGTGACATCAAAAACAATTAAAAGAGTATTGCTTAATTACCATGTTTTTACGAACAATTAACTTTTGTTACCGAAATTGTAGCAATTGCAAGTTTGTAACAATTTGCGCGTGTATAAGAAGCCGTACTTTATAATTGAATTACGAAATCTAGGCGTTTTACGTAGAGCATTGACGTGTTTTTAAGCAAACAAAAAAAAGTGTTTCTTGTAATGAAATGGTTTCTCATTTAACGTGAACAATTTATTTTAGGCCATTTCGACATTTCGAGGCACGTTTTATTTAAAACCATATTAAGATTTCGAGGCACAAAAAAGTAAGATGATATGTAAAATGTGAACATTGGAACACTAATGTAAAACTACAGTTAGGTTTAAATAAAACAGATTTAACTCTTATGGCGTAAAATGTCCTTGCATCCGTCGTCAAGCACGATTCTACTTCATACCTATGTAAGAATAACGATTATGAATCAAGGGGATGCATAATTTACGTAGATGCATATTTACGCATGCATAAATACGCACGTACGTCTTAACTGGATCGAGCCAGTACAGTACCATCTTGAACATTTTAGACAAAAATATTAGGTATGCGTCTTGAAATGAGGTCGCAGTACAATATACGTAACACAGTGTCATGAATATTGTAGATAAAAACTATTAATGCAGTTTTTCTGAGAAGTAATTTAGAATTGGTAGGTTATAAATATTTTTTTTAGCAAATAGATATGAGTAGAGGCCTGTTTACAATCTGCCAACCACCTCTCAATTGCGAGAAATATTGTTTTGATGTCAAATAGAACATAGGTCAAGTTTGAAAATTTATGTTGAATAGTAAAACTAGGTACATAATTAGTTAATTAAGTATTAGTTATAGAAGAAGTCTGTTGTTATCAATGGCTATCGAATCACTACGTAAGATTATTAGGAGATCATAAATATTGAAGAGGTTTGATACTAACCTGAATATACCTAATTGCAGAGCCCAGAATAGAAAGATTGGACGTTTTCTTATCATCGGGCGTGGCTGGCAGTTGTCTCTTGAGAAGTTCGAAGCATTCCTTCAGGTGAGCTCTGCGGTTCTTCTCCAATTTGTTGTGAACTTCCCTGGTACCGGCACGGGGGGCACTGCCACTGCTCCCTCCACTGCCGCTGCCACTACCATTGATACTACTGCCGCTACCACTGCCATTACTGCTAACCGACGGGGGTGAAGGGATTTGGGGTGGCCTGTAGACAATAACACAATTCATACAACATCACTACAAACGAAAACCGATAAATTATTATTAAACATATTTTATATTACATTGTATTAACGTTGATTTCCAATTTTGAGAAGGAATACGTACCTATGTATACCTAACGATTTTTAAAATACTAATCTGATATTATGATTTTTAACTTTATATTACGGTAAAATTGTAAATGCCATACTAGGACCCCAAACAGAGAAAGAGCAACTAAAACGATTGTTCATTTAACCAATTAGAGATTCATTGACAGCCTTCGCATACCTTATGCATTTATTGGAAAATCCCTTAAGTATGCGTCTCATAACGATTAATTATATGAGTAACAATAAATTAATTCTAAACAAGTATATGTACAAAGAAAATGTTGAAGTAAGAATAACTCATGCCATCAGAATGAGCGGCAGCGGCACTTAGTAATCTCATAAGTTAGTAGTGTGTAGTAAGGAAACAAGAGACACGAACTCGTGTTTATGTTGTTAATTGCGTATTATTATCATTCACTCGGACATAACTACGTCTGGATCATTCCATTATTTCACAATATTCATCGAATACACGTTTTGTTTATTATTATTGTTGTATTCATATCTGTACCCCCGTGTCTATACAACATTACCTACTCTTCTAGTATTATTCTGATTGTTCTTCTATCTAATATTTTAAACGTTGGTAATAAATGTTCGCTTGCCATAACATAGATAAAGAAATAGATTACATGTATGATAACATCGGGCACATCAACAGCTGCATTTAGTAAGTACCTGTTCATTCAATGATTCGCAGATTGTCAGAAGCACATTTTAAAGTAAGCCGCTCGGAACCAGTACCAGTACTTGCTGACAAATTAATTTACTATTCAAGAATATTAATTTAACGCTTTATTTATATTATTTTATTATTTAACTTTTTAACTTTAAAGTAAAGCACGTCTTCTGTGCGGTCACAATTAAAAATAGTCTGTCGATAATATTGCTCGTTTATTGCGAACGTGCCTAAAAAATTACTAAATCTATGCAATTTATTGAAAACTTTACACAACTAAAATTTTATAAAATAAATAGTAATTTTCAAAATTAAATTACGTTAGTAAATTAATAGGAAACACATTTACTATGAAATGGTTGATTTGCATAGCATATTATAGGTATATTAAAACACGTTCAATCAGAATTTACAAGGAATATCTATAGTAGGGTGCATCCCATCCACCCCAGTCGTCTCACCCCGTTAACGGGACAGTTGGGAAAAATTGTTTCATTGACCCCGGTAGTGACGACCCCGTCGTTTAACGGGGTGGATGGCACAGATCAAGTATCATCTACCCCGGTGTGTTTTTAACGGGGCGGATAGCACAGATTGAGTAGCATATGCCCCGGTAGTGGTTAAAGGGGGAGAATAGAGTACCTACTTATTTTATATACAAAAAACATTAACTGAAAATAAAAAAGTGTATGTATATAACATTAAGTAAAATCACTTATCATCGTAGAATTTCCAAGAAATGACCTATTGTTATTTGGCGATCCATAAATTCTAAATTATTCCAAGGATGAAGTTGTCCCAATGTAAAGATTTCTGCAATCGATTACACTGAGTTGATTCGGATTAAATAGGAAGAGTCGCTATGCAGTGCGTTATGCAATTCCATAATATTCGGTTGTGATCTTACATAGATTATTTATAATAAACCAAATGTTTTCTAGAATTTTATACATACATAAGTGATTTTTAACAGGTAATATTTATTTTTACAGCAATAATAATAACTGATTGTTATATACAAACACTTTTTTATTTTTAGTTAATGTTTTTTGTATATAAAATAGGTAGGTACTCTATTCTCCCCCTTTAACCACTACCGGGGCATATGCTACTCAATCTGTGCTATCCGCCCCGTTAAAAAATACACCGAGGTATGGCACAGATCAAATATATAGATGATATTTGATCTGTGCCATCCACCCCGTTAGACGACGGGATCGGCATTACCGGGGTCGATGAAAATATTTTTCACAACTGTCCCGTTAACGGGGCGGGACTACCGAGGTGTATGGGATGCACCCCTATAGTACACTAAACCTTATACAAACTAGAAGATTGAATGAATAAAATTTCGCCAGTTTCCTCTACCGTAAGTATGATCTCACATCTTTATTTTATTTAATTAACATAATTAATGATAGGTAAATGTTGAAAATCTGCCTCATCTATAATGCACTAAGCTAATTAAAAGCATATTAACAACATAATGCGGTCATTTCTGTTTGAGTCGTTAAGCTACGCTTAATTTCAATCTCGCGTACGTGATGTGTATCTTCAAATGAATGATGCATATAGAGTAACAAGGCCTCACCACGCTGATGAATACAAACCTATAGCTATTATGTATGTATTCAATTCATGGTCGTTAATATCCAAAAACCTTGACAGCAATCGAGTGAAAAATAAAAGCATCACCGTACCAGGATAACATAACATTGTAGGATGATAGGCAAGGATGAAATTACAATTTCCATTAAGACCTGTTTACATTACATTGAATTTTTATTACGTGAATGTTCTAGATATGCTTTATTAATTTATCAATGAATTATGCAATTCAGGTGCAAATGCAGGATTGATGCATCTAAATTATCAAGTCCTGGTGTATAAAAAAATATGTGGTAGTTGTGTAAACAAATATACAATATACTGCGGTGATGCAATATTGCAAAAATAAGCGGATTTAATTTATAATGAAATTTTCCTCTCTGTGTCTGTACATTGAAAACTATGTAGAATATTAATGTGATTTCATCCTTAAAACCCCGTTTTAACTTATCTCTAATATAAGTAATACATATTTATACAATGTACGACTCTATTTTATGTAGGTATATAACATTTACTTCGTATGAGGAGGACTCTTAGGTATTTGATATGCAATATTTATTTCCTCTGCCAGATATTTGAATGATGGAGTGGTTAGGGATTATAATTCCGTGTGGCCATGTTCACAATATACAAGTTGACCACATAACATATAAGGTTGGTAATGAAAATTAACGCCCTAACTATAAATATTATTAATATTTACCTTTACAAAACAATCAAACAATTTAAATTTAACCTTATATTATTGTGGGACTTACATATAAGAATTGTAAATAGGCTAAGTAATACAGAAGGCAAAACTTTTCAAGAACTTATAGTTGAGAAATTATGATATTTATATTATTTGACTTTAAAACAAGTAATGCTCTCAATTTAAAAAACTACAACAAACTTATTTTCTTTAAAAAATTAGTTTAAATATTTAAAACGACACAAAAATGTTCGATTCGTGTACGTAAGCAAGTTTAGTCATAATTTTATATAAAACAGATTTACTTAGTTAAAACATTTTATATAAAAAAGAGTTTTATAAAAATAAGACTTAGCGACAATAAAACAACAACGATCGACGTCGTGCGAATCTCCAGCTGTTTAGGACACCGCTGTTACTAGGAGAACATGAACATACCCATGACTGTTACTTGTTGTCCGCGGCCTGGAATGTTCTTGTAGGGGGAAATCGAGGAGGGGCGTGGGGGGAGGCGCTACCGCCGGGGGCACCGGCTCGAGCGTAACGGCGGGCGGTGCGGAGGCACAGGGGGGCGCCACCGGCATCGGCGACGTCGGCCGCACCACGCCGTTGCTGTGCGGCGTCACCGGCAGCCCTGTCACCACTCGCACTGACACCGGCGACTTCGGCTCCTCCTCTGTAAACAAAGCCAATACGTCACAACGGGCTATACACAACACAGGCCGATAAAGATTACAAAAAATTTATCATCAGCCTACACAATATATGTACGTTTAGAAAACGAGCGGGCCATCCTAGGTCGGTCAACACTTGTCAAACCCGTGTCAACCACTCGTCGACGGCTGCAGTCCGTGGCGGTAAACTACCAGGCGAACATAACATAGAAGGCGTTCGATACAGCCACGTTTATGAAACAGCCGTATCAGAGTGAAAGAGACGTAAACATAGCACAATGCTTTCAGATAGTATTGCTACGTAATAATCATCCTTCCATAGACGCATTAAAGTTGATAGTGGCACACATCCCAGTAAAATCAGTCACGCTGCAATGGCGAGTGAGACAGACAATATAATGGAGTATACAGAAAGAGATAGTAGAAGGGGCGTGGTTTGACGATAAAATTAGGTACGCCAGCACATGTGGTTACGCGCGTGCCTTCGGTTTGTTTGGCGTTAACAGTTGCCACGCCGAAAATCAGCTGCTCAGTGAGGTGCCAGAAAAAACACGTCGCATCGTAACCGGCCCGTAAAATTACGGGCGTCTGCTAGTGGTAGATTGGGCTGGGCTTGTTTTGTTCAACGGCGAGTAAAATGTACGATATATTATATCAGTAGGTAGGTATACAAGTATTTTCACAGATAAAAAAGTTATCATAAGCTTCTACGCTTTAGGTACCTAACAACAACAATAATATAACAAACGTTTATTTATGACGTACGAGCGATGCGCAAAACAACTTTGTTTTCATTCAGAACTACGGATTACATAATCTACTTAATCAACATTAGACAGCTAAAACTATCGTAATTTGCAATATAGACTTGACAGTGTGATATATATAGCAGCCTATTAATAAGCTAGTTTTATGATTTAGTAACAGACATACAGACTTCATTATTAGCTATTATTACGGCGAACTACGGCGTTTGCGTGACTTATTGCCATCTCTTGTGTTCTAAGTATCTAGAGATTAACCTAGGCATATGGCATGCTAGGAAATACTACATTGTAGCAAAAATGTTCTAACTAACAAAACTTAATGAAGTTAGAGTCGGTTAATGCAATAAAAATGAGCGTGTTTATGTGTTCATAATATTATCGAATAATTTATCAAGATATAAATAAAAATGAACAATATGTATTGACGCATTATTGCGGCTTAAAGGGCTTGTATACCTATTCGATAAAAATTCGATAACCCCTGTGACAACTAATTTACACTGTCAATGTCGAATGTAATATTGAAATAATAGTTAAATCGACAACAATAATCAAATCAATGCAATTCAAAATCTTTTGGTATTGTAAATTATCATTAATCTAGCAGATTTATTACTGATTGAAAGCTGAATTTAGTTATGTGAGGATATGCTTATAGATTCTAGTATATTTTATTACAATTTTATTATGTGTGTATTGTCTAATAATAAGGTTGTTTCAACGTATACCTAAGTACCTAGTATAGTTTAAGGTAAATAAATTGATTCAGTACTAAATTCAAATAACTGAACCTTTAAATATAATATAGCTGAAGATTACTACTGTGCAAATAATAAATTCTTTAGTTAAATATGGTTTTGCGTTTTACGTTAATTTTAGACATACTGACGACATAAATAAACTACCTCTAAATAAATAAACTGACTCTTGATAATGACACCCCAATACTAAATGATGATAATAGCGATGTTTATTTAATAAAGCCTTTAAGATCAACACATGAATTAGGTATAATAATAACTTGAATACCAATTATCACAAATAATCGTAGTAAGTAGTACTAAGCTATTCTAAAATTAAGTTTGAAGTACACGAGCCACAATAGTAATAATAGGAAAACATAAAACAAAAGTGGTTGTTGACCGATTTATACAATCGCTTCAATTGAATTAGCATTGTTTAAACTTGTCCTTAGAGGTGGGCGCGTATTTTGCCCCCGTGACTTTGACAAACATCCCGACTTTATAGAGCTGCTGAAGAATTAATATATATCATTGATATTTGATGTACAAGTGTAACACCCCCGTGACATCAAATAATACTAATTAATGGAATAAGCGAACTTTAAATTATGTATTTCAACGAAATATGTAGTCACAAAGCAGCTCAAATCAAAAGCTTTAGCAAAGTCCAGTTAGATCTTTTTATTATTCGTTCAATAACAAGAGCTAATATAAATTTGTGATTCAATTCAAAAACTGCGCATAATATCTTAACAAGATACAATAAATTAGAATGTCAAATTGATACAAGTTCATCGACAATTCCCCTTTGGGTACAATCAATGAGACTAAATCTTACAATAGTTCAGGGGCAAGAGGATCGCGCCGTATTCGCGTAAACAGTTGCTGATTTTAAATAGAGCTGCTAAATTAGTTTTTATAAAATTATTATATTAGTAGAGCCTCGCTGATTTCAGCATGAATGGGCCGCAGGGCTACCCACCCTCTCACAGAATATCGACGTAAAATAGCAGTATTCCTACTGTTGTGTTTCGTTCGGTGATTGAGAGTGCCGGAGGCCCAATCAGCTTATTTCCCCCTTTCCGCTCCTTCTCCTTCTCACTTCCTTTTTCTCCCAAAGGGTTGGCAACGCGCAAGTGATGCCTCTGGTGTTGCAGGCGTCCATAGGCTACGGTGACCACTTACCATCAGGTGGGCCATATGATTGTTTGCCGAAATAGTTGTAAAATAAAATTTTACCCGCAAATGTTAAGCTTCAGAAAATTACTAATGTCTAAATCATTAGTTCACAATGTGGTCCAGGTGGACAGGGGTCCGCGAGAGACTGGATGGGGGTCTACGTTGGCGTGACAAAAATGGGGGTCCACTAAAATTTATTTGCTTTCGATAGTGAAGAACTAAAATGTTGGCTTGACTTCACCTATCAATGTAGGCAGATAATATTTTAAGAAGCTCGGCGACTGTTACTTGTAAAAATTTGCATGTTCCATATTCAATACTAGCGGTCTAAAAAGAGTAAGCCCGTAGAAATTTGATCAAATATACCTAAATACGAATGCGAAGAAATATGGTAGAAATGTAGCTGCAAGGGGTCCACCGGTTACCACCATCTGCTAAATTTTGAAAGTGGTCTATGACAAAAAGAGTCTGGGGACCTCTGGTCTGAATAATATATTCAAATAAAAAAAATTGCAGTACAATACTAACAGTGTAAGATATTTACGTATACATATAATTGTAGGAGGTAAATAAAGAGTGTAACAAATATCGTCAATACTTATACGAAAAACAAGTGACTCAGTGAATATAACCTCCGGGGCATGATCGCAAATGCGTAGAATTTCTAATATCGTCCACGACGCTAGATAAGATCCGGATTTTCAATAATTACATAAGGAATCCGATAAAATATTATATTATCACTTGTTTAATAGAGTACCCTGTCTGTTTGGCCTGTGTGAACCGTTAAAATATTTGTATTAGTATTTGTTTAATAGAGTCAGTAGATAAAAACTATGTACTTTAATATCCTATCTCCCAAAAGCCATTACATTGCCAATGACTGTAAAATAATTCTGGTTACTCTTGGAACATGTTCCATAAAGTAATATGTCTGGACGCCGGACATATAAACGGCGTATAGCAACCTTTTACCTGGGTACCAGGGTATACTGCCGAGTGCCGAGTGCCGATACATAGCGTCGACAGTATTTGGAACATGGCAGTTGTTACGGTAGTAGGTATTTTTAGATAACTTTCTAGACTAACATACTCATTGAAAAATTTACAGCGGCTCGCTTTCTTTGTCCTCAATATTTTTACAATATATGACAATAATTAGGTAAATAGCAAATTGTTTGGTAGTAGTACTAATAGTAATGAGAAGATGTTCGTATGATTTATTTTTATTAGTTAATCGCACTTGGACATATTAAAGATAAAGTGTTCAATAATTTAACGAATGAAATACAAAGACATACGGCATTACACAATAAATATTTAATGGAATCACTCAAACGTCTATTGAACTTGAAGATTACAATATTTTTTAAGAGAAATAGGTTTAAAATATTCTGACTTCTAATACGGTCAGTTCTTTTAAAGTCTAACACCCGAATTTATAAACAAGCAATTACTTACTGCTAAGTAATTTATTAATGAATGAATTACTTGAGGATAGAATGCTTCATTTTCAAATCTTGTTCTATAGTCGAGTAATGTACCTTACTTCGACACAAAAGATCCCACTGGGTCGAAGTGTCGCCGGTCTGCACTGACTGGCCCCCACATAAGATAAGATAATGTACCTTACTTACTTGAGTAACTAATAATCTTGGATTGTTCTTTCCTTCTGGTAACACTTAGTTCAGGGCCTACAATCTTCTAACTAAAAACCTGTCTGCACTATCAAGTACTTTAATCCAAAAGTTGCCATCAGAAGGATGCAGAGGTCGCTATTAATATTATACAGACAAATTAAAAAGAATACACAAGCTCTTTATTGTTTTGTTCTATAAGTGACAATATTATTTAATAGGGTTATATCACAGACAATGTTTACCCATAATTTCTTAACTACTACGATGGTAGTTTTTATTTACTATGGGTGCAGTAAAATACATAAAAGTTTTTGATGATTAGATATTGTTAATTATATTTAAAATGTATAGTTTTTTTTATACAGATATATGTATTTTTTTACAATCATAAGAAATTCAAGATAGTTTATGATTTTCAAGTGCAGGTAGTAATTTTCCTTTTTTTCTGTTTTGGTATTATTATGTATCAAATGTCGAGTCGTTATGTCACTTTGACATTGTAGAAGAAGTTCGTTCGTTTACCATACGGTGCGATTCGTTGTTTTTCTGTATTTTGTGCTAATTCAAGATTATCCTTGTGTTGCTAAATGCTATGTTTGTTAAGTCGAGCTCCTCTGAACTAGTATTCTAACTACGCCAGTAATAGCTTGTTTAGTGACTGATTTGAGATAGAGACTTCAGGGAATTGTGTTTGTGTCTTTTTTCGCGGCAACAAGATCATCATAATCATATCATCAATAAATAGATGACACTGACAAATACCAAGTAATGGCCAAATGTTATTATAAAAAGCATTTGAAAAGACCACTTATGTAAATAAAATATATTGTATTTTACGATATTTTTGTTTCATTTTCCAATTTATGTATGTATTTAATAAAGTTAAAGTAAACTGCTTAAAAGTCTATCGGTCCATACATTAATAATATCCTGAATAACTAAAATAAATGTAAATAAAAAGTATAGAAGGGGAGAAAGAGTGATACCTATATTGAAGTTTACCTATACATACATACACTATGATAAAGTTGCCATACGAGAAAAATAGATGTCGCTGGTGCACCATGCCTTAAAATTCATGAAGTTAGGTCTCTATTCCCCTATGAAAAATACTCTGTGACGCAGTTACTGCGTTTTGTTTTACTGAACGGCATACGTAAGATCTAGATTATTTTACTTTAACATGTATAATATTGCTTAAATTTTATTTTACTTCTTAATTCTGATAAATCTACATATTAAATCACCGTTTATAATTATTTCATTAAGTAATTATATTAAAAGACAAAAAAATTTGTGGGCTTATCAAAACGTTTGACATGACAAAACCCAATAAAATTAGAATGTATCTTTTTTGAATTTACTACTGACATATAATTTTTAACTGGTGGTGGGCTGTCTGTCATGGACATGAATCCTATTAATGCCAAGGTGATGGACATAGACAAAAATATCCTCACTAATATTGTGGTGGATATTGATAGTGACATTGATGGTAAGAGATTAGCCTATATCATTTGTAAATAATAAACGCGTAATGTTTCCTTCAGATGTTACTTGGCATGAAATTAGAATTAGTATTACCTATATCCATACTAGTTGATAACCTAGAACCATCCATTTAGTAGAGATGTGGGGTTTTATTATATTATTGGACTTTTAGTACTTCTTACCAAACCAAACATGTAATGTGTGGCTTTGTCTTTCTGTTATCCCACAATTATAAACAAGCAGTTTAAAAAGTTGCATTTTATTGTCTTTGTAATTTCTATTCTTAATAGAAACTGTTTGAACAACTTGAAAAGCTAATATTTTAATGATAAACTGTTTTTTTTAATTTCAGAAAGTGTAATTATATTAGGAGACAGTAATAATGAAGCAGGCAACGAGATGTAACTAGCTACACAGGAGACAAATGAAGAAGAAATACATAGCATTGAGTATAAAACTTCCCATCAAAAGGAGTTGCAATTATAATGTAAGGACAAATAAAATGGATTTAATAAAATATAAAATTCTGGAGGAAGAATTAGAATTTTAAAAAAAGCTACATGAAGAAGAACTTAGAATTAAAATTTTAGAGAGAGAACACAGACATAATTTGTTTAAATTAGAATTAGTAATTAAGTCATAGGAATTAAAAATAATATAATATTCTACCACACACACAACACCATGTAGCCCAAACTAAGCAGAGCATGTACTATGGGTTCTAGATAATGG
Organism: Catocala fraxini; assembly: GCA_930367265.1. Taxonomy (NCBI): domain Eukaryota; kingdom Metazoa; phylum Arthropoda; class Insecta; order Lepidoptera; family Erebidae; genus Catocala; species Catocala fraxini. Next base: position 17,852,780 of record OV884043.1, read on the forward strand.
ATAAACATACATATACTCTTTTTTTTGTTAATATATACATATTACACTAACTACTATGCCATTGCGGCTGACAATTTTTTTCCACCTTAAAATGTGCAATATTGAGAAATTATGTTTGCTTGAAGTACCAAACCATCACTGGTACCCATTGTGCTCATACGAGGTTGTTGAGAATTATTATTATAAATTATATTCACATCATCATCACATTCAAAAATGTAATTGGCTTCCACAACTATATTATGTAGCACTGCACAAGCTACTATGACATTGACTGTTGTTGATAATTTAGTAGCTAAACCATTTTGTATGCATGAGAACCATCTTTTCCACACAAATAAACATTCCACTGTATTTCTAGATTTGCACCTTATTATATCTCTCCTCATGTGGGGTCACAGGATTTGAAATGAAATTGGTGTCAATAAATGTCTGAAATAAAGAATGGTTCATTGTAAATAAGCTATATATAGTAGAGATTCATAAACAATACATATTAAAATAACAATAGTTTAAATATATTTAATTTATATTCTATATAATAAACTACTTGGTGCAAGGATATCCTCCATCTGCAAGTAATACCCCATCAATTTAATTATTGCATAACCTTATATTTAATCCAGAATTTCTAAAGATGTGGCTATCATGAGTACTGCCTGCCCAGCGCACTACTATATCATAAGTATATCATTAAATTAGGGCCACCAACTACTTGAATGTTTAATGATAAATAGCCTTTTCTGTTCCGGTACTGTTCTGTATGCACAACACCTGTAGGTTTGGTGATTTTAATATGTGTGCAATCGATTGCTCCTACAATATTTATCAATCCAGGTGCTCTTCTTATACATACAAGGCTTTGAAAGTCATTCTTGGTCTTTCTTAAATTAGCCAGAAACTTAATTAAGTCGTGCATTAGCAACGGCAAGTGAAAAAGGTTTCTTGTGCACTGGAAACATTTTTCACTATTTGACACACTGTTGATTGTGAAATATGCAGTGAAATATGCATGATGTCTCCACATACTATCTGGAAGCTACCAGTGGCATTAAAACGTAAGGCTATTAGTAACTGACACAGTGGACTCACAGGCAGTCCACTTTGTGTCTCTGATTATAAAGAGTCCGCAATTCTCGGTAAAATCACATTCATCACACAATGCTTTTGGAAAAAAATCTCTTTTTAAAACTATCTTCCGAATAATCATTAAATGGATCCACATCACGAAAGTAAACTTCAATCTCCGGTAGTATATTGATATTAATGCTTAAGTAAAGAAAATGGTGACTATTACTTGGCTAAGAGTTCTAACTTTTGACAGTTCTAACTTCGAGCAATTACTAAACTGTAGAATAAAAATCTACTTAAGTAATTACTTTTACTTAAGTAATCAGTTTTGCTTGTTTATAAATACGGCTGTAAGAATGAATACAATCACCCACTCATTTTTATGGGATCAATGTGTCTGTTTGAATTTCTATATGTAATAGACGAATTTAAATTTCTTTAACCTTTTCATTCATGGTACCTAATGGAAGCAGCTGTACAATTGCCGAACACAAATATAATACCGTATAATGTAATAGTTAATGGTCATTATTTTTATCAAGCATCTCATCATGATGAATATGTTCTAGAAAAAACAAAAGCATTTGTTACTCAACGAACCGTCCAACATAAAAAAATAAATATGTAGGCTTATTGGCTGTCAATAGCAGAGAGTACCAGGGTACGATGAGCGCGTAGGCAGTGTCCCGAGGAGGGGCTATCGAGACGTGCGTCAGTGGCCTTCTGGCAACTTCACAGGGGGTTGTTATATACACAAGAGTCTCGCCCTTGGGAACCTTGAAACCAGTACAAAGAACTATCTTCCAGCGATTAGATAATAATATATTTATCTCATCCGACGTACAACACAAAAACATCAACTTGGTGGTTCTCAAGTCATGTTTTTATACATTTATAAACATAATAATAATTACTGGTAAGAAATACGTATTAATGTCACAGTTGACCGTCTTGATAATAATTACAAAGGAAACTTGTACATAAGATACGATTTCAGGTATTCTTATGCCTTAATTCTTTTCTTATTCTTATGAATTAATTGTCCGGTTAAATTGGTTTATACCAGCCCGATAACGTAGTTTATACTATGCAACATAGCATCTTATCATTCAAACTAAATTAGAAAGCGCTATTTTAACGCAATGTTAACACGAGTACAGTCTATAGCCGTGTCGTATAAAGAAACAACAGAGCTCCTATCAGTTTATGTTCGCCTGGTAGAATTGCGCATGGCGGGCGCGCGCCTACAGCCAACAGACACGCAAACACTCGTCTCCCACGACGTGGAACACCCACACGTGCCAGCAAAACTGTAATTCCGGACACTAGCGAACCGGTATCGATGTTCTCTGCATCGCATCGGGTGCTGGACGCAGACCAGTGTTTAAAATACTAATACCAAATAAGCTATGATCGTCGTAGGCATGCATGTAGTCAGACTTGTACAACCGTCAACGATGTAGATTAAACAATTCTTACCATGCTATATGACGTCATTTAACTTTGTACATTCTTAATTTTTACAATTATTTTCATTCCTAAAATAATACTCGCGAATCTAATTACAGGTTCGTTATAATATAACACAATCGTCTTGTATATTGTTATTATATTCCTATAATATGAGTTCGACTTACGCGTTACCCGAGTTAATTAATTTCAGTAATTGTCTGTTTGGAATTTGTGTTATATTATTTACGTTAAACTAATTTATACATATAAATAAATAAGGTTGCAGCGGGCAAGTTGTTTATATTTAACACAATATCAACTCTTACGAAGATTGTAAGATTCGATAAAATAAAAAAGAAGTAGGACGACGGTAATTTGGAGTGTCTAGATCTCTAGAGAATAAAGATAGATGCCGCCTTGTATAAAAATACAGATAGATTTACATATCGCAAATGTTTATACGTAGGTAACGAGATAAGGTTGATATCGAACAAAAGCGTTACGTGTAATAAATTGAATATAGAGAAGTGACAGAACTAGTTTAGTGACGAGGGAGAGTAGTGGGGGAGTAGGGAGACTCCAGGTCTGGAAGTGATAAGCGGGTTGGTGTGGGCCACGCGGGTGTTCTGTTTGGGAGAGAGGGGCAAAGTGAAAGAGGAGTTACAGAGAGCGGGGGTGCTCAGCACCGGCACGTGACAAGCCGTCACGCGGCGCGTACTCGCCCGAACGCATCGGCGATGCAACGCGCTCTCTCGAGAGTCCGAGGGGAGAGGGATGTGCAATTCTACCGACCACTTGCCGCAGTCAGCTGGCCGCGTCGCCGCAAGGAGGCCGACTGCCGCAGTTATTAAATGAACTCATATAATTAATGTCACTTTAAACGAATTATGCACTCGTTACAATGATAATGAAATGGAATACATTACAACTCAGATAACATTAAACAAAAGTAGGTATGCGAATGTAAAGGTCTTGAATTGCTGCCATTATAATATAAAAGTTGTTGGAACTGTACCTATTACGAATTCAGCGAGTGTATATTATGATATAGGTCGACCTATTTACGAAGGTACGCATTGCCCAAATGGGCTCGCTATAAATTCAGAGAAATATCACATTCTGGGGTGTGATATATACTTTTATCTAAATGTCAATAACCTCGCCAATACGGCCGCTCTACATTTTTACGACGCTTCATTACACGACAAACGCACGACACGTAGCTCATTCGATAACAATTAGATTTGACTTGGCAATCTCAACTGCCTGTTACTAGTTAAACAATAATAATATGACGATTCTGTATCACGAAAAAGGAATATTTAGTAATCGTTGGGTATTTGGTCCAATAGGAACAAAGGGATCGTTTAGGAATACAGGGTCGCAAAGATCTTTAAACCTACAGGACAATGATAGAGGTCGACCGGTATTAAAAGTTAGTTCTAGAACTAAGGTACCTGGTGTATATCTCGACAACGATAAGCGTGCGTACGCTGTACAAGCGAGAGATGACGATAAAATGACCGTTATTACAAAACCAAAGAGCACACAATCTAATGAAAGCGATACTGAATATGCACATGTGACGCAGACGCGAGCTAATCGTATTGAAAGAGTGAAACAAAAGAAACCTCGATAAGATAATGTTTATGAAAACAAATATGGTTACGATGAGGTTACCGCCAGAGCAACAACAATGATACAAGGTTTCATTATCATTAGTGCGAAACCGCAAGCCGTAGACAAAAAATACCAGATAGTGTTTGTCTATTTGAGCATAGAAATCACTCGAAGTTGTTTTGGATTTTAGTCAGTTGCCTTGACACAAAGCGTGGCAATAATACGATGTCGCGAAACCGTGTACCTGTTAAGTAGATAGTTAATCTCATAAAACTATGTAATTATGTGTGTTACGTAACGCTCGCCGAACGCCGCCGACCGTCGACGTCAGTTCGCTCTGACACGACACGACGACGTCGATCTTTATTGGATTACGGGTTTCATTGTGTGCCACATCCGCTATGTATTGCATAAAAAATAATACTATTGCAATATTTATATAGGTAAATACTACACAATTGTATTGTAGTCATTATGTTCACAGCTACTAGACGAGACCAATTTAGATACGGTTCACATTTTCTTCCTATACTAGTATTGATCAATTCGCTGAATTTGTATATACCAAATGGTATTAACAGGAGAATAAAGCGTTTTATTTGTACAACATAATTAACATACAAGAGCTCATAATGGAAATAACTTCAGAATTTCCGCGATAACGTAATGATGCCTATGTCGGTTTTTACGTACCTGCGAAACGAATTCCGTAAGTTCTAGAAATTAATTGATAACATGGCTATTTATAAATTGATACAATTTAGGTTCTGCTTGCTGTAAGCAGAACCAAATGAAGTACCTACCTACATAAAAACAGTGACTAACAAACCTGATTGAACCACAAGCAAATTATGATACACACATAAAAATGTGAGATCCACTAAAGCGACCGTAGAAAAAGCGCTTAGTAATATTGCGAAAATTTGTCCTGGTTGGCATGTAATACAGTAGGTACTACAGCGAGAAATATTTTATTGACATCAGGTCACGAAGGAAAGCGCCTTGGAACATGCATGCGTGCCTATTCGAGACGTATAAAGAACAACTCATACGCTACTATATTTACGACCTTGGTAAGAGGAAAGCCTTGAAGCACGCCGAGTTCCAGTACTCATGCAATACCTTCATGTTTTGGTTATCTATCTATCTTCCTCGTGACATATGTTATCCTGGTACTCAAGTAACTGGTTACGGAATCTATAATTATTACTAAAAAAGCTAATTTTATTAAATTAGTGTCCATTTACTAATCTTAAGTAGGTAATTAATTATACTTTAGCGTGCGTGGATTACGAAAACTAGCGGTTTGACAAACTGTTTTTATTTACAGATTTTAACATCTTTCGAATTCTGGTTGTTAATTGTTAGGTTTAATTATTTTATGAAATAAAACGAGTGATGATCATTAATCTATATAAATGTTATGATAAATATTTTCCACCTGAAATAGTTGAAACTACGGTTTCTTTCTATTATCATTTACAAAGCGACACATGCCAGAAACAATAGATAAACATTGATATAGCCAGCTAATAATCAATGCGTTATGCCATAGACTACATTAAGTCAGCTTATTAAGAATTTAGTTAGCCATATTAGAGAAGAGAATACATAGTAGACAAACTGACGAATGCAGTAAAATATTTTTTATTTACTACGCTTACAGCAATAAAGTTTCATAAATATGCGTATTAGTCGTGCTCTTGGATTCTGTTGAGTAAAAACAAGACGAGGTCGTACAGCAAGGTCAAATAATGCACTCGTGTGGACAATTTGACCTATTGAATCACTTTCAAATACCACGTTACTATTGTATTGTTGTGACTATGACTGGGCCATCATGAGTTGTAAGTGATCTAACTTAACTTTACAAAAAAAAGGACGCTAAAAGTTATGCAATTTAACGATTCCTTTGGTTTGCTTGTTAACTAACTCACCTAGATATTCTTTTATCCATTTCTTCTTAGGCGGTGGCCTGACGATTGTGTGATCATCCTTGGCTTCCTCTTTAACCGGGCTTGGTTTGAAATTCGAGGTAGAAGGCCTTTCTACTTCTGGAATACGAGTTGTAGCGACCAGGGAAGTGATCATTTGCTGCTGCGGAAATCCATAGCCATTGGTGGAATGTCCGTGAGCTTGAAACTGTTTGTATGCTTTCAGGGTGATAGGAATGGGTTCGACAATGCTGCCGAATTCTCTGTCCCTGGTATTGATAGCAATGGTGTGTAGCGTATCCGTGTAGAACTCGCCAGGGGCTCCCATCGCGCCGAATAGTTCCGGCTGCAAACGACGTCTCCGGTAACCGGTAGTGTCCAGTTTCGCTTCGGTGGTTTCCATAAGTATACCCATTCTACAATGGGCCACTATATTTGCTAACTATGACTACTAGTCCTCATCGTCATAGTCTCACTTGGGTCCTATTCATTTTTAATTAGTTTAATGGTCTTGTTATATTTGTTTGTAACTTTGTTTTAATCACTTATTCACTATACTTGTTTCTCCAGAGTATTCTGTAGAAATTATTGTAAACTTCAGCTGAACATTTGCGACAACGTAAAGATTACGAAAGTCAATTGACGTTCAAAGTAATGTTTACAAGTTTGTTAAACGATTAAGAAATCCAAAGAACATACATAAAGTTGGGTGACTCGAATCATGGGGCTTCTTTGACGAGTTCTGACGTAGACTGAACTTTGCGCAACGAGTTTATTAAAATAATAAATAAAAAGAAAGCAAATTAAACTTCCTAACAAAGGCTGAATAGAATTTTCTACGTTAAAAGAAACGGATTGATTCACAATACTTTGTAACTGCTTAGCAAACTTGCCATCGTTAGTAGGTACATGACCTTAAAAATATTTGTGAATAATATACAATTTTGATTAAACTGATAAATATTGTTTTCAATCGTTAATAAATATAATAAGAAAACGGGATTTTCCGGTTTGAGCTGCAGTAATTTTGCATTAATTTCAGGAAATATAAGTGCTAAGTGAAATCAATTCTCGATTGCTACGTGATGTGATGTTCGCAAGAATGAGACGGTGCATGTATGAGCAAGCTGGTGCTAGTTAGAATGGGTGTTGTAATGCTGGGGCTACATTAGCGGGCCAAGATTCGTGTCGCGTTGGCGCGCTAATAACCTCGTGCATACGCGATGTTCTTATCTACATTAAGCGGGCGAAGATTCGTGTCGCGTTGACAAAAAAACCAAAAGCACGTCCGTCCCGCTGGACGACACTGAAGTGACGTAGGTGTAGCTACCCAAGCGAATATTGGCGCGACATATCCCTTTGATGCGCGGCAGTTTACCGACAGTGCCCCGATAATACATCGTCTTCGCCCGAATACAACGCGTTGCAACGATCCAGCCGAACACACTTATCGCGTTAACACGAATATTCGCCGTAGCCCGCTAATATAGCCCCAGCATAAGTGCGAGCGACCTAGCCACTGCCGACAACATCGGACTGCTGCGACACTGCGCTCAACAAGTGCGGGGAGGGCGTCGAACGCATGGCACGACCCGCCGCCGGCACGTGCACACTCCGCGCCCCTCACGCCCTACCCCGCGCCTACCGTCAACAGACATTGACAACTAGCTCTACCTCCTGCCACATCGTGCGTCCCTGGTACTTCGAGCGACTGAATTGGCAGACATAGTGGATATTCCTTCGACCAAACAAGATCATACGGACGTGTTTCGCGATACGAACTGTTAAAAAAAAATTATAATATACTAGCAGTCGCCTAGTGGTCAAAATTCGACCAAAATTTCTAAGTTTGCTACTTTGTTTTCTGTTTTTCTTTATCTTTATATATATAATTCAACTGTACGAGTGTATGTCACTGAACTCCTCCTAAATGGCTTGACCGATTTTGATGAAATTTTTTGTGTGTGTTCATGTGGATTCGAGAATGGTCTAGATTTGTTTTTTTTTTCGTTTGCACAGGACAACGTCTATCGGGTCAGCTAGTTACATATAAATAATACAAAGAATTGTACGACATCAGACGAACAATGCCGAAATACTACGAACGCGATTCGACTGCGTGTGCCAAAATCCATGGTTGTGTGCGTGTAGTGTTTTTCTATTAATTTAATGTAGGTATTTCTAATGCATATTTTATAAACATAATAATTAAGATTCGCCCCTCCTTCTCCATATAAACTTTAAATGTGCCAAATTTCATTCTCTTCCGACCTCGCAATTTTCGTAAAAAAGGGTACAAAGTTTTTGCTTCACGTATTAATATATAGATTATGTGTGCTATAAGTATGTGAAAAAGGCAGTTTATTGAATAGTAAAAGTAAACAAATCCTAGATGTTTGATACAATATGACAATAATTATATTTAAAGAAGAAAGGAGCGAGGACATTAAAAAAGCGTTTGCTGCTTTATTTATGCGATTAAATAAAACTGAAACTATTATGATTAAATACAAAGGAATTTGATGACAAAGACTGATATCGAAGTAACGTTTAATATCTACTGTTCGTACTGTTTTTGCCTAAATGACGCACTGAGACTGAATGGAAGCCAAGAAGCGAATATCCAATGGAGCGTAGCAAAATAAAGAAAAGCGAACAGGTGTTGGAGTGTTCGTAAAACGAAGTGGGTAACGTTATCGGCTTGGTCACAACTATAGGTGTACACGTGCCTGAAAAGCATTACTGTTATCGTTGGAAGCAATAACAAACGATAGTTTGTACAACAACATCAAATCTTGGGTCGAAACGTCTAGATGAAGAAAAGCTGAGAGGGTAGATAATTTTTGTGTATTTTAGAAATCTTATCAAAACTATAATAATGTACCTATTTATGTGATAAAATTAACAATAACAAGCTGTATAATTGGTTCATGGCATTCATAGATCTATCTGGTTAAATGAAGGGATCCTAAATAAGATTATAAAAGATTCAATTCAACCAGGATATCATGATCATGGCGTAGGTCAATAATCATTACAAGACAATTTCCAGTAAGGCCGCGCTCATGTCGAGGCGTCGACGTAAGCGAGCGTACACACGCGCAACTTATATAAGCGATACAAACGACGACACGTGTCCGTGTTTATATTATGTAACTCCCCTTGCCTACTGGCGCAACGGCTCGCTATACACTTGGGTACTACTATGTGTAGTATTAGTTCTATTAGTCGACCTATGCGATGATTGGATTGCAAACGGAACAAAGATTCTTCTAGAATGCTAAGCCAGATCAATTACTGGCTTTCAGTAACAAAAAGGAAAGGGTTGTCTAATGTGATCTATGGGGTCCTAAACTTTTATGAAATACCCACAAATAAACCGTTACCAAAGTCAATAACATTTACATTTCATTTATTTGTTTGTCCATTCCTTTGAGTTTTATTTTCTTTGTGTGTAGTCAATGACATAATTATCTTTAGGCATACCTATCTCAAAGATAATGTGGATATTTTGATAGACAGTTTACTTTGACATTGAAGTCGACTGTTTAATCACAAACAAGTTAACGAATATAATAATATATAATTAATAATACTAGGTAACGAAGGCGCAAAAAATATTGGTACTATTTGTAAGGACTTCGGCAATATAGAGCTTTCAAATGATAATAAAATATTAGAGAAAACATGGGATCCGGTACCATATTATAGTATTATTCAAATGAGCATGGACACAAAAAAGGATCACTTCCTAGAAACCAGTTTATATCAGTCGATATAACATCGGGTTACGAACAATAAATTTTCAATAAAATATTGGTAATACGAAATAAGTCGCTGTCCTACCTCAATTTAATTTTTGGTATGATGTCGGAGTTTTCAATCTCGATGTGCGACACACAACGTTTAACATTGATGCGTCGTACTTATAATTATGTAGGACACAAATTGTCAGCGCTTGCATTTTTTATAGATTGTGCAATGTAATAATTGATTTTATAATAAAACCCATTGCAGCTTGCGCAATGTCTTATAATATGAATGTTAAGTTGTGATTTATCGTCATCGTCTTATAGTATATATGTTAGAACATACATATATACTGTAAAACGTACAGTGTATTATCTATTTACTTTGGCAAACCAAATAAAATAAGTTGAAATAGCATAAAAAACATATCGACAATCATCGGTAATCTTCGAATACATGCCGATCTGCTAAATCTGTGTTAAGCCGATCAAAATCATCATCATCATATTCCTCAAATAGCAATAACAATGGCCACGTATTGCTTGATGCATCCATATAGAATGCATCTAATATAATTCGCACATACTTTAATTATGATGCTCTTTAAAAGGTCAATAATCAAATATTTAAATAAGTTGTATTGATATTTTATAAAAATGATTAGCCATTATTTGGACGTCGGCGTCCAGATACAATGCTTTATCATTGTCTGGACATGGTGATGCTGACTAATTAAAATTCTAAATGTTATATTTAAGTGTGAAACTATAAACAAGTATATTTTTAAGTCATAAACACCATGAATTGATGTTGATCTTGTAAATGTTGTCAAGAAAACAATAATTCAAAGTAAGCCTTTAAGAAATTAATTTTAAGCTTTCTTTGTCATCATCTTAAGACTTTAGAAAAGTTCATATTTATCAAATCTCAATTTTTTTTATTGTGTCGAATCTTAAAATACTGCCATACTTAATTACAAGTCTATTGTGTCCGGGCTACCTTTGTACCGCTGCGCTGCTACTCAAAAGGATTATCGAGTAAAATAAAATAAAAGTTTTAGGGGGGCATTCATTACAGAACAATTCAGAAATACTGAAGGCTTAGTTCTATATTGTTGCCTATCTAATACTTCTATACTCTACGTTACTTGGCGGTAAGCAGTAATCAAGTCCAGTAGTAAAAGGCGCTATCAAAATTGCTAATACATATCGCGAAAATGGTATGGTATTCCGTATTCCTCATCTTGACGTTTACCGAGATAACCATTTTTTGCGACCGTCTGACAATTTATAACAATGGCGCACTTATAGGAATATCCTATAATCCCACGTAACATTTTGCAGCAGAGCCTCGGGCGTGATACGACCCAACTGCGTAAAGATTATTCTTCAAAATAATATCCGCTCAAATGTCAATATTTTTATTATAGACAACATGTTACTGGCACGAAATATCTTTAAAGCCATATAAACTAAACAAGGAGGAAACCCGATTCTTATTTGAATTTGATACTCGGATTATTGTTTTGTTTTGCGAATTACGTCGAGATTAAAAATAGGAAGATCTTAACAATCCGGGATTTGAATCAAGAATTAAATAATATAAAAGAAGTATAAGTTCAGAGGGCAGTAACCGATTACTGAAGATCTTGAACAGAGCTTTAAGTAGATGTTTATCTAACGTGGCACAAGGAAAAAGTAGTTTTATAAATACAAACAATTTAATTGTAATGTATTATACTGTTCTGTAGTGAAAAAACCCCGAATTTATTTAAAATAAAGGTAGGTATATCTGTATAAATATCACCAACCTAATGATAAGCTTTGCGACTAAACAACATATTTTGACGTCATATTACGCCCTCGATTCTGTTTAGACATGTGTATAGAATGTCTGATTGGTCTTCATTGATTTCCGTTATCTATAGAACAATCTAGGGCTTGCTAAGCCGCACTACTACTACTACTATCTCAGTCACTATTACTTTTGTTAGTCATCGTAGCTGTGAAGGAAGCGAATAGTTCTAGCCTCTATAATTTATAGGCTTGAATGATATAGAAGGATAGCTGCTATATTAATCAATATTTGCAGGAAAAGCAACTGCAAAATAACATGAAATCAAAATGATCTTTAGGCCTCACTATCGACGTAAATGATCAAATCGATCGCAGAGGAACAATAATTAAGTTCCATATATGATACTGGCTATGACGTTTTGGATACAGATAGATTTAAAATTGCATAAATTAATCTTGAGCAGATAGAGATTAAGATTTTCACACAAACAAAGTCTGAAGGTAATTCAATAACATAAGATATGGATAAAACTCAATGACATATATAATAAAGACGATTATTATGGTAATAGCTTAGCTTTTGTTAATGCCGGCTGAAATGTAAATTACGAATGTTTCGAAATCAACCAGAAAGTCAAAGCTATTCAATTGTACGAGTATGTAGCGATAAAGATACTATTGTAATAATATCTGCAATATCCTTCGTTACTAAGGCAAATGTTACGTAAGGAATTATTACAATAATGTTACAATGCTTAATCAATTTAATCATACACAGCTCTTTTTTATTGATGCGATAGAAATGAATGTAGCGGCTAGCTAAGTTCAACCGTGTCTACGTCAGACTCATCACAATGGCGACTAGAAGACCTTACAAGTTGCAAGCGGGCCAGTAGTCTACCTAGTTTGAACGTCAATTGTGAAAATCCAAAGGTGTCGTCGGTGGTGGACCGGCGGCTGAGATGAGATAGCGCGAGGGTGGCGCGCGGTGGTGCGAGGTGGTGACAGGCGCGTGGCGCGGTACACTCGCTAATTGGCCGGCAGTCGGCTGCAGCAGATCGTGGTGGCGGGCACGTGGGGCGCGGCGCGGCGCAGGTGCCGCCGACCTCGCGCTATCTCGTCTCGCCGCTCGAGGTCGCGATGATAACGCACGCTATTTTCGACACGCCGTCGTCAGCTCGATGAGCGTGTTCGTGACCGTCGCAAACGCAGCTGCGAAATCACCACGAACGACTCCCGAAACGGAAGCGCGACTGTACTGTGTGCGAACGCGACGACGCGGGCGGTGCGATTCACTCGAGTGGTGTCAGCGTCGGCATGTCGCGACCACGGGTCATCAGACTATAGAGCGACAGGCGAGGCGCGGAGCCAACCGCCGCCGACGCAATCCGCTCGACGACTGAGTGGCCGCTGCGGAGTGCGGACCGCAGACCGGCTCCGTCTCCGAGGAGGGCGGAGGAGGCGGGAGGTGCGCGACCTCCGGAACCCCGCGCCGCCGATCGTGGCGAGTGAAACCGACGGCGAACGAAATCGCGAGGGGGACGCACGCGGGGGGCGCGCACGCGGTCGAGCGCAACGCTCACCGCTGCACCGCGCTTCACTTTACATAACGCTGCACGGCGGCGCGCGGCGCATTTGCTCGGCGCCCGCGAAAAGAGGTCGCCCCGACGGCCGCGCCGTCGGACACCTACAGAATTTAAACAACTCCGGCGATCGGCCGTAGGTGATGAAACAGCGGCATTAGCACGCAGATGACGTGTTCCGAGGAGTTAGTCGGTCGGCGTCGGAGTCACTGAACCTCGTCGCCGACGAATAAGGTGAATGGAACATTGCAACCGAATCGAGCGGCGCAACTATGCGAACTAACGTAGGAGTCGAGTGTCGTGTGCTGGCCTGCGACGCGCCGCTCCTTATGCACAAGCCACAATGGCGAATAGCTTTCTAATGATACGTAGTCGCCGCAGCCACTATTGTCAGACTTCCCCTTACACACAAACATACTTTGGCAGAAAACTGTAGCCTCACAAGCTTGACCTAGATGAAGGTAGCGTTACGGTAAGCGTATAAAATGGTTCCAGACTGCTATAAAGTCGTCCGCTTGCGGAGGCAGCATTGCAATAAACTCGTCTCAAATGTATTATATACCTACTATTTACGATTAAGTAGACAGACTGTCGTAGTTATAGCGTATAAAAGGTGGGGTGAAATGTAAGTGCTTCTGCGCGTTAATATTCAAACTGGTCATGATGTCACCCCAGTTATCGTCACGATTATAACAGGATTTCTCCAAAAGTTTACGGCGTCACATACATTTCAGCGTCGTACGCAGCGGCTCGAGTGAGTAGCACGTGCTATATTGACACCAAATAATTATATACGTACATTTATTTATCTCGGATACGATGGCTAGGTATCGGCGATAACGCCAAGAATACTCGAATACTTTATAAGTGTGGAGAAACCCTGAACCCTGATCGGTTTGCGGAAGCGGAAAAAACAAGACAAGCCTTTTTATTGCAGATGTGAATGGTTGCTTCTCGTGCGAGAACACTGATAGGTGCAGACGGATGCATATATTATAAGCCGAATGCAATTATAACTTAACTGGCTCCAGATAGTTTCAAACGTTTCAAGGAAACTACGTCTTTACTGTGGCTCTTTTACTATATAATAACATTAATAATAGGCATCGAGTAATATCTAACCCAACTTATAACTTCAACTTGTTACTAAAATAGCCATTCTCATTCCAAAACATTTACTGAATTAACGAAACTATCAAAAGCAATCAAGAACTTACTAAGTATTTTAAAATGTATCAGACTAAGTGTGCAATGTTCCAAATATGGTGAAAACAATTCTCAAGACGGAATTCAACCGCGGAGTATAACAGTAGGAGGGAACATTATTTTGAGTGCAGGTCACAGGAACGTATAAGTGGTGCGGGTGCAGGTTCCGAGTTCCGATAAGGTGGCAGGTAGGGGGAGGGACGCGCATGCGTGCGGCGGCTGACCTTGGTGCGGTGCAGCGTGCAGCCCGGGCCGCCACCGCACTCCTCGCCCAGCGCCCCGCACTACCCACGCCCTCCCCGCGCCCCGCCATCGGGGAACACCGCCACACAAATACCTCCCTCTTCTTGTACCTTTTGCAACCACACCTGCCGGTTTAGTAAGTTGTTGCGATGTGACCTAGCATCGTGCCTACATTCTATTTCTGGAACCTAAAATCCTTATTAAATCAAACACTTGTCGCATCAAATCATAGCTGTCTGACTCCAATAAAGTAAAATATAGGTAAAAATAGTTTCTCACGTGTCAACCGCGACAAAACTGACTTCATGTTTACCGATGTCGATTCACAAGCTGTCTACGAAATTGAACGCGACAGGTTTCACCAACTTGTTGGCAATATGCAATTAGTGTGTACATAAAAGTTTGTCGAAAATAAATCACGTTTGAACAATCAATAACAATATTAACCTTTTGAACGCCACGCCATAACGGCACCTCCATGTCCTGTACGCCAAGCCCGAAAATCGATATATTAGGTATATATTGCTTTTTATAATCAAATATTTGAGAAACTAATATGCAATTTTGTTTGCTGTGTACAATTAAGTAATCATTGGGGATTTAATTTTTAAGTGATATCAATAAAACACAGAAAAGTAATGATTTAATATGTTTATTTTGTATTTTCTGTGCCCTCTTTTTTGTCGAGTATAGACGACGTTGGCGCACAGGGCACGCTTGCGCATGTCAAATATAGCCGACATTGGCGTTCAAAAGGTTAAAGATACTAACGACATGGGAGTCGAAGTGAAAACACTGGGAATGGGGGACTCCATCCACCGGATGTCGAGATATGACCCGTCTGCGTCGTGCGAAAGCTCTTTAATTTATGCAAGTGATTTAATTTGATTTAGTCAATAAAAGTACACGCGTCGCAATTAATAAAACTTAAAATAAATAGGTTTAGATTAAAACAAGTTTGAGAATACACTCGCGCGAGATACAAACTGATTAATGATCCGTATGAACGAGGCCCAATCATTACTAACTCTGGTATCGAAGACGAACAGAAAGATGTTGAGCCTCGTAAGAGCTTCATAGCTCTTGCTCGCAAAATATGAAATCGCAACCGCAGTGGCCACACGTGTAGAATTTTGTTACATTTCAATTAATTATATGTTCCAGCTCATTGGAAATTTTAAGACATGTAACGGTTGTTCGCTGAGGTTACCGTTGACAAGCTCTAATACATAAGCAATATTTAGATAATATTATACATTCTTTCTATTCAGTTTCCTGACACAACATTAACAATTCTAATAGATAGTAACAAGGAACGTTGACGTATTACATATTAAGAGGATATTGTTGTAAATAGCTTAGTTAAAAGAAAGTTTTACAATGGTTAAATTAATCGCGCCCGCTCGGCGTATTTAAATGTAAAGCCATTGCTGCGAGTAGAGGCACTCAGATTATCTTATCGGCTTTCTGCAAGTAGAAACAGGCACAAGCACTCGTTTGTGTGACTAATGGCTGCAACGCACAACGTCGCATCGTACCGCAGCCGCTCGACGTTTCCTCCGAAGTTCAATATACTACGGTACCAACGTACGCGTCCTCACAGACCAGTCGCAGATGGCGAGGTCACGCGATCCCTTTCACCATTCTGCTCGCCCGGTGCCGTCGCGGCGTCGACCTTACACGAGCCTTGATGATACGATTGTTTCGCCGCGCCTACTTAACTGCTCGACTACAGAGGGGCCCGCTAATTAGAAGCGGTTATAATGTTAACTATATCATTATGAACGAGTATAACAATACCGTCACCTAATCGCTATTCACTTTATGCTAACGTGTATATTTAAATAATGCATTTTCAACTCAGTAGCATCTTCTGCAAAACAATCTAAAGTTTGCGACGCGATTAAGCGATTTCAGATCGGTGGATTTAAACAAATTACAATTTTAGTCGTTGTGTTAATCTCATTTAAGAATCGAACCACACTTTGGTCTTGAAACATACGCTTTAAAACATAATTTATAGCCATAGCAATAAAGAATATTATGACTGCATATTATTATAGTTTTGAGTTGAGAAGGAAAATAAGTAGTGGAATGCAAAATAATTTTCATTTAAAGACTCAATAACTAATAATAAGTATGTTACATAACGCAAAGGTAGTTAGTACGCGATAAGTGTGTATTGCATGACGGAATAGATTACAAATGTTAGAAGCGGCAGTTTGAAGCTTGAATGATGCAATGAAGTTCGTCATAGCACGCGCTAGGAGCGAGGGACGGATGAGTGTTGCTCGTAAATTGTACACTCGTTGCAACACTGTTGAATCAGCTACACACGACGGACGTAACTTAAGTTATTCAAACGAAAAATGGACTGTAACAAAGGAATTTATCACACCTGTATTACCACGAAACGTTGGGCAAAATCATATAATAGCCATCTTTAGTTCCGTCGTTATAAGCACTTGCTGTAACGTACCTATACTTTACTTATAGCAGATACTATAACTAATAAAAAAACAAGTAAGAATGGACATACACGGATTGGTGTTCCTCATTCAGGTACCCCGTAATTACTGAAACGATTTGACGGCAAATTGGGAATACCCAACGGGATAGTATTTCCGCTTAACCAAATTACACGCAACTACTACAAAAGACACATCTAGTAAAAGGAACCCTAAGAAATTCATAGAAACTGGCTACTCGTACAGAAAAGATGCTAAAGTAGTACATCCGAGTAATATGTCTCCAGAAGAATTATTTATTAAAACACTAACTCAAATCCACTTTGTTGATGTAACGCCGAAAGTAATACGTATATAATCTAATTTCAATTGTATTTTGCCTTCACATAAATATAAGTTTAATATGTACCTACACGAAGGGGCGCCCATAACAAGGAAATGAACGGATAGAGACTACTAATAGTTAATTTACGTAAAAAGGTAAACACTTAATAAGTCGTTCGATCTAAAAAGTTTCACGTGTGCTGTACTTTTCACATTCATTTGACAATGTAAGCCAAATAGCATTATTCTAACGTTTGAGCGCAAAACTTTGATTTTAGATAGGGTATCGTGATTATTCGTGATTCGCCACCGAGTCACGTCGACAGAACGGTACTAAAGCCACGCTATAGGTAGGTATTATTGGCTAGTCGTCCGCTGATAAGTGTCGGACAAACATGATAACGCGGCCTGCGGAGAAACGCGTCGGCCCAGCCTTGTACAAGTGAGCCTCTCAACTAGCAGCATTGAAAAAGTAGTTTTATTACTAAATGGAAATGGTAAAACCCGACAGTTCGTTCTTAGTTATTTGGTGAAAAAGAATTTTGCTTTTGGAAGACAATTCTCTTAAGGATAATCCGTCTGTCGGGGTGGCTTTAGACAGATTGAAACACAGACATCTAGACTCGGAAATGGATTGCACAAATATTTACGACCACGGCATATTATTAAGGAATTGGAACATTTTTTTGCCATATAAATTTTTATATAAAAACGAAAACCAACCAAATTGTACAAGAATCTAATGTTTAAAATTTATTAACAATGTTGAGTATCCAACATAAAAAAAATATTTTAAGCCGTAGCTGTCGAAAGAAGCCCTAAGCCGCGCTTCAAATTGTAACATTTCTTTTGTACCACAAGATTTTTTAGCGTCATAAACGTTTTTTAGGGTCCCTAAAGATTTCGAAGTCCAATTTATGACGGTTGGGATAAAGATAGGTTTGGGTTTGCAAGCTTTTTTGCATTTTAGTGTGATATTACCGTAGCATCTCATTTGAACATTACTAGAGATATTAAAAGTCAATACTGTTATCAATGGAATAAAACTTTACCAGCATTTCTCTCATCAATAATCTAATCTAATAATTTGTAATCGTCTGTCATCTACGTGTTTTTAAGATATCAATCGAATACAATGACTTCTTTGACTTGATCTACTTTGTAACATATTCATTCCCAGTAGTAACTCAGCTCAGGATGTTTACATTTTTTATAAACACAAAATCAGTAGGGAGCGTAGCGCTTAAGCGGTTCGTTGGTTGTGACTGCTGTGACACATTGTAGTCAGTTTGTAAATGCAGCTATTTAGCCTACAACTAGATTTGATAATGCACAATAAGACAATGAGTTCATCGAGTATCGTAAGAACAATAGATATGTCTATGAGTGGGTACAAACGCACGCACCGTTACGCAACCGTGCCTTGTGCTAGTTTTTCTTGAGGTAAACATTCGAAAACCTATGTGAGAACACTTCGAGAGGATGTTGATGTTAAAATTACTTTAAAATGGATATAGTGAAGCACATTGGCCGTGCCTTGCGATGCGTGTGCACACGTACGGGACGCGGGGTGAGCCCCCCGTCGGCTCGGCGTGCCGCGCCCCCCTCTCTCGCCCGCACACGCGTCAATCAGCTGACCAAACTCTCGAGCGCCCCCTGCCTGCCTCGGAAAATGCGTCATGCGTTATGTTGACTAACCCGCTCCACGTATCCATTGCACCTACCACTTACTAGAACTAGGAAAACACGCTAGCGAGGAGTTTATTTTCTACGTGTACGTGTGGGTTTTTTTCGTCTTGTTTTGCATGCGCCTATAAAAATGTTTTCGCTCGCGTACACTGGCACGAAGATAGCCGAGCACGACAGATAAACGCGCACTTCGGCGTATCGCGTACGATATAGACGGTGAGCGTAAACGAAGGTGGACGTGCGGTGCGTGGCGTCCGACAAGTAAATTTCAGGCTTCCTTTCCTTTGTTTACGTGGGGCGAGGCCGACGCGGGCCGGGAGCGCATGGAGGGGGGCGGGTGCGTGCCGTTCAAGGTCAAGAGCGTCGGGCGTCGGCTCGCTGCACCGGCGCGCCGGCGACTGGACGCTCGCGAATCGGCGCACGCCCAGGGACCGGTTTCACTCGCGACGCGCGCCGGCTCCTGCAGCGGCGGTAAAGGGCGGCGGCGGCGCCGGCCGGGACTACTCACCCTGCTTGCGCCGCTCCTGCAGCTCGATGAAGCGCGCCGCCTCGAGCAGCGTGTCGAGCAGGCTCATGTCGCGCTGCGCCAGCCGCGCGCGGTCCTGGCGCGCCCGCTGTCACGCCGCGACTGCCACGCGCGCCGCGGACTCACGTGGCGCCGCGCGCCCTGCCAATCGCGCGCCGCCGCGCCGGTCACGTGACGCCGCCGCGCGGCCAACCCGCGCGCGCCGGGCGGCGAGTGCCCGCCACACGAGCGCGAGGCGCGAGCCCGAGCGGCGCGGGGCATGCGCGATCGATGCCATTGCAGCGATCGAATGCAAGCCTCGCCGCGCCGCCTCCAGCCGGCGACGCTGCACGCGACCACGTTGTTTATCTTATAATTTTTCGAGTGATCGTCGCCAGTTCCTGACACAAATAGTCCTGGACGTTGTATGTCATAAGTAGTGATATCCGCTGTCCTGCGTCACCTACTTTAGCGCTGTCAGAGTCACGCACGTGCGTAACTCCGGCCGACTTTCACTTCCTCGGTTATTGCGGACTTAACAAGTTGTTAGGTTCGTTTTTAGTTTTATAAAAGTTAAATTTAAGCCAGTGTTCCTTGTTTTTTGTTGTCTCGATTATGCAACTGTTGTAATATTTCACTACAAAAACTTGAAAGGTGCTGAATATTTACAATGTGTTCCGTAGGGGCCCGGAAGCCAACCTTTTCATTCACTACTTGTCAAAAAGAGTTTTCGTAGGAAGGTGAAATGAACTTTATATGCACTGTACAATAGTTCGAGAATTGCATCAGAGTGTGTGACATAGTTGGAGAGGCAAGAACACGCGAGTTGTAAACAAGTACATAATTATGTGCCGTCTACAAGTACCCAGTCGAGATTAAAGGGAGAAATGATTGCGACACAATGAGGGGAACTTTTTCTCGAGCCAAGATTATTTTGGATAAAATCCAAGAAAATTGTGTTGCCTAGGTACTTATAATTTTATTGTCTGTGCTTGCAATTATTACGAGTAGGTACTATTGAAATGCAAACTAACATATTATATGAAAGTGATATTTTAAAAGTTAAGATCTCATTAATGTTACTGCAATTTAAATAAGATAGAAATTAAGGAAGCTTGCAGGTAAGTAAGATCATTTGGAGACATGGCGAAGGTATACGAGGTATTTAGGAACAAATAGCAAACCACATCATAAATTTGAATTATTTTATTTTGTGAAATATCAACGTTTGTCTAAGTGAACGATGAAATTTAATCAAATTTGGGTGTTGCTGATCCCAGGTTTATATTATTACTTTAGATGACATGTTGATTTAGATAATATTGTTCTATAAATATGTGAAGAGCATTGCAAAGAAAGTTGCCAAGACAAGATAACTTCTTGGTTATAATAATAAACAATGCTAACACAATATTTTATTTGAAATTATGGTTATCGTATCTTAATATTTATATACAAAATCAAACCAATAAATTATAAATATATACCTAATAATTAAATGATGTCTATCTGCATAGCACAGAATTATAAAAATTTCAGTGAATATAAATTGAAATTATTATAATTGTTTAGCAAATACATAAATAAGCTTTTGTTTCACATTTGTCAAAAAAATATAGATCTTTTATTAAACTAAGTTTAAATTACAATGGAGTGATGCAATTTCACTAGTCTTTTTTTCCGTTGTTAATTATTATTTAATTTGTTTGTTACTTAACTAATGAGCATAGGTGACAAAAATAGGCACGCTAATATAAATGAAAATAAATAAAAATCAAGTAACTTAGGAAAATCTTTAAAACTTTAATAAATGTACAATATTATGACGTAAATGACAAAACAAGTATAGATGAATATTATTTTATTTAAAATATTCTGAAAAACATAAATATATGGACTGCAGATGTAATCACAATTATACAAATAATATATTTAATAATATATAAAATAAATTACACTGTTTTAAGACTACAGCTAAAGTTCAATACAAAATACATACTTTGTTTTGAAATATCAAATACAAAATGTCATGTGCCAAAAATATATTATTATACAAAAATTTGACAATCTGCAAGAAAAGATTTTAGGACGATTGACGGTGACGATAAAATGAAAGCATTAGGATTAAATTCGTATTTTTGTAGTGTATATTTTTAACTGTTACTTATTTTTACTAAAAACTACTCTGCAATGAACATGGTCACTGCAAACATACTTACCTATATTGTGCCTGCTACACAACGCGTGATGTGCTATATGCGTATTAATATAATAATCCAATTATTCCTTAATAGCATGCTATCAGTCAAACTGTATGTTTTGTATGTTAATATGTAGTTATTTCGTCACACTGCTGCACTGTTATAACTTATAATATAACGAATATTAAACAATAATCATATATTCAAAATTAAATAAATACGTACTAGAATATGTAAATCTCGCACCAAAAACTGAGAAGGCACCTCAATGTGATATTAGACATACGTCGTATGACTCTATATTAGTTTTATTCGAAAATAATTATTATTCTGCTATATTAAAGTTACACATTGGAATTTTCCAAGAACAGCTATTATACAAATATATTATATAAATGAATATAACACTATTTTGATCAATATAATATAATAATATGTATACAGGACAATAATACTAAATTATATCTACTGTGGACCTTAAAATAATGAGAAAACATTTAACAGCTAAAAAGAAATAACGTAAATAATTATAACACGTCATCACATCACTATATTGCTATTCATTCACACTTGTACTAAATTAATTTTGAATCGTAATTATACAAATAGGATTGCGAACTTTTTACAAGATTTCTTTTTTATATACGCTCTCTTTAGTGGAGAGAGTAGGTTATTGTCGATAGGAAATTTGTCGCCATTCTTATTTCATTTTAGTAGTGATACTAAGCTTATATATATATACTAATTGATAATGCCATTATTTTAAACCAAAGTACTTTGACTTAGAACAGCGGCATGGTAGACGTCCGATTCTGTCAGACTAATCAATCATTTTGATATTACGCGATATGTGAACTAAAAGTTGGCAACCCTATAACACTGTATTTAGACTGTTGTTACGCAGCAATAGAGTAATTAATACAGGTGGACAATTGAACTAATGTAGCTATGTAGTATGTACTACGTACTGTCTAACTACGACTAACCTACATCACTCGTTGGTACGTGGTTTCTTTAGAACGAAAATACACGTCATCATATATTCTGCTATCCTGGTGCACGAAGTGCTCCTGTTAACAAAAAACACATTTATTATTAAATATTAATAACTTAAGATTGACTGCGTCGCACACGCGTATACCCAATACAAGCGCGTCTGCTAATAATTGTGAGGTCTATCTACTATTCGATTTCTAGGTAGAACAAACTTTTACCAGAGTTTCCTGTGAAAAGATTTCAGTTGCTACACGCAGCCTACAACTGTTATGTCCCTAGACGTTGTAATGGAGGGATAGCTAATTGTGGAGATGAGAATTACAAACGCCAAGCCATATTTTTTTATTAAATTAGGAAATGTTATATGCTATTAAATTTTAAATATAGCCTAAATTAATAATACGCAATAGTAACGGCTCCAGTCGCACAGCGATATCGAAGCCACTGTTGTGCACGAGGTCTACAAATTCTCAGTAGAAGCACTGAGTCTGGAACTATGCCCAGTAGACTGCAATATTTGTGGCTCGAAATGTGATGTAGCACACCTATGTCTACGCCTTCGTACATCTAGGCTTGAGATTATATAAGTATGTATGTAACAATAATACATAAAAAAACTAAATTGTATAAATAAAATAAAATTACACTAAAATTATATAACAGCAGGATAAAATATTAATAATAGCTATTCATAATATAGCACAGCGAAATAGTATTAAAGTAAAATTATAATTATTGCATTAGATATAATTGTTGGACTTATAGAATAAACATAAATAATAGAGAGCCTAGGTAAGATCCCTGCTGAAAACCGGTAGCCACGTGTTTAAAAGCAAGAACAGAACCCCTAACCTAACTGCTTGGATTCAGATCTTCGAGACAGAACATCAAAAACACACGTGATGCTCCGGGGCGGGACCACCTTAAGCTTGGTAAATTTAATATACAAGAAAAAAAAATGTATATAATTGTAAACTCAATAAAAAAAATGTTTATCTATAGTTTCATTGTAATACTTAAATCAATGTGGGGCCACAGGAGAGCATACTCGCCAGCGGGCCCACCAGTATAATTCCGTTACTGAAGGCTTTTCAAATTCGTTTATGACACCATAAAAATGTATATTAAATGTATACTAATCTACTATAGGCATTTTGATATTTAATTAGGTCTATACCATTATACGACCACTTTTAAATTTCCTTTCGGAACATTAGAGAAGCGCCTGGTAAAAATTTTATGGCAAAGTCTTCTTTAGGAGTAAGAGCGTAGTTTCGTATCAGGCCGTTGGCGTGATATGTTACAATTTAATAAATTAATGAGATTATTTAACCATCGAATACGACATCATCAATGGCAACATATTCAAGTTTATGAAGTAGTATCTTATGATAAATGTTATCAAATACTTTTGCATAATCAGTATAATTTAAAACGGTATCTATATGGCCTATCATCTAATGACCTTTGTCCATAGCAGTTGGTGCGTAATCTTTAAATTCACTAAGATTTGTCTATGTTAATAGTTTTGATAAAAAGCGATGTTATTGCTGTAAGAACTAGTCTATTTTTATTACTGGATCCCAAGCTGGTGGTACATTCCAACCATCTTCTCTATTAAATAAAATAAAATATATAAAATAGTCAAACCCAAGAAGAAGCAAACCACAGCTAGACTTCATGATACTTTGAGCTCATTCTGCGTAAATAGAAACAACAATGATTAAATTATGTTCGGGTACTTTGAAATAACTACACTGGAACATTGAGACAACTGCCATCTTAGTCTCCCCGTGACCATGGCTGCTGAAAAGCAACCGAAACGTCGGGGAAAGTGTAAAAATAAATTAAATCTAAATAGTTTTAATAATAATTTAATTAGCTTAAAAATTAGTAAAGTTTAAAAGTAGTAGTAATGCAACAATTTTCAAAATTTTGTAATAAAGTGTCAAATAAACAACGCGATAAAATCCGTATATAGATAGCAGTTTAATTTCAAAAAACGTTTTAATTTTTGGGAAAAAGATTCCCATGAATTATCTTTATGCATGCTTTGTTTTAATTTTATTTTACTTTATCTTGAAAAATATTATTTTGAGATTCTGTCAGCAGATCTGAGCGTATGCTGGTTACGTTCTAAGGATTCGTTTTTTAGAGGTTTTAAATGAACGCCAGCTAACCCTCTAATACGTAACCGCTTACCATCAGGGGCCCAAGTCTGCTATTTTTATAAATTCGTCATTCCGACACGACGTAACTGCAATTCCATTGTCATTTTGGTAAAAGTTCGTAATCTGCTAAATTCATAATGGTCGATCATTGGTTGGTCAATGGTCTCGTAAGGGGATTGTGGTAGAATGACATGTTGACTTTCTATTATTATAAAACCCGTTAGTAGTAGAAGTAATTTTTGAAAACTATTACTAAATTCAAACATTTATTTATGCCAGATTTCGTTTATATATATTTTTACATATTATTTCTTAGTGTTAAAAGCAATTTGATCAAAGGAACTGTAAAAATTTTACAATTTGTCACTATGTACGAGATTACCATTCTATGCCATTTTTCCATGGAGTGTCAGTGGCTGACCATCGGCAAGTCATAATGACGCCAATATATTAGTAGATTTCCAAACTTGTCAAAATCAACAATTATGAAATCAATGATAGACCATTCTGACACTATTGTAATAGCAGACTTGGGCCCGGCGGGTTGTATGATTGTTTGTGCTACCTTTGTTAAGTTTAAAGATGAAATGAAAGAGTAAATGTCAAGTGTTGCTTACATCAGTACCAGGAGAAAAGAGTCGGCGCAGCTGTCTCCCGACAGAAGGCGGCGGCGGCTATCGGCTGAGGTTGCTCACGTACAAGCTCTTTAGCTCGGTCTTGGGCGTGTTCTCGAACAGCGCGGCGCGGTTCTGCCCCTCACCCTTCTTAACCCAGTGACCGTACACACGGAAAGCGCAACCGTCTATCACCTGTGATCAAATTACCGTCATTAGTAAGAGATTTTAATAACAATATCCGGAATTACGTACAAATGGCAAGGATGGATGACAAGAATGTGCCAAGAATATAAATAACCTGAGATATATATAGAATGCGGCAGTCGGAACAGGAGAACCAAAACCTACATCTAGGTCTGGGGTCTTTTTCAAGGACTGGGGCTGGTGCTTGACCGGAGCTGACCGCCGTGCTGTAGTCAGTAGTTAGTAGACGTACCTTCCTCAGCACGCGCATGGTGTAGGGGTCCCGCAGCGCGTCGTGCAGCGGCAGCGCGCGCGTGGCGGTGTGCGGCAGGCGCCGCAGCCGCACCGCCGCGCGCACCGCCACCAGCCCCACGCGCAGCTTGGCGCGCGCGTTGAACCCGCCGCTCTTGATAGCCTGCACAGTGCACATGCCACACGCTCGTACTACCCTGGTACATATTTACGTACACCCCAGAACCTCATGTGACGTACTTGGCAAATATTTGTAATACTTGGCTGTAACGTAACAAACCCGACGTTATGTATAACGCATAAAATTGAAACTGTTTTCGCCAATAGTCAATATTTGTCCAAGTACACCATATAAAGTGCTACTATATGACAGATACCATTGCAAAAAAGGTACTGTAGACAGTAATGCCATTTCCCAACAAGTTAATTAATGTTAAAAATATTATTAATTTAATTCGTCTTTAATATTAGATGCCGAAATTCAACTTACGCACAGGGTATAATAATTATACAGTATTATTAAGAAATCTCGACAGAAATACTATCAGGAGAAAAACGAATGCAAAGGCTAAATACATAATTTCTTCGAAATTTGAGTATAGACATTCCAAATAGGTTATTCATAGGATACAAATTAAGATTTATGTCATTTAAATAATTTGTAGGCAACTAAAAGATGTTAGTTTAAAAATAAAGTGTATTGTACAGTGGTGGACATATAATTAGAAACACTTGCGACGTATTTCACATTATACAAGGCACATTGCCGTAAAACTTTTGTTTTTGGAAATAAACAACAAAATGCATAGACTATAGTTCAACAACTTATAATTCATTAAAAAACAAATAAATATCCGAGTTTACAACTACCATTTAGATATTTAGTTACGTACAAACAACTAAACATTTGCAGTACCATTCGTCATGGACAAGTAATTGGAAACAATAAAGAAATTAGATAAAAATCAAAGTTATTAACGTGTTAACGTAATTAATTTCAAATTATTCATGTAAAATTACGTTTGCGGTATTAAATTTCTTAAAAAAAAATTATTAAGTTGCATAGCCTTTATCATTAATGACGGCTCTGCAACGACGTGGCATTGATTCAAGTAATTTCATAAATATATCGAGCGGGATCGAGTTCCATGCTTTAACAAAGGCTTCGTAAAGTTCATTTTGACTGGAATTACGTTTAATGTAGACTTTTTTTTTAACGATATACCACATATTTTCAATAGGATTTAAATCTGGACTATTTGCAGGCCAGTCTAACATGGTAACACGTTGCTCACTAAGAAAGGATTTAACACTGCGGGCCATGTGTTTTGAGTCGTTATCGTGCTGAAAGATCCAGGTCACAGGCAAATGGTCGTCGGTGTCTCTTTTAAGATGTTTTTGTATTGAAATTGATCCATTATACCTTTAATCTTACGGACGAGTCCAACTCCGCAACCAGAAAAACATCCCCATACTTTAATGTTACCACCGCCGTGTTTGACTATGCTCCTCGTGTATTTATAATCAAAAGCACGGTTTATTGGACGTCTAACGTAGCGTTTGCCGTCTGAATTCACCACATTTATTTTTGTTTCATCCGAGAATAACCCTTTTTTCCATTCTCCTACGGTCCATTTAAGATATTTCTTTGCAAATAATAATCGCTTCTCTCGATGTTGCTTGGTAAGAAGCGGTACCTTTCGAGAAAACCTCCCGAACAATTTAGCTTCCACTAATCTGCGGCGTACCAGTTTCGAGGAAATGTTCCTTGGGTCATCAGGTGTAAAACTTCATTTCTAATCTCGTTGGAGCCTTTAAGGCCTCCTATGCGCCAATGACCTTGAGCGTTTAACGTTTGCGACTCACTTCTAAACATTTTACGATAATTTACTGCCACGTAGCGAGATGTAATGTGTATGATAATTTACAGACAATCCAAAATAAAGAAATTGTCCTATACTACTATTAGACTAATTCTAAACTATTTATTATATTAGGTTAATCACATACACTCAAAGATTGATAAAATTACGTAAATATACGAGAACGTTTTGGGGGAAAAATTGCATACGTCCTTCCGTTACAAAGGCTGGCGCCGTAAGCCACCCGTCGCCCGCGCAGATACCCGCTAGAATGATTCGACCGAAAAATAGAGAAAAGCTAATTTTTAAATGAAAAATCATCGTAAGTAAAAAAAAATTGCACACGATGTACAATAAATGTATTCTCTACATATAAATGTGAGTTTTATATTCATACTTCTACAGATGAGGAAGTTTATACATAAACTTTGTGAAATCAATCATTTTTAATATTGCTTGTATATCTCATAAAAAATAAAATATAAATAATATAAATGTATGGAATTAAAGTTTATAAATCGAAGTATTGTTCAAATGTTGTTTGAGAATTTTGGGACATCATTTAAGGTACTAGATACGTGTTGAAAATTGTGTATTTTTTACGTTTTGTGGTAGGAGGCCCTTAAATGGGTTCTGTTTAGCTACACGTATTATTTGCAAATCTTCCCGGGAGACGTTTTCCTTGGACGAGCCTTTCTAACATACTTTTAGTAGTTCCGTTTCTTTTATAATGAGCAATAGCGTTGAAAACTTTCTTCACAGAACATTCTAGATGATTAGCAATTCTTCTATAAGTCCACTTTCGATTTAAATGTAATTTAACAATTAATTGCCTAGTTGACACGTCACAACTCTTATTTTTACCCATTTCTAACAAAACTTATTATTCACCTAATTCCAAATTAACGTTTAATTGCCGCCGAATTTTTTTTTATATTTCAAATATGGAACGGTCCATGGATCCTGTTTCTAATTAGTTGTCCAAGCGGCCAGTAATAGAAATTCAACTATCATTCATATTTAAACTCTTTTAATAATTAAAGATAGAACAGATTTCTTATTTTTTATATTTTATGTGATTTTTATTTTAACTCATTGGCTATATTCTGGCAAAGTTAATAGTGATTTAATCTATATATTTTATACTCATAACGATAGTTCATTCTGTGTTTACCTAAGTTTTATGTACTGTTTCTAATTATATGTCCACCACTGTATATCGCTGTTAGTAAGTCAATAAGCTCCCAACATGCAAATTGAAAACTATTTCAAGCAAAGCACTACTTAAATGTTTGTCAGTGTATATTTGTGTAAGTGTGTGTAAACAAATCTTATACTTACTTTATCAAGTTAGTTAAACCTGGGTATTCCTAAAACCCGAAGAACTATTATCACTATTCTAATATCGGAATATTTTATATACTTACAAGACTTGGATGCAGGACTACGTATAATAAATGAAATCCTATTTATACCACGACGACATACGTTATAGTCAAATTCAGCAATGATGACTGCCGAAAACAGCGATTCACAGAGATAAGGTCGTATGATATAATACTGCGATATAAAATGTATTATTAAACGCGTTATAGTAAATTCGTCCTTCCATAGGCAGGAAGAAATCATTGCTTAAAAATATTAGGAGATATTTATATTTCGAAATATATGACATATGGTGTCGTGATATAAATCAGATTATAGACGACCCACTAATGTTAATGCGGCCACGTCAAAATTGCGACCGATTAAGAAGAAAGGCGGCTAAGGACCATTTAAACTACATATAAGTTGCTATAATGCTGTTTGTTGTTTCAATACAGATACTAAATGAAAAGTACAAGAACAACCTCGAAAAGCACTATGATAGAAAAGAATAGGTTAAGTCGACAATATCTAAAACAATAAATATTAATATATTTTCTGAACTACACACAGTTTATTGTTTTATTATTACTTTTGGTATAATATTCTCCAATTTGTATATTTGAGAATCTTTTTACGGTTTGAGTGAACCAGATCTTTTATCGATTTTAAACTTGAAGCACTTGTTATTTATGTATATGGCTGCAGCTTTTTAATATTTTTTAATAATATTCTACCACATACACACAACACCATCTAGCCCAAACTAAGCAGAGCTTGTACTATGGGTTCTAGACAATGGATAAACATACATAGATACTTTTTTTTTTTTTTTTGTAAATACATACATATTATACATAGAAACACCCAGACCAAGACAAACATCCATGTTCATGCACACAAATGTTTGACTTGCGCGGGAATCGAACCCGCGACCTCAGGCGTGGCAGTCAGTTACACTAACCACTACGCCATCGAGGCCGACATGTAACATCTTTTAAAATATCTTACGCTGTCAGTGCAATGGCTTTTTAATAGCATGCGACAGTTCTCTGATGCCACATACCAATAGGCTAAGATAACCATATAACATTAGGCAGGCCGTTCGACTAGACTTGCGCCACATTAATGTCGAAAGTTTAAAAATAATTACATTATTATATTTTATCAATGTTTAACGAGCAGTGGCATATATAGTGTAAACACCTGGCCTTCTAGAAACTTAGTGTGATTTAAAAATAACAGCTGTAATACCGACTTTGTAAAAGAAAATCCAATGGATTTAGTCTGTATGGACGCTACGCCGGCCGCGTTTCCTCTTAAGGGAAATCTAGATGCAACTCGTTTTAGTCGTTTACGGTTCAACTAATTAGCACGTGTGTACACACACATTCTTGTGACCAAATGGTAAGTTAATAGATATAACGTAATTACATGTTTTGAAGGCCCACTTTCTTAATGAAAATTTACATATATACTTAACAAGAGGGCCAGTTCATTATTTTTAAATTCTCATATATTAACGCTAATTTCTCTTTTTTGACTCGAGAGCCTTGTCTATTGTCCCTGCTAATTGGGCATTAATATCAGTTGCAATTTTGCTTTTCCTTGCATCTATCAATGTTCAGCTGCGTCTCATAGGTAATATATAACCCGTATTGGATTTTATAAAATCCACGGTTGAGAGTTGTTTTTCAATGTTTGTCACACATCACAAAAATATAAAAATAATGAAATTTGGCACTTTACCTAGGCTTAAAACAGCTCTCAGAATAGAAGCATCTTAGTTTGCTATTGGCCCAAGATTAGCAGACTTCACAGTTCTGAGCATGCAGATTTTATCTCGATGCATTAATTCCTTCACCATTTAAGGGAGCTATAATATAATGGGTACCCAATATGATGTATGTATTTGATAGTAATTTCGCCATAGCTATCACCCGAATAACATAAGTTTAGTCACAAACATTACCATGGTTAACTGCTCGATCCTAGACATCTTGCGGCCGGTGCTCGACAAGGACTTCTTGAGCGGCGTCATGTCTTGATCCCACAGCTACCAGGGACGCATAAATTGTTGTGTAATTGTGTTTACATAATGGCTTCACATGTATGTGTTCCCAGTTTAATATGGTGGTATTTGTACGGTTATATTATTAAATAAAGCACAATATTTAAGTTAGAAACTACTCATTTAAATCGAGCCACTGTACTAACACCTGGTGACTTAAGGTTACTTAACGACGTGTTAAAATCAAACTCATGTCAAGTAATTTGATTGGCTGTTGCTGATTGAATCAGCCAATCACAGCAGATAACATGCGTTAAACATTCTGTTAACAAATATTTTGTGTTTATTTAGCTTTATGGTGAGGAGGATAAGAACACTGAACATCCGAGCAAAAAATTAATTTACTATCACTTTATTTTCCGTGTAGATTTTTATAGTTTTAGCATATGATAGGTACAAACAATGTCGAGCTGAACTAAAAAAATTACATTTTAAATTTATTATTACTGTAGATATTTGGTTGAAAATCATTTTGTATATATGTGGCAGAAATACCAGCTCATTTAAAAACAATACTCAATGTAGCGACTGTTGCTTTAACGTCTGATAAATCAACGTGACAAGACAGATGACTTTGTAAGTATAATCAACTGCCTTTACTAAGATAAAGATGATTATACGACAAGGTCTAAAATAAATTAAAGAGCTAAATTAGGACTATAATTTATTTTCAACTTTGTCGTATAAAATAAGTACATAATTATGCCTCTAGTTATCTACATACATGTTTAACTTTGAAATACTAAGGTTTGCTACAATGAATAAGCAAGTTCACGCTTTTACAGATCCACGATATTTCAGTGACGTTTAATTTTAAGTATTATATATTTTATTTTGAATGTTTTGTTCAAGTAATCCGATTCACGTGTGTGTAAAGGCGTTGTGAGACGGATGACATCGACTAATAACTACACTAACACTACATGATAATTTGACAAATGTGCAGAACACGCATTACACAGATATAACGCGCCAGTGGCGCCAACTAGCGGCACTAAATGTGTACTTAAAATAACTAAATACTGTGCAATATTTTTGGTAGGTGTATTTTTATTTTATTAATTGCAATATTAAAATAGGAACACATAGTAAAGCAAAATAAATGAAAATAAGCTTCGCAGTGCTTCATACACTGTTTTGGTGCACATAATATAACTGCAATAGTTATAGATGTTCTATTAGTCAATAAGCTTCAACAGTATAGTTTTTAGACCAAAGAAGATGCTAAAGCGAAGTCAGAGAAAATTAAGGCTTAATAACATGTGCCTGCTAACCAAACAAACTGTCGCTCATAGTTTGCCTGCCGACTATTACTGAATACAACGATCAGTCGACGCAGCACATCAATCAACAAGAATTATTTTAGATGCTATTTTGATTTAGCTTTTCTGTTCTAAGCTATTAGTTTGCCACAATGTAGTTTGCCTAGCAGAAACATTTAACAGTCTTTGTAGAAAAGCCAAATACCAAACTAAATAAATTTAGTGCAAAAAGCTGTTTAAATATTGATTACGAAAAGATTTAGAATTGTTTAAATTTCCAGGATCACATAACTAAAAAGAGTAACTCACCATAGTGTTGAAGAAGGGATGGTTAAGTGATTCGATAATACCGATCCTTTCGCTTGGTTCCACTACTAGAAGTCGCCTGATGAGATCTTTTGGGTCCTCTGAAATAGATTAACAAACGAGTTCAAATAATGTCATATTTATATAATTTATGCCAGCGTTATATATAGTAATAAGTTCAAAGGGTTATTTATAGTAAAAAGTTGCTTTCCATGTACATGTCTTTATATTATGAGATGAAGATATCAGTTGCCATGCATTAATAGATTGAGAGCTTTAAGCCTTCGAGAGGTCTTCTTATAGTGGTCCTCCTAATATGTTACTAATATACATATATTAGACATGTATGTATGTACTAACCAGATATATCGGCCCACTCGGGACTGGTGAAGGAATACTTTCCCTCCATGATGTTCCGTAACATTACCATCTGCTTGCGATGCCAGAACGGTGGACAACCAACTAATCTAGAATTAGGTTAATAGAAAAGCTATTATTTTGCCTATACGGAAGAATAGAATTTGCAAAAGGTTTAAATATCCAAAATATTTAAAGCTTTTAAAATTATTAAGTAGCTATTTCATGCCGGGGCTGCGCGATTATCGAGAAATAAAATATCGAACGATTAAAAAATTACACGAATATTATTCGCTTAGTTGTTAATAGAATGCGAATACCGGCCTTATCCAGCGATTCGTTTGTACCGCTATTACACCTGTATTCGACTTATTAATCAGTCACCAATTAATGCATTCGTATAACAATCTATTGATTGTTATTCGAATAAATTCGGAAGTGAATGTTGAAGTCATTCATTATTCGATTAATGCGAATAGTAAGTCGATAATCGCACATCATAACCTAGAAATACCAGTACAACTTCTCTCAATAAAAAATATGTTTTTAAATATACGTAATGCGACGTCGCAAAGTATAAAAAAATACTTACAATGTAAACATGATGACGCCGCACGCCCAACTGTAATCACATAGAAAACAACATGTAAGCTTTGATTTAATAATAATAATTAATAAACTATATAATATTGCCTTACGTTTACGCAGATGTTATACATTGAAATAAAACTACTTTACACGAATTTTACCGCGTTGTTTATTTTTCAAACACTATTGTAGTTTCGTCGTGAACATTGCTGCTGAAAAGCAATACAAACGTCTGGGAAAGTGTAAACATAAATTCAAATAGTTTTTATAATATACAGAGTGACTAATTAAACATTGTACATACATGACAATTTATGGTCAGACGAAACGTATAAAACATAATTTAAAAAAATCTGTCTAACCTGCAAAGAAACCCTTTATGAAAATTTGTATGAAATATCCATAAAATGTAGACACTGCGCGCGTCGTCGCACACAGCTGTCGGAGGCTAATGACCTTTGATAAGAAAAGGACGAGCGGGGGTGCAAATTCGGGAGAGTGCGGGGTGCAGTAGCGGGGTGGCGGAGGCAGAGTTTTTGTTTAGCTTTGGTATATGTGCAAGAGTGTCCGCGCATTAAATTTATTTGGATAACCAGGTCAAATTTTTCAGATATTCTTTCCTCCTTCAATATGTCCAGTCTTTTACCAATCAACCTGTATATATAACAGTTTAAGAGTTTTAAATTTATGTAACAGTAATGTTAAAAAAATAGACAATGTAATAAAATTCGTATAAAATATTTTAATTCCATATTATACTATAAGTAAAACCTAAACCTATAGTGCGTTTCAAATACGAAGTCCCATTTGACAGATGATCGTTGAACATTGATAGTGAAGAGACCGTTTCAATCGACACATCCCGAAATTGATTACCGATTAACGTTCCAAACAAACTGTAATCGTGGGTTTAGAATCGAAACAAAAATGATAGAAACAGAAAAACAAAAAGGGAGTCCATCTAAGTTTGACATATCGAAAGAATAGAAAAGTAACAGTTACATATAACGCGAGTAATTGTAAAAAAAAACTGGACTTATTCTTGATTAATTCCTAGCATCACATACTTACTTCATACTCAGTGTAAGGGTAAAATAAATGTGGTATGACAGATTTTAATTTTCTAGATAACTACTCTGTAAAAACTATGGGATATTTAAACCATACGTCCAATACTTATCGCATCTTCAAATCCATTTTTTGATAAAGAAAATATATTAGGGGTTTGCAGAATGGGATTTAAGGTACGTTGCAACGTAATAATAATTAATACCCAATACAAATTTACAAAAGTATTTCCCGGAATTGTTTTTACCCCGAATTAGTTCGATTTTGTCGCGTCACTATGACTGAAAGTAAAAAAATTACCCTAGTGCGTAACCATGGTATTGTAGTAAAATGATATTTTATTTTAATGTTTAAACTATTTAAGATTAATATCAATAGAAATTATTAGTTGATTATGTTTGTGAAACAATTACATTATGTTTTGTGTAGATTCTAATTACTTTCAAATAGTCTTTAGTACCAAACGTAACCATTGTTTATTTTAGCAATTTATGTGATATGTCCAGAGTTACGTGCTATAAAGTGTCAAAAGGGACTTCGTATTTGAAACAAACTATAGTTACGAGATCGATACAAAACCCATTGACGACAGGATCTAATTGAAAATCTTTACGAATTACTGTCAG
The DNA here is from genome assembly GCA_930367265.1 of Catocala fraxini. NCBI lineage: Eukaryota > Metazoa > Arthropoda > Insecta > Lepidoptera > Erebidae > Catocala > Catocala fraxini. The sequence continues at coordinate 17,888,346 of OV884043.1, forward strand.
ATCAAATAATTTCAAGCTCTTAGTGAGCTTATTTTAAATTACTATTAGAAAGTATTTTATAGTGGACCTGAAACCGCTACAAAATCCTTGAGCACTTTGTAGCATTATACAGACAACGGTTTCGAAGTGTCAAATGTAAAATTAAAAAACCTCATCTATATATTAATACGTGAAGCAAAAACTTTGTACCCCTCTTTACGAAAATTGCGCGGGCGGAGGAATATGAAATTTGGCACAGTTAAAGTTTATATGGAGAAGGAGGGGAGAATCTTAGTATTTATATAAAATATGCATTAGAAATACATTAAATTAATGAAAAACATTACACGCACACAACTATGCATTTGACACACGCAGTTGAAGCGCGTAACTATGGTAAGATATATCAATATATAATGACATATATCATCAATAACTTACAGGCAAACTTTGATCTAATTTCGAGCACTAGGCGACCGCTAGTATAATTCAAATACATAGCATTATAATCATTATAGTGTGAATAAAACAATACATTTTTAAACAAACTACTGCAGTTTTATAATGTCGTTATCACTGTGGTTGCGTTGTGGTGAGATTGGGCTCTTAGCCTAGTGTGTCCGCTTACTACCAAACGGGCCTTATGATAACAACCGTACGCAAATGAATGTGTATGGACGAATTACTGGAAAAGGAAGCTTTTGCTTGAATGTGTATGGACGAATTACTGGAAAAGGAAGCTTTTGCTCGCGTTTAGCTTATGTATTTTTTCATAACAAATTACGTAGTCGATGAATCTAACTAATATTATAGTCTATGCTAATGTGAGTTTGTTTGTTACGCTTTTACGCCTACTCGCCCGATCATTGTGAAATTTCGCGAACACGTTTTCAGGGGTACAGAAAAGGACATAGGGTAACTCTCATCAAGAAAAAAAGTACTGTTCCTGAGAACAGATGCGCGTGTGCAGCCACGAGCAAAATCTAGTCAGATATAATACATGACAATAGATTTTTTATTATGTCTATCACAGGACAATGATGAACGCAGTCCATCGCGCTTACTCAAGCTGCATTTACTGTCAACATGTGTACCAACAATTATCAGTAAAATTGCGTTTTAGAAATGATAATTATCATGGGCTAGATGATGTTGTGTGTATGTGATAGAATATTATTTATTTATTTATATTATTATTACATGTTATGTCTGTTATATTATGTAATCAACTCTTTGTCAGCTGTTTCTGTATAAGTCATAAATAAGATAAAACTCAGTTATATAATACACAGCCCATTTGTGCGGTTCAATAAGTCATTCGTTTACGTATCTATTTGTTTGATATGTTTATATAGAGTGTAACAATAGGATGTAGCCAGAATCAGATGTTAAGGTGGTTTAGTGGATGGACCTTGTGGCGAATGTAAAACACAAAAGTTATGAATAATCATAATACTTCTATGCTAATATTAGAAAGAGGAAACATTTGTTTGTTCAGTTTCGATAATCTCTTTTCTTCTCCCTAGAGGTTCGATAACCTCTGAAAGTACTGAACTGATTTTCACCGTTAGAAAACTACTTTGTCCAGAAGTATAATACTATAGGCTATATACATCACGCTACGAGACACGGGAGCAGAGCGGTAATGATTAACGTGACAACAGCAAGTTTATAATAAAATAAATATTATAAAGATAAAAATATTTAAAAAGAATTCATGAGAGTTACTTTTTTATTGTGAATGAACTTAATAATAAATTAACTGTGGGCAATGGACTCTTGAGGTTGTATAATAATAACTTACGCTATAATTTTTACAAACTTACATGTCAACTTCTTGCCCATATCCCGGTGCGTCGTCAAACATATTAGCTTTCAGCGTTTCGGGAGCCAAGTAGCCTGGCGTACCGCATAGCTCTGAAATATTAAAAGTAATAATTTATTTTATCTTTTTTATTTTACTACCAAGAACCATACGGCTCACCTGATGGTAAGCGGTTACCTAAGTGTATGATCGTTTGCATTACCAGGATGTCCTGTGTGATAACGGATAAAGATGGTATGAAAAAAATACCTACCGTATGTGAGTATTCACCCGATTAATAAATGTTAGGGCAATGTTGCACACACCGGGCAAAACGCAATAAGCCTGTGTTGCCGAGCCAGGTCATTCATACTTTTACCAAATAATTAGCAAGAGTGTGGATTATCGATTGTATGTATATTTCAAAATATTTCTGTACTAAATTGGTTACGCACTATTACTAGTATTTTTGTTAGCCCGTCTAACTAGATGTTAGCGCTAGATCTAGGTTTAGATAGTGAGACCTTTATATAACATATGGAGTGCTATAAAGGTATTGGGTATTGAGTATTATTGAGTATTCATGATGAAATTTGCGGTACTTAAATTACAAGCCGTTACCGTAACTCATGGATGCTAGCAACACTAGGATTTTCACTCGCACGTTACCTACCTTATTATAAAGAGTAATAGAATTAGACCTTACCTAGGAGTCTTTAATTTTCACAACTTGTGAAAACACATAGAAAATGCTTGCGAATGTAATTTTTCTAGATTTATCGTAATGTCAATAATTAAAAGTAAACTAGATTGTAATGGAATAAAATAAAAAAAATATAGTTCTTAATTTGACAAAAGAAGGGACACAGGAATACTAGATCATAGTTAAAATATGGGAATAAACCGACAGTAGGTAACCGAATTTCTAGTACAAATATTCTATCGAAGTTTCTTCTGTTAAATACCACAACTTACCTTGTCAGCTAAACATGGACTGATACAGAGGTATTGTCTCAACGCTTGTTAAGATATGATTGTTAATTACGAGTAATAAGTGCGCTTTTTATGTGAACATTAATTAGATTTAATCTCTAGTCATTTTCATTAGGATCATAAGACATAACATTACAACATTATACATACACACATTTAACATTAGAAAAAAAAATGCGGGTCATTCTTTGGGTACTGCCGATATAAGTGAAAACTAAGTAACTTGTGAATGGTATCGTCGAGCTATTAGATTATTATTTTTGAATTTTGAATGCGTTCGGTGACGATGACGCGAGTTTCACGCTTTTTGTTCGCCCAAAATGTACACATATATACACAGCGCACATATAGCTCATGGAAAGCGTTCGGTGACGATGACGCGAGTTCCATGATTTTTGTTCACCCAAAAAGTGCTCAGCGCGCCTAAAGAAGTCTTCACTTCAAAAAATTAAAGCATTTAGTAATTAAATTGATTGCCCCGCTGTTCTCTATGTATAAGGTGGCGTTTATGATTGCGTGCGAGCGTAAGGTCCCAGGTTCAATTAACGAATTAGTTCCATATTTACTATTTTCAACTGTTATTTAATTTTACATATGTAGGTATACCTCGTTGCTGCAGCGGTAGTAAATGCGACAGCTATGCATGTGGTGTTGGATTTTATCCTCGGGTCGAGTAAATTTGTTGAATTGTGTTATTGGATATTTCTGTCAAGTAATTCTCAGTCTGAAAGACTAAAACTGCGTCCTACTGTCCATTGCGTGGGACCTACAACCATACTTGGCGAAATGTAGCTAATATACCTGCCTATTCATTATTAAGCTACAAGAAATTGCATTAAATATAAACATGGAACAATAGTTTTAAGGGAAAGATCATGAATATATATAACACCAATATCGTCACATTAATCTCTTCTAGTAGAAAACGATTAACAATCGAGATAAGCTGACCTATGCAACAGTACGTATTTAACGAGAGAAAAGCCGCATGCTAACAATGGCCGCTGTGCAGCCGGTGAAACTGACAGGAACAAGAGCATTGTTCACGACCAGATGTAACGTTATATTGTGCGACCGGCGGACCGTGGACAAGAGCCAACACCGAATGTATAGTGCATACATACATAGTGTCATGTCTCTATCCCCGAAGAGATAAGGCAAGAGTATCAATAAATTTCGCCAAATATGATTTCAGGAATCACATAACATAGGGGCGAGATTATAGTCGTACCGGGCAGAGATAGACTCCGTGCTTCTACTGAGAATTTCGTGGCAAATACAACCTAATAAGACTTTGCCCAATCCGGTATTCGGACTCAAGATGCACAGCAGTCGCATACTCTGCCCCTGAGCCCTCAAGACCATTTATATAGTACTCTAATGTTATAATATTAGATACTGTTTCAGAACGAAAACTATAGGTAGTACTGATAACTAAACTAAGACATTTCAGCCAGAAGATCCAGCATTAGAAATTAAACTGTGGATGCCGATGATAATCACGATGACATAAGACGTAAATACAAAAAATATAATAATAAAATGGCACGAACAAAGACAGACCAGCTTAGGCTTCATTCACACGTACCACAACCACACCACATCGATGCGACAAAAGGTGATCAAGCAGTGGATACATGTGAATAGTGTCGCTGCAGCTTTTTGCAGTTGCGTTATGGTTCCTACAAAATGTGGATGTGGTTGAGTAGTTGTTTGTATTTGCGATGTGGTTGCGACGACGCAATGACGCTCACGAGTGCAGACAGACAGTCTGATCTGGTGTCGAGCACATGGAATTCGAAGAGGAAACATTGTTATTGCTATCCTTGTTATGAATTTTGTTATGAAGAAGAGTGAGGGCGCAGGCGTGCGCGCAGTGTCGGTGCGTCGACGCTTGGTTGTGTCTGCCCGTGGGTCGGTATCACCCACGTAGCAATTTTGTATTGAAAGTGAATAGTAGAATTTACACGGATCAGTTTTGTCGTCATTATCGACCACGTGGGTGATACTGACCACATCGCAACCACAACGCAACCATCAGTGACACCGCGAACTAGCGTCCGACCACATCGCGGACACAACGCTGCGTCGACGGACCGACGACTGATTCTTAAAGGAAAACCGGTGTCGAACTGTCTGTCTGCACTCGTGAGCGTCATCGCGTCGTCGCAACCACATCGCAACTACTAACGACAACTCAACCACATCCACGTTTTGTAGGAACCACAACGCAACTGCAAAAAGCTGCAGCGACACTATTCACATGTAACCACTGCTTGATCACCTTTTGTCGCATCGATGTGGTGTGGTTGTGGTACGTGTAAATGAAGCCATAGACTTTCAGCAAAATTTTGCTGAAAGCCCAAGCTGGTCTGTCTAGGACGAACGACGTAAGTAGGCATACAATAGATTCCTGTTAAACCGGAACATCCTGAGCAAGAGCCTATTATTGTAATTTAAGGATATGGCTTTTTAGCAGCGTCTTTTATGCAAAATCCTTGTCACTGCAGGACCTGTATGCAAGGCAAGCAAAAGATTTTCTATAGGGTGGAGGGCTAATTAGATAATTATTAGATAAAAATGTTCTTTTTGTCCCCAGAGATATCTCAACATCCCTGAGGGATAAATCTCATAAAGAATACATTTTTATCCAATTGACCGAATGTTGCGATAAAATAGATATCGATTGAAATCATTTAACCTAAAATAGGTCTGTATATTTATTACTTTTTTTTAACAATGCAATTCCCGCACTGCAGCTTGGTGACGATCGGCCATAAGAGTAAGGAAATCTTAAGCCACGAGATCTACGAAGTAGGTACAATATTTATTTCTAATATCAAGCTATTTGTTTCTATTTCAATTTATTAGGATTAGACGCTCTTATATTATATTTCCTATTATAATCCTTTACGGTATTCATTCCAGTTTTTATAGTTATTGGCAAATTCTTGTATACAAAGTAAGCGTGCAGTTGTAGTGTATTAGATAGAATCACGACTATACAGGGTATCCGGTAATTAATGGATAACCTTGAAATGTCTTATAGTAGAACTGATGGCCACTCAGAAAAAAATAAAAAAATATCTATCCCATCTACTACCTGAGATATGTTTATTTTTAAATTACCATGTTTAACTTTCTTGTACACTACGACCATAAATGAATGAATTCCATCGCTTTTTTGTTATTTTATTATTAAACACTAATTATGCTAATAGATAGACAGTCAAAAGTATGACTAGCTATTGCACTTTTTAATTTTTATTTTCTTTAATTGTTTTTCTGAACGGCCATCAGTTCTACTATACGACATTTCAAGGTTATCTATTAATTACCGGACACCCTGTATATCGAAATTTGAACTATGGCTCACGATCGTATGTTTAAACTTGTTGATCCCACATATGCGCATATACTCATCTATCAACGACTTTTGAAGTAGGCAGTTCGTAATAGGCATACAATCATGCACTTATCTCACTTAGTAATGTCAATAATACGAAATAATAAATTGTTGACAAATCATAATTTACTACAATTTTGTAACAACAACGAGAAGAATATTTTAATGCACGTAATAAAATGAAATTAAATGATTATTTATTTGCATGAAACATGTTAAGTTGTTCAAAATGTACATGATAAAAAATGTTCACATATTTCGCCGGTTTACCCGACATGCAAAGAGTTTATAATAATTATAAGTAGCAACAAAAAGTTTAAAATCAATAATTTTCCGGTGATACGTAGGTCCTAATATTAAGACTGCGCCGAGCGTAAGATAGATAATGACAGAGCTCGTGCGGCGCATATTCAAATCGGCGCGCGGGCGCCATAGTAAAATGTATGGAGTATTTGAAGTGCTTTATTGTCAACCAATAAATTAAATATTTGGGACGGACAAATTGTGTTATAACTATTTATGTTTCGTTTAAGCTGTAAAATAGGATAGATTTCTACTGTTATAATCTAAAAATCACGTAACACGAGCTTACGTTTTTGCATTTTTCGTGCAAATTTACGTAATTTTGTAGGCGAAAATATTAATTATTTTATATTTTTTTAATTACTCCGTGTTATTGAAAACACGTTCATTGTTATGGTAAATGTATATTTTATATTTGTATTAAACAAAAAGTGTTGATTTTATTCACTTAACTGTGACCGCCTGTTTAGGCACATTTTGCTCGGCGTAGTCTTAAGGATACATTTTAAAGTCATGTCAAAATAAGATTTGAATGTAATGTCAATAATTAAATTAAATACAATCAAAATAAAAGATTAAAAATGTATATCATGTCAAGTAAAATATCATTAAAGTGTCTCAAATCAAGATTTGTAACAGCTCATCTACCTTATAAAAACATTTCTCTAATAACCAATCATTTAGTGCTTTCTTGAATTTCCCATTTGGCAATTCTCTTATACATTTGGGATTCTATTATGTATATTTTAACGGTTATGACTCATGACTATGACATAACAATTTTTGTAAGACAAGGCAGTTTTTTTGACTCTAGAATCCACCTCTTCTTCATATTTCCTAAACAAACTAGCATGATCTCTTACAAAATTACACACCTGCAATATGTATAGACCCGCTAATGAGAGAAGCTTCATTTTTTAAAAAAAATGTTTGTATGATGTTAAAATATCAAATGCGCATATAATACACTTACTAATACACTTTTTTGTACAATAAATACTTCATTTATATTGGTTGAGTTTCCCCAAAGTAGTAAACCATTTCTTAGGACCGAAACAACATAGCCATGGTAAGCTTTTATTGCCGTTTTCTGTCCAGAAGTACGCCTAATTTTTTTAAGTGAAAATAAAAATTTGTTTAGTTTTTGCACACAAATTGTATACGAGACTTCCAGTTGCAGTGCTTATCTAATGTTAATCCTAGGATTTTATTTCGTCAACTTTTTCTATTGTTTCATCTCTGCATGTAAAATTGAAATTAAAATTAATATGGTCAAAATTATTATAATTATGAAATGTAATTAATTTCGTTTTTGTTAAATTTACCAGCAAATTATTATTTTCCATCCAGTTTAAAATACATTGAACCTCTCCATTCATTACATTGTCATATTGCCTAGTTTTGTCTTGATTTGCAATAATAATTGATACGTCATCAGCAAACAGAACACACTGATGTTTGGTAATAGAAGGTAAATCGTTTATATAAAAGCAGGAATAAAAGAGATCCTAAAACAATGCCTTGAGGCACACCATAGTTGTTAGATTGAGGGCTGGATCTGTAGCTAGTTTTTGTTAGGTCCTTTAGCGAATTTTCATATTTTATACTTCATTCATGTACGTAGCAATAGCACAAATGACTTAAGACAAATTGTTAGAACACCGTATCTTAGAATAATATAGTTATATGAATAAGCGGCAAAAGTTTTAAGTGATTCCCTCGCCTTTGCTTATGAGTCGATTAAGGTAAGTCAAAGGTCAAGAAAGAAAATATATTTCTTTGGACAGATAGTTGTAGCGTATATAGCTGGTCTTTTACTGATTGGCACAATAATTTATAATATCACCACAAATATAATATTACAAAATACTCACCAAATAACTTCTCCCCATCCTTGAGCACCTTGGCGAAACCGAAGTCTGTGATCTTGACGTTGAGCTGGTCATCTAGCAGGATGTTCTCTGGCTTCAAATCCCGATGTACTATAAACTTGCTGTGCACGTGTCGAACGCCTTCCAATACTTGTCTGCAATCAACAACATCCACACTGTTTATGATGCCCTGGTACTTTTGCACTAATTAATAGTGGTTATTTGTTATATTTTATTTTAATTATTGTATAGTATTATTATAATATTAAACTGAACCTTGACAGTAAACATAGTCAGTATTACTAAGAAGACGTTTTTATACAGCTGTAAACGTGTTTTAACAGATAATAATCCGGAAATATTTACTTTGTTTACACAAATAAAATTACTACGTAATTTTATTATTACTAACAATTGTAGAAACTCGTGCTTGTAATAAATCATTTCAATATATAGTTTTAAATGCACGTTATAGTCGTAAAGTCATAAACAGTAAATGCCATCAAAGAAATGACCCCAAGTTTTGTTTAAATAAATAATTGGAATAACTACTTTACCTCAAATACTTTCTAAGAAATGCTTCTAAAACTACATTGAAATAATTAACAAGAAACTCAACACACGCGATAGTTTCCTTCTGTTTCAGGAATTGTTCTTCAAAGTCTTGCTTGAAATACACACTGAGAGCCATTTTTAATAATTATTATTTAAATATACAAAAGCAATTAAATTTAAATCAAAGACAATGTATTCCGTCCAAGTACTAGGAGACTATAAGCGAGCAGGAGTTAGTCTGACGCTGTGTTAACGTAAAACTCGCGTGAATCTCGGTGTTTATCTGTGCTCACTGCGCGCACATAGATAAAATTAATTAAAATGACGCGCATACATACGCGCTATTTGAATAAAGGCTAAAGAACGTCCTGGACTTTCCGAGGCAATCATTGTTTAAGAATCAGGCTAGTATTTTTCTAGGCCATCGATATATCTAGTCTACGCCGCCTTCATCTGATTAGGTACCTACATTGATAATATCTGTAACTATATTTGTAACGGATTACGTCAAAATCCTTGCTTATTTAATAAACAATACTAGTTACAAAGATAAACAAAATTATGTTTAAAAACCGACTGATTGTAATTCTACTAATTGTTGGCACGACTGTATGCCCGACCCAGATAAATAAAGAGAAATTTGTTTTTCCTATGATCCAAAAATATAGTGGCTATTCTATTTGCAAAGAAATTTGGTACTCCATATAATCTGACAAGTGATCTTTGTATTTCAATTATTAGGTTTTTCTATACTCGGTTTAGAGCATGTTTCTTCTCACTAATATTTAGGGTCCACATATAAGTGGGAGGGCAAGTACTTTGCTTCGTACAGGATACAGCTTCTAGGCAGACACTCAGAATTACTTGAGGGAAATACCCAATAATATACGAACGTAACTGAGATATCACATTTCGCGTAAGCCGATACTACTATCGGCTATTGGACCAACAAGGCAGCTTTTGTAGCAATGGTAAATATTAAATGGCCACGCAGTAATTTATCTCTAGCGTTTGATTAAGACTTCGTTCGAGTAGTGGATGAAAGTAGAAGCCTACGAAATTCTTTACATGAATCATATATGACTGGTCTTATCGATGCTGTAAAAGCGAGCCAACTCTTTCGCAGCATTGATAAAGCGGGTACCCGCTTAAGCACAACTAGGGAACTACTACCAATCTATAAAAAATACGAACACTTATCTAGTGGCTCCTTAGAGAGGCGCTGCTGTATCAATAGAAGACTAGGATGTCTCGTCAGCTGCTGGTACGTATGGTATGGCAAGCATTGTCTTCAACAAATGCTCACTACAAGGTAGGCCGTATACTTAATTCGCATGTTTGTAGTATAAAAAAAACACGTAATTTTATATAGTATATTGTGCACGTTCATTGTAAATAAACTACTTGCAATGGATTTTATCTCGTTTTTTTCTTATTTTTATCACCGAAGTTTCGGTTGTTTTCAGCAACTATGATCACGGAGAGATTAAGTACGTCTCCATGCCTTGGAATGTAAGTCTATTACAAAAAACTCGAATTATTTAATTATTGTAATAATAATTTACGCAGAAAGCGCACACTGTATCTTAAAGTTTAATTAATCTCTCTGTGATTTGGTTCTTCTTAAGTAAATTAATTAACCCATTGATTCGCAGCGGCACACCAGCGGCCAGACACAATGCGTTTGCAATTATGTCTGTCATTCCAACAATTAATAGGTTAATCAGTGGATCCTAAGCTAATGGTCCATTCCAAAGATATTCAAAAGAAATTGGAAAAAATATGAGGATGTTTTTTAATTTCTATAGCTTTACAGAGCATCCTTTTGAGCAATGGGTGTTCCTCTGCGGGTGTTTGTGCTTTGATATTGGTGATGGTTGATGGTTTTTATTTCTACTAACTAGTTCATAAAGTCAAGAAACACTTCATGTTGCCACCACCTTCGTGACTATGATTGCAGCTTGTTATTAAGGAATTTAATACAACATGAAAACAATTAATATTCACGTGAATACCTGAATGGTCTGTACTTATAATCTGACGTAAAAGGTTAATTTCATTTAGCCCTAATTATTTTTAACTATTAACACGTTATTTACTATTAAGCTACATGTTCAGGCAATTATAATCAATTAATGTTAAATCGTGTTAGTTAAAGTTAAGCGATATAAATATTATAAGGGCCTGCCCGCCATCCGTTCAGCACCAGGTCCGAGAGGCGGCGTGCGTGTTCCCACGCGCGTCTCTGTTGTTTCGAGTCCGTCTCCCCTCTAGGGGGGACAGTAGGGATAATATGTGAGGAGTGCCTTTGGGTAGGTCTTTCGTGCAGTGGCCTGCCGTTTCATACGGCGGGCCGAAACCTCGGCGGGGTCGCGACCGCATGCGAAAGTGATTCGCGCGGCCCCGTCGATAGTAGTTTTGTCGAGGAACACCGTGGTAGGTTTAGTCGGTATTCCGGGAGGTACTTTAACATCTTTACCATCTTTCTTTTACCCCGGCGAGTCCGACATAACCCCTCCGCCCGCCCCCGCGGAGGGGTATGCGCCATGCATTCCCCCACGTAAAAAAATAAAAATATATATATAAATATTATAAAGCTGAAGAGTTTGTTTGTTTGGTTGAACGCGCTAATCTCAGGAAATATTGGTTCAAATTGAAAATTATTTTAGCGTTGAATAGCCCATTTATCGAGGAAGGCTATATATGTATATATATATATATATAACACATAATTTTTCAATTCGGACCCGTATTTTTTGAGATTAGAGCTTTCAACCAAATAAACAAACTCTTCAGCTTCATAATAGTATAAATATGTATAATCTTTAATACTTTATGCTAGCAGTCGCTTTCTGACCGGTGAGCATAAAGTATTGAAGCTTATATTAAATAAAGTACTGGGATAGCAGTGGCGAGGCGACCACTACGCCATCCGTGCAATCATAAAACACTTCCACTCCTCTACAGAAGACGTATGTACATCCAAACAACGTTGTGCTATGTTCCTATAGAGAGCTTTCTTCCAGGCTTCCTTCAGGATATATGCTTTAGAACCTATATGGGGCCAGAGGCGCTGAATTATCAACAAAAGCCCAATTATATTTGCTTCTTGCGCTTAATCAGCAACGACTCAGAAATATTGGATTCTTGCGCTAAAGGTAGAACAGCTTCTTTTTTGAAGTTTATACAACGTGGCAGTATTAACTAGTACCTCTGATGATGCCAAGTTTCATTCGGCCCTCACTATCGGACGAAATGCTGTATGCTAATTTGCCAGCTTAACCCGTCAATTGTTGGAATGCCAGACATAATTGAAAAGCTATTGTCTGGCCGCCGGTGCGCTGCTGCGTCTCAATAGGTTAATTTACTTAAACCCAAAAAGAACCAAATCACGAAAATAAGATGTTAGGAAATCCCTTTCAAATACGGATATAAAGGCATTATTAGACAGCGCTACTCATATTATAAATGTGGCAGTTTCTGAAGATGTTACTCATTCACGTATGAACCGTTGAACCAATTTGGATGAAACTTGACACAGAGACTGACCATCTACCTATTGCAGGTATATTCTCATAGGCTCAACTTTTTAGAACCTAGCTAACTAACATAAATCTAACTTCAATAAATTTTGTCAAAATAAAGAAAAATAAAGTCCACCTTCAATATTCATAAGTGTTACTTTGTGACCTAAATGGATAAAATATTTTCGACTATAACTTTATCCTGGTAATGCGTTCGCATTGGGATTCATGCGGGTATAGCCACGGGCACAAATAATAATAAATTCCGGAAGCTACACCCATGCTGAACGATTTCGCACTAATAAAACTAATGCGTATTAGAGTCGGGGCTCGCAAAAAATCTAAATGTAATTGGGTCAATGCCTCAACATGCGAATTGTGTGATACCGAGCCGACGACGCTGTTTAGATATAGACAAAGTATAGTTATCAACAATAAGGAGCATGTGTATGTAACTTATAAATAGAATGGATCAATAATAACTATTTAGTTAACCTTAACAAAAACGTTTATAAATACTAACAGTTATATGTAATAGTTTGAGAGAAGTGTCTATTTTATTTATTTTAAATCTGTATAATCTCATTATTTTTCAGTTTAACGTAAGATATAATATTAGTTAAAATGTATATGTAATGTCTTTTATTTAAAATACGTACCTAAGTATAAACGGAATATTAGAGACTTAAATTTTATAATGATTCGTTCTTTGAAATGCGAAGATAAAGGGACTATTAAGCGTACGTACTTATTTTAGACGGATTTAATCTTAACATAGTATCGTGTCTATTCCAGTTCGTAGCGGTCGTACTTATTTTACAAAAACATTGTCTGACGAATCGGTAAATAATGCAAGTTGTTCTTTCTCATAAGATTTGATATGGCCGAAATATAAAAAATGATGCACAGCTACAGTGCGTAATTTCTAGATTGTATCTTATTTATGAGCGCTATGCCACACAATGTTACACACTAGAAACACACTAGCTGTTGCCTTCACTTCGCCTTAGTATATTGATAACTGACTTTTTTGTGCCATACAGCGCTATTTATTATTGCTTATAAACTGATTACGGAAATAATAGTCTATGATATTACAAACACTATCACCGTTAGAAGATTATTTCTATTTTCAGGTCTTGGAAAAAGCAGAAGTACTCCGAAACAAAAACATACGACTCTAAAAACTAAGCAGCAGAACCACGAACCAAAAACATTAAAAGAACGCTAAAATCATTTAAAAGAACACATTCTAATGACAATATCAAATATGTCAATCTAAGTGACGTCAAAGTTCACGGGGAAGGAAACAACACGGCTTAGTGGATGACTCGCCCGAATCGGGCGAATCGACACTTCAACAAAATAATATTTTTCTGTAGGCGACTCGCCCGAATTGTATTTTATGCAATGAAAAGTACAGTCGAGCAAAATATAATATAAAATAAAATATAATAACTGTATTAAACTAAGGGTAGTATTTAACTGCAAATCAAAAAATCTTCCTTACTAATTTTGTTTGTTTGTTTGGGTAAATAAATTGTTTCTAGCGTTGTATGGTCGCAGTTCTAACCTAACCTAACCCACTATTTTCTTTTGGGTAGTATGTTGAGAAAGTTTTAAAATGCTTATAGGGAAACATGTTGCAAGAAGAAATTATATTGTTACGGGTCTGAGTATGTCCAAATATACTATCCGTGTCACTTCTGTACTTGACTGTTCTTTTCTTAACTTCACCGCAATAAATACAATTCAGGCGAGTCGCCTACAATATAATTTTTTTTTTAAATGCCAATTCGCCCGATTCTTTCGAGTTAAATTTGGGCGAATCGCCATTAACCGGTCGTATACCGCCGGCTCGCATACCAGCCGGCAGATTTGTACCCGTCGTAGGCCGGTGGCTCGCATGCGAGCCACCAAATTGGTTTTACGTTAGCTTAAGCTAAAGCGAAGGCGGCGCGCGGCGTTTTGGCGCCAATTTGGTGGCTCGCATGCGAGCCACCGGCCTACGACGGGTACAAATCTGCCGGCTGGTATGCGAGCCGGCGGTATACGACCGGTTAAGCCAACAACACAATTCAATTGCATACACGCTGGAGTAAGAAGCACGCTGTTTGCATATTGCCAATGCGTCATTCTATCTGGCAACATTTCAGGCTGTGATTATTGTGATTAATGATTAATAATTCACAAATATTGGTTGCCATGTATAGACAACGTTGTGCTAGCAAAAATATTACCATAGTGCACTGGATCATTCCGCTTCCGAGTACTGATGCGCCTGACATCGGGGCGTCGTTTTTTATACAAAAATGGTGGAAAATTACTTGTCAAGTATACGACCCCACAAAGAAACTAAGAGATAATAATATAATATTAGCCCTGTATTAAACTGTCCTACTGCTGGGCAAGTGAGCACTGACCTCATCTCAATGTGATTAAGGTTAAGCCATAGTCTACCACGCTAGCCCAGTGTGGGTTAGTAGACTTTACATATCTTCGAAAACCTGATGAATATCTCTTAGACATGTAGATTTCCACACGATGTTTTTCTTCACCGTTAAAACAAGCGATAATTAACTATTAAATAAGCACATAACTTGGAAAAGTCAGAGATTTACGCTTTGTTATAGAATTCGAGACCAGTACGCGGCAGTCCATCGGTCTTCCACTAGCTAAGTGCTAATGATAACTTAATGTTAAGTAATATGAGCATGTGAAGCATACTTCTGACAAATATATAGTTCACGCCTATGCGCCAAAGAGGTAGGCATAAGTGTATCACATCTTTCGCTAGTTATGGTTTCCGGTTCCACGCAATAGTACGTGAGCCTATTATCATCTACCAGGTTCAGTTCGAGACTGCGTTCTATTAATAAGCAATCCGTTCAGATTGCACTAAATAACATTTTACATGAATATGAACTACAATCGCATTTACTACCGCTGCGCCAATAACACATTTTTCGAAGTAATCCATACAATTGATGGTGAAATTGATTAGAGGAAAATTGGTAAGAACTTCTTTAATACATCTTTCTGTATGCGTTAATTTAATAACACCTACCTCCATAGCAAGGATCTCAACATGGCCTTTATCTGCTTCCCGGTTCAATGCTTCCAGCACATCGCGCAGAACACTGATATTCCTTTCAGCACACTAACGAGATTATCGGTGCGCTGTGACCCCTGCCTCTCGCAACAATGCACAATGGACTAATCTTGAAATAAACCCATTCAAATGGAACATCACATGTAAATATCAAGTATATACTAATTTTAGTATTTAATACAAAATGGCGCGGTTATATTTTGTCTTATTGCCAGGCATGTCTAAGTTATGGACCTCGTACGTGTTTACAATAGTATTGAATGCCTGAATGTGTCCAAAGGGGTTGGTAGAGCTGTAGTACCCGGTATTTAACGATATAACTATAACTTAAGTCACGGGAAAAATGAATAGATGAATAATCAAAAAGACAAGTAGATGAATTGAGAAAAAAATTATGTTGTGTTGGAACTAAACATTGATACCTATTAGTGGAGGCTTATGTTTAGCGCCGATTATCGTATGGCCAAAATGAAATCGAGTCAACGCGAATATTATCTAAACAAACCGATGTTTTGAAAAATATTCGTTTAGCTGTAGCTTTGTTCGAATGAAATAATAACATAATATTCGAATATTAAAATACAATTGCTAGTAACGCGACCGATTTACGTGATCAAAAATACAGGATGCGTACTTAACTGAATAATCAATCAACAATTAAAGAACCTCGATTAATCGCGCATTACTAATATTATGACGTCATGTATGTGTGTGTTGTCTATACATCCTATATTAGGATATAGGACGAATAAACCTGTCGAGAGGGTAGGCTCTTGCACAGATTTGTTCCTAACACGAGAGAGAAGTTTTGAAATGCAGTCATGACGGATCGAATACAGTGTATATGGATCATAACAACGGAAAAGATAGGGTTGTTTTCAAAAATCACCAGGCAATCTAGGTCCTCAGTACGATACGTTAATTCAGGCATAAAATAAATAACAGTTCTGTCAGACATTTTTGAACGTCTTTTTGATTCCAATACATTGATTACGTAAACAATAAGGACGAAAGAGATTACGTTTATCTATTGTACCAAATACATACGTCACTTCAATAACGAGAGAATAAAGTCAACGTGTGCGCAGATCGTTCATATAACACATTATATCGATTATCGATGTATACCTATTATGTATACACTAAGTATGTATATTCATGTTATCTTTTGATGTAAGAGCTATATGCAATTTGATATCAACGTATTGGTCGGTACTTCATAATGGTAAATTTTCTAATAAATAAATAATTTTATTTACCTTAAAGGGACAGCGAATACCTGTGTGGATGAGCTTGCCAATACCAATAATTTGGTAACGAAACAAGCAGGTTAAAGTGTCGTTAGCAATATTAGTAGCTGAAAAAAAAACATTTGTAACAGCATTTCATGAATGAAAATGTACTCATTATTAGTGTAGTAATAAATTGTGATTAAAATAGCTATCCTTTAACTGTTACTGCAGTAAAAGAAGGGGAATGCCCATTATTATGAATATTAAAGCAATTCAAAACCTCACAAATATTTATCGGCTTATGTCGCTCATTGTACCATCCTTTCACAGTAATCGGCGTAAGAGATGTAAAACCAATCCTGCGTGTGATCTGGAGACTCAAATACCTCTGCCATTCCCTTTCCTTCGTCCTGTATTCAATACATTTTGGCTAGGTTCAGCATCGTGATGCGGTATAGCAAACGATCATAACATACATTAACAGCTTACTCATCAAACAGGCTGTAAGCCTGTTAGCCACCTTGGTTACATAAAATAAACTTCAATCTACCAACACATCTAGCTATCGATGTCGAATGTTTACAAATGTGAACGTTTGCTACTCAATTATGTCGAAACTGCAAAACAGAATTTGATGCAATTTGCAAACTGAAAACATGGCCTGGATGTACAAATAGAATAGCTTTTGGTTGCGTCGATATTTTTATATATAATCTTAATAGTTTTTAAGATAATGTTACGGCATATGAAGTCACACTACATGGGATTGTTATACTTTTTATGATACCCAACCATCGGCGATAACTAATCATTAATGTTTTTGTTGGTTCCACGGTCCAAGTGGTGACATAGCAGTGATGCGTGCTAACCATCATTCGCACGCATCGCTAATTGCAGGACCAGCAGCCAGGCTATCTTCAGCTCTTGCTAAGACACTGCCTACCGCGTTAATAGAGCTTTTTCAAACATGCTTATTTGCAATCTTGTAAAAATATAATTACGATATAAACATATGTTATGTTTCCTCATAAGATATAATCTATAAGCTTCGTACGCAACTCACGATAATGTGGAATACAATAGGATAGTAAACTGTGTATGTACATTGTACACATGATTAGACCCAATAACAATGTACATTGTGTTTTATTTGCGTGCGTTTAGCTAACTGACGGAAGATTTACGCACGAGTGATAGATATGACAAACGTGAGTTAATTGTACTATGCATCATAATAGCAACACCCTTACCGAGCATGCTCGAAAAGTTTTGTAGAGATGTACTTCCACATTTAACCACCTCATTAGAGAGATAACCTACTGACATCTACCAAGCCTATGTTTTATATGCTAGCATGGTTCAAGACACCATGCTGCACCTAAGAATAATTATTAAACACTAGTTGACCCGCAACTTCGTCTTCGTCACATAAGATAATTTTCCCCAATTTTAAACATTTTTCATTGATGCTCTGCTTCTATTGGTCGACGCTTAATGTTATATAGCTAATAGCCTTCATCGATAAATGGGCTATCAAGCACTAAAATAATTTTTCAATTCAATCCAGCAGTTCCTGAGATTAGCGCGTTCAACCAAACAAACAAACTCATCATAATATTAGTATAGATAATGTGTCGATATTTAGCCTGAGATATGAGATTGGACAGGAAATGATTGGTGGATTTACACTAACTAGACGACTTTTAATCAAAATCGATCGATAAAATTTACTTTTCTTCACAAGTTTAAAATAGGCAGAAATTGAATTCTATATCTCTAAGTTGGTAATCACCCGTTTGCTCACTAAACAATCTCTATTTTAACCAATTAATATTTGTGCCGCTAATTAAGTAGTTGCATTTATTTTGAGATAGGTAAGATTGTTCCGCTTTAACATTAAACATATAAACAATGAAATGTCTGAATTACTTAAATCTGCAAGGAAAACAAGTTCCTTTTTATGCATTAATTGTTCAAGAGGATTTTAGTAACAAAATAACATGCATATAATCTGTTCAAAATCTATACTAATATTATTAAGCTTTTGTTTGTTTGATTGAACGCGCTAATCTCAGGAACTACTGGTTCGAATTGAATGTTTCACAGCGAGAATTCTATCATAGCGTACGTACATTGGCGTATATAATCCGTAATCCGTGCCTACTCCAGAATTGTCTGGTGCCCATCCAAGGGTGTTAGGTTTTAACTCAACATTTTTGTATTGTACGTTGGCCATTGCTGTTTAGGGGCCAAGCCCACCCTGGACAATAACGCCGATGCGCTTAAGCTTTCTTTTGAGGCATCCCAAGTTATTTAGCATTGTACTTTTTGTAAAAAGCTCATGGTCGTATAACGAAATCGCGTGCTAACCTTTTGTAAATGAAATATCACTAATATGATATCTAAATATCACTGACAAAATTAGAGTGTGGCCTAACTGTTCCTACAAAGTACTATTATGCTATGTATTTATTACTACTCCGTGGCGCAGCGGTAGTAAATGCGACTGCTGTGCATGAGGTCTCGGGTTCGAATCCCAGGTCAGGCCAACAAACAGTTATTGGGGTTTTTCAGTTAATAAATCTCAATAGCAGCCCGGAGTTAGGAAGTTGGCGGTGTAAGACACCCCCGTGCCTCTGAAAGCACGTAAAGCCGTTGCTCCTGCTCCTGATCTCTCTCCAGTCGTGTCGGATTACTGTCCCATCGCATCATGAAAGTTAGGGAACAGAGAGTGCACTTGTGTTTGCGCACACACTTGTGCACTATAATATCTTCTGCGTAGTTGGCCAGTCTTCGCTAAGACTGGCCGCGTGGCCGAAATCGGTCAGGAGGATATTATTATTATTATTGTTAATTTGTCAGCAAATCATAAATAAATAAACAATGAGACAGGCTTCGTCGAGTTGACCTATTTATATCATACCTAACAAGGTATAGTATACATTGGAAAGTCTTACAGTATGGCGACGTAAAGTAGTATTGTATATGCGTACGATTGGCGTTGAGTAAGAGTCGGAGGACCAATCACTGCTACAATCTGCACTGAAGCAGAGTAATTGCCTGTCATAAAGCAGGCCACATGCTTGTTTATTACATATACAGTTTCCAGTAGGCAGCTGCTTGATTGTTTCCTGGGGCAAACTTCTGTGATATGCCATGTTGAGCGGCATTGATAGCGTGCCATCAAGAGGGCCGCTGGCTCATCTGTCATCAAGCAATAAAACATTAAAACAAAAGTCTTACCTCATAATGTATCTAGTCTTCTTTTCCGACAGTGTGACCACAGACGTTAGATAGTCAAACAGCTCGCCATTCTTGCACAACTCGAACACTAAGAATATGAATGTTTCCGACTCAAACACATCTTGCAATTCAACTGTAAACAAATACACATTTTCAGGATATCGGCAGGCGATATTTAAAAATAAATTATAGTACGAAGTCTCGGCGTAACTGATGGCGTCGTGGTTAAAATGATTACCTCCCTGCCGCCAGTGCGCCGAGTGTAGTGCTTTCAATGCCCATATGACACAAAAATTTGTGTGATCCAAAAATAATTATAACAAATGTGGATGATTGTTGTGTCTGTTGTTACAAAGTTCATATCGTAGCGACATAGGGCAGGCAAACACTATAGACTAACGTAAAACTGAATCATAGATGGAATATAAGGAATAATTATATTAGTACTTTTTTACTTTGTAAATATTTGAACCAAAATCTTCGATGCACAACATATGTAGTAAATGGACTACAAATATAATTATATTCCTTATATGATAAATCTTCATCTTAGTCTATAGAGTTTATTGAAACATTTAGTAAATAAAGTTCAAATAAATACTGTCACTTATTTGTGAGGTTGCCATTCGAAACATGCCACTATAAATAATATGTATGCATAAATGCTTTTAACTTAATTGCTACATATATGTACATATATCCAAAGAAAATCTCTAGCAGCTTTGATTTTATTACATGGAACTTGAAAACATAAAAAATAATGCATATTTATTATTAAATAATGGATCATGTAGGTCTTTAAGATTAATGACTTTCAGATATCACTAGATTTTCTTTGCACTAAAGGTGACTTAAAGGTGATGTATGGAAACATTATTATTAAATAATGTTAATATTTTATCGTATTTAATAACATGAGATAAGAAAACAATAGCACTGAAGTTTTCCAGTGCACGCATTGAACACACATTCATGAACAAAACATAAATTGCCATCTTAAAGATAATTTGGAGTGGTTTGAACAATTAATACTTAATTGGATAAATTATGTTTAAATGCATATATATTGCCTTATAGATAAAATCAAAGTCCTTATCTTGAGGGTTAAAATGTTAAAATGGCATTGATGATTTTTCCATTGAGCAATAAGAAAATTAAAATATATTTTCAAAGTGAAATTTGGTGCTTGGACAACCTCTACATAAAGATATCCAAGTAAAGGACAATTGCTTGCAATAAAGGACCAACAACTCACTCACTAATATAAGGGTGTCCTGCAACCAGCCTCAAAATATTAATCTCCTGCCGTGTGGCATCCCGCATGGTGTGTGTATCCACACCATCCTGGGATTCCTGACTCAAATCTATGATCTTGGCTGCATACTCCTTGCCTGTTTCTTTTTCTATACATCTTCTGACTGTTGAACTGATGCCTCTGTGAAATAAAAAAGCAGAATGTAAGCTATCACTTTAATAAAAGGCAATACAACCTGATTAAACAGGCCTGAAAAGGCTAAGGAAATACATGTGAGATATGTTTTTTTAACTGTTGGTCTGTCCTTATAGAGCTCAAATTAAAGTGTATTAGTATAATACAGTATCATGTTATTACATCCTAAGTTATTATTCTAATATCCAGCAAACAGTTGTTGGGAACTATAGATAACAGAGAGAGAAGTTAGTTGGCCACTTGATATGACATAACAAATTTTTTTAAACATATTTTGAAGGAAAAATTAAGAAAGGAGAGGATAGGCAAGACCTACCCTTATCTTTATCAACAAGTTGAGAAACAAGTGGAAATAGACTTCCACTTGTTGTGTTGTTTCTTTGATAGTCCACCACCAACATGTGCTACTCTCTTAAATTGAAGAGAAGAGTCAGAGACTTCCTCTTAATAAATAGTCATTTGTAATTTGTATAATATGCACTGCATAATTAGCATCACAGACCTGTTGCACATAATATGTTATATGTGAGTTAGATTTAAACAAAGTTCAGATAGTCTAGAAATAAAGGTATATAGGTATAAGCAATTACATTGTTTGTGCCTCAATGGTGTATGAATTACAACAGAAAGTAAAATGTAACTTCTTAGCTTTATAATACATAAGTTTGCATATTCGAGTAACCATATTAATAATAGACTAAACCTTATTCAACATTATTTATAAGGATAATAATCTAATTAGGATAATAACTAAAATTTTATATCATAACAATAATTTTAACACATCAAAATATTTAACATTTATTTAACATGATAACAAACCATAAATATGTTTTGGTCTGGACATACTTGAGTATAATAAGGTCACGAAACAACACTAAGCACTTAAATAAACAGAATTTATGTTTACCAAAATACAGCAGTTAGTTGGAGGTAAATAATAAATCAGGTCATGAACATTTCAAATAATTTGAAAATACACAAAAAAATTACTTGAGTGCCCAGTATTTTAGAAATGCCACCAAGTTAATTGGCTTAACCTGGTAACCAGCAGTAAATAGACTTATCAAAGGAAGCGGACGGTTTCACCTTCAAGGTCACACAGAAGACTTATGAGTAATGACACTTGTATTGATGCCCAGAATTAAATAATTCCCTGGTTCTTTCAAAATTGGCACTAACGCAACTCGTCACGATGGATAAAAGTGATACGCGTATAATAATGTGCTCGCAACTCACCTTCCTATTATTTCTTTAGGTTCATATTTAGCGTAAAATTCTTTGGCTGCATCCTTATCAGGCAAGTTGTCGTCATCTTCTTCCTTCGCCATCGTGTTCACTGTCGCCTGTATTATATTTTTCGTGTACTAATTATACGTAATTAGTCTATTCGCAATGACGAAAGGTTATTGTTATGAGCCACTGACAGGTCACTGCATTTGATTGAAATATACACATACAAATGAATTTCACTATTACACAATATGAATACAATAAAATATAATTCGGTATTATACCAATCCTAAATATCGTACGGAATTAGTATCAATCTATGTTTAATTCACGAAAAATTATAGACGGGTTGATTCCATATCCGAACTTCCGAAAATCTATGCTATGCTCCATTTGACAAAAAATTGACATTTAAATGAAATCCCAAAGACAATCTATAGTTGTCAAACAAGCTGCGAGAAGAGTGCCATCTTTGCGAATCTTTGAAAACTACTTGGTAAAGTCATCTAATAAAAACAAGTAATAAATTAAATATTAATCATTAATTCATTATAGTAATTTTATTTAGTTTTTTGCAAGTTAATACGTAAATCTTACTTTAAAAGTCTCAGTGTTTCTATAATCTACTATAACAGCTGATTTTGCTCTATGCTTCAAATCACCTATTCTCTCCTATCTTCTTCCCGCTTATGGTAGATAGCGAATTAGTGTCTAGTGATACGTAAAATGTTGTCTTTTGTCTTATTTTTTCATACAAATAAAGAAAGAGAAATATAATAATTTAGGCTTAAAGTGCAGTTTCCTTGTATTGACAGACAAATACTTCTGTCCTTTTTCCGTTTCTTTCTTGGTGGTTCGGTCGGTATCGGTATGTTTTTGCTTGTTATTCCGTCCCGATGGTCTTGCATTTTTCAGTGTTATGCAGATTATCCTTATCAGTAGTTTTATTCCGTGATCAGTTTACGTGGACATTATTTTGAAAACCTGGATTTCGGTGTTATAGTTCCTGAAAACGAAATATTCTGATCAGGTATGTAACTACGCATAATTTTTCTCGCAAAGTGACAATCATGTTTTACATTGTTGGTACTTCGAGTATCTTTTTGACAACCTTGAGGCAATAAAATACCAGATTGGTGTTATTTTCTTTGTTCAAGAAGTGCGTGAAACCTACTGAATAAATAAACAGTGTCTTGCAACAAAATCTACTGCACTAATTATAGATGTAATGTTGAAAATGTTCACTTTCACTCCTAAGTTGTTTCTTAGAATAAAGCAATAGTAAAATTGTTGTTATCCTAAACAGTTGATTATGATGTTACAAAGATAACGATTAACGAATCTTATTATTAGCCCATAGCAAGCAAATCCCAAGGTGTTGAGGTCATCCAAAGTTATCCTAATTACATTCGATCATTAAATGTCAGTTTCATCTATAATGTATTTTGCCAGAGAACACAGGTCATATCACAAGGGTTGTTATTTTTACTATTATCAGAATTATTGTTTACAATATGAATATAATGTTAAAAATGTTAAATTATTAATAATTTATAAACCATATGTTGTTTAAATAAACAGATAATGCAACATATAGACAGCAAAATACATATATATATATATATATATATATATATATATATATATTTGTTTCTATGACTTTATGCTTTCTCACATACCTATTTATATTAACTTATCAGGCAAATATTTTGGTGCTATAAGTGGATTTGGGCAAACTTACTTTACTCCTAGGTCAAAATGTATTTAAACGATTAATTAGATGGGATTTATTTTTATGATCGCTGGCTGTCTGTTGAAGATCTATGTCAACTTTTAAATTCAATTTTTATCATTAATGTCTGCCCTGACTAATCTTTACCCTAATTATGTAACCATAAAGTTACCAAGAGACCTTGTGCTCGAAGATTTAATAGACACAAGGTCTTAAAAGTAATAAACACAGTATAATTTGTTATGAATTTTCCTTATCTTCTTGGGATATTTGGTACTTTGATGGTGAAGGCAAACTTTAATAGTGAGATAACTTGTATACTTGAGTATTGTCCATAATGTTCATGAAGATGTTAGAAAACATACAAACATTACTCATCAATTAGCCAGAGACCAGATACCATGAAAATTGCATTGTGTCTGGGCCTAGGAACTGAGTGATGGCCAAGAGATTAAAAGAATATAATTATAGAAGCAACCTATGCCCAACATAATAAAGAGCCACTCCTGTACATTTCAGACAGGGCAGGCGAAGCACATATTTCAACCAGCTATGTTTATTAGTGTAATATATTTTACCACTACATTTTGCCCATTGCTTTGCTCACGTTAATGGAGATTTTGTAAAATAATTTTCATCCTTCAGTAAAATCACTGTTTTTTTATGTATGGTACCCAATAGTCCAATGTGAATGGGAATTTAAATGATGATCGTCAATGTCGTTTGGTGAGAATGCGTAACAAATAAACTCACATTTGCATTAATAATAAAAGTTAGGATAATGTATAATATATCTTTACTTCATAGCTATATTCATACTCGTAATTGTTTCCGAAAGAGTTAAGAGAGTCTGCAGACTGCTGCTGCTGACTTATTACAATGCTGACATAAATATAACTTGCATCATTAACTTTCAATATTACTTTTGAATCATCAATTTTATGATATTTAAATAATAATATAATAATATAGGTATAAACATTTGTAACAAGTGAGTTGTACAATTTACGCATTTCAATATAAAAGCCATAGATAGACCTTCTAATAGCTGAGTCAGTTATTTAAGCGATCAATTGTTTGTGAAATATGATAAATAATTACAGCCTAAAGAACATTTACACAGATATTACAAGTTTTATACTTCAAAACATATGCAGTTATAGTTTACTCAAACATTTTATGATGAATATTATTTCACCTGGTCAGAGAGTCTCTCCCCTGGCGGTTATCTTGCCAGGCCATGTAGCCTAGGCCTAGCAGTATTCCTACTGTTGTGTTTCGTTCGGTGAGTGAGACTGCCGGAGGCCCAATCACCCTCTTTCCGCCTTTCCGCTCCTGCCCAGTTCCTTTTTTTCCTAAAGGATCGGCAACGCGCAAGTGATGATGCTTCTGGTATTGCAGGCGTCCATAGGCTAAGGTGACCACTTAACATCAGGTGGGCCGTACGCTTGTTTGCCACTACAGGTGTATAAAAAAAAAATACATGCAGGTTTCCTTACAATGTTTGCCATCACCGTTAAAGCGATCGATAATTAACTGTTTAAGCGCACATAACTTCGAAAAGTCAGAAATGCGCGCCTTAGCGCGATCTCGAGTCCTCTGCGTGGCAGTCCAACGGTCTCCCACTAGGTTATCGCTGCCTTTTTATATTTACTTATTCTATTATTATGTTGGACTTTTTCCATGGATTTAGAAAAATAAACTGTTTCATAGTCATCTCTTTGAATTACTTATTTAAGTACTCAAATGACCAGATGATAATTATCAAATCACAGGCTGATAATAACTTTGTAGCTATATAATTGATGTTTTTAACCTTTTGTGTATAGGCATGTAGGACCTGACCATTTTACCGTAATGACCTTTTTGATTAGATTGAGTAAATAAATATGATAATTAATTACTAATTAGTTCTGTAGTCAAATCATAGATGGCGCTTTATTTTAATGAAATCGTACCTATTTATAAACACTGCTGTTTATTTTAAATAATATTTCAATGTATTATAGCTTCTTTATTACAATATAACTAATATATTAATAGACCGGTCTATAAAGTTCTGATCCTGAAGATGTATTATGGCCTTACAGTTGACATAGCGACACTTAGCATAAATATAGAAATATGGTACTATGATTAGTTATAGTATATTACTATTAGGAAGTATCTCACTTTCCAAACATAAACATTAGATGTGATAAACAATTAAGTTTAGACGAATGACGTATCTTTTCAGTTCGGTAAAAGTATTATTCCTCCGTAAAAAGACGTAGGTAGTGTTGCTACGTGGCCCTTTATTCATCCTACTGGGAGCTAAAAACAGCTCCCGAAATTTAGGTGTAGTAATCCTCTATCTACTGCTTCGGGACATATACAAACATGAGTTTATGTAATATAATAATATCAGCTCTATTTATAAATTGTCCTACTGCTAGGCACAAGCCTCTTTTATAAATTGTTCTACTACCCTACACGAGCCTCTTCTCAGCATTGTCAGAGTTTGTTCATACCACTGGCCCAGTTCAGGTTGGCTGACTTCACATATCTTTGTGACCATTCTGTTGTCCTCTAACTAAAAAGACGTTAAGGCATGTGCGTTCCATAGCACATTGCGTCCTTTCAGTTAGTGGACGGCAGCATTATGCAGAACTCTCATACGAGCAGGTATACTTGTGTTAATTTAAAAAAGCAAAAATTAACTATTTTATACGCACATGACCGAAATGTCGGAAAGGAGTGCAGTGCGATCGAACACGCGAGGCCTTTGCGTGGCGGTCCAACGTTAATAAATAATACGTAGTACCGAATATTGCCTTCTGTCTACCCTATATGAGATAACCAATGATAAGTTAACGAATGTATGATTTATCAGTCTTAAACATGACCTTTCTCATGTTATAAAAGAAACCAACTTTCGTATTTCTCGCCTACAGATCGCCTTTAAAACTCAGCTCATTACAATTGCGATGGTTTTTGCTCAAAGGATCCTGAATCCGCTTTATAAAAAGCCGCCTCATCTGCGTCGGTGTTGCGTCAGTAGGTGAGGACAAGGGCGCAAATTAAGGACGTCTGGTCTCCTTTCCCTACCCCCATTATACACTAAATTTATATTGGGACCAGTCACGACATATTTTATAGCCAAAAAACGTTGTATAGGTAATCTGTAAAGTGAATGAGTGTGAGTTATTACATCCATATATTATGTAACTAGATTTTGCATGCGTCTCTGCTCGCTCGGGAACAGTACACTTTTTCTGGCTGAAATGTACCATATGTCCTTTTCTGTACACCTGACAACGTGTACGCAAAATATGATGGTCAGTCGACTAGCAAGGCGTGCAAGCGTAACAAACAAACTCACATTCGCATTTATAATATTAGTTAGGATTATGCCCAGATTTTCTCAGATTCTTATTAACTCAAAATTTGTTTTGTGCTTATATACAGCTTGTTT
Organism: Catocala fraxini; assembly: GCA_930367265.1. Lineage (NCBI taxonomy): Eukaryota > Metazoa > Arthropoda > Insecta > Lepidoptera > Erebidae > Catocala > Catocala fraxini. The sequence goes on from OV884043.1 coordinate 17,916,237, forward strand.
CGTTAATTACCCCCTCTGACCAGAGCACAGTGCATACATTATGCCTATCATAGCATGCAATACCATAGATATTACCCGCGCGTCGCCGACCTTAAGTAAAAGGTAGTAATGTTGAAATAATATATGTAATTGAAAAAAGGAAGAGGCATGTGATGCTCCGGCACTCTTACTATCCAGGCTAACACCAATGACAGTGTTACTCTTCCGCCTGTTGCCTGTTAAAGCGTAGTACCTCCCGAGAGAACCTGCTATTCCGCAACGTCAACAAACACTTTGCTTGGCCGGGCTTCTTTTACCCGAATGTTATTTTTAGTATGAATGGAATGAAAAAGGTCCTGTCTTAATTTTGAACCCACAGGGATAGCATTACAGCAGAGTTTCTATTAAATAAGTACCATAGCGTAAGAGTGTGCTTGCCGTTCAAATTATCGCTGAGTTGTAATAATAATCATTTTTATTGGCATAAAATCTTTACACAGAAAATATTTGAAGTCTCTGACCTCTGAGCTAGTTATTATGTATTACAATATATTATATGTATTACAGAAGTCAGTGTTTTCTCACAAATTAAGTTATATGCTAGCTATACAAATATACCTATAACTATAAAAGATATAAGCAACGGTAGCGTAGTGCTATTGACTTTATTGCAAAGTTTATCACACACTTTTGTACAATCAATAATTATTATATTAGTAAAATCCTTTATAAATCATATTGCAGAATACATCCATTATAATCTAGACCTAGCATCCATTTCATTATAATCTAGACCTAGCAGCCAGTACTTGATTTAAATTTTTTAGTTCTTTGTAAGTGAAGGGATATATGTCAATTATTTTATTTATTTTATTATATAGTTGAGGACCCATGTAATATCCACGAAGGAGTAAGCAGAGATATAATTATTACACCCATATTTAAGTCCAACGTAAAAGCTAGCGAGCCTATTGCCGTCTACCGGGCACATTGCCAAACTCCGTGCTTCTACTGAGGATTTCCTATCCTCTTGAACACTTTGCTCTACCTGGAAATCAAACTCGAGACCACATGATCCGTCGGTTACATAAGTGTAACTTATAACAAGGATCTATAAGGCTTTAAACTGCTATATACGGATTTTATCGCGTTGTTAATTTGACACTTTATTACAAAATTTTGAAAATTGTTACACTACTACTACTATTAAACTTTACAAATTTTTAAGCTAATTAAATTATTATTAAACTATTTAAATTTAATTAATTTTTACACCTTCCCCGACGTTTCGGTTGCTTTTCAGCAGCCATGGTCACGGGGAGACTAAGATAGCAGTTGTCTGAATGTTCCAGTGTAGTTATTTCAAAGTACCCGAACATAATTTAATCATTGGTGTTTCTATTTATGCAGAATGAGCTCAAAGTATCATGAAGTCTAGCTGTGGTTTGCTTCTTCTTGGTTTTGACTAATTTTATTACTGGATCCCAAGCTGGTGGTACATTCCAACCATCTTCTCTATTAAAATTAGGATGTTTCTTGATTTCAATAGCCTCGCGAAGCATCCTTGGTAGGAATCGGTGTTCTTTAGCGAGAATCTGTGGTTTGTCAAATCTCAGGTAGTGGTTGGTCCTCTGTTGCACATGTTCACACACAGCAGACTTCAACGAGCGTTGGTGTTTTACATCAGCTATGTGTTCTTTTATGCGGGTGCCTATGTTTCTCTTGGTTTGACCAATGTATGAGAGTCCGCAGTCACAATCTATTTTATAGACCCCTGCATCTTGTAAAGGTAGTTGGCACTTGACGGATGGTAAAAATTGACTTATCTTCGTTGGCGGCTTGAAGTATGTGTTGATTGAAGCTCGCTTCAAGATGTAGCCAATCATGTCAGTGACACCCCTTACATAAGGCAGTATAGCAGGCTGGCGCTCGAGTGTGGCTGGCTTTTCTCGGGATCTGTGACAGCGGCGCGGCTGTTGGAGCTTGTTGTCTTGCAGTACTTGCTTAACATGTTGAAGCTCGGCGTCCAGGTGTTTCTTGTTTCTTGCCATAGGCAGACATGATCATAAAGCTGTAGAGCTTTATACTCGCTACTAACCTGCCATACCTATCTCTCTTACGTCATTCACTCTCATTACATTATTTAACCACGCTCGTTGACTTAATAGGACGATCATCCAAAATGTTCTATTATTATAGTAAATGCTGAGTAATCCTATCTAATATTATAAAATATGCACGAATGTGAGTTTGTTTGTTTGTTCCGATTTCACACATTAACCTCTGGTATGCCGGAACGTGGATCTGCGCGAGACACAATGCTTTTTCTATTATGTCTGGTATTCTGGCATACAACAGGTTAACCGACCATCAAAATTTTTTCACACACCTTGTTGGGGGAATAGTCGAGGATATAGAGCACATTTTGTGCAGAAAAATGTTCAGTTAGTCAAATATAAGCTAACCTACATTTACCCAAGCAAAGTCACGGGCAAAATCTAGTAGTACAATATAATAATAATAATAATAATATTCTACCACATACACACAACACCATCTAGCCCAAACTAAGCAGAGCTTGTACTATGGGTTCTAGACAATGGATAAACATACATATATACATTTTTTTTTGTAAATACGTACATATTATACATACTCCGTTACATAAATATAACGGAGCTTTTGATTTGACCTCACCTTCGATCACTTATAAAAACCAAACCCTTGTCTTCTGTAGTAGCTAACGACATAAATCCTGTATATCCCAGATCGGTGAAACTTTCAAACTAGCCAATGTAATTTAAAACGATTTTGTATTCCCTTTTAGTTTTGCACGAGAAACCCTTGGAGATTGCATTACCATAAGTTGTTCAGAAAGGCTTCCTACGATAATTTTATTCTGTTAGATATTGATTTTAGGCAGAATTGAGGAACATAATATTATACAGGAGGAATAAAACGTTATATTGCATGTCTAAGTAGTATTAGTGCAAGCAGACGCTTCATAATATTTGAAGGTTAGAAAACCGGCGGTAGCCTAATGCCTAGGTCTTGTGATCTCCGGGTCGTGACTTTGATTCTCATCTATTACACTTATGACAAGAACTCACTCCTAACATTTTATAACGCTTTATCTTAGCTGGAAATGTTTACAAGATAAGCTCGTATTTAGTTTATTACATAAAATGCTATTTATATTTTATAATTAAATAAATCGAAATATTACAACTTGTTGCGAATATAAAGTACATAGCATAAATACTACCAAATCATTATATTCGGCAATCATATGTTTCACGTTCATAAGTGTTACTTTACGACCTACATAAATAAATGCTCTTTGACTTTGACAGCCAGTAGTAGTTAATCCACTAGACAAAGAACTATTCCACAGGACAAACAACACTAGATCAAAGTACTTACTTGACTGTACTATATTATTACTTACTAAAGTACTTACTTGAGTTTAAAAACAATCTAAGTGTAACACATAATATGAAATTTGGAAAGGGAATGTTATCCTTTAGCCCTCTACCTAACCTAAAAGCATATGACCTATAGTAGTACTAACATAGGAAAATTAGCTGCTAGTTTCAGTTTTCCTGGTTAAGTTCATAATTCCAATTAGCAGCACAAAGTCTGGAAGTGCTTCCATGCACAGTGTCACGTGCGATCTTATAACATGGTTTGTGAAATGTGGGTGTAAGGCAATACTGCCTACCCTTAGGGATATACGGCGTGAGCTTGTGTATCTATGGATGCAACACCATCTACAACATGGACTATTTGTATTTGAGCTGTAGCCAATAGCCAATACAAACAATGACTAAATTATTCGTCAGCCGTTTAATAAACAATGACCCTGTTTAAGAAAATAAAGTTATTTTATTTTCGACATGAAGTCTGCGTAAATAGAAACACCGATGATTAATTTATGTTCGGGTACTTTGAAATAACGACACTGGAACATTGAGACAACTACCATCTTAGTCTCCCCGTGACCATGGCTGCTGAAAAGCAACCGAAACGTCGGGGAAAGTGTAAACTTAAATATAAATAGCTTTAATAGTTTTAATAATTTAATTAGCTTAAACATTAGTAAAGTTTAATAGTATCTAGTAGTAGTGTAATAGTTTCAAAATTATGTAATAAAGTGTAAAATAAATAACGCGATAAAATCCATATATATAGTAGTTTAATATCAATGAAGAACAGAGAAAAAAATCAATGCATATTTGCTTATATAATCATAATCTGCCTGCATTGTACCCAGGCAACAAAATGGTTTAAACTAATCTAGAAACACAAGGTAGCTATTTAGAATATCCAAATTCTTATACATTATAAATTCTCGATTTCATCTTTACTCTGGCGACTGTAAAATAACTTGTTGACCAATTTTATTGACCGAAGCTACCTACGCATTGAATAAAACACGTTTTTAAATAAAATACAAAAATGAATTTTGTATCCCCTAGCAATAAAGGTTATGAGTGCACTTAAATAACAATGTCTTGCTATCTCAAAAGTACTAGGATCACATAATTAATAAGTAGTTGATAAATAATCACTCGATCATAAACTCAGATTGCGGTATTATCAGACAGCTATGTGTAACTTATCTTGATAAAGGAACGACTTTGGGCAAGTGGATGATATTTTGCGAATATCTTGTATTATCATCGGACAGAACCTTGACGAGTGATAATGTCATCTGTCACGGCTAGCCGATCAATATTTGTTTGGGAACAAACGGTATGTGTGCGTAACAACTAATAGATAAAGTTGAACCACCTCTTATTAATAGTGTTACGTGCTGGGTTCGAGGGATAAGAATGTAAACAACAACTAAATACTATTTTATTCTAACATACAATTAAACTTAAAACACAATACCTACACACTATACTACACTTTTCCACTATAACTAGCTTCAAACTTTGTAGTATTTTCGCTTCCGTTCGCTTCGATGTATACTTGACTGCTTACGATTGTAAACTGACTTGGCGAACGCTGGCCTTGCCCATTTTATACGCGGTTAAAGCGTTTCTGGAGATTTTTTAGAAACGCTATACCCGGTATGTAAACAGTACGAAGATTCGAGAATGTGCCAGCGTTCTCTCTACTCTTCGACAAGCTACGTAGTTCCTTAAGACGTCAATAGATTGCGCTGCAATAAATTATTAGACGGAACTGCCGTGTCTTACCCAAAGTGCCGATAGATGATACAGGCTGTAACAATAGGTTTTATTATTACTTCCAGATATCCCACTTCTATTCGATAACAATAAATATCAATTTATAAAACTATTTTTGTTTTAGTCACTCAATATAACTATCTTCACAACTTACTCTGTTTCAGAATGTTAACTGTTTGTTTTATCACCCACAATAAGCTATGATTATTATTTTGCTCAAGTTTTCATTTGTGAATTAAATACTATATATAACATTAGTACATAATGTGTACTAATGTTAAAAAACTTTAAAATTAATTTTCTTGTCAACTACAGAAGTTTGCTAAAGGAATACATTCCAATTGCAATAATTTGAAGCGCATAAAGAAGTAGTCTGAAGCTAGCGATACCTCAGTAGGGAGACCTACAGACTGCAATGCAAAGGGTCTCGGGTTCGAACCCACGTCGCGCACCTCTGACTTTCGGAAGTTATATGACTTTTCGAAATTATGTGCGTATTGATTGACAATAATCGCCTGCTCCGTGCCTCGGAGAGCATGTTACGTTAAGCCGTCGATCCCGGCTGCCATGAACCTCTATGGCAGTCGTTATTGAGAAAGTCAGTACCCTCTAATATCCTGACACTGGTCTAGCCTTACGATATCGTTAGCCTTCGGGTTGCGGAGGTCGGGTGCCAGCCGCTCTGTGTAAAAACTGTGATATCCAGTCAAATCCGGTTAGACTAGAAAAGCTGACCCTAAGTGCTTTGGGAATAATACAGGCTAAGAGAGAAGATAAAGAATTAGTTTGGGGCTCTGATTAATTTACTCAGACAGTCGTTTAAGTGAACTTTGAGTTCAAGATATCAATATCCCTTCGACATAGAGAATAAAATATCGCAACAGATTCTGCGAAGCGACCAATTTAACCGTAGGTAATATCGTTCAGACGTAGATGCTTGAATCTTCTATGTAAAATTACCCCGTACCTTAAGAAAGTCGTCCATTTGCTTTATAGCACTATGATTTTACTACCTTCATAAAATGTCAAGCCTGGCATATATACCGTATTTTCTATCCACCATACGAATCCACGTGAATTATAACTTACTACATTTTCTATTCGTTTTGTTATGCCACGTCTTGCATTACCTAATTAGTGTGCCCACACACTGTAAAGATAGATCACGTTGGCTATTAAATTATACACTACAGTTACGCTTATCTTGGAAAAGTTCTTTCTTGATCCTCACGAGACAACATCTAAGATATTTTCTGGTAACAATAATTAAATCTTGTAAGAATAGTCTATTGTTAAATACCTGACTAAGTGCCTAGCATGTGGTGTGATTAAAATGCCAATTAAGAGATAGGCAGCGAAATCCATCCCATATTAGGTCTCATTTGAGGCGCTGAAATACTTTCGTATCTTCGTGGTTCCCAACAATTGAGTTTCCATCTATTAATTGATGTGATCATGACTCAGGCGTTCCACTGGGTGCAATTTTATCTCCATATCTCTTCTCTAACATTTTTTAAAGTTAAACTGCTTTTAAAACTACATTATTATTTAGAATATTTGGATAGTTTTCTGATATTCCATGACGAGATTAAGTAATAGAAAGCAATCAAAATAAACAGTGATACTTTTTGGCAAATGTAGTCAGAAGTGTCGATTCAATTGTGTAAGCGTTCATATGATAAAATAGATTGAATTGGTATTTCAGTGCCTCCCTTTAACTTCAAAAAATGACATTTCGCACCCTTAATAAAACAGAGACTTATCTCAGTATTTTGGATTAAACAAATTTGAACTCTATTGCAAAGATTTAACACAAATATAATATTAGAATTTAACATATACAATTAGAGTTCAAATTGCCTTACTTTCAAATTTCGAGTTAAGTCGCTGTTTTATTAAGACTGCGATTTGTTCTCTTGTATAGTTACTAGCATTTGACCGTAATTGCGTCTGTGTTAACTTCGTACGATTCGCTCGCGGTTTCATCTGCGTGGATCACACTATGCATCATGTTGCCTGTTTCATTATCAGATGAAACGAGGCTTAGTTTTTAAGTTGACCTCCCAAGTTACTAATCTCTGACAATCAAACATCTAAAGCCGTTCAGTTGCCCAGAATAAAAAGACAAGTTCTTAAAGAAGATATATTTTGCGTTCAGATCCCTAAAATAGATGACTGTAATTAGTTCTTAAATAAATATCTGTAATATAAAAGGGGCTTGTTTCAGTTTTAAAATAAATATTGATAATATTGGCACACAATCATTTTCTTTTCGTTTATTTACCGCCGGACACCGTGCAATAAAAGAAAATAAATGTTCAATGTTCTACACGAAACTGTTTCAAATTACTAAAGATGGTTTTCAAGTACTAGGGCACTATAAATTGCAAAAACACTGCAGTTAATTTTGCTGAAGCTTTAACCACTGTAATTTGCAAGAGATATAAAAGTCGTAAAGTAAAGAATAAAGTCAAGGTTGATGTTAAATAACACCACAACTTATTCATGTTATTAATAACTAGAAATAAGCTCTTAGATATATGTATGCAGGTTTTAATTATAGAAAGGGGAATAGTGTGACAAAAGAGCACTGCGGGGTTAAAAGAAGATTAGTAATTAGTAAGTGGCGCCTTTTACGTTTAACACTATAGTAATATACATAGTGTTAAAAGGAAAAGGCGCCACTTACTTACACTTAGACGTTCTAGGGATGAGTGGGTTGTATTTGAACGTAATAATAAAGTAGGAGTAAGCTTACGTAAGACTGAAAGTTAACAAGAAGAATGAATGAAAAATCAGCATAATTATGATCATAAGTCTCGGACCAAATTAAAAATATTCTAAAAAAGCTAGATTTAAGACCAGCCTAAGATTGTGATTGAAAAGAGATCTAATCAAAATGTATGTTGGGATTTTTATCTACACATCTAACGACGTTATATTCTACCAGGACTGCAGCATTATCAAAATGGTATCACAAATGTCCACTAAGCGGCTAACGGTCAGTTAATGGATTCAGTGAATCAACCAGAATTAATTGACGTATTATGACGAGCAAATTGTTAGTTTCGCATTTCCGACAATGGTTGCTATTCGATTTTAGCAGGCGCTTTGTATAAATTGCATCGAATTAATACTTTGTCCGATGCGTTTTTCTTCACTTTTTACTTAATATGTTGAATGTTGTATTATATTTATTACTAACTTGTACGAGGGTTTGAGCGTTTACGCATAGCGTATGTCAGTTATGGGCTGATATTATTATGGGTTAATCCAGAACATAGCCAATCGGTGAGTTAAGTTTCATCAAAATTCGTTCAGTTCTTTATGCCTTTTATTTTTATGTAACGTTCATCCATTCATAAACAAACTTTCACATCGATAATATTAGTAGGATCATCATCATCATCATCATCGGGCTATAATAGTCCACTGCTGGACATAGCCCTCCCCTAATGAGCGCCATAGCGCCCTGTCTTCGGCAACATACATATTAGTAGGATGTTGATTTATAATTTTTGTAAATATATTGTTACGCCCAGTGACATCTCTCGGCATTGTGGGAGGGACTCGGCGGTTCCGTCTAATAGTTTACACCGCCATCTATTGACATCTTACGGAACTGCGTAGTACGGTACGAGAATCTTAGAGAATGCTGGTACTTTCTCGAAGCATCGTGCTGTTTACACGCCGAGTACGGCGTTGCTGGAAAGCTCTAGAAGCGCTTTACCCGCGTATAAATAGGGCGCACGCGCACCGCCGAGTCAGTTTACAATCGTAAGCGATCAAGTGTTCATCGAAGCGAACGGAAGCGGAAATACTACGGAGTTTGAAGCAGTACAGTGAAAAAGTGTGGTATAGTGTTTATTGTGTTTTAAATTGAATTGTGTGTTTGAATAAAAGTGTTTTAGTCGGTAATATTGTTTATATTCTTATCCGTCGAACCCAGCACGTAACAATTGGTGTCAGAAGTAAGGTAAGAATATGCCAGTACTACCGAAGGAGGAAGTGGAAGGGGTGCGTACCAGGAACCAGCGCCAGCAAGATGTGGACCAGAGGCGCTTTGGAGACGCCCCCTCGCCGACGTCAGGTGAATCACGTGACTCCGCGGCTGCAGCGGAACTATCTAGTGCAGCTCACTCGCCGGTGAACCCCGACCTCGCGACTCTGATGGCGTTTATGCAGGAGCAGGCACGCCGCCAGGAGGAGCAGGCACGCCGCCAGGAGGAGCAGGCACGCCGCCTCGAGAAACAGCTGCAACGCGATAAGGAAGAGGGCATGCGCCGCCAGGAGGAGCAGGCACGCCGCCAGGAGGAGCAGCTGATGATGTTAAAAGACCTCAGCGCAACGGTTGGCAAGGAGATGAAGGAGGTGAAAGAGCAAGTCCAACGCCACGAAAGTCGCATCGCCGAGGTTGAGAAAACGATACGTGGGCTCAAGGCTGGCGATGGGATCGTGGCACCTGCGGTTGTGGCGTCTTCACCACGAGGTTTTAAAGTCCCACCATTCGACGGATCATCGTCATGGTCAGCCTATAAGATACAGTTCGAGGCCGTCATGAAATCGAACGGGTGGACGCAAGAACAGGCTCTGACTGCTCTCACCTTGGGGCTTCGTGACCAGGCCTTGACTGTGTTAGAGGCGCTTGGTCAAGACATCACGTACGAAAAGCTGTTGGAGGCATTAGAACCGAGATATGGCGACGCACATCTGGAACACGTGTTTCGCGCCCAGCTGAAAGACCGATCGCAACGTGTTGGTGAAACCTTGCAGCAGTGGGCCCTGGAGGTGGAGAAGCTGGTTCGAAAGGCGTACCAGTCCTCACCTGCGCTCATCGACGGAAACCTCGTTCAAGCTTTCACCGACGGGATCCGAGACCTGGAGGTTAGGGCCGCAGTGAGACTCGGACATTTCAAAAACCTGAAGGACGCCCTAGCCCACGCTCTGGAAGTGGAAGCAGTACGACGGGATGATCGAGCTCACCGTATCAGGGAAGTGTCGACTTCGCCCCGGTGCTATAGCTGCGGCGAGAGAGGCCACATCAGGTTGAGCTGCCCGAAGCGAAGGAATCTAAGCAGCAAAAATTTAAAGGATGTCCCGGCCCACACTCTGGAGGTGGAAACAGTGCGACGGGACGATCGAGCTCACCGTACCAGGGAAGTGTTGACCTCACCCCGGTGCTATAGCTGCGGCGAGAGAGGCCACATCAGGTTGAGCTGCCCGAAGCGAAGGAAACCACGTAACAGAGACCAGTCGCCGGTAGGAGGAACACCTGATGTGCGTGCCAGGCAACAACTACAGGACTTCGTGATACAGCATCGCAGTGGCAAGTCACATGGTAATGCGGATGCCCTGTCACGTAGACCGTGTATCGGCCAGTGTAATCACCACTGCGCCAGGAAAGAGGCCAAGCAGGAAGTACTAGTGAGGATGTTGAGGACGGATCTTAGCGAAGACTGGAAGGAAATTATGCAGAGAACACAACGAGAGGACATAGACATAAGACCCATTCTCGAATGGAAGAAAACAGGTGCTTCGAGACCTCACTGGAGTGAAGTTGCGGCAATGAGCCCTACCACCAAGAGTTATTGGGCACAGTGGGAAAGCTTGGTTATCCAGGATGGAGTTCTGTGCCGGAAATGGGAGAATGCTCGAGGTGACAAGTGTCACCTGCAAATGGTCGTGCCAAAGCTCAAGGTACCGGAAGTTTTACAACTCTATCATAATGGGAGTTAAGAGAACTCTGATTAAGATCCGGGAACGATTTTATTGGATCCGTTGTCGAAAAGACGTTGAGGAATGGTGCCGTAAATGCATGTTCTGCTATGAAGGGACCACGCACTGGCAGCAGGATGAATGATGTACACCAGCACATCAAACAGACCGGTCAGCAGATGTCTGAGAGGATGGAGACCCGTTACGACCGGAAGGTGAACAATAAAGGCTTCGAGGAAGGATCGCTGGTGTGGTTACATAATCCGGTACGCAGCAAAGGGAAATCTCCTAAGTTGCAGGCAAAATGGGATGGACCCTATCGCATAGTCACTAAGATGAATGACGTCACCTACCGGATCCAGAAAGGACCACGAGGTACACCAAAGATCGTTCATGTGGATCGATTGGCACGCTACTACGGATCCAACAATGTTCGGGACGAACATGTCTAAGAGGGGGGCAGTGTTACGCCCAGTGACATCTCTCGGCATTGTGGGAGGGACTCGGCGGTTCCGTCTAATAGTTTACACCGCCATCTATTGACATCTTACGGAACTGCGTAGTACGGTACGAGAATCTTAGAGAATGCTGGTACTTTCTCGAAGCATCGTGCTGTTTACACGCCGAGTACGGCGTTGCTGGAAAGCTCTAGAAGCGCTTTACCCGCGTATAAATAGGGCGCACGCGCACCGCCGAGTCAGTTTACAATCGTAAGCGATCAAGTGTTCATCGAAGCGAACGGAAGCGGAAATACTACGGAGTTTGAAGCAGTACAGTGAAAAAGTGTGGTATAGTGTTTATTGTGTTTTAAATTGAATTGTGTGTTTGAATAAAAGTGTTTTAGTCGGTAATATTGTTTATATTCTTATCCGTCGAACCCAGCACGTAACAATATTCAAACCGTTAAAATTGCGTGCCGTCTCGCAGTGTATCAATTACGATTAATTGATATATTCTGACCATATGAAGGTACTTACGTATTTGTACATGTCCAGCAACCATAGATAGATTTTTAGATTGCGTTCTGTATCTTGGACGATCTGTCATGGGTTATAATTATCGCCCATCTATTAAGCCCCGAGTCAGAGCCATGAAATTACCCTGGTACTCGGTAGCAATAAATTCTAAAGTAATACAAGATATTCTGAAGGAAGTCTTATAGGATGTGTATCTCACTTGTAATAAACGCCAATATTTTCTCCTTAGTTACACAAGTGCTATGTTATTTACACGTGCCCGAATTATTTAATATTTATAATACAGATGGTTATCTTGTGTTTATATTTCACACGTGAATTTGAAGGTGAACAGATAACGCTAAAAGCTTGCTTGGAATTATTTTAATACTTTGGTGTCACATGTAATTAAAGAATCACAAGTGTTCTACAAGAAAACTTTTTTTTTTGTACAATGTATATCTATGGCAGTAATATATTAATTTTAATTATTTCTTGTGTCAACCACGTACATTGATAATCATTTGCGATATTTAGGTTAATTTTGTAAACGCCTAATCGCCACAATTTGATTGTCATGGCTCGACGCAAGACTGCAGTTCGCCTCAAATAAAATAGGTACATAGTAATGAATGTACATAAAATATATTTTGTATTAAACAGCTGTATCAATCATATTTGTCACCAATGGAAAATCGTACACAAATCTAAATTTGACCATAGTAAAGGGTTTTCCAATAAGGGCGGGTAGATGTTGAAATGAAATAAAACAAGCTGTGTGTGAGGTATTAACAAAATTATTTTTTATTCTAATGCCCATATATGCCATGTAGTGTGGAATATGACATTGTTCAAACGCCCGCCTCGGCTTCTTAGTGGCACGGATCCGAGCGGTCCAATTTTTAATGACTTTTCCGCGTAGACCCGTCTTACTTACTTACTTACTTATCGTGTCGATGGCAACACATTTTATATAATTTTGGACCAGTTTTCGGCAACGCGGATTGCAATTGGTTTAGCCTGATGCAGATCAGCTAGTGTGCACGATTCTGGGCTTACGGTGCATGGCAACAGATGACCCATTGTCTGTGGTGATACGCCGCAGTCACATGCATTCGCACTTGTGTCTATATAACCCCACCTTGACAGATTATCTTTACATCGGCCAACCTGGGTACGCAACCTGCATAGACCTGGCTGAATTTGAGCAATGGTTTGTGTTATGTCCACGTTTAGTGCATCGGTAGATTGTGGTTTATTCGCATAGACCTGCGACTTCAGAAGTATGGACCCAGACACCTTATTTTGCAACCAAATTTGATACAATTTACACAAAAAACATATATTGATTGCTATTTACTCTTGTGTATAAAAAAATGTACAAATCAAACATATGTAACTACCCTTTTACATTAAAAACCACAAAGTATGACGCTTTTTTACGGCTTTGCCATACGAAACAGACCACAAAACGAAAACGCTTTTAATAAAATATATTAACTAATAGGTATGATTAACTATAATAGTAGCTCATAGTTAACAGATAGAGCTTATTTTTAATAGTTAACTAAGCACGCTATTACGTAAGAAAAACAACTAATAATAGTTGCATTGTGTAAATAACGTAACGTATTTTTATGTTTATTTATATTATCTTGAATTGTTATGATACCCTGATTACGGTGCGGTTGAGCAATCATTATCATTATTATCTTAGCTCAAAACGATAATTAATTATTATTAATTATATTATACTTCAACGGTAAGAATTAAACAAAAACTTATTAAAATATTCGAGTATATCGAGAAAAATGCTTGATGTGATGATAATATTGACTAGTAGATATTTAAAGCGACACCATACTTAGTTTATCGAAGATTTTCGTTAAGGTGTAGTGTAGTTTAAGTGCGGATTTGTTTTAAAGGAATTTGATAACTATAGTAATTTCTTACATCTAATACACTCAAGCTATTTCTAATCCACGTAGTGTGATCCGGCTAAATAAATAGTCAGGTGCTTTGCAGAGAGACTGATGAGGTTTGTACCGGTTAATCGATGCATTAGCCGGTACCTTCGTCATATATCAGGGATCGTTAGTAGACTATAGATTTGCTTAATATTAAAAAACATAGAGGGTCGTGCAATTAAATAAAAATTCTAAATTGAAATAAAATTAGTCGGAAGATTCTTAGTATTAGCATCAAACATTACAAGACAAGACAATAGGCTCGCCCCTTATCAGATACTAGACTTAAATATTGTGAAATGTTATATATATACATAGTACCATTCCTCAAGTTTCAAAGATATACATGCTATGTTATGAAATAATTAAACGTACCAATATTGACACTGCAGTACAACTACGTGTGTTTATAAACGGATAAAATGAATGATCACTTCAATTGCAGTATCAAGTTCACTGGTTAATTCTCGATGAAATCGAAAGCCGATATTCTGTTGTGACTTGTGATTTGCTATTTTAGGGTTACCACATCTGGCAATCTACGCTAGATATTTTCATATGAATTTAGAAACCCGATTTCTTCGGCTGGAAGAATACTGCTCCGTTGGTATCGCGGACATGTGAATAAACCTTTGCCTTCTCACCCCTTCGAGGTTATAAATATATGCCAAAAATGATATACATGTATTGTATGTGTAGTATATTATGTACATACCTACCTATATTATATACCGCTGTGAGTTATGCTCACCTTTACATCGCTAGTATATTCTTCGACTGTTTACGCCACACAAACATTGCATCTATTAAATTATGGACGTATATTAATATTGATATTTGAAAGAGCTGGGCGTAACGTTATTCCTAGGAAAGTTGGACCAACGTATGCCACACAAAGGCGCGGCTGCATTTGATCTGATAGAAACAATGATTCATTTTCACCTACGAATTGTGAAATAAATAGAAAAGAGATTTTAATATCGTCATATTACCTATAGATGTTTCGGCTAAATCGCGATATATTAGGAATTTTCTTTTTAAATCTTCCCGTAGGTACTAGCAATACTTTTTAGAAATAAAATATGGCCTATGTTACTTGGTGCTAATAGAGCTATCTAATGGTGAAAGAATTTTTTAAATAGGTTGAGTAGTTTTTGACTTTAATCCTTACAAACAAACTAACAAACAAACAAGAAATCAAATTATTCCTCTTTATAATATTAGTATAGAGTTATAGACAAATGATTCCCGTGGAATATATACAATTTTTTTAGTTTGATGTTTTTGTCGAGGTCGCCAGTCATGATTAGTTTGAAAAATGAATTTCCACCACTAGGCTTCCACTAGTACAAATAAATTCGAATTTATCTAGATATTGGGTAAGCCTATACCATTCCTGAGTTCAGCAACAGTATTGAAATAAGAGATAAAATGATTTGTGTGAATGTTAAGCAACCCTACTAATAAGCTCGGTTTCGGTTTACTAACAGTGTTTAAATAATTAATTCCGCAATTGTAAGTTAACTGATTTGCAAATTGAATCTTAATAGCTACTCTGACCATTGCTGACTAATGCAGTTGGTATTTTCAGATTGGCCGATTATTTCTAAAACTGTTGTAATTCCTGTTTAGCTAATAAGTTTCCTGCAATTTTAACATAGTTATGTTAATTTTTGATAGTTTACTATTGCGATTAGCTGTGGCCCACGGGTTTGCATTATAATACACGGTTATTGCTGCAATCCTTTGGGTCATAGTGTGATTTTATTTAGCTTTCATCAACGTATCCTACAAATATAGCTGTTGAATATTATGTAACTATACTAATATTATAAAGCTGAAGAGTTTGTTTGTTTAGTTGAACGCGATAATCTCAGGAGCCACTGGTTCGAATTGAAAAATTATTTTAGTGTTGGTAGCCTATTTATCGAGGGAGGCTATAGACTACATAACATCACGTACGACCCATGGGGGCGGCGCAGTAATCATAAACGCGGCTGAAACCGCGGACATAGCTAGTAGATAATAATTCCTTATAAATCTTGCTCACACGATACTTTTCAACATTATGCTTTGTGCATTTTCACCTCTTTGGTGTCCGAATAAAGATTTTTCACCTGTCTTATCTCCTAAAATAAATTAAATTATGCTACTCTCCTGCCAATTGATGTATTTCTTCTGTCCCGAATAGGTGTCAAGCTGTATCTCAATTTGCTAAACCAATAATGATGAAACCTTAGAAGTTGAGCCGAAAGAATGCAAAGTTTAATAAAGTTTAAAGCAAAGTTTAATAATAAAATCTGTACAGTAGTTTTAATTGATAGCCAGCAAATCTGATACCTTTTATTATAAGTGTAAAAAAACATAATATACTTAAGTAGTATAGTATTATGAATGCTTCAGTATTTAAATTTATATGTTAAACAAACAGGCCATTAGATCCGGTCTAACCAACGAGGTAACGTCAATTTAATATAGGTACTACCAAATGGATATACACCAAAAGAAAATATATACACACAGCGACATATCAACCTAGACTGTTTGTACCAGGGATGTTGCGGATGCAGAGTTTTTGACATCCGCGTATGGGGATTGGGATACGGATATTTGGAAACTCACATCCGCGGATGCGGATGTCCAAATCAATGCGGAAGCTCCGCAATTGCGGATGTGGATGTTAATGAAAATTGTTCATCATATTTAATAATAAGTATGTAATATCACAAGCCTGGTGCAAGCTTGTTTTGTAAAGGTTCATAAATTAAACACGTACTACTGAACAACTGATTTCTTTTTATCGTAACCTACGCTATATCTGGATCCACATTAACATCCGCGTTGATTATTGCGGATGCGGATACGGATGCAGATGTCCAAATCGATGCGGAAGCTCCGCAATTGCGGATGCGGATGCGAATATTCGCAACATCCCTGGTTTGAACTTTGAACTATTAGAAGTTGAACGCTACGAATCGTGCGAGGAAATGCGTTATATTTTTATTATTTAGTCTCACTCACGCTGAACGGGACGCGACGCTCTATCCTTACCATTACATCGACACTACTATGCACTGTCCTTTACCGACAAATTTATATTTTGTATGTAGCGTAGTTATGCGTGTATAGGGTGTCTAACTTGATGTGTAGCCGTGTGTACATCATAAGCAATTTTTCCATTAGCAAGATACAATTAAACTTTTAAGAACATGCACGAAACCAATCATCAAAAAATGTGCGGATTGAAAGCATAGTTTACTGTCAATTTAGACTGCCAAACCTAGACAAATTTAGATTTCAGAAGACTGT
Source organism: Catocala fraxini (assembly GCA_930367265.1). Classification (NCBI taxonomy): domain Eukaryota; kingdom Metazoa; phylum Arthropoda; class Insecta; order Lepidoptera; family Erebidae; genus Catocala; species Catocala fraxini. The sequence continues at coordinate 17,933,361 of OV884043.1, forward strand.
AACTCCATTTAGACTGGCAGATGTTCTCTTAAGGCTATCTTACTGGTTTGAAACTCCAGAAAATAACTGAGTTCACGATGGCCAATACATTTCTATAGATACCATTTTTTAGTTCAACAGAGAGATTATGCCATAACCTAAGAACGGAAGGCTAGGCTAAGAACGGAAGGTCTCTGAAATCGCTTGGTACGCGGTATGATTATATCACTGAAGATGGTGACCGGTGCGAAAGTGGGATAGCTAATGTATATTCGGGAACAATACATCCCTATTAAAATATTCGGGTATAATAGCACAATTCTCAGTTAAAGGTAAGTGCTTTAAAAAAAACAAATTATTTTATTCCCCCTAACTGTTAATTTGAAGCTAGTTAGTAAGACCGTATCTATTCAGTAAATCTTTACCAGGAGCGCAGAACATAATTAAGTAATCTATTTCATAAACACGGGCTGCGGTGGTTACAATTTAAAATATGTAGCCGCAATTCCTGACAGCCTGGTACGTACGGGGCGTTGACCCGCTCCCACCCTCGGTCTATTTTCTAACCCGACCGGCGAGTTCTCGAGGACACAGGACCGTCAATTGCTACTGTCAATGTTATGAATTTGTCTCTATTTACGAGGCAAGGAGCTTATTAAGATGCCATTGACTGAGTCAGCGTTTTATGTGCTTGAGTAACTGTTATTCACGATCGCAGTGTCTGTAGCATTAAGCAATAAGATCATCTCTGCGTCACAACTGTGCGAGTGTATTCTATAGATAGTCCGAGTATACGTTATCTTTAATTGATGATTGGTATGTTGCTAACTAAATAACAATAAGCTTTTTCACTATATTAAAAACTATAATTTTAATTAAGAATAAACCGTTTATGATTATTTTTTATCAATACTGCAAGTATCAAATTGAACACATCAGAAAAAAATTATCACTACATATACATTTAGGTTCATTGATGGAATACGTTCAAGATATCTCCACTGATATGATATCCACTTAAGTTTACCTATTCTGATATTAATAATGGTGGAAGATTTAAATGGTTATTGAAGTTATCATTAAAATCTTCATACAAAACATAGCTATTTATATTTAAAAGAGTTTAAACATATAATAGAAAAATTTACTTAACGTCCACTAAACGTTACGTAGTAAATGACATCGTGTCCAAATTCTTGAATGAATTCTTTGTTATATGTGTATTTTTTGTTGAAATAACCTTCATCGAAACACTTAACTTCCCAAAAAATACGAAAATATTCATAACGTAGCGTACTTTTAACTTTAAATATGGTAGTGACGAAATTGAATGATTCTTGCCTCACTGGTCTTTTTCTCACGAGCCTGGTTGATCGACCACCAAAGTTCCCTAAGCAAATACATCTGAATTTTTAACAGTCATTGCTAAGCTTGGAAACTAGACAAAATGCTCGTAGGTCAATACGTTGTCGACGAGTGTCTGTGCTTTTTTTTTACACAAATGTATTTTTTTTTTTGATATTCTGCCACATACACACAACACCATCTAGTCCAAACTAAGCAGAGCTTGTACTATGGGTATAGGGATAAACATATTTATATACTTTTTATTTTGTAAATACATACATATTATACATAGAAACACCCAGACCAAGACAAACATCCATGTTCGTGCACACAAATATTTGACTTGTGCGGGAATCGAACCCTCCGCGACCTCAAGCGTGGCAGTCGGTTACACTAACCACTACGCCATCGAAGTTGACAGTTAAATACATCATTTTAGACATGTCATGGGAAAGTGAAAAAGTGTAAATGTCAGTGGGTTATGTAAGTGTACGATGTACCTATCTAGGTATAACAAAAGCAAATAAAACTGGTAAACAGTTTTGGAAAGTTTTCATTCACAGTTTTTTATTTAAAATCTCTTGATTTGAAATAATGAATACATACAAGGTGTCCGGTAATTAATGGATAACCTTGAAATGTCTTATATTAGAAATGATGGCCGTTCAGAAAAATATATGAAAATAAAATCTATCCTAACTACTACCTGAGATATGTTTTTTTTTTCAAGTCAAATTTTTATACTATATTTAACTTTCTTGTACACTACGACCATAAATGAATAAATTCCATCGGTTTTTTGTTGTTTTATTAGTAAACACTAATTATGCTAATAGATAGACAGTCAAAAGGATGATTAGCCATTGCACTTTAAAAAAATAATTAATATAAATTTTTTGTAAAAAAAATCATCCACACTCAAAATCTCTTTTGAGTGTGGATTCATCGCTGCACAGAATTTTATTAAAAATTGTGGGTCTTCTTCCATCTTTCCATCATTATGTTAATGTAAAGTTTTGTTTTTATTAATCCCGATTGGCCAGGTAATATTTAATTTTAAAAAATATCCAATATTTCATTTTGCTTTTTAGTCAAATTTGCTCCTTTCCTACATTAATAGCAATAATTCTCTAATTACAGTAGATACAATTATGTATAATACCATTAAAAAATCTACTTGAAATCGATATTTTGATAAAAATATTAGTCACTCATGTATTCATTCATACTTGTTTTTATACCCAAGATGTTTAACTTTGAATAAAAATAAATTTTGTATTTTTTTTCAACAAAAGAAATAGTTTTTTTTTAAAGTGCTATTGCCAGTCATCCTTTTGACTATCTATCAATCACCACTAGCGGTCGCCTAGTTGTCAAAATTCAACCGTAATTGATTTAATTTTAAATTTGACAATTATTAAGGTTTTATGTGATTATAAGTCACATTTAATATAGATTTCGCCAAGGCTATACAGGTTAATTTACCTATCGTTTTTAAACAAATTATTATTTACTTAACTATATTCTTTCATTAACGATATTCTGAAGCTTGCTACTTTGTTTTCTTTATTTTTATTACATATAAGTAAGTAAATATATTATAAATAGTATATATCAATCCAATCCACTCAAAGGTTGACTGTAAGATATTGCTGATTTCAGCATGAATGGCTCGACCGGGGAAGGAATATCGACATGAAATACCAGTATTCCTACTGTTGTGTTTCGTTCGGTGAGTTAGAGTGCCGGAGGCCCAATAACCCCCTTTTACCCCATTCCCGCTCCTTCTCCTTCCCACTTCCTTTCTTAAAGGGTCGGCAACGCGCAAATGATACCTCTGGTGTTGCAGGCGTCCATAGGCTACGGTGACCACTTACCATCAGGTGGGCCGTATGCTTATTTGACACATTAGTTGTATAAAAAAAATTTAAAAAAGATATATGTGACCATAGTTACGAAGAAAATACTACATCAGCCGGACAATGCCGACATACTACGAACGCGAATCGACTGCGTGTGTCAAATGCATGGTTGTGGGCGTGTAATGTTTTTTTATAAATTTAATGTATATGCATAATTTATATAAATATTAGGATTCGCCACTCCTTCTCCATATAAACTTTAACTGTGCCAAATTTCATACTCCTCTGTCCACGCAATTTTCGTAAAAAGGGGTACAAAGTTTTGGCTTAACGTATTAATATATGTAGATAATTAGTGTTTAATAATAAAACAACAAAATATCAAAAGGATTCATTTATTTATGGTCGTATTGTACAAGAAAAATAAATATGGTAAAAAATATTAGACTCTTTAAAAAACAAAACATATCTCAGGTAGTAGTTAGGATAGATTTTTTTCCTTTTATTTTTCTGAACCATCAGTTTTACTATAAGACATTTCAAGGTTATCCATTAAATATCGGACACCCTGTATATTGTTAAATATCACGATGCAACTGAGAATATGTCAGGCAAGACGAAAACATGGTATATTTTCCGTCTATAAAAAGTCAAAACCTGCTCTAGGCATAATTACCAATGTCGTGGACTTTACAATTGTTCAAACAACGGGCACATAGAAGACCCAGACTCGGAACAACTTTTTGCGAATTACTTAAAATTTCTAGTGCCGATGCTATATACATATATAGTCAGCGCACTGGTAACTGCCAGGCGACCACCCAAACCACTGCATCATTATTCATATTGAGTAATACGTCCAATTTATACACTAACTAATAAGTAGCTAAGTATCGTTCTCGCATAAATTTTGACTTTTATGTGACTCTAAAGCCACATTCTAATTACATTACATTAAAAGTTATCACTGTACAGAGAATTAACTAGATCACAATTTATAGTTGACCAAGTTAATACGTCTCCAAATCAAAGCAAACTTCATACGAAGACAGCGTATAACAACATTGTTGCACGTCATATACAATTCTCACGAGAGTGACAAATTAGTTACGTGCTACGGATAAAGGACAATGTGTTTCATTACTTTGTCCTTTGCACTGTCGGCGCTTGGCCAGTTATGTCCAAACTAAATTTTGCCCACGGCTTCTCTCGCGTAAACGTAGATTATCAAAATTTTCTATCCCTCGGGAACGGAACGGTTTTCCTGGATGAAAAGTGCCCTATGTAATTTTCTGAAACCCTGTCAACGTGTATGCGAAATTTTACGATGGCGAAAGCGTTACAAACAAAATCACATTCGCATTTATAATATTAGCTAGGATTGTTAGCTTTTGGCACGTTCTCTGAATGTTCTCGAAAGGATTGAGTCTCTTATCGCAGAGGTATGTGAAGACCTGCATAACTGCCAGTCGGTAGGTTCGATTTACATGTATAAAAACAATATACTATTATAATATTGTCTTCTATTTACGCGAATATTATTCATTGAAATTGAACTGCTATATACGGATTTTATCGCGTTGTTTATTTGACACTTTATTACAAAATTTTGAAAATTGTTACACTACTACTACTATTAAACTTTACTAATTTTTAAGCTAATTAAATTATTATTAAACTATTTAGATTTAATTTATTTTTACACTTTCCCCGACGTTTCGGTTGCTTTTCAGCAGCCATGGTCACGGGGAGACTATACTATTATAAGGATTTTTAGTACATACCCATTAGTAGTAATCTCTCTCACCTGACAGAGCACGTAAACCCACTAGTTTCTGACAGTCGATATTGGTGGTTATTCGCTAGCCACAAAATATCCCCATAACTAGTCAAGCCTTTATGTCACTTTTAAACCGAAGTCTTAGCGGTAGCGATAAAACAAATCGATACCAAGTACTAACCGTAAAGAAATATAGCCGTAAAACAAAGCATACGACTTCACTTACCTACGTCAGCTAGTCATCTAAAGAAACAACCGCCATAACCATCCTGTAAATGATTATCTTTGTATTTTCCTAGAGGTCGAAGTCCACTCACTCCATGGCTGATCGCTTCAATTGATTGCCATAAATACCGTCCATGGATTTCCATCGGATCTTTGTAAAATTGCCTATTTCACGCTCCGATTGTAATTTCATATTTTATTAAGCGTTGTATATAGCATTATCTGTATCTAAACGGCTAGAACGCTACGGCAAATCTTCGTAGACAGTTAATTTTTACGCTTACCGAGAATATATTTTACGTTTATTAGGTACCGACTAATGACCGCAACTTTGCGTAAAAAGAAGAACCAGTTTAAGAAGATCTTTCGTTCCTAAAGACGCTACTACTAACCTGAGTTCAGTCTATTTGGCATCTTAACTAAAATGTATTTTCTTAGTACGTAAGCATTTCGAGGATAAAAGATATAAAAAAACTACATTAATTTTTCAAGTTCGTAGATTTTCCAATTTTAGAGATGTTGTAATTTTAAACTGGTGGAGGTTTTTATAGTAAGGCTTTTAGAGCTCATTGCTGAAATTGGTCAATTTTATATAAAGTACTCTTGCTCATGCAATTCACAGTTGTTTTTAGTACATATAGTTAATAAAAAATATTAAAACACATAGAAATTAAGGAATCCTGAAAGTCATTTTGTCCGATGGGATATATTCTCAGGTGTAGTCTCACCTCTCAAATTGAATTTCATTTCCGTCAAGGTGTCCACGTAGATGGGTATTAGAGATACCAAGTGTTCATGTAATTCATTCCATTCAGTCTATTGCTTTTCGTCATACAAAAAGCCAAATGAAGTTTGAAAGAAGCTATCAAGAAGTAGAAATCAAGATTTCAAAAACCTGCCATTTTCAGATCAAGATAAAATAATAGGGCAGTTCCTTATACTATCTAAAGCTATGTAACAGCTATGTAGCAATGTACTACGATTGTGACGATCATCAAAGATAATCTTTCACCCTTTTGCCTTTTAACGCCTCGATTTTATTTTCCCAAATCGCATAGCTCCTAATTTCTGATACAAAGGTAAATCACATTTTTATTTCCTAAAGTTGAAAGATTATACAGATTGTGGCCTAGTTTATTGTGCTGTAATTCCGGGGTCATGCGCCAGGCATGGCAACTAGCTGACCTCTTTACTTTAACGTAAGTGGTCAAGCATGACTGGGTACATATGAGCCTCGATCGAGGATAACGACATAAACAATATTGGTGTAGCATCCTTTAATAGAATATAAGTGGAATGAAAATCTTCAAAGAGTACGTCAGGTATGGTTTTAACTAGCCTTAACAGGCACGGGCCCCTAATAACACTAAGAAGAGGCCCATGCTCAGCAGTTGGACAGTTTATATTAAATTATAAGATTCGGTAGGAAGCCTGCGAGTAAAATTTGGTAAATTTGTGAAAGATATTTTTACAATACCAACACAAAAAGTTCTATCTATTGCTCAGAGTGAAAGCACTAGCCGCCGCACAAAAATGTGCAATAAATCGTCGTTGAAGGTTTTGTAAGAAAATTTGATCAGGAGGTAGCTAGAACCACACACACAAGCAAGTACTTCATTACGGTACATGTTAAAGATGTCGTGAGACTAGGTAGTTCTAAAAACATAGCACACTAATCGAGTAGCGTTTATATAATTTAATGCAGTTGTTAGTACCATCCAAAACTGGGTCATTTATCGCTCTGCCAAGAAAGACTTGACATCGTTGACAATCGCAGCGTCCTGTTAATAATTGATCTGTGGTGAAACTTTTTTACGCAATCAGGTATAGACTCGACCGACCATGTTTCTGATGCAATTAAATATTGAATTAATATAAGTATTTCACTTACTCGTTTCGTTTCTGATTCCTTTTTAATACGTCGTCTGTTCTTAACTAAACAAAATGAAAGGTACATTTACAAAGTATCAGAATGATTTACCATTGACTTAAATTTTCAAATTCTGTGTGTTCTGGAAATATTAAATCGTTTTCTTTTGGATTCTATTAGAAAGAGATACAGGAATGCCTTTAGTAGCTAGCTATAGTAAAGTAAATTAGATGACAACCTCGTGTAATGCTCGTTGTTGTTTGCGTGTTGTGACTGGCGTAAAACGTGTTGACGTGTGTTGCTTAGGTCTTGACTATTCTAAAGGTTTTGTCATTTTCATTTGTTATATTAGATTAGATTAGAAGCTCATTTGGTTTATTAGAAAGTGCTATATTGAAATTTGAATAATCCCATCGACTTAAAATGTCTTTTGTAACATTAAATAATGTGAATTAAACTATTAACTCGTGTGTTGTCAGCGTGTTTATCTGGTATTCTCATCGCGGTATCACGCGTCCTAGTCACGATCAGTATTTACTAGTATTTACACGCTGAATGCAAATATCTCACGTGCATTGTGCACTTAACAAGAACACTGTATCCGTTGTAGAACATCCTTTGCATAGCGTCGGAAGAAAAAACTTCTATTATTGTACCAGGCGTGCAGTAATGAAGAGAGTTGTAACGTGGTGTTGAAATTTTCTGTTTTTGTTTGTTTCGCATAGATGCTATCGAAATATTTCCACCTGTTGGGTTCTTCTTCTTCGTCGTTTTCTTCATTACTGAAGGTCGTGTCCGTCCTGAAATGCTTTTACGGAGTCGTAGACCAGCTGTTTCCAGACCACCCGATCTTCGGCTTTTCTAAGGGCAGTAGCACTGGCCTTGTTGGGTTACTTAGTTGTATATTCAGATAGCTGTCTCTTTTTAATATGCTAAACCAATTTCTAATTATGCAAACTTCGATATATTTGGACAATGATATTGTAAAAAATTATTATGTTGTAAACCCAGAAAATAGTACCTATAGATGTAATCAGTATTAAAAATATACCGTAGTCAATTTGATAATGAGCGCTGATATTCTTTTAAGCCCTCTGCGCTTTACCTAGCATCTGCTGCTAACATGCTGCTATGAATGCTACAAACAACGATATCTCAGTTCTATTATTTACTTAGGTGAACATAAACGTTGTAGAGGCCTTCTTTTAAGTATATGAATATGAATACTTGTGTCAGAAAACCCCACTCTTCCATATCTTTAAAAATTTTGACTTTCCGTGACTAAAAGTACAAGTACTCTATAAATTATTTTAAGAAATATCTCGTACAGTAATTATTATATTAAAATCAATTTGGCTTCCTAGATATCGGTAATCACTGATTCTCTAGATACCTACCAAGACTGCATAACTCTAAATTGACGAGTGCCGGTAAGGTCTCAACCTGATAGGTAAATCCTGACAGGTATAAGATATTACCTAACCGGCTTTATAGCCTTTAGGTAACAATTAATTCAAGTACAACAAGCACCGCTGGTCGTGATGACGCGATCTATTCTTAGACCGACCCCATACAGAATAAATAAATTTACATAGAATAAATTTACATACTCTGATTAGTTACACAAAACCAAACAGAAATAAAAACAACAGATTTCAAATGTTTATGAGAAAACTGGCAAGTCACTATACAAGCAAAAAATAAAAAGCAAATCTTATTACGATGAGAGAAGAGACGCATGCTCCTAACAGTGGTAAATAAATTTAAGAATGCTGGCTTGTAACAATCATAAGTTGAGGTAAACACTCAAGTTTAAAACGAGCTTCGCGGAGAGGTTGTAATAAAACTTTTTTGTTCACAAATAACATATTGGGATGGCCTCGGTGCGTGCACGCATCCACGCTGATGCACGCTTGGCCTTGACTCGGCTGCAAGAGCTTGGTATAAGGGACTGGCGGGCAGCGATCTAATATTTGATTATTTAAATAATCATTATAGTATTCTAAATCAATATTACACATAAAAAAACGGGACAGTTATCTTCTGTATGCAAAAAACAAGTTCTGCCAGGTCTTGAACCTAATAAATTGACTGTATAGTTTAAAAAAAAAAGGTACAAGAAAGATACTTCATTGGTAAGCCTTTCGTATGGACAGAGTAATCACTGCCGATAACCTCTAGATTTAGTGTAACGCGTGAGTTGACGCGATTATGTTATAGTTTAAGTGCTATTAACACAAGATAAACTGGCTATACAGTCAAGACAATATTTTAGTTGTAGTGGTTTACCATATTATTATCTCAAAGTACTTCTATAAGAACATAAATATAGGATCAATCTTAAAAACTCATTACTGAAACATTGCACTTGTTTATCTGAAGAATCGATTCCGTCTTCCATCTTTATCTTTATTGCACGGTTCGTTGGGATCGAATTTTTCCTTGACTTTGATATATGCTTTTGGATTGGTATTAATAAATCTCTCGGTATCCTGTAACACTTGCACCTCGCCCAGGCGCATGCGTCTCGCCGCGATATCGAAACGCCGCCGTATCGTACAATATAGGAGCTATTTTTGTCCAGTCCCATCGCGTCGCCAATCGTGTTTTTCCATCCAGCATTACAAAGCGGTAAAAAATATGTTATATTATTCAACACAACGCCATTTTGATACATTTGCATTTCGGTAGGTAAATTCAGGGTTTAAATATTTGGTCAGACGCCAAGTTCTTCGATAAATTGATGCTAGGACCAGATTTGTCGACGTGTACGCGAATATGGTATTCGTTTTACGCATTTTATATTCCAATTGCTCTACTATAGCGTGCGTACGAGCCATTTTTCTCTATTTATTACATCATCAAAATTATATAATTCACATTACCTACTAATTGCATGAAGCTGTAAAGAAATCAACGCATAATGCGTAACGGTGATAATATCAGCTCAAAGCATGTGAAACGGATTCGTTACTGCCATTCTAGACATTCCTCGCGAGATTGTTTGTGATTGTGTATCATTCGACATGATCTGTGTAGCTGTTAGAATTTATTCTTCATCTTCCAAGCCCTGCATACGCATACCCAGTCATATTATTCAGTACACTGATATTTTCATCTTGTATGTTATTAAATTTACATTGAAACTGCGTGCGTAAGCATCAAGATGTTGTTTGCAATTAAGTCTTGGGAGATAACATTACCGTGTCTTGGGTTATTTTTAGTGGACCGGTTTGTTACCGTAACCGCGGTATGACTTTAAACAAGTTGTTTAAGTTTATGTTTACATTCGAGTCTCATGTCGTTATGTTTGTTAATTGACATTTTTGCCTACTCGACTATATAAACATTACTCTTGTTTATAATAATTAGATGTAGTAAACAAATAAGAACGTATTAATCACATTTAAATGCAGTATAGGTTGGCTTTGATTAGTGCATCTTCGTATGAACAGCGTACTGTTACTAATAACTGTTATCATATAAATGGCTCGATATTTTTAAGCTGACAGGTTTAAAAAGAGGGTGAAAGCTTAATGCCGTGATATCTAAATAAATGGGACGCTACATAGATTTAGAAAGAGCTTTGTACCGGATAAAAACATCTAAACAAGGATTGATTACACGCTTAACATAGCGCTACTGCCAGAATTCTATAACATATTCAAGGGTTCTATTGCAGGATAGATCTATCAAAACCAATATTAGTTCACATTTCACCTTTCGCTTTTATATTATATTTTTCTAGGATATATAATGGTATAATATTTGCCAGTCGTATCGCACTGTTCTCGACAAAATTACACTGCAAATGAAAAAGATAAGGGGTATCAAATTTTATCTGTTGTTTATACATAAACACGTTCGACCTTCGTAGTTTGAAGGGCACTTATTGTTTTTACTTCAATTACGTAATATTCGATATAGACTTATGCTATTTTTACTGTAGATAACTTATTGCCGTTATGGTTGTCAAAGGTGCTGCCTTGCGCGTTTGTTCCGCTGATACGGGTTATTTTGATTTTTTATGTTATTGTTTTGTTGTTATGTTACTGAAGTCGAATAAAATAAATATTTACAATAAGGCTAAGAGAGAAATCACTATTTATTGCTTACAGATTACTGTTACAACAGCTTGGTCATGGGATATCACCAAAAATAATCATTGATCTAGAAAACACGAATCAATGCTTTGTGTGCAACATCGCACTGACACTTTGATTAGGGCATCTATCCATTTAGTGAGAGAGAAGAGTCCACGCTGTACTATTCAGTCCAGGGTTGTCATCGAACATTTTCATTCTGATCTGCAGCTTGTCTCCTTTTACGCTGGACCTAAAACCGTAACCCACGAAATGAGAGATAGAAAACAAGAAATAAGCATAAGACCATGTATAAACTTAAATCATATAAAGTACACAGACTGTCTCTGCACAATGCTTCTGCGCATCCTAACCTTTCTCAGATTACACAGTAGATACTACACACATTCGTGGACCATCACGACTTAGATTTTTCTCACACTTAACTCATTAATATCAGTCACGCATCGACCATGCGTTACTCACGATCGGACTCATCTTAAATCATTAATTCAGAAAAATGCTAGATGATTACATTACAGATTGTCCTAAAGTTACACACTGAATATGTATATAGCAAGATCCTTGGTGATAAACCGAAATGGAAAAGCAGGTACATTACAATATAATATTATGTATGACACACACAAAGAACAAATTATTATTGCGATCCAGAGTCACGACCCACATTTCACGATAAATAATGAATGTGTTTCACTTGTCTAAAATGTCACCAGAGGCGCCTAGAAAGAGCGTTATTTATAATGGCTAAAGTTAGAGTCCATTATATGTACATATACGTTTCATCGTTGAATGTGATAACTTTTACTGGTACACGTTTATCGAATAATTTAGAATAAATTTACTACTAGGATACATCGTTAAATAAATGCTGGACAGTTATTTACCGTTAGTATGTAGAAAATCTCATTTTTATAAAGACATTTTGCATATTTGGCTAGCTTGAATTGGTGCCTAACAGGGTTCATACATACGGGAGGTATTATGGCGTAATTTTATGTTCATGGATATGACAAATACAACATTTATTTTGCATAAGAACACGTTTTCACATACGCCTTATTCATACTACATTTCTTTATCGTAGATGTTACTCATATTTATGATGTTAAAACTGAATGAATCGTAGAAATATGCCATTTTTAAAAGAATATTAGTTGCACCAAGACGATTCTTATACCTTCGTATCATCAGACAAGAGCTAGTAATATGTATAGGTGCACAGTGTGTGGTATGGGTCAGTTAATCATACTATTTACAGACTTATTGAGTACACAGCCAAAGCAATGAGCTATTAAACGCAATTGTTGAGAGCAAGCCGTTTCTGATTGATCCTCCATAACGAACACTAAAGCTCCGACTTCAAACGAAACTCATCCTTTGATGTTTTATTATGACAGTACATCGAATACTTCCGAAACAACAAAAAGATACTCAATACAGCACTTTTGAAATGTACTTGCCCAAATTTCCGACTGTGATTTATCGAATGAGTAAAATTCCCGAATGAACTTATGTGTGAATTTAAAATGTATTACACTTTGGAGGTGAAAATTGAATTTTCGCTGTGTAGATGCGAACGCTTTGAATATAATAATTTAATATCGCTGCCGATTGGATTTTCATTGCGTTTTCGGATTTGTTATCATATTGTCGGCCTCGCTGGTGTAGTGGTTAGAGTAACCGACTGCCACGCCTAAGGTCGCGGGTTCGATTCCCGCACAAGTCAAACATTTGTGCGCATGAATATGGATGTTTGTCTTGGTCGGGATGTTTCTATGTATAATTTGTATGTATAAAAAAAAAAAGTATTTATGTATGTTTATCCATTGTCTAGTACCCATAGTACAAGCTCTGCTTAGTTTGGGTTAGATGGTGTTGTGTGTATGTGGTAGAATATTATATTATATTATTATTATCTATACTAATATAATGCTGAAGAGTTTGTTTGTTTTCTTGAACGAGCTAATCTCAGGAATTACTGGTTCAAATTGAAAAATTATTTTAGTGTTGGATAGTCTATTTATTGAGGAAGGCTATAGGCTATATAACATCACGCTACGACCCACGGGGGTGGCTCAGTAACCATAAACGCGAGTTAAACCGCGGGCACATCTAGTTAATAATAATAATGCACGTTAGAGCTGTCTACAATGGCTTTTGCTATTATGTAGCCCATTGAGTATTACTCAGCTTTAAACTTCGTTACGATACATTCCAAGGAACCACGTGGTAAAATAAGGAAGGGACAGTTACAAGTGTTGAATATATCTACGTGACCTATACCACGACGAATTTAAATTAAGCAGCTGTTTTATACAAAATAGACGTAAACAATCACGTATATCATGTAACTAGTAAACAATCAGCAAGGACTTCTCAAATTGATGTTTTCATTATAATTCACCCAACCTTGACGCTATATTTAGGCTTGAGTGCCGTACGCATACAAGTGCGGCGACCTTTTTATGCGAAAAAAATATGGCTCTTGTTTTAAGACAACTTGTATAAATAATGTGACCCACTTTTGTAAATAAACGACATGTTGTACACGAGTATTTTCTTATCATGTTTATTTTTAAAGTACTTTACTGATTACGACATGTCCGTTAGCAATAATCACGGTTAGTCAATCAGAGTAAACTGCATGGGGCTTTATAAAATGCGGGCTAGAGATTGTACAGACAGCTGATATAAATAGCTGTTTATTTAAAAAGGTACATAAGCAATTAATAAAGGAATACATCGTGGCATCAACTAATTGACATAAAATGCTTTAACTGCTACTGCTGTTAAAATTGAGAAATATATTTATTTTGTATGATATAAGTTGACTTACGAGTATGTAGCTTAACGTTCAGGGTTTCGTCCTAGACTTAGGATAGTAGTCCTCTAGCGATAATATTAAAGTAATTCTGAAATTATGATCATCGTTCAGGATCATCTATGAACTATATCTAATTTTAATTTATTCCATTGCCATTGTAGGTATAATGAAAATTATTTGATTTACGGCTTACAGTTTCATGGGGTCAGTGTGTTTACCACTTAATATATTACTATCAATAGAATACATTTTTAACAAGTTCAATATGTTTTTTTTTCAATAAAGGAAAGCAAGCCAACAATACAATTTATGTAACAGTTTTACTACACAAGCCACTTGACCAAAGCTATTGTATTGTGCTGTCTGCTTTTGACATATTAATTTCTTTGCAGAGGGGATATATCGATGCAGAAAACATTTGTTTCTACAATTCCACAATGTTTTTCACGGTCTACTTTCATATCCACATACGTATTTGCTAACAGCATCAAGCAATCATCTATCAACAATATCAAGTAAACAATACATATGAGGTATATATATATATGTACTCGAAAATGACTTGGTACTATCTGGATACAGAAAATATTTCAAAGTAGCTTAAGTGGTAATTTATTCATGCGGCAAATACATTCAATTGTATCAACAATATTGTGATGAAAAATTGCGTGCCATTTATATAAACATGTGTTACTTTGTAGAACTATCTATATTGTTCTTTAATTATATGGTGTACCTAATTGGTCCTTTGAGTTCGTATCGTCTCTTGCATCTTTCAATGAAGATGGAAGAGAATATAGGATTAGAATGCAAACGTGAAATAAGTTTTAGAAGGGGATGCAGCAAATGAGTTTTTTATTTGGTGATGATAATTAGTTAATTTAGCCGACTCACATGGGTAAGAACCTCTCTCTTACTGCCAACCGACATAAAAGTAGTAAGTAACTTTGTAAATTCGTTGTGCCCCGTGAGTGTTCTGGGGTTTTACGTATCCACCTTACCTTTATTTTATCTATTATAGCAAGCTATTATAAATCAGGCGGACCGCATGCTGTTGTATAGCAAAAATAAATGATTACATACACGACAGGTATATAGAAAATAGAAATGGCATTCAACACGATGGATACAATCGTTCGCGTTATTACCAATATACATTGACGAAGCGTAGCAGCAATCGATCACCACCCAATACATTACGCTCTAATCCTTAAACTGCATCAATTAAATGGTTACATTTACAGCAATGTATACTTTATCGCCATTTGCAGAGCTCTTTCAAATTTATAGTAGTTAATTAGAATATTGTACGTCAATAAAGATATTTTTTTTGTCAAATAAAAGTTAATTTCTTATTATCCGTTTAATGACAATTATTTCTTGCTTGATATTTTTACTCGATGTTTTAGTTGAATTTAAGCTTAATTCTATTGTCATCATACTATCCTTTACATCTTTTGAGTTACATTCTTTAAATAAATTAATATACATCAGTTGATGTAGACTTCAATATGACAAATATTATGCGTCGACTAACGGTTTTAAGTCCGATTCCTATATTCAAGAGACCAGTCGTTTTAGCTACGGACAATAAAATTTAGAACATATGTAAATACAACATATAGAACATAATATGTCTATAATTAACTGCTATTAAATGCAGGTAAAACGACGCGTTTTTCAAACATAGGAACCAGACCTCAGTTTTTGCAAGGATAGGTACTAATTTCGTGTTGCTATTACTTTTAACTCTCGTGACAACCTTTACTTGTATTATGTATTACTCGGTTTGGTACACTGGTTTCATTAGAGAATGCTGGCTGAGATGTGAACCGTCCTTCATATGCCATATTCGGGCACGCGCTTCGTCGACATTTCCTAACCGTCGCGTCCTTTCTACATACCCAAAACATCTTGTGAAAATTACATCAACAGTGCAAATTATAGGTAAAAGTGACAATAATAATCATACATTAGGAAATTTAATAATTTCTCATGAACATAGAAAAAGATAATCCTTGCAGGGCTTGAACCCATGGCCTCTATATCTTCGCTTTATCAACTAAGCTTTGGATTTACTTCTTAAGTTGCATAATATAAGGGACATTTGAACTCAAGAAGTAGGACCAACTATAGATAATCTATATATACAACAAGTGAGAATCGGAAATGAATTGCCGTAAATCTTAGAGTTCGAAAAAATGGTTCAAGTAATATGCAACGGTCACATGATACCACGTGACCTTGAGGACAGAGCTCAAAAGTCATAGTCATTTTGGGGTATATCGACTATGCTGAGTCGAATGGCGTTGACCGCGAGTCTAGCTCTTACGGTTCTTGAGTTGAAAGTTGTATAACAAACAGACGGACGGACAAATCTGTTGTAACATAAGACATTTTTCGAACTCTAAAACAAATGCTTTTTAATCATATTTGACGATGCGAAGTGCACTCAACATTTCAATATTTTTATCAATTTGACTGCACGGATGGCGTAGTGGCTTAAGTGGTTGCCTTGCCTGCCTGCACTACCACCGCGCCGAGTGTTGTGTGTTCGAGCCCACACGGTCTACAAATTGTTGTTTTTTTCTTGTTCGAACTCATAGTTTTTTGTTGCTCGAACTCATAGTAATTAATAAACAACTTGCGTCAGACATATCCGGCTCAATTACTTTAATATTAGCCAACGTTGTCTTTATATAAACAATGATTCCCTCATTTTTATTGTGCATTTTTAATGTTTTATAGGCGAGATATCCATCTATTTCAGGTATTATTGAATTAAAAGAAAGCCAACACGCGGATAATACGACGAGGTCGATGGGTACATTTATTCACTCTAACAGTGTCAGCAATCGCAAGAAATTTGCTTTACACTACCTATATATGTTTTTTGACAATACGGAAATGCAAATACTCTATGTAGGGAATAAAGCATTACAATCGTCCGGGTTGCATATTGACGAATCACAAAAGTAAACGTTATCTATATTATTATCTAATAAATCATTAACAGCAGCGAATTTTAGTAAGAGAAACTATTGGGCAAACGCGCGTACCTATATTTATAATTATAATAATATTAATCTCTAAGCGAACGTATCTATGTGCGAGCGTATATAAGTTCTGTACGCTTATACACAGCATGATACACAGAATTATGAAAGAATATACGCATATTATATTTCTTCATATATTGAAGAAATATAATATGCGTAATATGTGCCGCATATTATTGTTTGTGTTCAAATAAGTCACATATATTTTAGACTTAAGCGCTGTTGTGATGATTTTGTATTGTATGGATGATGATAAATTAATGTTTATGTGTAAAATGTAAATATTTGGTCTGTTAGTGTAGTTAATTAGGCACAATCAATATATAAATTTATAAAAATCAGGGGTGGGTAACTTGACAAACATCTGTAGCACGGAAAAAATAAACATTAACGGTTTAGCTTCTAGGAATAGCGCATGGCCAGTGATACACTGAGACCATGGATAATGCATAGTTATATATAGCAAGTGACTGCAGGGAGACAACTGTAGCGCGACACTATTGCATACTTACGCCTGACTTATACAAAATTAATGCGTCAGCAGTGTCCCTACAAACTGTGCCATCGAAACCCTTCTAATCAAGATTAAAATTTCGGTTGATCACATCTGCCTCTAACTCGATGAAATGTCAGAGTAGTAATATAAACCACGGCAAACCCTTATCGCTTATTGTAATGTTCATTTTTTACAGGTAAGCCCCAGGGATTAAGATCGTAAAGCCGAAACGGTGAGTCATAGAGTAAAAAATGTATCCCTCATCCCTCACCTCTTGTTTCCCCGTTGGCAGGTGGCTTTTCACTGATTCCTTTCTTTGATTTTCTTTGTTGTTTAATTAAAAAAACTGACTTTATTCTTATTACTGGATTCAAAATGTAAGCTTCTATACATTTCATAGATTTTAAAACTGTACGTAGTTATATATTTGTCTTTTAGTCGTGAAATAGTAAGTATTAAAAAAAATCGGCCATCCACGTCATGTTATTTAAATAAATCGGTGTCTTCGTTTTATCTGGAATTATTTGGTTATTATAGGACATAGTGTTGTTCCCTAGGCCATCCCACTAATTATTTACTTTTGCAATAAGTATTGTTTTTCTTTATTATTATCACTATTCGCCTTGACTGAGTACCTGTCTGTGCTATATTATCTATTTTATCGTTATTATGTTATCGACAGCTGAGATACAATACAATTAGGTATGTCAAAACAAATAAAATGGCTTACGAAGTACCACAAATATTTTAATTATCGTGCCTCCGAAACCTGTTTAATCTAATAACGTTAAGGTATTTGAATATTTCGTACGTAACCTTTATGTAAGAACGTTAATTAAATTTGACAATGTGATACATAATCTGCTGTCTGTCATTGGCGTGTAATTAAATTATTTTAACCGATAATAATATGTTTCATGGAGTCGATATTATAATTATTATGCTCTCCTAGTAGCTAAAAGCAAATTGGATATGACAGAAAATAAACAATCAGCGTCTTGTTAAATGTGATTAGTATTTATTAAATACGCTTTAGTTAATATTATTTCTAAGATTAACCTTGTTGAGTAGATACAATTATTTTGGATAACAAGTATTATTATTAAACCAGTACAGACCTTACGTCTTTATAAAATTAGCTTTTTGTATTATTTTATCAGTTACAATTGATGTTCACCTGGGTGAAAGTACTAGGAGCGCGACACACGCCAGAAGATCGATATACAAATTATAATCTGATCCAGACAGGCCCCATCCCCGACCGTGGTTCAAGGTTACGCTTGCCGCCATTTTGTTCGGCGCTACGGTTTTTATTACATCGAGCCGCTATTCGAACCCTCTCTTTAAAAGGATGTGCGTCTACTGGAGTTTAAACTTTAAAAGTTTTTTTTTATGTGCTTTAACATATTAGACTTATGTAGATTGTTATTTTAAGTAAACATTTGAGGCCTCGTTTTTGTTTTATAATCTGGTGTAGACTTTGGAGTTATATAGTTGTTGAAAAAGTTCTGGTTTGTCTAGGAACTGTAAGTAAATACGTAATAATAAAATAAACCGGCAACACTTTTAAATAATGTTTTGCATCTTAATAAGGAAGATCTCTTAATGATTAGAGATTCTTCAATTCGACGCTTGCCTCATCGCTGACGAATCTCATATTCCCTAGATTTATTACCTACCATCATAACAAATAAATAAAAGCTGTCCAATTAGCTAGTTTAGCCGAACTCGGCCTTGCAAGCGATACGGCCGTTGATACCAGGATCTCATAATTTTGAACAAATCGTTTTCTACTGAGTTACATCAGCACAATAGAACGTAATTGGTATAACTGCCTCTTTCAATATCTGTAGATGCGACTATGTGAGCTCATATCCCATTTATACATAGCTCGTTCACAATACCTCGTCTGTATATATCCACACTTGAAAAGGTTACTATGGATTATATAGTAATTACATTTTAATGTTTGATTTAGCGACTGCCGTCTAAAGTCTATAAATAATAATACTAATATCTGTCTAAGCAACAAAAGCTATGGGTAATAAAACTATGTATATAACTTTTAAGACCGATAGCAAAACATGAAGAATTACAAGTTTTATTTCATGTATGTGGTTAATGTTAATGAAATTATTTATGAATATTGTATCTGTACTTTCAATGACGGTTTACTGACAATTATAACACATCTTGCAGTGTGGCAAGTTCAATACAAGATACTATCAGAAAGTACAAGTTAGTGAAATTTCATTAAGTACAGTAGAGCCGTGGTAAAAAGGCACATAATTACTTGTGTTAATTCGAATTAGAAAGCCAACGTAAGTATGGCAATTCAATAATTCCAAATGAACGTTTACGTCGATCATACTAAGAAGACTTGTTATCATTAGTTCGGAGAAATCATTCAAACGATTACAAATGGAAAAGCATCTCGAAACTGTGAAATAAAATATACTTAAAACGTGTTAAAATATTTGACTGAGTGCTCAAGAAAAGCTAACAACAAATTTTTCATTTTTATTAGCCGTATATTAATTAGTAAACTCTATCGATAAGACCTTCGTATTAGCATTTCTAATTTGCTAGTACATATTATATTATATAGTACAGAGATTGGCAGCCCTAATGCCATGTTAGACACATACCTACACTGCTATGTCGCCACGCTCTTCGCACCGCCGCCGATCGAAATTATCAGCGTTAGTATTGAGTATTGACCAGCGGTCGCCAAGTAGGCCAATAGTCCGACAAAACACACAATAAGCACTAAATACCGTGAAGTGCCGTGTAAATCAACGCATGAATACACACGCAATGGCAACGAAGCCATACAACTCATAATTCCCTGGAACTGTTACATTTATAACTTGTATTTTGTTGCCTTACACTGTACTTACAATAGCTGAACAACTAAATCGCTTTTATTGCAGTTTGACTATAGGATGAGCGTTTGTGCCCAATCTCGTAGCATAGCAGTACAGATATACCTACCTATATATACTTTTTTATGATTTGAAACTAAGATGAAGCAAAATAAATAAAGACAGAGCCGAGGATCGTTGTAAATGAAAAGAAGAGTGTAAAGTAAGATGTCATTCTCTTACATATTTTATTTAATAATTGTTCTAAAGACCATTGATATAATTTATCATTGAGAGATGCTCAACTCAACGTTGCGTCTGTTATATCAAGTGAAAAAGTTGGCGTCTCGGTACAGATGTGTCGGCATGCCCGCAGAGGTACGACTCTCTTACACGAAATCTTTTTAGTAGAAGTTACACTAATACTGTCACTAGTCGCCCCATTAGGAACAGTACTGCAGGATCACATACCTATATTTACCATAACTCTCCATTTCTATTCCTTTATGACAATTATATTTTTATTATTTGCTATATAGTCTGCTAGTTACTAGTAGTATTATGAGCGACCAACAGGGTTACGATACCCGCTTGCTATGAGTTGAGCATTTACTTGCAATATAAGTAGTTAAAAAAATGGTATACCGCAATTAGCATACCGCGTCTTCAAAAAAAAAATATAGTGTATTAGCGTGAATAATAAAAAATGGGTTCATCATTATTTTTATAGTTGACATCCATCCTATATTTGATAGCTCGTTGATATTTTCGGCTCACAACGCGATACGAAATAGAAAATAACGTGTTACGTTTGTAGAGCATGTAATAGAATAGACTGTCTACGAAGCACGTACGCCAATATAACACTACACAAGGACAATTTTAAAGTGTTTATTATGGCCACTTAATTAAATTATAACAAACATTATGTAATTCTGGCAACTCCCTTACTAGTGGTTGTGATCACTACATATTTATAAAAGAAAGTACCCCGCTGCGTCTGATTATTTGTACGCGCAAAACTCAAAAATTACTGAGCGATTTTTCATGCGGAATTTACCAGTAGACAGAGTGATTCATGAGGAAGGTTTAGGTGCATAATTTCTCAAGGTTAAGTACCACCCGTGCGAAGCTGGGGCGGGTCGCTAGTGATTCAATAAAACTAACAACTATTTTGTTAAATTTACATTAAAATTACATTTATCGGTAATAGTTCTTCAGACCACACCCTCTTTTTACGTCGAGTAGAAAAAATTGTCGACTACAAGTAGGTAAACATGAAAATAATCAGACCGAAATTTTGTATTATCTGAAGTATTCTATAGCCAAACAACATTAAGGTTCTCAGCCAGTGTTAATAATAATAATGCAAAAAATATTTTACTAAAGCATATTTAATTAATTCAATAAATTTGTGGGATTCTTTCAGTGCTTTCATACTCCGAGGAACTTAACAAGAGAAAACTTGTTTGGAAGTTTCTCTTTTGACATTCAAATATTTGAATCCGCCCGTCGGAAAGTTAATAAGTGTCCCGGGGAATTTTAAATCGCTTTTGCAATTTATGTAATGAACTGGAATTGAGATTAGTTTTGAATTAATATTAATTTCATTACATTATAAGATAGACCTATGTGAATTGTGTATACTATTGCTTATTATGATTAATAAAGTCGAAGATGTACGTCAATCTTTCAACTGTATGTACATATGAATAGTATTATATGTTAAAAACATGGACCACAGCCCACGATAACCAAATCATCAACAAAATTCCATCGTCGACCTTGCCCTACTGCTGTGTTGTAGCGGGCCTACGTGACGCCCTTCACGCAGTTTTCTATTCCTCTAGCTGTCTCTTTCTAGAACTCTCGCTATGTTGTTTTTAGGTCAATCAGCTGCTGTGGGAGTCACTCGAGGCGGACCGCTGATTGGTGCTACAGAGTTCTTTGAACTTCTGCGCGACCATGTTCTCCTAGTTACATAATGTTTAAATTATATTTCCATCAAAATTAAGAATCATCTTCGCTTTTTTTAATGTATATACTTTAATTTTATTACCATAACAATTGTTCGCAATATTTTACTCTCAGCTGCTAACAATGTCCGGATATTATTTCAGACGCTAATAAATAACTGAACTGTCTCTTTTGCTAATCTATGCAAATTAATTATTAATGACCAAGAATATTTTCACGTGAGTTGGAACATGTCCTGGCACGACATGATCTCGTGGAACACCTAAGTTAGGTATTTTACCTTAAAGTACCGACGTGTGGTCTGACAGACACTTTGAGAATTCGAAAAGTCTAGTTACACATGTTAGCGAAGACGTATCCCCCTGCGCTTCTCTCTATCCCACGGGCAGTATCCCAGCAGCGATCGTGGAGCGTGGCTGTGTCGGTGCGTACAATTCCGGTAATTTTTGATTATTATAAGATCAGGAGTGGTCTAACAGACCACTCGTCTGTAATTATGTAACTTTTGTTGGCATGCCTTTGTCAAATGAATATCGCTTTTCTCTTTAATATTCTTACAATTATAACAATGGATAAGCCAGGTACATCGAGCATGAAACGGGCAGCCACAATTGAAAATAAGAGTATTCCTGTCAATTAGAAAAACATAAAACAAGGCCTCGAAATAAATACCACGAAGAAATTTTAGTGCGATTTCTGACGACGCTGACCATATCGACCCGATTTTCGTTGCCATGGAGAGTGACTATGTTACGGGATCTGAACAGGAAGAGCTGGAAGGTGAAGCAATCCAGCAAACCTGTGTGCAAATAGTGTTTGAAATCTTTGATAGTTCCAGTGATAGTGCAATTTGATGCCTTGTGATTTTAAAGAAAACTGTTGACATTTCTAGTTATTTTAATTTTTATCGTTTTTATAGTTATTAATCATTAAGAATAAATGTTGTCAAGAAAAACATAACTGTTCAATTGACAACAATGTTAGTATTAAAATAAATCTATATTTTTACCCCAAGGAATTTAAGACTGCTATGTTAATGTTTACAATTAGTAATAAATGAGAAAATTTATATATTTTGTTTTATTTATACAAAAACTAGGTATATTGATAATACACAGAAATATTTTCTTTTTAGGATTTTAAAATACCTAAAAGTTTTCGTTAGTAAAGCTATGGTGGTCTAGCAGACTTCACGTCGGTACTTGTGTAACTAACATAGAACGTCGGTACTCAAAGGCTAAACTAATATTTTGCAAATTTTCTTTAACAATGTGTTTATGCAAAACATTGCGTGTGACTGGGAATTTACATTAACTTTGTGGAGATTGTATGAAAATAGCTAGAACATCTTAGTGCTTCAACATAAAGTCTAAAATTGTGAGATAAATTATATATCAAATGCACTGTTATAAAATAGTGTCGCGCTACCTACAAAACGCGCGGTTAAGCTAACATGACATCCGTTTAGTTTGTTAAGAATTGTAACACTTATTTGTCTGTGGGAAATTGGAAAGCTGATGGTCGTACGTACTTGTAAAGGAAACTCCTTAACACATACACTAATCACTGCAGATACTTAAGCCTTTATTATGTAGACGATTTCTAAAGCGAGCGTTTAGTTGAGCGTTGATTGCGAGTAATTTAAATATGTATGTATACGATGACCTACTTGTTTTGGAAGTTGTACAAATATTTCGAAAGGTTTTCTCTTACTGAAAAGATGAAATGTAAAGGAGCTTCAGCTGCATCAAGAATGCCTACTATTTTAGTCAAGTAACAAAACAATCAAACACCAATAGCATTGCGTTTAGTCCGTAGACATGTAACTGACAGATGTCAAGTAGATAATTATACTAAAACAATACTTAGGAGTCATCAGCGGTGTCACTGTGACCGACACATATTTTAAATGTCTTATTACCAGCTCGTAAAGTTGAATTTCGTGGCGTTCATAATATACTATATAAAAAAATAGGATTTTACCATTTGTACGGTTGCGCTGTTTACGGAAGTGAGGCGGAAATGACGTAGGTAGACTAAATGCAGTTGCGTTGAATCGGCCTCTGAGATGTGCACCTGCCTTGCGTTCGCGATCCCTACGCCGGTCATTAATATTCAAAGCATGCAATCGATCTGAATCAATGATAATCGCAAACGTTTTATTGTCTGATCAAATATCATCTGCGTTAAAATTATTCAGTTCGCTATCCTACTGTACGTCAAGAATATTAAATTTATTCGCTGGTTTTTGCACAATCTGTAAAAGTAACTTCCTGCTGCTGTTGGATTTTATGCTTCCTATGACCAACATAAAGGTCAGACAAATTTTCCATTCTACAAATGTGTTTGCATAATATATGCATACACATTATATTAGAGATGTTCGATGAAGCGCGTTCGATTAGATCAAAGGCATTTTTCTCCTAGACCACTTTAAAAATTTAAGCAGGTTCCGGTAAAAAAGTAGCTGAAGGGGGGACCCCTTTTATTTTACCATATTCCTTGGCATTCGTATTTATATATTAAAAAATTGATTAAATATCGACGGGACAATTTTTATTTTTAATGCTTTGGATTCGTTCTGCCACGGTAGGCGGGATGAGCTTTTTGTTTTTAGAAATTCTCTACCGTAAAATCGTTAGGTTCGAGACCACTGGTACTGAATATGGAATATGCAAGTTTTTACAAGTAACAGTCGCTGTGCTTCTTAAAATATTATCTGCCTACATTGATAGGTGAAGTCAAACCAACACTTTAGTTCCTCACTATCGAAAGCAAATAAATTTTCGTGGACCCACCTTTATATTTTGTCACGCCAACGTAGACCCCCGTCGATTTCCCGTGAACCCCTGGGGGTCCACCTGGACCACTTTGGGAACTAATGGACTAGATCCACTGAATCGTTATGAATCATCTAATCTGTTCTGATTTAAAGATCGCAACACGTGTCGTCTATCTGATTAATAGAAATCGATAAAAATTCTGTGCATAACCTTACAAACATGACGCCAAACACCTATAGGTATTCGGATCGACTGCTAGCTGTGCATTACACAATTACACATCAGTATTAGGACAGTTAAATCCGCAGTACTCTGTTCGTTAGTTCGCTGTAGCAAGGTGATCGTTTAATCCAGGGCCTACGCCATTCGTACCGTAGTAGATTATATCAATTTTACAATTACCAATATGCAGTAGGACCAATAATTTTACCACTTAAATCTGTTGAGCCATAAACATTTATATTTGTTTTTGAAATGTTTTGATTGATCAATCGTCTTCTAATAAATAAATCGTGTAACCATATTGTGTGACCCAAGCCTATCACGACTAAAACTGAACCGGATTGGCTTATCCCAGATATCATAATGTCGCGCTATACCCAAAATGTTACAGTTTATCAATAAAACGTTCTAAATTGTATCAGTGGTTATCATTTGACCTGAAGTTTCCAAAAGGTAAAATATGACCCGTAGATTAATATTGCCGGTCTGACAACAAGTTTTATTAACTGATTATTTTGGGTATCAGGTCAAGCCGGTAACCAATGCATATATGTTTGTACATATTTAAAAATAAATCTGTTAATGACTTTGTTTCGTATGGCAAATTCGACTATAATAGATGCAACGCATAGCTATTTCTGTCCAATCTAGGTCAGGTTTCTAGTAGAAATATTTTTTTTTAAGTACTTTACTTCTACTATATTTATATAACATGTACGCAGAAAAATCTTATTTACTAAATAGCTGGATATTATTACGTTCGTATTGAGACTATTGAATTGTAGTAAGTACGTTATTTGAAATACATAACCTGTTTTGCTTACAAAAGGTGCATTATAAATAAACTATTATATTGTATTTTCGCAATAGTTTATAGTAAACATTGTGTAGGCATTGTGGATAATCAATGAAATAAACCCTCATAGTATCGTGATAAATATCACTATTAACTTCTTTGGATAAAATACTGCATGGTGCTAAACCAGTAATTGTAGTTCATTTTATTGGACGCACCGCCCCTATGACTAAATATAATTGATCTCAATAAATGAATTAAATAGGGACGGAGTGGATTCATTATCGGATGGGGCACGGATATTAACGCAACTTCATGTTATTGAATTTAAAAAAGAACAATATATTTATTTTAAGTATTTTAGTGTTAATCTGAGAAAGGAACACATTTTGGTTTCTATTCATGCTTGGTTATGAGTACTAAAACTTGTCTAGATTAGACTAGAGTCTCCCCGTGACCATGGCTGCTGAAAAGCAACCCAATCGTCGGGGAAAGTGTAAACTTAAATATAAATAGTTTTAACTATTTAATTAGCTTAAATAAT
Source organism: Catocala fraxini (assembly GCA_930367265.1). NCBI lineage: Eukaryota > Metazoa > Arthropoda > Insecta > Lepidoptera > Erebidae > Catocala > Catocala fraxini. Next base: position 17,960,095 of record OV884043.1, read on the forward strand.
AGTAAAGTTTAATAGTAGTAGTAGTGTAACAGTTGCTAAATTATGTAATAAAGTGTCAAATAAACAACGCGATAAAATCCGTATATAGTAGTTTAATTTCAATGATTAACATTCGTAACATAAACAGAAGACAATATATTGTCTAGACTAGCCTTTTAATCAAGTGCTAAGTGAAAATCAAACTCACCAGCTTTCTGAGAATATATCTCAGAAAGCTGGGAGACCAACGTAGTGTATAAATTATGGCATGGTTTATACGATTACCGGCACGCGCGAACTGTTATAATAAGACAATGATTAAAACATTTCTAAACCGTCTTTACTGAATGCTACTTAAGTATTAAATACACCTAGAACTATGAATCGTACCGAAATACCTGGTAATATATGAAGCTTTTAAATCTGTAAGAATGATTTTATCCAGTTTCTCAATCATGTATGTTTAATGTTCTTTCTTTGCATGCCCTACGAGATCTGTAAGCGAACAAGCTAATTACTTACTGTTAATTAGAACATAATCTACTCTATTCATAGCAGTAGGCAGTAATTAATTTGCTTTCGAGGCTTTTATGCACCCTTAATGGGTTTGTACGGTATTGATTTTCCTGCCCCAGTTATCTAAAGAAGCTGTCTAGACTGTGGGGCGTGGAAGATTTATGTCGCCGAGCCTACCTCGATTTTCTGCAGAACTAACGGGTACTGATTAACCAATTCACTGTATTTAACCTTATTTCTGTTGTATCTATCTCGTGTTGTATTAATAAATCATGAATACGTAAGAGTAATTAATGTATCTTAACATACATCTAATTGATTTGCTTACAAAGTGCATAATTTGTCATATCATGAACATCAGTGATATTTACTTAAAGAAACTATTTCTAGAAATAAATATTTCTGATTTCTCGATAACCTCGTGTCAAGTTTAGCAAAACATCGATATTCCTTATGGATAACTTTAACATTCTTGATACCGTATACATACACTGAGGCTTAATAAACAAGTGCATTGAAATAAACAGGATTTATTTGGAAATGTTCATGAATAATGTGTGTATATACTAAAATGACCGTCACGTTAATTTGGAAACAAATAATTCGTCATTTTTACGACATTTCGTTTTGTTGTATCGAAGAAGGTTTGCGGTCTTTTTATAAAGCAAGGTCTTTATATTTTGGAACCACGCTTAAAGCAATGAAATCATCTGCGAAGCAACAAATCTTATAGTGTGTGCTTTCTTCTTCTTCTTTCTGTGTTTTTGCCACTGTGTAGGTATTGCCGAGTCCGTCTTATTGCATGTGCTTGGGTAATGTCTGATATGAGATACAAACTTTCGCAGTCAACCTATCATCAGGTGATCCGTAAGCATACTTGTCAACTTGGTGCACTAGTTAATAAAGGGTACGTTACTAGTTTTCATTCTTTTTAATATCTTTAAATAATAATAGAAGTAGAATATATGAGATTTGAATCATGATCGCCCAATTTACCTTAACCTTTACCCGACTATAGCAAATTACGACTTCAATTTACTGATGGTTTTTGCGTCTACTTACCTGCCTCAAAACCAACGCGATATTACATAAGTGGACAAATTGCAGCAGCAAAGTTAGTGAGCTCATGTATACTAGTCAAAGGAAAATGAGGGCCACTTGTATATTTTTTAATCAGGATTAATTTATTGATGATTTACTTTACGCAAGTGGTGAAATCTGTGAATATTTGCCAGCTTTGGTGGGTGATTGGGTTGTTATTCCTTTTTTTTATAACCACTTGATCCTACTCTATTTTAACGTGAACTTAACTCATTTAACATTTGCGTTCTGCAGCGAACAGTTTATTTCTGGTAATTACAGTATGCATTAACATTTCTAAAATAACAATGACGAGACTTAGACGACATATGGATGTGGTTACTACGACTAGCGCCTTAACATTCATTCAAAAAGGCCATTCGCAGCGTTCAGTTGCTTTGCAGCTGGGTTTTCCGCGAAGAGCCATCTAGAATGTTTGAAATCGCTTTCAAGACACTGGGATAACTACTAGAAGACAGGGATCAGGCAGGGTTCAAGGAATTACAGCATCGGAAGACCCATACATATGCTCGAGTGCACGTAGAGAGCGGACCTTCACTGCCCGCACTTTGCAAACCTGCCTGCGCCAGACAACAAGGACTCGCGACAGTGACCAAACTATCAGAAACCGATTGCATAAATACCAATAGTTCTCCAAAACACAAATAGTGCGGATTCCATTAACAAGTGCTCATCGCGCAAACCATTTCTAGATATGTGTAATATGTTAACTGATAATGGCTGGAAGGAGGTGCTATCTTCATCTTTTGCTGCTTGGATGGCATCTTTCAGGTTGGAGTAATTTCAAGCAGCAATAATAGTGCTTGGAGCTGCGTAAACCATCTGAAAAACGTTTTATTGCAAGCTTCTCATTGATTTGTTTTAATGCCTTGAAAGTATCCGGGTTACCATCGGTTTGAGAGATAGTTAAATCTGTTAATAATTTCTCAATCTCAGTGCCATATATTTCAAATGACCTTGACCCCTGTTGAATATTTTGTAACCTTGTCTGTACTGCTTGCTATAAAGAATTTTTCGGTAAAAGATGCTGTCTCAAATCTGTTATTAGCTCTGGTATAGTTTTGTATGTGTTAGACAAACGTAATTTTGCACTTTCTGATAATCTATTTTTGAGAACAAATGTGATTAATAAGGTCTCACCTTTTGAATCGAGCATATCTGCGTACATCTCAACAGAGTATATTAGCCGTTTGGTTGTATCCTCAGCACCGTCCAATACTGGAATCAAACTACACGCCACTTTGAGGTCAAACTCCATCTTTGTTAAATTTTCATTAACTGGATATACACATAAACCACCTATTTCCTTATATACCTTACTAATATTTTGGAAAATATCTAATGCCGATGTCAAATTGGTGTCTTTGTTTTATTTTCTGATACTAATAACAATTGCTTATATTTATCAAAAATATACTAGGATTCATTTAACTTTGCCTCTATAACTTTGCCTTTATATCTGCTACGTCCCTTTTTTACCAAATATTTTCTAATGTCTACCAAAGTATTATAATATTCAATTAAACTAATAATCATAATCTAAAAAGAACAAGTCTAAAATTGACACATAAATTTTCATACTAAACTATAACATAAATTCAATAAAATTATTGCGACACGACATATAACAATGCGCTGCGTTGCATTTTTAGCACGCGGTATCAAGTTCGGCGAGTGTCCGTGCACAATTTTAACGCGTTTAAGTTATAACGTTATGAAATATGATATCATAATCACTAATTCTTGCACATATTATTTACTACGTAATTTATTCTGGATGTCTAATTATTATCAGGAATACCTTCAACTCGTCCTCGCATGGATGCCCGTATACGTTGAATTGCGTTGAGCCCAATTTCATCTTGTATCCAGCGGCGAAGGCAGCCTCTATATATCCGTAGAGCAAAGTAGATTACCAGAGCGGACAATATGGCGAGGATGATCAGGGTAATGATGCTTAGGCGCTCCACATGGCCTCGGATGTTCTTAAGCACGGCGACATTATTACCACCAGCTGCGTTCTGACTCAGGAAAACCTCTTCCTTCTCGACCTTTGATTGACACAGATTCCTTACGAGTATATATTGGTAACCGGAATCATACTAGTATGAGCCCCTTGGCAGACCAGACTGCAGAGGCAGGGTCGCCATGTAATGTTGGGGATTGTTGGATATTAATAAATAGACAACCACCTCTATAGAAAGCCGTATATTGCATTGAATGAATTATAAAGTACAGTGCGCGTTGGCGTAAACTACAAATTAAGCATATTATTTGATACTTACAAACTAAAAGAGCATACCTATTACATATTCTAAAGTAAAGAAGCTTACACTCTTATACACACACTTTAACCATTTGCAATGCACCTTTTGGATTGGGACATGAATGATTAGAGTTTATTACTGTTTACAGCTGAGCGTAAAGTAAAGTTTTTAGTCATGATCGTCGCATCAAAGTTTGAAGACGAGAAGGTGAGCGATTTTCTGAAGCATTCATTCACGGAAGAGGCCGATTTGGGGAGCCCATTTTTATGATATGGGGTGGCATAAGTCCAATGGGTAGACCCGAGCTTGCACTCGTAAATGCAGCCACAATAACAGCTCAACGATACATCGGGGAAGACATTAGATCCCATATAGTGCCATATAGCGAATGGGTACAGGATTCAAGTCAATGCGCGACAATGCTCGTGAAAATACCGATAAAGCCACCAGAGAGGCTCTGGAGGAAACACGTATAGAAGTTCTGCCGTAGCCTGCGAACAGTCCGGACCTGAATCATATTGAACACATGTGCGTTTTTGTACCTATATGAAGCCCTTTGTGTATAACAGAATTAACAAAATATGTAACCTGGCCAATATGTCAATGCACGAAGTTAAATTAACTGTACATGAAACATTAATTACCTGGTCTTATGATGATACAGAGACCTTTATAAAACATTTAATTTAAAAGAGTCTGATAATATAATTGTGAAATTATTAATATTCAAATTAGTAGGTATGTAGAATATAATTTTAATTTTAATGTAATTTTATTTTTTCATTACTGCAAATATGTAATTTAAGTAATTGTTAATTTTTATTTTTATAATATAATTTACTATAAATTTTAAATACGATTTTGTTAATTATTGTAAAACATTTTATATGATATATTTATTTACGTCGAGTCAAAAATAATGAATGGTAAATGTGAATAAAAAGACTACCTACAGGACAGGCCTAGCCTAGTGTAGGAAGTCTTTGGCAAAACAATAAATTCTTTTCCTTAGTTATATTATTAATTAACATCTAATTAATTAACATCTTCTTTCTTTCTTTAATTTAGACAAAATATTAAAAACATAGGATGGCCCTTATTTTGTTTTGACTAGTACCTATATTATATTTGCTTTACGAACTAGTGTTCATGAAAACGAGGTCTCTTTAAATAGTACATGTAGCTGTGGCGGCGTTATCAAATGCAAAAATGTCACAATATATTTCAGTGGCGCCCAACTGTGGGCGAATACGTAGGCGGAGAATTGCACTAACGCCCACCAGGGCTCAAGCACTTTAAAGAGCTGCCGTGAACTAGTTTTTACATTACGTCAATTCCATTGCTCTTCAGTATGCAATGTTTACTTGCACTATACTTATTCAACAAGCATTGTATATAAAATCGAGCGATATAACTACTATTCTTACATCGCGGACAATTCATCTGGTTTGATACTGAAAATACGTTGCTGGGACTAGCTTCCATTATTTTAGTCATTTGGCCGTCTTGTAGCTTCTTAATAATTAATGTACTGGTTTGTGCTGATTTTTCATCATCATTATTAAATAAATAGCGATAAAGGAGTCTGCCCACTACCCCGTCTCATACCATGACCGTGCTAGGAACGTGTCAGGCCAAAAAATATTCTTTGTAAGGAAATGTATAAAACTATGCCCACTAGACCGTTCCGTCACCGACCAGCAGTTTCTATAGCAGGGCGTATCGTGTTGCTTTTCGTGTCTGATACGTTCCTCGCACGGTCATGGTATGAGACGGTGTTGTGAGCAGACTCCTTAAAATATATAGAAATTAGTTTAATTTTAATGTGTAACAAACCGAAGACATTGTCAATATTAAAATCAAAAGTCGAATTGGCGTAAAAATACTTGTTTAGCAAGGATATTTCGACAAAATCATTTTAGCGATATAATAACGTTAACAATGTTTAAGGCATTTGGGTCGAATATTATGTAAAACAGTTTTGGCTAAATATATAATAATAATAATAATAAACCGGAAATATATCTTGAGGGATGGTACGGTTGACATTTGTCGGGCGTGCCATCTACCTGGTGAGTCCCTCAGGCATATAGTTTCCGGTTGTTCTCGTCTTGCTAACGGCGAGTACTTGCACAGACATAACCAAGTAGCCAGGATTATTCATCAGCAACTTGCTCTGAAATACAAACTTGTAGATGTTGAAGTGCCGTACTACAGGTATGTAGCTGAATCAGTTCTCGAAAATGGTCATGTCACGTTGTACTGGGATCGAACTATCATCACAGACAGGACTGTTGTGGCCAACAAACCTGACATTGTGGTGATAGATCGATCAGAGCGCCGTGCAATGATTATCGATGTCACCATTCCGCATGACGGCAATCTCGTGAAAGCTGAAAAGGATAAACAAATTAAATATATCGATTTAGCTCGCGAGGTTGTCGACATGTGGGATGTGGATTCGGCAATCATTGTGCCGATAGTCATATCTGTCAATGGTCTAATTGCTAAGAGCCTCGATCACCATCTAAAGAGGCTCGCGTTAGGTGCTTGGATCAGGGGTTTGATGCAGAAGGCAGTGCTATTAGATACAGCACGCATTGTGAGGAGGTTCCTGTCTCTGGAATCCTAACCACCGGCAGCTTGGACCCTGTTCCCGATGCCGGTGGGTCGTTTCAGTTTTTATATTTTTAAATATGTATGTTTTTATATTTATATTTGAAAATGTAATAATTAGAAGAAAAATAGTAATAAAGAGAATAATAATAATATTCTACCACATACACGCAACACCGTCTAGCCCATACTAAGCAGAGCTTGTACTATGGGTACTAGACAATGGATACATACGTACTTATATATTTTATCTATTTGTGTCCGCTCTAACCGTGTTTAGTTTTTCTGTTTATCTTTACCGGTCTTATTGCTCTCATCTTGCAAACATTCACAAGTACAATATATCTAGCGAATTGAACTTATAAAACTGGTAACGTTGTGATCGTTTTATTAGCAGTAGTAAAATCGTGTGAGCGCGAAGCAATAAAAATATTTTCTTTATCGCTTTCATTGTACTATACAAGTACTAAGTGGTCACCATAGCGACAGAATTCTCCACGTGTATGCAACTCCTCGACCTTCTGTGGCCCCGATTATAACGTGCTATAATCGTATGTGTTGAGTAAAAAGGAACTAATTGCTGATAGTTTATACATAAGTTTATACAGAATAACCAATTCTCTTTTATGTTGCCCTGGTATCGGCACCTAAAAGCACCTGTTTCACCTTCCAGCGCAACAACATACAAATCTTTTCAAGGAAATTATACAATGGTCCCCCGACCTGGTGCTGTGGGTTATTCCCTGAGTATCCCGATCTCCGAATACCCATTATATCATTGTTACTGTTCTAATAGTCATTGTTGCTTCGCATTTACGTTAGTAAATTCGAAAGGGACCTTAGCACGTTTATTTATGTCTTCTTATATTTTCACCGCACTTACCTTATTCTTATTTGCCAATTGCATCGGTTTGAATTTAAAATGTACATTGTTGCGTTTAAATTTAGATTGGAGACACCTTAGCGGGTATACTCCGGTTGCTATTAGTATAGAGTGTCCTAACACATGCGTCAGTAAATTTTAAGATTCTTTATGTATACATTTATGTAAAGAATAAAACAGTTTTTGCAATGGCGGAAATTTATTAGTATAAAATCAAAATTTATTAGATTTGCCAGAATTTAAATTTAATACATATTTTCAAAGCCTTTTAATTTTAAGTAAACAATGTTTTATATTTTAAGCTATTTTATGTTGCAATCAGTGATTCGGTTTAATTTATACTAATATTATAAAGCTGAAGAGTTTGTTTGTTTATTTGTTTGAACGCGTTAATCTCAGGAACTACTGGTTCGAATTGAAAAATTCTTTCAGTGTTGGATAGCCCATTTATCGAGGAAGGCTATAGGCTATATAACGTCACTCTACGACTAATAGGAGCGGAGCAGCAATGAAAATGTTGCAAAAACGGGGGAAATTTTCTTATATGAAGCAGACGAAGTTGCGCGGGTCTGCTAGTTGACAATAAGCGCAACAGACGGACGACAATCGCAGAAAATGTGTGCCATTGGTTATTCTTCACGCTAATTCTTATCGTCGTTGCTAATTGTATTAACATTCCTTTACTGTTATGTAATATCGCCTTGACATTATGTACTTATCCAGTACCTACCAATATAGTCTTCTAGAACTGATTATTTGATTCATTTTGTCGAAAACGTTATTATGTTTGTAGTTACCAATAAAATTAAAATATCTTACAAGTATCTTCACTGTGCAAGCATTAGCTCGCACTAGCGACCGAGTAAAGTTTATTTTTAAATGAGAAAGCTGGTTTAATGCAGCATTGATGTATTCGTGATTAAAGTACCATCGCTTGTGTAAACGCATTGACGTTTGACGTCTTGTCTGTATGTGTAATCAATCTGCGTCGAATCTATTCGCAGTATTTCTTAATTCTATTTAGCTTCTACTGTATTTTTCCATAAGAATTTTAATTACCAAATACTGTACGAGTTTTGTCATTGCTATCTCAAGTCGTTTCTTTATTTCGTATGTTGAATGTAATGACCACAAAAAATCTAAATACCCACCATTAAATTCCATAATTAAAGTTACTTTGTCAAGTTTTAAACCACTAGCTACAAGGTTTACTTTGATTTAGTAAGCGTGAAACTGCCTTTGTAGTCAATGAGTATGTTTTATGACCGGAAATATGAATCTAAACGTGGTTGACGGTGTAGCTGCATGCATATGAAATGTAAAAAAATTTAAGTACATATTTCTCTTCAACATAATAATATGTATTTGTTTTTACGTGTAGTGCATTAAATGTTAGAAAAATATATTTACTAAGTTTTATGTTGTTACTATTTATTATCGACTAAGAAACTTGCATGCACGGTCGTTTCTATTGACAGAGATTCTATGTGGAATGGTCTATGAGATTTGTAGGTTTCTTATACATATTTATCAAGTAAATAAGACACTTATTTCAATATTTGCTTCATCGACAGTCTTTTTATATTCGTTTATAGTACATATTTAATATTCTTAACTTGTTGTTGTTAGTCGTCATCTGGTTTTGATATGACTTCATCATGTATTACCAATGGATTATTCTTTGGAAGCTCGCGTCATCCTGTCACAGATAATGTCATATGAAGAATTGTAAACAAGAAATCTCGTATGTCGCCGGCACCTGATGTATCTTTGTTTACTTTAATCTTCAATATAACTTCAACTTTATTTTGTCATCCATATAGACCTTACATTAAAATCTACAGTAGCAACTGCTACTTGAGCCAATCAGAAATATTTTTTATGTGTCTCTTGAGTGTAAGGTTCATAAAGCTATCAGGCAAATGACTCAATTTTCCTTGTGTCTTCGTTGACATCTTGATTGTTCGTATAAACATTGATTTTCAACAGAAACAATGCCTTTCAATGTCAGATACCTGTACAATTACATTGTTCGAAACATTTGTTTCATAATAAATATCGAAGCTGTTATAAAAAATATTGGATTTTGTATTACTTAGTAACATATTAGATGTTTACAAAATATAAATTTGCTAATCATCGTCAGTCACAACAAAAACTTTATCGGCCTTGACTCGACTAACGAAAAAACTGTTAATGGAATCGGAATCAAGTCGCATCCCACGATAATTATAATCAGCATCGGCATAGTATAACGAGTTGTGTGAAAACTTGCTGCTCGCATAATCGGCGACGCAAGTAAGTGTACTATCGGTTTTTGTTATGAAGTCTGCTACGGGTGTACGCACGCGTCTGCTGACGTTGCACAATTCACGGCGGGCCTCTACTAGCGAACTAGAGACGCGGTTCAGACGCCGACGCCTCCCCCCGGCCTCCGCCCCGCGCCGGCACTCGCGCTCCGCCCCCCGCGGCACCACACCCGTCATCGCGCCTTCAGTTGCCCCGCAGCTGCCGCGCGTTTCCGTCGCATACTTCATGCGACCCCGCGATCCTTCTACCGTAATATGGATATACAGCAAATCCGCGTTCTTATCAACATCCAGTTCGCTTATTTGTGGTTCTGCGAAGTCTTCGACAAATATAAATGGATTATATTGTAAAGTGCCACGAGAAACTATTAGTTTTATAAGGTCCGCATTGGAATTTCTAATATGGCAAACCATGGTGCGCCGACGTGTTCGGCACATGGCTTCATAATAATATGGTGCTTGCGAAAATTACGTCAGGATTTACAACTGTCTGTGCCGCGGTGAAGCGAGAGTGTAAATATTGTGTCTTTAGTCAATTCAGTTACAAACCTTTTTTGTAATTATATTCAAGGAATGATTGCGTCGCAGCTTAGCGTACTCGTGGCGTCCACGTTACATTATGGCGGGTTTTCGGTCTATGGGAATGTTGTTCCTTTACTTACACTGGACCTCGTATGCTACGTATTTTGTTTAGCTAAGTTACCAGATGTTCAATGACAATTATCATCATTCACCATCTGCTCGCATTGAGATTGTTTGTAGTACAAGTTTCGATACAGACTAAGCAATATAATATTATGGTGTGGTTAGTCATATGTTTTAAAACTGCAAGTTAATTCATAATGCGTATTATGAATTCCACAAGCGAAGAAAACATACTTTAGTGCTTTGTTCATACTTCAAAGTACTATTTCGTCCGAGGTCACTGGCTCAAGAAAACGTTGGCTAATCATTTCGCACCACTTACACGAAAAAGAGTGAATACAAAACGCCTAATAAACAATAACTTACTTGTAAATAAGCAATAAATTGACAAATGCAAGCATTACAACATTCTTTTCAAGAGCTGAAATTCCGAAACTAGATAGCTAAAATGGCGGGTGAATTCTGCAGTCATTCTGCAGGAGTTGTGTCTGTGTGAGTGAACATTTTGTGGATGTATGCGCGCCGTCACAGCAGTGCAACGTGGCCGCAACATGCCGTAGTACTACTCGCTAATAGGACACTGTAGGCGTACCCGGAGACATTCTGCCATTAGTGCCATTACTGACTTCCTGGTACTTGAACTGGTTAGAGCCAGAACATAATACATACACAATATTATCGAATGTATCAAAATTATAAACATAGCCGATCCACAAATTAATTGGTATATGATGTTCTAAATTTAAAAAGAATACAGTTATGCTGTGAAGTAGTTCACTTTACAAATAAGATAAATATGCATAGGTTCGTTTACCTGCTATAACGATGATATGACAATTATTAGCGACACGCGAGACATTATAATTAACTTAATTAGAATAGATACTACTGATGTGACATTTTCTGACCTGTTCGCTGTGAAAACTTAAATCTTGGGCGTTTCTGCTGGAACATTTCGGTGTTTAAGAAAAATTTGCTTTTTTGTTGATTAATTTGGAATCGATTGCCATTACAATTATTACTACATTTGTAATAAATTTCATTTATAATTGCTCTATAGACAATACTATGCTATATTAGCCACGTTTTATCCTAACTTTACATCTGAGGTTTTCAGACTATTCATGATTGATCAACCTTCATCGTAAAAAAGGGAAAGGTTATGCAACGGGAGATTGCCACGTGGCACTCTCCTGGGCTTTGCGCATGTCCGTGGAATAGATCCATGACATTGCAACTATTTAACACTTTCAAAGACTGTACAAGCTTTACACTTTTTTTATTTGAGTCGAATAATGTTGGTGATTTTGATATTAATGTTACAGTTGCAAATTTGTCATATAATGTCTATAAAATATAAAATTCCCTTCAATATAACTGATAAATGTTGAAACTATGTATGTTACAGCTTTATCAAACTGACTGAAAAGATTTTAACAGTTCACTTTCCAATTGAGATTTATGGGATACAAATGCAATTAAAAGTTGTTAATAAAGCCACGTGTCTCTGGACTCTAGTGCGCAGGTCCACGGCAACGCGACGTCTCAGCTGAGTTCTGAGAAAATCGTTACCAACGTCCAACGCACCCACTTTCTGTCACGTGGTATATCGAAATCTCAATGTCTTTAAAAAGATCTCATTTAGATTTTAGACTCCATTATCTACCCACACATATTGTCATGTTTATTCTTCTACGTGTACAGTAATCGCTTTTTCCTTTATTACTGAAGCCTCATCTCATTTATTTTTTGCCTTTCTGTTGTACTTAATTTCATAGCAAAGATTAGATTACGAGAAAATATTTGATGTATACAATGTTTTGCTGTTCTATTTGGTGTTATCAAATGTAACCCATGCGTGTCCTAATTTAGAATTAAGATTATTAATATAGTAATCTCTGATGTTGATAAAAGGGCTTTGAAAGTTTATTGGACGGTAGATACGATTAATTTGCATCAAAACATTGAAGAGTCAATTATAGCCTTTTGAAAGACGTCCAGCAAGTCAACCCCGCAATCAAAATATTGTTAAAATATCTTCAACATGATTTAATAGGTGCACAGTTTGCAATAAGATCAAATAATTAAATTGATATTTGAATATGTTTCACATTTAAGGTGATCACCATCTCCAATCTCAAAGTTTATCGTTTTATCATAATATTTTAGGTCGTGGTCGCCACGAACATATCGCACCATGGATTTTTATTACCGTCTTTCTCCCTATCTAGTACCATTATGCCGTTTAATGATCCATGAACTTTTTTGTAACACAATCGATAACATACGGTGCATCAACACGGTGCATCTGTATTGGAGCTTTGCTATTTGACTGCAATATCTCTGCCAAGATGTGTACAATTTGACCTTTATGAATCTTCACGTGACTTATATCCATTTTTGTATGTACATCGTGCTTGTGATCTTTGTGTATGCCAAGTCGACTTTCTCTGCCGGTAGGTACGTAAATACAAACCAATATATTGTATGCTACAGATATTGATCTACTACGGACAAAGTTCCATAAGTCAACATTACATTAATACTAAGAACGGAATATACTGAATATTTTATCTCCAACTTATAAATTTAAACTATCTATTGACAATATATAAATCTTAGAAGGAAAGTTAGACATCACAATAGATTTTAGTAACGAGACAGCAAACAAACGAGTTATGCAATTATACGTAACGTGAGATACAATTTTTTTATTACCATTCTTTTTTTATTTTTAAACGTAAAGTGTGTCTCGTTTTGTGAGTGCGACCTTGATCGGTCATGTCTAGACGACCTTGCCGTTAGCAGAGAATGTCAATCTACGTCCGCTTCAATTAATTCTACCTATGTTATATTAGCCTGTTTAATGACATTTGCGAAGCCAGACGGAGTCAACATTCACAGTCACTCGATAAGAACTTATCTGTAATCTTGCTGCATCACGGAAGTGTTTACTTCTAACACGGAAGCGTTGGCTCTTTAACTCTGTATACGTATTATACATACACAGCTGCATTCAACGTTTACATACATAATTAGTTTCGCTTGTATTTACTTCGTGGATCTTCTCATAATTCATCCAAAGCGAACTCTATAGCCTTGTTTTCTTATCACTTGTTGTTCGCAAACATTAAATTGTGCTTTCCTAATAGTGATGTGCTTGGAACGAATCTATTCACAACTTAGATTCAACGACGTCATTCGTCTCAATGCCTGCAAATTTAAATTTCCGTTTAATATATTGTGTATGTCACACACTAAGTTTTTTCGTTTTATTTATAGCTCTTTGTTATCAATGTTTGGTTTGTGTACATAGTAATTGCGTTTGCAATGGATCGACGTGCAGGTGAAGGTCATGGTCGAGTCGGCGCCTGGACGTGGAGTGCTCACATGACTTATTGTTTGTATGTGCGCCGGCCGCACTCGCGCCCGCGTGTTCGAACGCTATTGGTCGGCTTTCACGAACCTCGTTACATAAATGCTCGTATCTCTCCACCTATAACTTAATGCTTTTTAATACAACATTCTCCGTTTGATGTTTTCCTAGTAAAGTTAATACCTTTTATAGTATTTTTATTCAACCTTTTACTAAAATAAATGTTTTGATAGGATTCAATTAGCTGAAATTGCTTTCCTTTGAAAACATTATATCGGATTTTTTAAGATGCTCATAAATATGATTTTCTTATTATGCTTTAGTATAATGAAAAAACATCTTGGAATCTTATAAAAAAGTTTCAAGTATCTGTGAAGTGTGCTTGTACGAAATATGTCACAAGTGTGTGGTGAAGGTCATGTTCATAGGTCGCCTGAAAAACCTTGCTCTGATAAGTTGACTCACATGTTGCTACACAATGGACAAATTCCGGTACATGTTTTTTTATCCAATGACTCATGTTTCATTGATATCAAGACTACGATGAACTAAGACGTCCTTAATCTGCTAATGTATAAAGTTTATTATTTTTTAATTCTACTGTTGCATATTCATGAAACATCATTAAGTTTGTATATATATTGCATTAATTAGAATTTGAATGGGTAGGACGCATTTAATTGTAATGCACGTTCATGAATCACAGTTCAAGACTCCGTTAAGCCTCATTGATGCAATAATAATGGAAAACGTTGTCTCCGGTCACGTCCCTGGTTGAGTCCAAAGTATTTTGATTCTCTATTAAGAGTAGCTGAATCAACTTTCTCAACGTCTTTAATAGAAAATCTTTAGTGAACAGAATCTGCTACGTTTATTTTGCCCTTCGTTTTCTCAAGTCGTGCAATACATTCTGTTTAGAATGCACTCCAATTATTGCGAAACGCTAACTGAACGGTTCCAACTTTCTAATATTCTATTGCTAAGTATTTCCCAACTCATCAGTAGTCTATCCATTAGGGAAATCTTTCTTAATAATGTTATTTAAAATGTTCCATCTTATCGTGAGAAATACAGTTATTTATTATCGTTATTATGTAATAAATGTTTTTAAAATAACAGAGAAAATACTGCGAACAATCTTAATTGGAATTATGTTCTATCGTCTAGTATTACTGTAAGCTGTTACAAGGCATAGCGCAATAAAGCATAAATAACTATTTTACGGCCCGTTTGTATTGTGTCGAGACTAGATTTCTAGCCGTGAGCACTTGGGGAAAGGTGAATAATATACCCTCATTGAATAAGCACTGTGCTTTGTCCTGAGACAGATTAAGGTGAAAATTGTCTGGATTTATTCGGCCTGCACCGTACTTGATAACGGTGCTTTATTTAGATGTTTGCCTAACATACCGACTACTTTCTGCTGTAAATATTGAGAGCGCAATACGTATAATCTCGCGGTTCTATAGTAGTGCAGCTGTAGTCTGAATTAATGTTTGAATTTTGACAACTAGCTGAAAATATACCTGGACTAGGATAGTTATATTAATTTACTGAAAAGCTAACAGCCGTTCGGTATAGATTAGGTACTGGTTAGATAAGTCAAGTTGTAAACTGAATGTTATGTTTGCTCCAAAGCGCGCATCAATTTGCTGAATGCAATGATAGTGATAAATAATGTTTCGTTGTGAAATGATTAATTAAAAATATGAATGAACCCTGCTGTGAGAGAAATGACATGGCCATTGGTTAGAATATTTCATGTAATAGACAGTATGTCAGTAACAGTATTCACAAAAGAAAATCAATTGCTTCAGCTAAATGGAACCAATTCATATTTCATTGCGTTCTCATTCAATATGTCGAGCATGAGATCTTTCAGTTTCTTCTTTGAATTTACCGTTATTGTTATAGTCCTTAGTTTTATTGGTAATCAATCACAGTCATTATAATTGTAACGTAAATTCAATAATGTGATTATTATAGGTCGATGAATTCTTATTACCAGCACTTACAGTTACAGAAGTAATAACTGGTAATAATTCCTCTTATATTATTGCATTTATTTTCATTTAGATAAATGAAATAGACGTAATAATAATGTATTGACCTATAATTGCAAAATCAATCCTTTATCAAGTATACTTAACATTGTAAACAACTATTAAGGATTTTTATTCTAACTACTGTCTCGACTTGATTTGTCTAATAATATCAATTTGAATACTGTACGTGGCACCTGATTGGTTGAGTGATTACTTATAGAAATTTAACACTTGTGTCCATTATGAATTCGTAGGTATTGAATTGCCATCCAAAGTTTGGCTAGTGTCTTATTGACTTAAAGTGTGGTCAAGTGTGGTACAAAACATGTGCAATCTAAAATATTTTGCATTCATCTTCACGTGTGTACCCGTTCTGTTTATAAAAGCATTCACAGATGCCACACCTTCGTTTAATTTCAAATTCGCTTAATTCACTTTCGCATTAGACTGTTTTAATGCCAACCATATTGAATATTTGTCAGCACCGTTCGTAAATGCAAACATGCCAACTATATCCGTACCTAATGAAAGGTCCAATCAATTAGAACATCCGTCAACGGTTAGTTTGAATGTGTGAGAAGGCCGTCAACGGGAGTCATAAACACAGTCCGACACGGTGTTCTCATTGTTTACTTCTAAGTCTGTCTCTGTGCTACGTAGTTGGAAAACACAAGTTAAAATCTCAAACAGATACTTGACTAGCTGTATCGAGATTGCTTACCACGTTTAAAGCAGCACCAGACCTTAATCTATTTATTAGTGGCAAATTATTGACTCTAATGATACTTTGCGATTACGCTAACTATAACAAATTTAAAGATAATTGTAGTCCTATCGTGTTAACGTCATCTCGTATTTCCTTATTTACCTCCTTTACCTTATTTTATTTCATCTTTTCAAGAACTTAGTTTTTTTAGTGCCTGCCAATGTAAACGATTTGTCTTCATTAAAATACTGCTATTAGGTACCAGATAGGTAATATTGCCGTCGTTTATTATTTATCACGTTTTCCTGGTTACAACATTGTCTTTAATTGTCATCATATGAATATGTATATTACGTTGTTGCGCGACTACAAACTACATGTCAATTCGAACGTAGTGTATTGTGTTACTTCCAACCGCAAAACAAACAGCAAGCCAAGTTAAAATGACGTGCCTAAAAGTGACATTCTAACGGCAAACGTCGTGTATTCTAAGGAGTGGAGTGCATTTCGTGCGAAAATCTAATTTGTTGAATGTAAAAACATGTTTGCAGCACGTAACATGAGAATGCTGGCGAGCGGCGACAACTACGCCAGTTTGCGGTTTAGGAATGTGATACGCGGCTGCTTTGCTCGCGTCTTTCTATTGATTTCATTATGAAGTTTTTTATATACCTTTACATTTCCTACTTGGTTCGCTCGCTTCCGTCATAGAATAGTGCCCTTTCTCAATGTCCCTCTACACGAGCGTACGTTACGCAAACTGTTCAGCGGTGTTTACAAACGTGGTATTATTGTTTAATTACAACCTACGGAAAGTGTCGATAAATGTTTTTACTGACCTCACTTGATGTTTTGTAATCACTAATCACTGACAGCGCAAGCTTACTTCTTCATTGGAATTATTCACACAATTCGATGTCGTAAGTCTAGCAAGAAATTCGTAAAAAATCTCATTTAAGAATAATTGCTATTACTGTTCTAAAAGACCTTGTTGGTTGCTACTTTGGGTTAATTGGATTCACAGATCTATTATCTTTGATTCGTGACGTTCAACGTGATTTACATTTTCATTGATACTTTTTGTTATCAAAAAACATGGGGTTTTACTGCTTAAATAATTACCATTGTTCACGTATTGCGCCAATGCTTTAATGAATGACCAGGGATACATAAGCTTACAGATGTGTCTTTTAGATAGGCGCCGGTGACCGCATTCTTTATGTCGTCGTCGCACTGCGTTGAAAGTAGAGCAACCATCCGTTGAACGTCTAGAAGATTTGCAATACTACAACTCTTGTTCCTTCACAGAACCTAGCACCTTCATTTATTTGGTATTGCCTCATTTTAACATTGATGTCAATTCGATTACAGTTTTCGATTTAAATGATAATTCTCCTTATTGACATTCATAGTTATTGCACAGTGAGGTGGAAAAGGTGACGATTGTATTAAGATGAATTAACGGAAATTGGAATTCTATAGTTATATTATGTAACTCAGTCTTCTTAGACTGCATAATTCGTATGATTATAATAATTTAGGAACGTCTCTTAATGTAATACCGGAATAAAAAATCTGAGATGATCATATCATAATATTGACTGATGTCCTTTGTGACCAGATTCTTGCTGCAGCATCAAGTTATAACCTATAAGAATGTATTGACGCAAGACCCAAAAACACGTTAAGATGTTTAGAAAATTCAGTAGCAGAACGTGATCATATATAAATAACATACATAGACACACGCCTATAAATCCCTGAAAGTAAGCAGAAGTCGATAACATTTCGCCAGCTTTGTTTTAAGTTCTTTGTAATAGGGCGAGTATATTGGCGTCTGCTACGCACTATTTAGGTTCCGTGCTACTCAAAATTTAATTATAGAAAAACTCAATAGCTCTTTACCCAACCTGCCACAAAATCATCGTACGATCGTATGCAGATATACCTAGGTGCAAACTTATTCCGCGGGATAAATGATGCAGGTACTTAATAACAAAGCAAGGTACATAAAAGTATTTAAAAATAACAAAGAACTTTGGTGTTCCTTCAAAATAAATGTAGATTTAACTTATATTATAAGTTATCTATAAATTAAATTCGTTCTGCTAAACTAGTACCGTTTACTGTAGTTTGCTTACGCCCAGTATTGACTAGTGCACATACAGACTCTTGCTTTATTAGATCATCCCATATCCGCCAAGGCTAATGAACCTTGTCGACTTTGAATTGTATAAATAACGCATTTGTTATTTGCATTTGATAACAATTAATGCTATTGAATGACAATAAACAAAGATACTTGTGACAATAAGAAAGGCAAATGTTTTGGTTTCAGATAATGGCATAATAGACGTCTGTGTCGAATTTTGGTGACGTAATGGCATTGTACTCTGTGCGTTATGATGTGTATCTCCTCCTAACAGGCGAAATAATTAATTTGTAAATATCCTGTACGAAAAATAATATTCTCTCACACTTGGATGCAAATAACAAGACTTTCTCATTAAGCCAACGCGCAACGGCGTGAGAGTTTACCTAAATATTAATCGCGAGACCTAGGATTCGATAAATGCTGTAACAAATGGACAAGATTTCCTCATAAGGTAGGACCAAAATATATTAGGCGAAATTCTGTATCTAGTCTTTGATGGGTTGGTAGGTTGCTAAATGAGGAGCATTTGCCATCTATATACATACATACATGCCAACGGAGGTGACAGTATTGTGTGAAATGTTAGTAATATTAAGATATAGCCACAAAAACTGTCTTTGTCATCAAATATTTGTCGTGACAATCTCATACATTCGTAATTCATTATTCGTAAATATTCATCCGTCATTTTAGTCCTAACTTAGGTCATTTATATATAACCTTGGACGTAAAAAGAGGGTGGGTCTAAACAGAGGGTACCTGAACAAAGGGTGCGTTTCGATAATGGGTGCTTTAGCAAATTATTAAAACACTGCAGCTTTTGCTGTTATGTTTTCATGTGGATTGGTTCTACCACGATCGATTCGTGATCGCGTTTCGATGTTATCTATTCATTACAAAGGCGGATATTGCCGCTTACCGCCTATCTGACTGACACAATCCCTTGGTCGACTTTTGCAATGCGAAGGTAGTTCTTTTTATATAGTTAGGACCTGTTTCAATACTTGCAACCTTCGATAAACTTTCTTAACCCTCTTGAGAAACGGCTCAAGTATAAGTCCATCCGGTTCATCCAGTGTCTTAAAACACGACGTACCGTTTTAAATTAGATTGCTGGATTAGCCAAGATGTTATGTTTTTCCTGTCTAAATAGCATTATTCTTCAGACTGACTTTATTCTGCTTACAATGAGCGACAGGTTTTCTAAATTTAATAAGATTGTTCTCTATAATATCAGCGCGTTTAATCCTACGGTGTATGCAGACAACATGTTTTATATAATTATTGTATGAGGTATACCTGCTGTATACTTAATATTTTGTGTAAAAATATGTTTATTGTCTCAGAAGAAGAATAATTCTTCATTTGCAAATCACAACAAGTTTAATAAGATGTTTTTCTTTAAAACGCGCAAAATGAAATTTTTGATCCAAATGTTTTTTGGAGCTGAAACCGTCATATGAATATATTAACTTACATTATTTTAAACATTATTACTATTTAAATTTCTTCCTGTTACCATAGACTTTATGTAAATACTTTTATCAAAATATGTTTGTTACATTTTGATATTTTGCCTCTGTCGACTAATCATATCAAAGCATACGAAATTCCACACACGATAGGTTGTACTTACCTCGCCAAAATAGAAAGTGGGTATTGTTTATCAAAATCCATTATAATAATCTCAGTGCTAATTGTTGAAAGTTTAATGAATGGACTTATTGACAAATGACACAGTATGCTCTCGCTCTACGACTCGTGAAAGTGTTTTATAGTATTCACCATAATATTATGAATGATGACGCTAATCATGCAGATTGTCGAAAATTAACCAGTTTTGACTTATGTTATGAGTTATGACCTTATGACACTACTATTGGGTAAAAGATAATAAATTACAGTTGTTCTAAACGACCCAAATTCCCTGCTAAATATTTCCTATAATACGAAGTAAAAAATAACCTTTATTTAAAATATTCGTTAGTGTCAATAAATTTTATATTTTATAATAACAAGCTATAAATAAAAATGTTATTGAAGTTAGTGTGTCAGTGCAAAATTCCACTGTTATCAGTGACCTCACAAATAAAACATTAATGCGAATTTGGCGCGTGTATAATGATAAAAGCTATATTATGTAAGTGCAATTTCATTCTAAATTGGTATAATTTAAGCTTCTTAATAACTAGTTGCAATGCTGTTACGTTGCATTACTTCTATGCTAATACATCATTATCTTGCGCGTGCTATTATAGCTATACTTTAAATTGTGTCATGCACTGAAGATACACATGACACGTTTGGTTATATGAAGTAGCGTCCTTTAAAATATGCTGTCACTTTTTCTCTGAAGATAAGAGGCTCACGCCCCTGCACTCTGCCTATGGCCTTTAAACAGCTGTATTGTCACTGATAAAGCGATAGCGAGGACCTCGTTTTGCGATAACAGCCACAATAGTAGTGTCACAACTGATTACGAACGTTTTTTCTGTTTATTTACCTATATTTTCTTGCGGGAAAAACCGCTATCCGCACACTTGAGATGGCCCGTAATTGAAGAGCTCATTATAATAGACTCACTATCAGCTACGCCTATAATATTCTCGATTCAGCCGTCTTCATGTCTCTCTGCGCGTACGACAATATAAGTCTCAGATTTTTATTTTTTCGAAACCTGTCATGGACTTACAAACTCCAGCCATATTATAATTTATAATTATTATGTTTTTTATTAGATAAGTGTACCTACGTGTGAGCGGCGCAAATGTGATCTTATACAAGTGTAGTGAATGTATTAACTTATTTATTATTTAATATAGATTCTTAATGAGGACCCAAATCATGGAACGTTACAAATCCGATGCGTATCGATGGCGTGCTTCCTACAACAGTGATTTAAATTTAAACTAGTACATAGTGCTCGTAAAGTCTGATTCTTAGACTGCAAGTTATTTATTAGTTAGTGTTTATATTGTGTGGATTATGCTGATCAATACGTTTTTGGACACGGAGGATTTCGTGCATCTATATTATCCTGAGGATGAGCCTGCGGCCGCGCAGGGCTGTGGAGCCGGCGCGCGCATGGCATCCAAGTATCCACCGAGACCGCCCTCGCCTGAGTACTCACAGGTTTGTAGCTCGGCATTATGTATACTTCCAATCTGTTTCTGATATCTAGGTATACCATATCCTAGCGTATGTGCTTACATCATTGTACCGACATTAAACGTTGAAACTACACCTATACCTATCGCTGAAACACATCAATATGAATATTATAATTATAACCAATGCAAATTATTTGTTTAAGCTAAATATTTTGAAGATCAATTACAGTTAATTTAATAAATATTTATACAAGGATGCTGAAAGATATTTGAAAGTAATAAGTAATACAAAATGGTAACAAAGAAAGCAAGCAACGACTTTTTCATTTCCTTAGATGTGACACACTAATAGCTCCGTTGAGAAAATACAGCGCTATTGCTTTCTATCAGGATATTAATAAAAAGCAATTTTTATTAATATCTATGTATTATAATTACCAACCCGAAAGGAAATTAAAGAAAGTATTTCAAATTAAAAAAACAGTTGTATTAAGAGAGCTAGTTTCCATTTTAAGATTACCTTACCTGACTTTGCCTGCTTTGAAGTCAAAAACAAAAAGTCAAGCTGCTAAGTAAGTTTACAAACATTGACGGGAATCGTTAACCTTTTAATATAACACATAATATACACTTTGTGAATATCAAAGCAGGCATTTGCCTTCCAAATCTTAATTAAAATGTAAAATATAGATACAATTTTAATAATAATATAATAATATTCTACCACATACACACAACACCATCTAGCCCAAACTAAGCAGAGCTTGTACTAGGGGTAGGTAATAGACAATGGATAAACATACATACATATATATACTTTTTTTTGTAAAAACATACGTATTATACATAGAAACACCCAGACCAAGTCAAACATCCATGTTCATGCACACAAATGTTTGACTTGTGCGGGAATCAAACCCGCAACCTCAGGCGTGGCAGTCGGTTACACTAACGACTACGTCATCGAGGCGTAATTTACTAACCTACTTTGCCAGCCTCGATGGCGTAGTGGTAAGCCGTAAGTGTAACCGACTCTAATCTCACATGCACAGCTTAATTACTGACAAAAGAAACGGTGTAAGATTCCTTTGCCTACAGCTACAATTACATTGTTAAAACCTGTGCCTAACCCGGATTTGCTGGAGGAGCTTACCAATACTAATAAAGCTGAAAGTTATGAATATGTGGTGCTTTGTAACGAAAAATATATTATTTTGTTAAGAGTGAGATTTATCGAAAATACAATTTACGTATGAATATCTGAAATATACAACTGTAGATTTTATTTATTCATTCTATATTTAACAGACATTCTTTATTTTTTAAATTAAACTATTATATACGGATTTTATCGCGTTGTTTATTTGACACTTTTTTACATAATTTAGAAACTTTCGCACTACTACTACTATTAAACTTTACTATTTTTTAAGCTAATTAAATTATTAAAACTATTTATATTTAAGATTAAACTTTTCCCGACGTTTCGGTTGCTTTCCAGCAGCCATGGCCACGGGCAGACTAAGATGGTAGTTGTCTCAATGTTCCAGTATAGTTATTTCAAAGTACCCGAACATAATTTAATCATTGGTGTTTCTATTTACGCAGAATGAGCTCAAAGTATCATGAAATCTAGCTGTGGTTTGCTCCTTGGGTTTGAATATTTGAATTACTGGATCCCAAGCTGGTGGTACATTCTAACCGTTTTCTCTATTGAAATTAGGATGTTTTTTGATTTCAATAGCCTCGTAAAGCATCCTTGGTAAAAATCGGTGTTCTTTAGCGAGAATCTGTGGTTTGTCAAATCTCAGGTAGTGGTTGGTCCCCTGTTGCACATTTTTACACACAGCAGACTTCAACGAGCGTTGGTGTTTCACATCAGCTATGTGTTCTTTTATGTATGTATGCTTCTCTTGGTTTGACCAATGTATGAGAGTCCGCAGTCACAATCTATTTTATAGACCCCTGCATCTTGTAAAGGTTGTTGGCACTTGACGGATGGTAAAAATTTTCTTATCTTCGTTGCCGGCTTGAAGTATGTGTTGATTGAAGCTCGCTTCAAGATGTAGCCAATCTTGTCAGTGAGGCCCCTTACATAAGGCAGTATAGCAGGCTGACGCTCGACTGCGGCTGGCTTTTCTCGGGATCTGTGACAGCGACGGGGCTGTTGGAGCTTGTTGTCTTGCATTACTTGCTTGACATGTTGAAGCTCGGCGTCCAGGTGTTTCTTGTCACAGATCCGGTGAGCTCTCTAAAACAAACACATTCCCACGGTAGCTAACTGTTTAGGATCGTTGTGAAATTCACCGTTTAAGTACCTATTTGTATGGGTCTTTTTCCTATACACAGTGTGGCTCAAAGTATGATCAGGATTCCTAATGACAAGAACATCTAAGAAAGCTAATAAATTATTGCCTCTAATTCCATACTAATAGCATGTTGTTATTAATGGAATTAAGATGTTCTAGGAATACACTTACACTATCTGTTGTTAATATTGTAAAAGTATCATCTACAATCCTCTTTTAAATCCTGGGTGTGATGGGGACAGTTTGTAAAGCTCGAACCTCGAAATCCTCCATATATATCGGCAACAACAGGCGATACTGGGCAGCCCATTGCCACACCATCGACTTGTATGTAGAATTTATTGTCCCACAACAGATAGCCAGTTGTTAAGCAATGCTTAAGTAGTTCTGCATATTCCTCAGGCATATTGTACTGTATTAGCTTCCTTTTAGTTATTTCAATACAGTCATGTACAGGTATGCATGTAAACAATGACTGTACATCAAAACTAACCATTGTTTCAGTGTTAGTGAGACGTAGGTGTTTAATTTCACTCACAAAATTATATGAATCCATTACATGTGCTCTCGAGTTGCCTCTGAGTGGTGAGAGTATCTTCGCTACGTGCTGAGCCAGTCTGTAAGTTGGTATGTCTATCTGACTCACAATAGGACGTAGGGGAGCGTTTTCCTTGTGTATTTTTGGTAACCCATACAGCTTTGGAGGTTTTACGCAAGCTGGTAATAATTGTTTATCGTCTAGATTTAGTTTTTCGGAGTATTTATGTATGATGTCTTTGGTTTTGTTCAATATTTTGTTTGTAGGGTCTGTTTTAACCTGTTTATATGTTGTGTCATCCGAAAGTAAATTTTCAATTTTGTGTTTTTAATCTGACGTATCCATTATGACCGTAGCGTTTTCTTTATCTGCACGGAGTACTTTAATATCTGGCCTAGCCCGCAAGTTCTTCAGTGCGACGAATTCATCTTTGGGAAGATTCGGTCTGGGCACTTTACTTCGACGCAAGACCGATGAAATGTCCTGACATATAGCCTCCAAATCTTCCTTCCTTATGTTATTCTTGACTAGGCAGTCCTTGACTCCTCTTACGGTATCCTAGCCGGTGTTATTGCATAATTTAAACCTCTACTCAATACTTTTTCGGTTGTTTTGTCTAAAGTTTGTTTTGACAGATTAATAACTGCTGATAAAAGCCGTATATAGTAGTTTAATTTCAATGAATAACATTCGCGTAAACAGAAGACAATATTATGACATTCTTTTTTTTATTGCCGTTCATGATCCGTTCGAAGGATTTCATATCAATCGTATTCAACGTAAACTTATAGTTACACTCGGTTTGCCACTTATTTCATATTTTCCTCAAAAAACAAACAAATACAATGATAAAGTCCCAATTGGACATGTCATTTGATAATTCTGGTATATCTTACTTTTGCAAGTATTAGTTTGTAATTTATAAATAATTGTGTATCTATCTATGCTGTATCATGAAGCTAAAATTGCTGTGCGCACTTATTAGTAACAAACTTACTCTAGTTGATAAATAATAAAATAGTCTATCTTAAAATGAACTAGTGTGTTAGTCGTCGAAGTGCTTTAACAAATATCTTTTTCTTATAGCAAAAATATCGAACACCCTGTTCGTTATTTATTGTCATTGTGACTGCCCCTAAAAGTAATAGTTATTAGCGTAAAATTTGAAAATAAAATTTTATGTTGCAATAATCAAAATCAAATAAAAATTAGGTAAATAAATCCGGATAAAATTGTGACAGCCCTAGCGAAAACAGTTAATTTGGAATAATTTCTAGATTTCATGGAATTGGGACGTGTAAATGTGACAATAATTTCAGTTTAAATAACATATCCCAATAAGGCAAATTACTCAAAAAAAATAAAATAACGAAAAACAATGGAATACTTATATATGTATATGAATCTAATAAAGCTTAGAAATTCGTTTAAACTTTAAAAGACGCAGCATGAAAAATGCCATTAATGTATTTAATATTGATTTTGCGTATATAATTATTCCTAAGTTTCAAAGATATATATTTTTTACTAAATATCCGGCTGCAAAATACAATAATTTTAAATTTTTCCCTCAAAATCTATTCATCTAATCTAAATAGGAATTCGAAATCTTGCATTTAATGATTATATCTTGAAGATTTCTAATAAAAATGAGGTTTTCTTAAAACACTGTGCGACGGCGATTTTGACAATAAATCAAATTTATTAGGTATTTATTTACTAACAATCACATACAGATTCAAACTTCATCCTAAAATCATGTACTTAATATAAACTATAACGTCGTTCGGTATACAAAACCGTGATTGTGACGTATTGTTTAAAATCTGTATTTTATTTTATGTCCTTCTACACGTTAAAATACGCGATCCTATAAATAAATTTTGGCCATAAAATTAATCCAATCCTTTTATTTTTCAAGTCGTGCAAAACCACTTACTTAATATTATTTAAGTGTACAGTATCAAGAATAAAGTTTTGATCTCCTGTTAAATTTTGTGCATTTGCGGTATTGAATGCCGAAATTGAACGTAATAGTCGTATTTATTTTTATTTGAGTATTACCTAACTAGGGCGCACGAGTAAGTAACTAATTAATTACCTTATCCGTGTTAATATGATAAGCGTATAATCGATTAATTATTCAACTACTTCCTCGTTTTCTTGCTAAATCATCGTTATCAACATTATTGTCTACTCGTAAATATCACAACTTTATTACTCAAGAAAATATAAGGAATCAAATAATAGAAAATCATTTTAAAAGCCTAACTACTGATTTATTATTTGATTATTTTTAAAAACAAGTTTTTATTGAGTACCATCACCTAGCCACCTTCGAGCTTCTTCATCAGACTCTGTATACCACCTAGTATCAACAATAAAAAGTACTTGTCAAGACCTATCTAACGAGCGTAAAAACCCCATGGCTGCTGTAAGCTATTGCAGCGTTGGATGGTCAGCTCACTATTTCGGCTGATGCTGCTCCCACGAGTCAGGCGGCCATGGGAGCAGCATGAGCTTCAGGTTACCATAATATGACATTGTCGTTAGGTTACCAATTTTAGCGTGTTCGGGGTACCAAAACTGGTTCAAAATTCATTTGTACATTATAACCTGTACAAATATATACAAATCTTGCAACTTAAATAAAAGCTTATTAAAACACTATTAAATTGTAACTCAATATTACACGCCACATTGATAACAATAACAATACGAAAACTATTTAAAAACAAGTGTATTTTGTAATGTAAAGCAGGTAGCGAAATATGGGTGGCAAATAACGGTATTATGGAAGTCCTTCACCTTGAGACGGCATAATTATTGTTGTATAGACAGACGGCCCTCGTTCATTCACTACTGAGAGTTGTGAGGAACGTTACGAGTTGAAACTGTTTTAACTTGTTTATCCCTAGTACTACGGTTTTAACGATTGCTATGATTTCTGAATTTTATTATATTTCTGAATTGGGTAAAAATATGCTATATTTTCTTCATTAAATTATTATGACTGCACACAGTGTTACGGGTTCGATCCCCTCACGGGACAAAAAATTTCGTGATCCGCAAATAGTTTGGATCAGAGTGTTCTTTGTTTCCGCTGTTTGAATGTTTGTTAAGTCCCCTGCGAGGCGACACAGGAATGATTACTAATAAAGGTAACGTCTTTAAAAAATAAACCTTGTCATTAAATGAGGTAGGTTTAAATTCTTATAACTGTCCTATTACGAAATTGGGGTTTTACCACAATCATTTTTAAGGATTGTCATTGCTTGCGCGAGAACGGGGCAAGTTATAACTGTATTGAGCTGTCTTTCTTATTCCCGCATACCGTGACAATGCCTTTAGATAAAGTGGTAAGGCCCCAGAAATATTTTCTACACATTAGACAATCATAAGAATCGACTATATTCAACCTGAAATAAATATTTATCGTCTTTTTTTGTCTGTCTATCTTTTATAGGTTGACATCAAAAACCACTAACCTGATTATGCTATAGTTTCCACAGTTTAATAGTTTGGATCAAACTTTAAATGTAAGTCACGTTTTACCTGATTCCGTTTAGGAAATCTGATATGGTGTATAATGACTTAATGACCTACGCAGACGACACCGTACTGGAATAATATAATAGGTATATTTTCAGCGGAAATGACTAATGTAAATAGATAAGAGTTATGAATGGAATTGCACTTCTGTACTACACGTACGATGTTATTTTAAACTAGTGTCTGTACCATCGTAAATAAGATTATTAGACATAGAAGTTCTTAGTGAACATAGCCTGATGACGTTTGTATGAACAATATGATAAGAGAAAGAAAGAAATGTTTGTTTATCAAGATTATAGTAAGTAAACTCTTATCACCACCCCTCTGAAAAAGAAGCTTTTCGGCGTATTGCCATCTCTCGTTGCAGTATTACGGCGTTGCGTCGTCGCAGCGGATCAACGCATTGTATGCCACACCCGCGTTAGGACGACGCACGACGTCGCAGCGCAAGAAGACGACGCACGTCCGCTGTCCGTAAATACCTCAGTCAGTCTCCACAATGGATCGGAACAAACGTGATCTATTGTTGGTTTTATTGCGCCTATCCGATATCCTCCACACTCATGCTGAGATAAAAAAATGTCGTGTACGCACGTCTCGTTTGACCCTCTAGCAGTGGAACCACAGAATTTATACTCGGAGAGAAGAACGACAACTTCATACAAAATTTGTGCAGATTTTTCCCTTAGCGTTTTGCGCCATCTATTTGCAGCCCGCACAAAACTATCGTAAAAGTCATGTTTGTGTGAGCGCGGCAAATTAAAAATTGGTAGTGTGTAGGCATATAATTATATGGGTATGTATATCTATTTGCTTGTCAACAGGGTTCAAAATTGGTAGCGTTGTATTTTTCGAAGAGTTCCTTGAAGTTAATGAGTATGCCGATTTAGATTTGTTATGTTATTCTATAGAAATCTGGTTATTATTAAAATCAGCGTTTACATATTCAAAGAAAACTTAATCGAAAAACACAGTTTAGAGAGTTCAATAAAATATGTACATAACTTTATTATAAAAGGTTTATTTGTGATTTTGTGGATAGAGCAATACATACAAATCTTACTATGAATATAGGTACATGTGCATAAATACTATATCCGACTGTTGACTGTTTTATTGGAACTCATATTGTAAAACAACAAAAACAATGTGAGTCACTTTCTCACAACTTGAGTCTATATCTCACAAAATAACACTTGATTTCACCAAAACACTACAACGGAGCAACAGAGTGCTCGACTTAACGTTTTTAATGCTGGAGAAATTAAAACTAGTTTATTTATCGAAAATAAACCGAAATTACAAGATAAACAGTGCGCAAGCGGTGGCAGACATTTTTCTTGTAGTGTTGCCCGTAAATGACACGAAATTAATTGTAAATTAATATTTATATATTGAATTATATTTTCATACTGCGATTATGATACTTTGCTCTATTGTTTATTTATAAAAAATATAATTCACAATTATTTCTAAGTTTTTTACATTGTATTTGTAAATTAAATTAAAACATTTTTAAGCCGTCGATACATAGGTGTTGTAATATTTAAAAATAATAAAATTCAGCCCCCGTAGGTATAAACTTAGCCCCATACAAAGTTGACGGGGCCCGAGTAGAACACTGTCCGTCAGTGTCCGTCGACGCACCGGAGCTCCGACAACGCAGCGCATCACCGACTCACACTATATAATTGAAAGACGTTTCTGTTAAGCAAACTTCAGCAAAGTCAACCTTTTACTATGGCATCTATAGCTGACGATCCGGAAAGCTAAGGTGCATTTCTGGTCTAAGGATGAATCATTTTATTTTTAATTTCTACTTAAACTGTGGATTTCGAATAGAGGATGTGGCTCCCCTTTAAAAAAGATCTCAGCCAAACAGCTCTGTGCATTAGTACAGTTGGATTTCCAAGCTCATTGGAGAAACGGTGTGCAGGAGGGCCAGGGTGATTTACCCCGTGTGTTGGATATGGTGACGCGAGATAATGCTGCATACTATCAAGCGGGTAGTATACTTGCTGGCCACCTTAGCAGTATCAAAATGTCATGGTTGCCATTGAGATGCTTCTATAAAGTTTAATTATTTCTTTAGAAGCGTTGCTTTGTCCTATACATCCGACTCCCAAAGTCTGGTGTGGCACTAAGCATCTCGTATAGTCATTATAAAAACATGTTCACGTTTTGCTGTCATTGTGGAACAGATGTCGTACCGTTTTTATTTTTACTTCCTCATTTATTCTCTTAGTTTTTGTTTATGTGAGATTTCTTAAAAGAAATGATGAATATGGAATTAAAATGCTAGAAACGACTTGATGGTTGAATTATATCGTCTATAGTGTAGGACGGCAAACGACAAGATACCTACGTGTGTATATACAAGGCCCAAAAGAGGCATGTTATTGGGCAAACCATAGGCAGAAATGTACTGATGAAATAAATGATTGGTAGATTCTCATTATCTTTCCTTTTTATTCGTTTAAAAAAAAACGTATATATTGAAACAATCTCGTACCAAACTGCATTGCAGTTTGTTGGCAGTATTCTCGTGGCTACTTAAACAGATATACAATATATACTAGGTAGATTAAATACAAACAAGTAATCAACATCATCAAAGACTTTGCCAGACTTTGCCCTGATTTACACCTATACCGGCATCAGTTGTGGGACAATAATAGCATCATAATTGCTTCCAGCTAGTACTTTGGCACCAGCATATGCTAGTAAACAAAAATAAAACAAATAATATAGTACGATCTTGCACAAGAGACAGCCATTATCATTGACGTCACAGATGCATTCAACTAGGATCACACGAGATCAGACTGGTTATCCTACAATAATTGGGTACCGGAAGTTTTTTAATCCATTGTTGTTGATCAAGAGTGACATACAAAAGTCTATTTGATGATTGTAGCACAATCCAGTTGTATCAGTGCATGCGCAAATGCAGTTCGTGACATCCTAGAACCAATTGCTGTTTCTTAATAAAATTTGATGTTGCAATTTGAAGCTACCAGACATATTCTTAGCAAGAAAACGTAGGCATGAATCATGTTTTGCTAAGTATTCTAATCAGGCCCTTAGGCTTTTAATCAAATGCTTAACATGCTGTTAATTAAATTACTATACACAATTTTTCGGCAAACCAAGCATAAACGCAAAACCTCCACATGTTCGCACTGTAGCCAGCCCATACCAGGAATTCATAACTCAATTGTAGTACTACACCTTGAATGAGCCTTTCAATGCAACGCGCGACCTCCACTTGGGTTGAATGACATGAATGATTGATTGAACGGATAATGAATGTCTCTTTCATTCATTTTCACAAAGCCTATTATGCCTTATTTGTGTACAAACAAAGATATAAGTTTCTTAGTATATAAGTTTAATTCCTTAGAGCTGTTACGAATCAAGTTCGTAGTCAATGGATTTACTCGTGTTTTTATTCGTCCATTCTTTATGTGCCTTTGTGGCAAGCCTTTGTTTCGCCCACTAAAACTTCACACACATTGTTAGATGTCTCATCGTAGGGCGCTTCATATAAAATAACAGCAGTACGAGTAACCCGTATTCTCTTGAATTAGCTTTATAGCAATTTCAACGTCAAAAATAACTTATGATTCAACACACGGGAACTTGCAAATCACTCAATGGCACAAGGCGAATGGTAAGCACAACGTTGATAAAGACGCATCTGTCCGATAATTTTACAATTTTGCAATACGCTTCCTGATGGAGTCCACATGTTGACCTCGAACAACCTTATTTCTATCGCCCACGCACAGTATAGTTGCATTAGTCATGGTTTCTGTTATGCAAGTTTGGGATTGCCCCTACCGCGGTGTGCCGTTGCCTAATACTACGCTTTGATGGTGTTTTAATTTGCGATATATGAAAGCAGGTTTAGTGATCAAGCTTTAAAATGTTGGCTCTTCGTTGCTTATGCTCGCCTAGTACTTTACGCGCCACGTGCCAGTATTTTATATATTTCAAAATATTATTAAAAATACGCTAAACTAAGAATGAAATCATGACTGTGTTTATTTTATGAAAGACAGAAAGAAAATAAACAAAATACGAGCCATCGTATTAAATTTACTATAATTGTTAGATAGATTCTATGTTTATGTTTAGCTCAAGATTTATCCGTAAAGTGAATGAACGTTATCTGATGATAAAACATATAAACGTGTTTTATTTATTTATACGTACCTACACGAATAACAATAGAATAAAATTGGTTAATAACTTAAATTACGGTTATTATTCATGTAAAACTTTTAGAAAATGAATCTTTTTGATTATTTCTTTAATATTATTTTTATGATTATTTAAGTTGTACTTTATTGTTATTAATTCTAACATACATTAAATAATTATTAATTTTGCTAAATTTAGTTACATTTAACACTTAAAACATCATAATACAAATAAATCATATGATCGGTAGATACACGTGCAAATCATGAATTATTTCCATAATCTACGCATTTTGTATATTGATAACCTTCAACTCTGATAAACTAATGATAAAACAAGACAATTTGACAACTAATCAGCTTATTTAAGGCGTAGTTTCTTTACACACCTCAATAGTTCAATACTCTATTCCAAGGATGTAGCGTAAAATTAAAACAACCGATCCTGTTTAGACTAAGTACACACTGAAATGGAGTTAGCATAATATAAAACGTTCGAGAATGTTTTGAGCGCCTCAAAGTCAGCCAGTTTTTTTTATAATGTTTACCATCCATCGGAACACGAGGTGAACGACCCACGCTTCAAATTCAACTATTAACCAAACTATATGGATGGTATACTCGCTCAATGAAACACAACATTTCCGTGGGGACTTCCTAGTTGGTAGAGTTATTAGGCGGTACTAGGCGCTAGGCGCCGCACATATGACTTTTTTAATGATTGCGAGTACGTTTTAAATACTGCAGTTTGTTTCGTTTTACAGAGCTTTGTTTATTCACAATACGTTATATAAAAACAAGTAATTCCCAAATTACTCCTTTTAACGCTCCGTTTTGTTTGAATTTAGTGATTCAGCGATGTGAAATAGCCCTCACAATGAAATCGTCTGGATTTACGTTTTGGTGAACAAAAGCCCGCTCCAATTTCATTTTATTTTTTAGAGCGTTGTCGACAACACATCTGATTATCTCATCTAGTATAAATCCAAGCTATTTATTCTCTTATGTAATGGTACCGTGGTTTGTAATTGCATGTAGATTGTCTCTTTTGTTTGCTGTACTCACAAAAAAGCTTTTCGGGTGTCTGTCTCGGCTCGGTCGGTATTTTGATGCGCAAAAGTTGGTGTTCATTGAACTTGTGCTGGGTGAATGCGCCAAATGATCCGTGGGTGTAACGCCCACAATCACCTAATATTTTATTGTCAGTTTACCTTATTAGGGACCCTTACATTATTTATTGTAGAAACGAAATATGCACCCCTATAGTTGGACAGTGCCGTATGTTCTGGTCAGATCATAGACGTTGAACGGTCGGATGAAGACCAAATTAAGAATAGTCTGAACCGACGAGCGTGCATGAAGTAATCAGAGTGAATGACGGTAAAAAGTAGCAGGTTTGTTGTAGCTAGTCGATAAATTTCGATATTCTCGTTTTTACGGCTATTCCCTTGAGATTCCCCAATTTTATTTTCCTTAAACACTCCCAGTATTAAAGTAAAGAAAGTTTAAAAAATATGTACTAATCGGTCGAGCCCTTTTCGAATTTTTGCGAGACTAACCGCACGGCAATTGATTCTTATATAATTGATTGTTCATCTACGATGCACAAAAACCTTTATTGCAAGCACAGCTACCAAGGCATCATAACTTCATAGCATGTAACATCTACATTTATTTATTTTTAGTTATTATTCATTGCACTTTAGTTATTATTCACAAGGAGTTAGCATAAGTTACATAGTTACATAGTTACTTAGGAACGAGTTAAATTGATAGCCCATCGACATTAATAGGCAATCGCACGGAATGATTCATTCTGACAGTCCGTATAAGTGCAGCTTCTAAGCAGAGCGCATGCAACCGCTGCATTATTACATCATTAGTATGGAATGTTACACCAATTAAGTCTTCATGTAGAAAGCTCTAGTTACCGTTCAAGCGCTATATCTATAAATAAATTATCCTAAGACATCGCAAATCGATATTATCAACTATATCGACAGAAAACTGTATTCTACCGTTAGTGATAAAAGATAGTCTAGTGTATTTTATTTTCAAGTGTCTCTGTTTTGCACCTTAAAAACGAACCTTTTAAATTGAGATAACCTACTTACAAAGAGAGCACCATTAACAACATATGGATAATCTTTTTTTCTGTCTTGTACTGATCTAAGTCTCATTAATACTCGCCATTTAAAAAGCAAGGTGACTCTTTATAAAACCTCTGTTATGTACTATACTAATTGTTCAACATTAAGAAAACTCG
This sequence comes from Catocala fraxini, assembly GCA_930367265.1. Lineage (NCBI taxonomy): Eukaryota > Metazoa > Arthropoda > Insecta > Lepidoptera > Erebidae > Catocala > Catocala fraxini. Next base: position 17,994,676 of record OV884043.1, read on the forward strand.
TCGTGTGAAAGAGAAGATGAAACCAATTTGATACTAAAGGTTTAAAATAATATAATAATAATAATAATATTCTATCATATACACACAACACCATCTAGCCCAGACTAAGCAGAGCTTGTAATATGGGTACTATACAATGGATAAACATAAAATGTACTTTTTTTTGTAAATCCGTACGTATTATACATAGAAACACCCAGACCAAGACAAACATCCATGTTCATGCACACAAATGTTATAACAAGACAAAGGTTATTTTCCCGTGAGTCCCTTAATTGTCAAAGTCGTGACGTAACTTTTGTTTTTAGAATTTAGTGTTACGTAATCCATTATTCATTACCAGGCTGTCATGGTCCTAAGGAAATGTCACGTCACAGATACTAGCTACATTAATTGCTTGAATAATTTGTATGACAAACCGGTCTGATACTGGCTGTTTGTACTTAGTTATTTTGACATCAGTATGACGTACTCACAGTATTGAGAAGGCATTAGATAGCGACATGAATGTGTTGCAATAGTGTAGGTAGATTTATTTATACTAATATTATAAAGCTGAAGAGTTGTTGGTTTGTTTGTTTGAACGCGCTAATCTCAAGAACTACTGGTTCTAATTGAAAAATTCTTTTAGTGTTGGATAGCCTATTTATCGAGGAAGGCTATAGGCTATATAACATCACGCTACGACCCACGCGAGCGGCGCAGTAACTATAAACGCCGGTGAAACCGCGGGCACATTTAGTTAATACATACATAGACAAGCCTATTTCTACGAATGGGTCAGAGATGCATAACACCCACATTTAGCCCATTATGGACTTTGGGTCCCACGTAATAGGGCTAGCCCCTATTACGTGGCCCCTATTACCTGTTGACATTTAAAACTACTAACAATTTCTTGATGGAGAAGCCCAACAGACAACGCAGTTAATAGAATGCGTTAATTTAAAGAAAATCAAATATTATCATTGTGATACGAGTTGGCACTGCGGAATACCCGTTTAAACCTGAAGCAGTCTGACTGAAAACTACGCTCATTATATACAAGACCGCGGTCAAATAACCTCCTGTTACCTTTCTGTTATGAAACACTTTTATCAAGGAGTACTTATACTGACAGTAGAGGTAGCTAATGGTATTTATCGCTTGTGCGAGTGCCGTGGCCATTCCTCCATATAGGACCGGCAACGCGTGACTGATGGCCGTTGACGTGAGCGGGTATCAACTATGGTAGCCGCTTAGCTTGCTATGGCTTATAGCCATAACAATTTGTTGGCTATAAGCGCTATGCAATGTCGTTTACCTTGATTCACCAACGGATTTCCTTGTTCCGGTATTTATTGCCACACAATCTATTTTCATACCGCACTGTGCTACTAGATATTTCTTTTTAGCTTCTATAGTCAAGGGTCAAATATATTTTGGACTGACAACATACATATAACGATGAATTGGTGTCGAAAGATATCAATTTACCTATTTCAGTTTGACATACATAAAAATAATTACTCGGTTACACTGGCCAAAGGGCTATCTGATTTTCTACGTACTAATTTCCAATGTATAGATAACAGTGTGGTCAAATACACTGATACATGGCCGATATCGACCACAAACACCTATTTATAACTATCATGCAGCTATATCAATTAACTTTTATTACTTCCGTCCCTATCGTATTTTGTGTCAATTATATGTATATAAGTCCACGCCAATAAAATGTACCAACGGTAGCCAAAGCAAACAACTTGAAACTTGACTTGTTCTTGCCAAATTGTTTTGTAACATTCCTCGATTCACATGCTCGCCTGGTACATGGGGCATGAGTCAATGCCAATTTAGAAATTCGTTCATAACATTGCTGCCCCTTTATTTCTTTCTGTATGCTACTTACCTATATGATATATTTTAAAATTCGTTTTTTATGTGACTTACCTTAAAGACGATAGATTCCTTTAAAATCCTATTGCGTTCAAAAGATCCATGTAATAGCCGGATCGGGCCGTGTAATATATTTACATGTACAAAAGCAACAATCATAAAATACAACTTGACTGATATTAACATCCATCTAGATGGAGTCTTTCATTAAACTTGTAGACTGTTAACATCGTAAATTGCCTTGCACTAGAAAATATTAAAAATAAACTGCTTATCATGCCCTTGTACTGCCCAAAGTCCTTCAGATAACATTTGCAAAGAGGAAAAAAACAAAAAACAGACCTTGGATTTTGATCCACCGTATTTGTTATCCTGTTGAATCTACATCGGCGTGTTCGTCGTACGTTTCCACACGTAATGGCTGAGCAGGTATGTATATGTTAGGTAACCAAGGTCGCTTTCTAACGAGTTCTGTAGTATCCAGTACGACAAGGCAAGTATGCTGTACGGGCGTGAGTGTTGTGTGAATTACCTTATAGAATGTGCTATGAAAACGTTGAAACTCTTTTATTTTTTAAATTTCGAGTAATTGGTTTAACTAGGGCAACATGTGTTAAATAATGTGAACACTTGAAAAGTCCAACAAAGTATTCATTGACATTAACTGCGGGAAAAAATATATTGAAGGTAAAGGAAAGTTATTGAGATAAACACTTTGACTACATCAAAGAGTTTATCTAGCTTTATAATTCAGCTACTTTTACTCTACATATCTTTATTCGTACAGTGTTCAACAGTAGTTCGTGAAGCATTTGATTTATTTATGACGCGTAATCGTTAACGAATGGGTTTTTCAAGCGACTAAAAGTTAAGGAAGATATTACAATCTTGTTTGTATGCATACAAATACACATATTCTCATTGGGAAGGCCTAACAAGCCACATTCAAAACTCCAACAAGCGCCACCAGTGAATCATAATGCTCGAAGAGATAATTTATAATTCGTGTCGATTACTAAGTGTTTAGGTTATTAATATAATGTACCAACGTACAATAAACAGTACGAAAGCAACATAACTCCGCGTACAAAATTTACATAACATAATATTCACCGTATCAGATTCTGCTGTAGACGTGTAACGCAATTAAATTGCTGAAGTGCAATGGAAAACTTTTCAATATAAATGCATAGAAAACGAACACCACCCCTCCCTGCTTCTTCGAAAATCCATTAAACCCAACCTGACATCAATTTGAACGGCGCTTGGAGCCAGTAAGTGAAAACGAGCGCGCACATCTAATGGTACTAGGGAAAAAGAAGTCTAGAAAAATGAATCCTAGAAACGACTCTACGAGTACGTTGCGAGGAGTCCCTAAAATATCATATCAATATACAAATACGTTTAATATAGAAATAGAAAGTGTAGTTCTATCTCGCTCGCGCTTGTCGTATCCTTATTAAGACTCTTGTTTGTCTGGACCTGATACGAAATAATAGGAACAGTAAGACAATAACTCAATACTAAAGTGAACGCGTGGATAAAATCATTACAAGTTAAATAGTTACGTTTCGTTAACAATTTCGTGTAGAATTTTAATTTGACCTTGTCTTTATATAAACATCGTACCTTTGAAACACTTGTTTTATGTTTGAAATTCATTAATTCAATGAGATACTTCCGAAGATATTTTAGAAGTAATTGTGATCATGTATGTGTCGTTATCGCATTTCTCTTGTGTCAAAATCTCAGGCATACTTGAGGTATTATGCGGATGGAGAGTAAATATAATGTTTTGTTTATTTTTATAATAACGTTATAATTAAACATGATAAGCTTCTGAAATATATAAAAACGTTATTACAAAAAACAGCTTTTGTACCTACTACACATTTCCACAAAACGATTATAACAATTTAAGAAGTTGTATACAGTCAGAAACTGTGTGGTTTCTGGCTAAAACAACTATCCGTTTCTTTTGTAAATATAGGATAACTTTTCTAAGAACTAAGACAAGAGAAATGATTCAGTGGCTATTTGTGTTCTTAATATGTAACGGACCTTATAAAGGGTCCATTCGGCCTTTAAGAGCCATATGTAGGCTTTTTTATTGTCTGGATTCCGGCTATTAAAGGATTTCCACCTCAAAGCAGTCAGTTAATCTAGACACAAGATCTTACTGATTGTATATGTCGTTATGTGTATCTTTTAATCTTAACAGTTTTAACGTGTTTGTATCTGTTGTCTTCAGGTGGTAGTCCCATCGACAAGCGAAATGAGCGACCGCGAGCGGTACCGCGCACCGCCGCAGCCGGAGCCGCCACCACACCGCGTGCGAGCCGCCGACCTCTACCCGCGTCTGCGTACCCAGTACGACGAGCCTGGGCTAGATGCGGGCTTCACGCCAATATGCGGCGAGTCCGTGCAGGTAAATAAAATAAACCTTCTGCTAGATATGTGCTCCTGGTATTTTTTCATGTACCTAATTAGTATAATATAGTGTCAAAAATTGGCTTTAAAACTTGACTGCACAAATGGCGTAGCAGCTTAAGTAATCTACTCGGCATTGCCACTGTGCTGAGAATTTAGGGGTTCGACCACCACACGGGAAAAGCAATTGTATGATTCACGAGTTGTTCTGAGTCTAGGTGCTTATTGCATCCGTTGAAATGTTTAAAAGTCCTCTGCTACACAGAATATTCCAGAACAAATTAATGTTATATGGCATTTTGAAAAAACAATGGTATATGTTTATTTGATTTTAAGCCTTGTATAAGGCATCATTAATGCCTATACCACAATAAAATGCAAGCTTTGATCATCCACTATGCCAGAGATATCTCTTGCTCGTGCGCTTTCAAGGTCACAACTTTGCCAGAGCATAGGAAACCGACTACACGTCCCTTTATTAATCATAGAATATGGCATGCTTTAAAAGCCTAGATACCTGACTTACATTGTATGTATTTAGAAAGCATCTTCAGGCCAAAGTCAAATTGCCAAAATCAATCGAATGCATTTTTCAACATGTAAAACAAAACACACAGTGATAACGTTCTAATGTTATTAATTTATTATAATGCAATGAGGGCAACAGTCTCATAAATTTATCGGCTTTGGTTGCCTTGTTTATTTATAGGGTAAAATAATTGTGATTGGAAAATTATATAGAACTTACATACGTCAATACTATAATGACGAATACGTAAGGAAATTACACATTTAATAATGACGATTGACCGATTCCGTAGTGTAGCGACGAATATTACTAAATAATTAATAATTTACAAACAAAATATTGTTTACGTTAAAATGGAAAAGAGAAAACGAAAACATTCAGGTCGTATTATTATAATTGATCGTTTGAGTACACATCAAGTACAGTTTCATAACGCTATTAAAATGTACTACAATAGACTTGATGTACTTAGTTGTTAAACAAGCGTTGAAAACAATGATGTTCAAAGTACAAGACCATTATTAATTAGCAAAATAGATGATAAAACACGCACATATTAAGTAACTATGGTCTAAAAGTTCAGCAGGTCGAATGCAAACGAGTTGAATGAACCGCAATGACGGTCCGATAGTATTTAACTTCGTTCTAGTTCTGCATTCCTGGTAGTTCGTTGCACTGCCCCTTATCAGCCTAAAGCGTGCACTCGTGACGCTATGAAAACTGTGCAAATTATGACATAGTGCATGCTGTTATGATGACAGATAACATAAATCACTGTATCACCGGTAACTCTAAGACTCGCCATTCTATTAAATACATATGTCTTTAGATGCTTCTAAACTGACAACATTCTCATCACTCCATTTGTGTGGATGCAATATTTTCACTCAAAATATTTTTATGCATAAGCCATTCCAAACAAAATTCTACATAGCCAAATGCAAAATATTGATGTGACTCCTTCTATACTATGGATGTTAATGTCGGCCAGTGTATTGCAGCCAAATATTGCAGTAATAATAATACCCGTTTAGAAGCACCCCTTCTTAGTCACTTTGAAGGGTTATTAAGAAGTAAATTGGTGTAATTAGGACATCATAAATTAAGGAATGTGAACGATTGTAAGCGCTGCAGATTATTCTACCAGTTGTTAGAGTTCTATTAGAAAGAAAACTATGTAATAACGCACAACAGTAAAGTAGTAAACTTCGAGGTACTTAAATCATGTGCTATCCATTATCACTTTGTTATCATCACGAGCTCACGCCTAGCAGTTATGCGTTAATATAACAAAAATTGTCGTTTGTAACTCCTATTTCGGCTTATTAAGGCGTTTTATTCAAAGCGCAATTGTTGTTCGCATAATCAGCCCGGCTAATTCATGGTTGAATTGTTGGTATGCACGCGGGCTTATTCTAAAATTAGTTTATAATAGGCTAGTAAGAACAAGGGAGACCTAGTTTCAAAGTATTGTCAAGCTTGAAGGGTTTCTCATGGTGTTGTGTGTCATCATTAGTGGTTATAATTGTTAATTATTCTAGTACGAGTAATTATGTAATATATACGCATTGCCACGCCTATTTATTACATATTACTCATACAACTTTTTTTTAAATTGTATAAGCAATACCTATGTATAAATAAAAATATGTTGTTATGCTCTAAAATATTTTTTCTATGTTAAAAGCCAACGCCATAGTCGTACATGGCCTTGTAATTCAGTCAATGTATGATGATAATATGTGGATATCATACTATTACGATATCGACGATATCTTACGTTAACTCGAATATTATACAGTGTGAGTCTTTATAATGTGCACATATCAAAATGAGGAAATTTATGCTTAATTTTATCGACGGGCAAAATATTTAAAAGATCTAAATACTATTTTATATTTTTAAGGCATTTTAAAAATTTTGTTCGCTACTGTGATCCTAGTGTAAACAAAACGGTGTTACTTTTAAACTAAATGATCTATCGCGATGAGACAAACTCCATAATGATTGGAAGTTATTGGGCGTCCTCAGAAAATGAAAATTGGGGAACAACTATCCTCGATTGGAAATAAAAATGTTTTAGCAAAAATCTGTTTTTTCCTATCAATTTTACAATAATCGTAAAATTACTTAATAAGACGTTACGTACCTTTTTTATTATTTTAAGTTATTCTTCATCGTATTAGCAACATATTGGCAAAAAATGCATGTTTATAACTAAATCATACCATTTTTTATTAAGTGTTAAAAGATGGCACTCCGAATGTGACATTTATTATTCTCGTAAGGATGGTTTATTTGGGATGATAAATTCTCTTTTATTATTATACCATTTATTATTATACACAAAATTTAATGCATCAGGTTCTCAAAATATCCACCTTGTTGTTGTAGGCACAAACCCGCGCGAATTAAAATTTATTGTGTCGCTCTCCTTATCATTTCGGGATCATTGCGAATATCATTCGCACAGTTAATTATGCGGTCACACAAATCGGCCTCACTGTTGATCTGTAGGGTACTGTCCCAGTCCCAGTACTGTAGCCACGTTGTTTCATGGTCCCCCATAGGAAGTAATCAAGGGGCGTCAAATCGGGTGATCGCGCAGGCCACCCTACAGGTCCTTGCCGGCCGATCCATTTATCACAATAATTATCGTTTAAAAATGATCTAACATTTCCAGAAATTTTACGATTATTGTAACAATTGATGAAGAGAAACAGATTTTTGCTAAAAAAAAACATGTTTATTTTCAATTGAGGGTAGTATTTTCCACAATTTTCATTTTCTGAGGACGCCTTATTACTTCCAATCATTATAGAATTTGTCTCATCGCGATAGATCAACTTTAAAAGTTACACCGTTTTGTTTACACAGAGGTCAAAGGAGCGGACAAAATTTTTAAAATGCCATAAAATGTATAAAAAAATATTTAGATGTTTATAAATATTTTTTCCGTCTATAAAATTAGGCATAAATTCCTCCCTCATTACGATATGTGCACACTATAAAGACTTACACTGTATATTAAAATTAATCGCTGCATAGCACCACCATGCTAAACCGCGATGTAATCTGTAAACAATAATTTAACAATGGGTATAACTATAAAAATCATTTTAGTGACATAGGTGGCTTTGAATACGAGCAATACAAAGTTGGGATGTATCCGAAATTGCATAATATTAACAAATAAATCTGATACTATGATAGGCTGCCTCACAAGTTCCGTTGCAAAAGTATTCTAAGCGCTCCTCTGCTGTGTTAGGTACGGAGATTTTCTATTAGAAATGAAAATTCTCAGAAGCGGCATACCGTGAAGCAAATGTAGATGGCAATACACATCTGCCAACCTTGTCGCAGTTATACAAGCATGAATAAGTACTTGAATATCTTCCATGGACAAAGAGCAAACGAAACCATATTTTCCATAATTACAATAATTAAGAGCGTTTACACTGACATGACTTCAACACATATCCTTTAATATGTGTGATCATTTTATTTTGACATGCGATGTTATATTATATAATTTAATTATGGCTCGTGTTAATGTATGTTTGTCTGTTTGCAGTGGGTGGGCCGTACGGCTGACGGCGAAACTATCGCAATGTCCAACTACCGGTTGCACGTCCAGCCTCGACGGCACACCGGCCCCGGCGCCTCCGTCCCGCTGCGTCTCATCGACGCTTTGGAAATACGCGACATACTTCACCTCATAGTACTTTGTAAAAACGGACGACAACTCAAGTAAGTAATACTTCTGTACTGTTATGCTAGCCTGGTACATGCAGCAAGTCATGTAATCTGTTGCTCACCCTCAGACAATCTAATAAAATATTTCTTTGGAAGATTTAAAAATAACTTGGTGGAATTAGACAATCACCAGGCCTGCATAACTTTTAAAATATTAGAAAAGTAAGGCACATTATTGGGATCTTTTCCTAAAACTAGGATTTTGTTTATACTAGAGTTACTTGAATGGGAAAGTGAGGTACTGTAAAGTTATATTTCTACAGTAAGTAGGCTTTCTAGAATTTTAAGTAGAATGCTATACTGTTAGCAGGTTTTCTATCTTGCTTATTACGCTGGCAGTACAATGAGTCCTTGTTTTCATGATTTGGTAATGCGTGATTGATATCCCTGGTGTAGCAAGCGTCCATAAGGTACTATAACATAGAGTAATTTATTTACGTATTATATACCGATTATTACTATTATGAGCTTATATATATACACATGTATTCAAAATCGTAAATATTAAATTATAAAAAGCTAATATTTACATAACTGGCTTAAGTGTCGTAGAATTCGTCAGCATTGCTGTCAACAGGTGACGTGCTTAGTAGGCTAGCACCAATGCCACATTAAATGGCAATACTGATTCTTTGTGTCGAGAAAAGACCAGGCTTACACGATAATCTATACGCAGCCTGTATCCTTGTTTGCCACATTATTAGTATTACAATACAGATACCACAAACATCATATAAGATATTATGATACATTGGTAAAGTTATTGACGGCTCAAATCGTTTATGGTCAAATATCAAACCAATTCCTTCCTGATTTCAGATGTAGTAAGCGAGTACACTATTATATTTGATAACGTTTCCAGGCGAATTCTGTTATAAATATTCACGAATGAATTGATGAACGGAAATAATTAACCCTTTAAGAGGAATTAGCTTAATTACAAACAAATAGTTGTTTAATTTGACGTGTACTTAAAACACCATTACGTACCCTTGAATGTAAATTGTATATTTCAATTGCTGATAGGATCTTAATAGGTATGTTACAACTGTACTTATCTTGAAACATGTTTCAGCGTGACATTGTTTGGTCACAAAACGTGTTAAACGTGTTAATAACAAACTCAAAGGTCAAATAATAAAGCCTAAAAGAAGTGTTTTGTTGGTCGTTTGGCGATTTTAATTTTATGATTTGTGGTCGATCTTGAAAAGACCAGGTTCGAATACTAGATTAGGTACTGTTGATATTTTCTGTAGTTAGTACACAGTATGGAGTTTGAAAATGTCTGCGGTATGTAAGCGTACCCTTGTGAGACCTTAAATTATAGCTAGCCTTTTGGAAGATACACGGGCGTACATCTATACATATATGTCGAATAGGATTTATGCAAAGACTAGAGACATCTAGAACAACGGATTCCCACTTGCTGCGATCCTGGTATATCTTACTTGCTTAAGGATATTCTCGTAGAATAAACACATCAAGCCAAGCGAACTCGAAACTCAAATGACATGTGACATGGCAGCCATTAAGATTTGAGATAGCCTCGAAGAGCACACTTCCCACATAAAGAAACCACGAATGGAACAAAAATAAAATAATAATTTATGCGAATAAATATTTTAGCGGTCCATTAGCCTGTCCTTGTAGTTTAATATAAACTGTGTATAAATAAGTCATCTAAAACTCCACACGTGTAGGGATTAGGACATCTTGCAAAAACAGTGATAAAAAATTAACTATTTATATTTTTATGGGAAATAGGGGTCAAGGTTATTGTGTATCCTAATTCTAAGCAATATTATAAATACTAATGTCAGTTTGTTTGTTTATTTGTTACGCTTTCACGCCTTAACTACGTGACCGATGATCAAAAAATTTCGCATACGCCTTGTCAGGGATACAGGATGGGACATATTATGGTACCTTTCATCTAGAAAAATTACTGTTCACGAGGTATAGGAATTTATTGACAAAATCTAGGCTAACGCGTGCGAAGCCGTGGGCTAAAGCAAGTCAAAAATACATAATTATATCTATTTTAAAAGAACATCATAAACTACGTACATAGACTACGGCGGGCCGTAAGCTTGTTTGCCACTTTAGTTGTACAAAAAAAATTATTATAACAGGATATTTATACTTATATTTTGTATGCGACAACGGTTACAACTAAACAATTTTAATGTAAATTACTACGGACAGGCAACTAATATAAAAGGCCAAACAATATAGTGGCTAACAGATAGTATGATATTATTATATTATTATTGATAGTATATTATTCTATCATTCTTTTTTTCTTTCTTCTTTCTATATTATCGTCTCTTCGAATCCGACACTAATAGTTGCTTCAATTCTTGGTATTTTTGAACCGTTGTTTCCATCTTTACGAAGCTCTTCGTGACACAGGGTTTCAAGGACACAATCCCTAAAACTATAGTGACTGCATGCAAATTGTAATTCAGCGTATATTAATTAAAACGACAGAAAACGTTATTCTACGTTACGATGTACCTACATTTACGATAAACACTCAGGGGAAAACCAGACATTAATATGAACGTCACATTTTACCAACGACCATGTAATAACACAGAATGTATTCACCCACATCAATGTCATTGTTTTGTTTATTTAATTCTGTTTATACTTGTTACAGGTGCACATTCAACACTGGAGACCAATGTATAGAATGGTGGAGGCGGTTGAACACCGCTCTTGCACCCATAGGTTCAGTCCAGGAGACTTTCGCTGCTGCGTACGCAGCATGGGCGAAGGAACAACCACCGACCTCAGTACACAGAGCTCTTATAAAAGCATCGCAGTCTGCACAGAGACATTGGTTCGGACCAGAAGTTAGTATCTCTTTCTCGGAGAGCACGTTAAGCCGTCGGTCCCGGCTGCAATGAACATCTATGGCAGTCGTTATTGGGAGAGTGTCGACACAAAAGATCCCACTGGGTCGAAGTGTCGCCGGTCTGTACTGACTGGCCCCCACATAAGATACATAGTATCTCTTTAGCTTTTATGCTCGCCTGGTACTTTGTTAGCAAAAAAAAAACAAATTCAAAATTGCGAAATCAAAGTACATATTTTGAGGCAACCACTGTTGGGGCAGTTTTAGTATTACGTAAGCGGCTTTTCGTAATTCTTAGGGTAACCCCCGCTCTCCTGCCGCGGTTCTTTGCTTACGTCAGCATTTGTATAATTTCACACACTTTCAGGAAGTTCCCTAACTTCCTTGTCGCTTTCGAACACAAACAAGTTTGGTTGCCACACACAAATAATATAAGTATGTTTAATTTAGAATCTACGAAATTGAACAAGCAATATTTATTAATTTACCTTACGTATACTTCATACGGGTAAATTAATAAATATTGTTGACGTAATCACTATTCAAATCCCCTACCCTGCATTGGTGCTTACGTAATAATTAAAACAACCCCTTATTCTTAACTATCGTTATCTTATATAAATTAGCTTTTTAAATATATGTAGGTATGTCTACATTTAATGATTTGTGATTGTTCCAGGTGGAAAGGCTAGGTTTCACATCGAAAGGCGCGTGGAGAGTGACGGCAGCTAACGCGGAGTACAAACTGTGCCCCTCGTACCCACCTCTCCTTGTCGTGCCTGCTTCCATATTCGACGAAGACCTGGATCAAGTGGCAAGGTAAGGTTTCTTCAGTGTATGTTAGTAAGCATATTAGCAGCTGCCTCTAAGCGTCAAGTGCTTTTAGTTTGCTGCAAATAACTTAATATACAGAGTTTTGGCGATTGAACATAATTTTGAACACATTTCGTAAAATTCTTAGATACCACGTAATTAGGGCGCCTATTGCCGCGTACCGGGTACAGTTCCTGACTGCATAGAGTGCTACAGAGAATTTCTTGACATAAAAATCCAATAACACTTTTCTCGACCCAGGAACCGTACCTGAGACGTCATGCACAGCATTCGCATAAGCAGTCGCTTCGACACAGTATTTTTTTAAATTCTTATTATTCTTTTTGTCGTAGGTTTCGAGCCATGCGTCGGATCCCAGCCGTGGTGTGGCGGCACCGTGGTAACGGCGCCGTGATCGCTCGCTCGTCGCAGCCCGAGGTGGGCTGGCTCGGCTGGCGCTCCAGCGACGACGAGAGACTGCTGGCCGCCTTCGTCAGCGCCTGCAACGCTGACAGGGGCATGCAGCCGCCAAATAACAACAAGGTACATATCATTATATGTTTTTGTTTTTATATTTGAAATGTCTATAAGGTGTAAGGAGTAGAATTTACTATACATTACCCTTGAGAAATATTAAAATTTATAAAATACTGTTCTTGTGTTGTGGAGTCTTTAAAAACCTTGAAGCAACGGATACAAAAAACATACAGACTCGGCACATCCATTTATAGATTACACGTGTCTCGTGTGTAATTCGAACCCATTACAATTGGGACAGTAGTAGTGGCGAGGCGATCACTTAAAACCACTACTCCGCGGTAGTAGAATAATATTTTGTATCTTCAATTTTTCTTAGCTTGCAACTCTTGAGTTTTTGTCAAGAAATTATGCCAACAAAATAAATAAAAGTTTTAACTTGACAATTTAACTAAATATAGCTGCTAAAGACTACATCTCTGTATGTCCGTTTCAAGGTACAAGCGTGATGATACATTGTCTGTTATTATTTCAGCAACTGAAACTCCTAATCGTGGACGCGCGTTCGTACGCGTCAGCCGTGACGAACCGGGCCCGCGGCGGCGGCTGCGAGTGCCAGCAGTACTACCCGGCGGCCGACATCCAGTTCATGTGCCTGCCCAACATACACCACGTGCGCCGCAGCTTCCAGCAGATGCGCGCGCTCGCCGCCGAGCCCAGCGACACAGCCAAGTGAGTTCCACTCAAACTAACCTCCTAGTGACATCTAACGCCCTGGTAAATTACCTGTGCATTGATTGTCTTCCTGCGTAAAGGAAAGACGCTAACAGTACTATAAAATATAGTGGACCAACTAATGTCTATAATTATTTATACTTAACCGGTCGTATACCGCCGGCTCGCATACCAGCCGGCAGATTTGTACCCGTCGTACGCCGTACGACGTCGTTTTGGCGCCAATTTGGTGGCTCGCATGCGAGCCACCGGCCTACGACGGGTACAAATCTGCCGGCTGGTATGCGAGCCGGCGGTATACGACCGGTTAATATGATAAAGACGAAATATTTGTTTGTTTGCAATAAATAATCTAAAAACGACAAAATCGATTTTAATAATACTCACCATTAGCTACTTTATCCAGAAGTAACAGGCTTCACGCCACGAGTCACGTGGATAAATCATAAATTATAAATGTGGGTATAACCGTGGGTTATAACTAGTATTTTATAAGGCAGTAAAGTCACGATTAATTCATTGTTTAGGTATATTATACTGCATAAAATCATCAGACAGCCCTCAGGCATGTTTACCACCTAAAGTTATAAAAAAGATTTGTTTACAAACTTCATTTTATATGTAGATGACAGTTAATGAAGCATAAATAGCTTTAAAATTTAAAAACCTTATTTGCTTCTGTTCGTGACTGGAGCAATCGAAGCGGTTTATGTAATTTGAATATGAAACTATAACATATAAAGACAAAGTAAAATACCGTCTCTATTAACAAACACAATGTTGTAAGCCATTTCCGACCTTTTCCCTTTCATTTACTTTCACTATACTTAAAATCACGGCGTGTTTCTCGAACAATACTTTAACAATAGATAGTCCGCCGCCGCCGCAGCAATCGACCAAATGCTTTGAGGTTAATAACACTATTTACATTGCGCTTCCTGTCATCGATACGATTACATAATGTTGTAATAATAGGCAACGTACTGCGTTTACATAAAGCTAGATTTCGGCTCAATGCTTTTTTGTGCTAGTTGGCACATTGCCTGATCGGCATTGTTTTGTATTCGCGCTCGGAATATCTGTTCCGGAAACGAAGATAATTCACTTTTTTGTGTATATTTAAAATAAACGAGTATTTGAAATTTCGCACGTGCATACTCGAAATTCTCGTGCTAAATATTTTAGTTTAAATTATTCTGGCTGTTGTATACTAGCCGGCTAACAAGAGCAAAATGAAGCACTTGTGCGTGTAACCTGTAAGATTAACTCGTTATTGTAACCAATGCGAACCATTTTTGGAACTTTAATATCTTGGCTGAATATTCGTATAAAACAACATTGACTAATAGCTCACTTCAGAATATAGCTGAAACAATATTATAAATATGTTTTATATGGTCATTGTGCCCTGTGCAGGATGGACATCGGTCCAGGGATGTTCTGTCCCTTGCGCAATGTGATTCTTTTTATGCAGGGTTGGCTACCAACTGATATCTCTCTGACTTGGTAGGCGTACATTGACTATGGCAAAGACCTACTTACTTCACGAGAGCTGTAATGTTGCTCAAATTAAAACAATATTAAAATATATTTTTATATAATATCAGACACTATTATCCAAGTGTAACCTTTTCACAGTAAATCCTATAGTATATGATTATAATCAACGAATTGGCTTTACGAAACAGGCTTGACTCACAATTCTTATTCTTACAAATCTCTCCAGGTGGCTAAAATTGAAAGTGAATAAAATAATAACCAAGGTCATCTAAATAAAACAAGGAAATGAAATCGAAACTGACAATTGGAATAGGATAAGAATTTTGGCACTGATATGGGTGGGTCTTAAGGAATTTTGGCTATGATGGAACAAAGAAGTATTGTCCTGACCTAGCCAAAATTCCCAAAGCCCCGCCTCTAAAGTAATTGCATAATTATTATTAGCTTGTTTATTGTCTGTGGTCATTAGGAAAGTTTTGTGTTGCAACATGTTGTCCTTGATTTAATCTGCATGTTTGGCTCGTACTATATATATAATTATCTTGTCAAGTCATTATTTTCGATACTTTTTGGTTGTGCTGTGTTTCTTAGAAACTTTAATTGTGGGTTGGATGGATCCTTGATAAATGTTTATATTTTTTTATCTAATCTATTTACTTTTCAAATCTAAGAACGAAACTGCATTCGAATGATATATGAGTAAAATTATGCACAACGCAATTTGCATAACCAAAAATTAAGCAGGGTAATTACTTTCCTTTTCCATTATATTTATTTTGTATTATCTGTACAACAGCTACAGATAACAATAAAATAAAATATATTTCTTCTACCTAGTGAGCTGCATAAATGCATACCCATTTCAAAACTAAAATGGTATAAGTCGGGATTTGGCGCCATCTAATGAAAATCGATACAAGAACTGTTAAATAGTTTATTTATATCGTAATAGATGGCAGTGCACTACTATAAAATAAATAGAAGTAAATTGCCTAATAACACAATTTTGATAAATTAAGTTTAAAAAAATGTTTGGTCTCTATTCACAATAGTTAATTTTAAAAAAGAACACATTTTAGGGTAAAATAAGAAGAAAATAATTACAAATGACTTTAAATTTATAGTGGGTAGTTTATTTTATTGATACTTTCGATGACTAGCTATTCTGTTCGTACGCAAACATTATTCTGTCCCTGTGTTCGAGTGTCTTTTCGGTTGAGATTATAATTTCTTATAAATTTCACCTATTTGCTAAAATAAGTACGCGTTGCAATATTTATAAAACAACGCCATCTAGTTCATTCATATTAATTCTAATTCGAGTGTTCACAGGATTTTGGACCCTAAGGTATCCATGCACAATTACAGGTGACTGTACAGTGTTGACAAGAAATACGAAAACAATAGGGTAGTTACCTTTGTCTGATTTTATACATATTTTTACACACAAGATCAAAATTAATAGAAATCTCTTTATGCCAACAGTAACAAAATTCGTTACGAAATAAGATAGAAATTAATATTTGGATATAAGTAAAAGTGTACATGTAATGGGATATCTCGATTTCCCCTCGGGCGGCAACAATTATGACTCTTGTATATTTGAAAATTGTTTTAATTTTAGGTCATGTAACTATTTGATTTAGTAACAAAAATGTAAGTCATCTACCCTATTGTGGAATATAGCTACCTAAGGGTTTTGTGAGGTCTGTATATATCCGCTAAATTGAACCAGGTGAAGGATTGTCTGAATCTATGAAACTCAATATATTAAATTAATGTTTCTAGGCGAATTGCTGGCTATTTTGTTCTTTTTTTAATTTGGATGACAAATAGTAAAAGTGCACACCGCTTTTCGTTAATTTATAACTAGTTTTAAGTAATAAAAAGCTATTGCACAATAATTTGTACCATTAAACAGTTATTATATCGGTTCTTTGTCTTCGATTTATGGTCGACTGGCATGTAAGGCCTCGGTGAATTCGGCTCGCGAAATAAATCGTTTTATTTAGAACATTACCTACGTTTGTGCACGAAACAAAAATATTAACAAAACTTAAGATTTTAGCAGTGGGATACAAAAGGATGCCTATTAGAAACTTACTTGTGACAACTTCTGTGGGTGATAGAAGATCGCATCCAAATAATTTTCCAGTTCTATAGTCTTTAAAGATTGCCAAATGCACTGATATTACTAGTATCCATTAGTTAGTAACTAATTAAGGTCTGATGACGCGCAAAAACCTTGCCTCACCTGACACTAAATTCAAGGAACGTAATTCGTGAAAATGGGCTTTTATTTTCAGTTGGGCCGTATGCTTGATTGCCAATAGTTGTGAGGACTGTTTTATTTCGAATAACTTTTGGCGATGATAACATTTTCGATTTTTAAAAGCAAATGTAATTTGGTAATTATTATTATTACTTAGTTACTGAATTATAACAACCCTCGAGCATGCAGCATTTTATTAATCGATTCCAATTAATGAAAAATTCAATAAATTCAAGAGAAACTAATCAAATTTTGTGTTTCGTTTTGTTTTTCTCTCTTCCCATCCTGACGTTGGCAGCATCATTGGTATTTGATGTAGCCAATAGAGAAAAGTTGAAGTTGAATGCAACGAATTTTGATTCCTTTTTTCTCTTTTTCCATCCTGACGTTAGCGTAAACATTGATATTCGATGGTGCCAATAAAGAAAAGTTAAAGTTGAAGGCGACTAATATATTGTATTTGATTTTATGATGATCTATGTATGTACTTGTTGTTCAGCTGGCACAGCAACCTGGAACGCACTCTATGGCTGCAGTACGTGTCGGGCGTGGTGCGCGCCGCGAGCGTGGTGGCGCGCGCCGTGGTGGGCGGGCGGCCCGTGCTCGTGCACTGCTCCGACGGCTGGGACCGCACGCCGCAGATCGTCGCCGCCGCACAGCTCATCCTCGATCCCTACTATAGGACTCTTGAGGTACGTTACACTTGCTACACTTTCTGACCTCCTGGTACTAATGTTGTTAGGCTTCGAGTTATTTCTTAACCTTTTAGAAGCAATTCAACGGTAAATGCGCAAATTGCACGAGTTAGCGCGAGCTGCTTGCGCCAGCACTATATGCTAGATATATCAAATAATCGGTTGCATTTGCATTGCGCATGCTTGCGCCTTCTCAAGTAACGTGCATAAACGCGCGAGTAGTCTACGTGCACCGGTCATCGAGCGCATTACTTACACACTTCTTACCATGTTAGCTTTCAGGATGCAAATGCCTCAAAAAGCGCATATACCGTATGCAAAACTTAATAAAACATAAATGAACTGCTTGCATACATCGTCGAAATAATCATAATATACTTTCTAAGATATCATAAAACTGTCACCGAAAATTAGATATAATGAAATATGTCTACCTTCCTAAATACAAAACCTCTCTCTCCGATATGTAATTGCTTATATGTCTTCAGTAGCGGAGCTACCGAACTTGATGCTCACTTCTTCACAAAAAAAATAATTTACGCCAAAGATGCGATCTAAGAAATAAATTTTTTCTCGCATACCTCATAAGATCGGCACAGCCTTTCACAATTTTTAAACATACCTATCTACCCAATACTTAATCTTATTTTTCTTTCCAGGGTTTCCGTGTCCTAATTGAGCGCGAATGGCTAGACTTTGGTCACAAGTTCGCGGACCGCTGCGGTCATCAGTTCGGACCTGAAGATCCCAACGAGCGATCACCCATCTTCCTCCAATGGCTCGACGTCGTACATCAAATGATGCTACAGTTTCCATGTAGCTTCGAGTTTAATGAAGCTTATTTGGTAAGTAAGATTTTAACAGATTCATTAACCTTCTGAACGATTCAACAACGTGACAAAATCAAGCTCCTGTCAAGTGACTTCATTGACTTTATTTATTAACATGGACCTCCAGAAGATACTACATTAATGCTTATTCAAACAATAGAAAATATACTATTACTAACACTCACTGTATAACTTTTTAAACCAGCCAATCATTAGCCAGTCACAACAGCTGACTTTGTCTTTCTTTTACTTGCTGTTGTTACTGAAAAATAACAACGATTGATTCGAAGCAGTCAAGCTGCCATATGGTAATGTTGATTTCTAGACGAGTGATAAACTAATATTTAAATCGGTTCATTGATTAAATCATGATTTTACCCAATAACTATATTAACACAAGTGGAAAGGCTATCCTGCTGCACTGGATATTCGATAATGTTCGTTGCGTAGAGCATTTGATAATCCACAATTTAAAATTGAAACAAAGTGCTATTTAAAGCTTTGGCTAATAATCGTATAATATCGATTGTTTTGATTACGAATAAATCGATTGTTATTCGATTTCGAATAAAATCAACTGTTTTTCGATTACGAAAATCGATTGTTATTCGATTACGAATAAAATGGATTCATTTTTGATTACGAATATAATCGATTGTTATTCTATTAAAAATAAAATCGATTGTTATTCGATTATGCATAGTATGAAATGTTATATAATATTATGTGATAATGAGCAATATTCAATCGTAAGCGGAAAAGAACTAGCGGATACTTTGAGCCTTAACTAATCTATATGTATCTACTATTACATACTATAATATTATAACCTATAATTTAATACACTATATAAACGATTTCACATACAACGCCTTCAAACACACACACACACGCACACACGCACGCACGCACGCATGTACACACGCACGCACGCACTCGCGCGCACACACACGCACACACGCGCACACACACGCACAAACGCACACACACAAACGCACACACACGCACACACACTCACACACACACACACACACTCACACACTCTCACACACTCTCACACACACACACACACACATACACACACACACACACACACACGCACACACACACACACACACACACACTTACACACACACACACACACACACACACACACACACACACACACAAATACGCACACACATTCACTCTGTTGATATTGTCAAGCCAATTAGTCCCATAGTCGCACGAAAATTGTAATACCTATCAACCCTTTCCCGGATAAATGGGTGGCCCCTATGACACAGGATTTTCCTAGCATCAGGATCACTATTCACATTAGTAGGTATTTTTACTAATATGTTACCACATTATAATGTCATACGCTATGTACTCTCTTGGCTAATAAAAAGTATTATTATTATTATTATATATTAATACGTGAAGCACAAACTTTATATGCAGAAGGAGTGGCGAATCCTAATATTTTTATAGAATATGCATTAGAAATACATTAAATTAATAAAAAAAACACTACACGCACACAACCATGCATTTGACAAAGTAGTCGGAATCGCGTTCGTAGTATTTCGGCATTGATCGGCGGATGTCGTAGAATTGTTCGTAACTATGGTTACAAATGTATGTGGAGTAGGTGACTAAATGAAATGTGATATAAGGGTTATAGACAATAAAACCTAAATAACGGACAAACTTAAAATTTAAATCAATTATTTTCGAATTCCAATCACTTAGCGACCGCTAGTAATAATAATAATGTGTAGCATTATGTTTTGTATACACTACAGTTTTATTGTGTGTATATTTGAGTGTGTATTACTGAGGGTCGATGTGTTCGTGTGTGCGCAGATAAAGCTGGGCACGCACGTGCACTCGTGCATGTTCAGCACGTTCCTATGCAACACGCGGCGCGAGCGCGCCGAGTGCCGCGCGCACGACGTGGCGCCGCACGTGTGGCACCTGCTGCTGGCGCCCGCCTACCGCAACCACCTCTACTCGCCGCATCATCTCGAACAGGTGACCAACCATCCGAATATCCATCACTCCCATTCGATTCTAATTCCAATTATATTCGAGTACAAATACACAACCCGGTGTGTAATTTGTGCGGTTATATCAACACATTCGAATTCAATTGCGCATACCACTAATTCGCAGTCTTTTTCAAATACATATACAGTGGTGGACATATAATTAGAAACAGTACATAAAACTTAGGTAAACACAGAATGAACTATCGTTATGAGTAAAAAATATATAGATTAAATCACTATTAACTATGCCAGAATATATAGCCAATGAGTTAAAAAACTCATACAATATAAAAAAAAGAAATCTGTTCTATCTTTAATTATTAAAAGAGATGTTAAATATGACTGATAGTTGCATTTCTATTACTGGGCGCTTGGACAACTAATTAGAAACAGGACCATGGTTCGTTCCATTTTAGAAATTTTAAGAAAAACCTCTTTCTACGCTTTTTCTGTAGTTTCGGCGGCAATTAAACGTCAATTTGGAATTACATAAATAATTAGTTTTATTAAAAATGGGTAAAAATAAGAGTTGTGACGAGTCAACTAGGCAATTAATTGTTAAATTACATTTAGATCGAAAGTGGACTTATAGAAGAATTGCTAATCATCTAGAATGTTCTGTGAAGAAAGTTTTCAACGTTATTGGTCATTATAAAAGAAACGGAACTACTAAAAGTGTTGTTAGAAAGGCTCGTCCAAGGAAAACGTCTCCCCGGAAAGATTTGCAAATAATACGTGTAGCTAAACAAAACCCGTTTAAAGGCTCCAACGTGATTAGAAATGAAGTTTTTTTAACCTGATGACCCAAGGAACATTTCCTCGAAACTGGTACGCCGCAGATTAGTGGAAGCTAAATTGTTCGGGAGGGTTTCTCGAAAGGTACCGCTTCTTACCAAGCAACACCGAGAGAAGTGATTATTATTTGCAAAGAAATATCTTAACTGGAGCGCGTACGAGAATAAAAAAAAGTGTTATTCTCTGATGAAACAAAAATAAATATGGTGAATTCAAACGACAAACGCTACGTTAGACGTCCAATAAACCATGCTTTTGATTATAAATACACGGGGAGCATAGTCAAACACGGCGGTGGTAACATTAAAGTATGGGGATGCTTTCTAGTTGCGGAGTTGGACCCGTCCGTAAGATTGAAGGTATAATGGATCAATTTCAATACAAAAACATTTGAAAGACAATGATTCCATACACCGACGACCATTTGCCTGTGACCTGGATCTTTCAGCACAATAACGACCCAAAACACACGGCCCGCAGTGTTAAATCCTTTCTTAGTGAGCAACGTGTTACCATGTTAGACTGGCCTGCAAATAGTCCTAATTTAAATCCTATAGAAAATTTGTGGTAGGTCGTTAAAAAAATAGTCTCCGTTAAACGTAATTCCAGTCAAAATGAACTTAGCCTTTGTAGAAACATGGAACTCGATCCCACTCGATAAATGTATGAAATTACTTGAATCAATGCCACGTCGTTGCAGAGCTGTCATTAATAACAAAGGCTATGCAACAAAATATTAATTTTTAAGAAATTTTGTAATCCATTGTTTGGGCCAGATAGCCTTCACACTTTACACTTTATGGTATTGGTTGAGTTGTAGTGGAGTACGAAAAGAAAGATAGCCGAAACTTAGACACTGTATATTATTGAAGTTAGTATATGATTATTACAATGTAAACAACGATGGTTTATCTTTCCTTGATAGTGTGTTGTAGTTATAAGTTAATAATGTACTCGTTATTACTTGGTTAATAGCTTATTAACATAAAAGGTGTTGCAAAAAACTTTATGACGCATGTTTGTATTGGATATAGGTGCTGCGTCGGCACCGTTGGTATGTACGGTAATGAACTCGTGGCCCGTACAACCATACAATTTTACATAAATAATTTGAAATTGATGATGTTAACACGTTAATAACTTTGATTTTTACCTCATTTCTTTATTGTTTCTAATTACTTGTCCATGACGGATGGTACTGCAAATGTCGTTTAGTTGTTTGTACGTAACTAAATATCTAAATGGTAGTTGTAAACTCGGATATTTATTTGTTGTTTAATGAATTATAAGTTGTTGAACGTATTGTATGCATTTTGTTGTATTATTTCCAAAAACAAAAGTTTTACGGCAATGTGCCTTGTATAATGAGAAATACGTCGCAAGTGTTTCTAATTATATATCCACCACTGTATATGTTCTCCTGTTTTTTTTTAAATAAGAGCCTATAGTATTGTGTTATTAGCAGTGATCGGAGTAGGTAGATTGATTTTTGGTACTTGTATCATAAATGCACACAGAAAGAATAACATGGATAAGCCATTTTCCCGGAAAGTAATTCCGGTATTTCCGGATTCAATTAAATATTGTTAATGTTGGTAGTGATATTATTCCTACTCAATTCAAAATTTAAAGGAAGGTATCAAAACTAAATTAATTCATTATTTATCTGTTGAATAATAAAAACAATCGAATTCCGATCGAAGCTTTAATTTTATTTTTTTTATTTTTAGCCTTTTATGGCTAGATCTTTTATAGATAGACATAAATTGTTGCACTTCAATTTAAATATTTTCATAGGGGTCATGGTAATTTGCATTAAGAGTAGAATACATGACGGGGCCCCATAGAGGGCCAATGCCTGCTGGGGTCGTGAGACTGTTCTAAGGATGCACCACGACTCTGAAACGTAAAGGGCATACGAAGGAACAGGTTGATTTTAGTCAGATTTTAGGACCAAAAAAAAGGGGTAGAATAAAGAAAAAAGATAAAAATCAACATTGTTTATTGTTAAATATGTACATTTTACATTTATTCACATTTTTAATCTTCATCGATTACAATGTCAGCATCCTGGTAATCCTGATCTTTACAATTAAAATATATAACTATGAGTTTCTCTATATTTTCTATTTTCAACCTATTTCTTTTAACATCTAAAGTCCATTTATAAATGGAAAAAGACCGTTCTACATCTGACGATGTCAAAGGAGCAAATTTTAAAAAAGGTATTAAATTATGTGCTTCATTTTTTTCAATGGCCTCACTATATTCTCTAAGTGTGTCTAAATCTGGGTTTCGTTCCATAACACGTTCTATTTTATTTTTTATATTTTCTGAATTGCACTGATTTATAGCATCTCTGACGTTGTCAAATGCTAAAAGTGAATCTGTCAACGATAAATTATGCTTTTGCAATTCTTTTAAAGACAAATGAATTATAAAATAATTGTCTTTAATGTAATTTAAATCTTCTTTTAAATTTTCTTTTTCTATAATATTTTTTGCCTCTCGAATAGATACCGCATCAGAGCTGCTTAAACAAGATAATACTTCTTTTATTTTTTCAAAGTTTTGAGCGTAATAAAATGCTGCCTCTAACCAAGTGCCCCATCTTGTAACAACTGGTTGGGGAGGTAGCGGCAAATCTGGATATTTTTCTTTTAAAATTTTGACTCTACTTGGGGCTTTCAAAAATACCTTTTTAACATTTGCTATTAAAATGTTAACATCGTGATATTCTAACCTAATTTGCTCAGATACGCGATGAAGAGAGTGCGCCAAACATGTTACATGCTTCATTTCAGGTAAGTATTGTTTTAAATTTCGTCCTGCAGACAGCATATATGCAACGCTATCAGTGCAGAGGACAAGAATGTTACCTACCTTCGATTCAAAAGAATCTTCCCAAAAGTTTTCCAAACATTCTAACACAAATTGCGTGATTGTTTGTCCATTAACTACAGTTAGCATTTTACATGCTACCAAATAAGGTCTAGTCAAATTGCTAGGATGTAATGGTTTTATTAAAAAATGGACTATATAGCGACCTAAAAAGTCTGTCGTTTCATCTAATGATATCCATAGTTTCTCATTTTTATAATTTTGCCGAATCGAATTGATTTTATTCTTAAAAAACTTGTCCAAGTAAACTTTCCGTAACTGTGATTCATCTGGCAGAGTACGATTAGTACACGTACAACAACAGGTACTACACATATATTTTTTAAAGAAATCTTGAAAAGTAGTATTTTTCATCTGAGACCACGGAATATTGCACAAAATGAGAAATTTTATAAGATCGAAATAAAATTCCTCTTCGGGCCGCTTAAACTTTCCCTGGTGTACTGCTCCTTCGATATGTCTTTTAACGTTTCCTTTATTAATGGTTTTCAAATGGCTTTCACATTTTGAACAGTATATTGTACCACTAGCGTGATCGTAAAGTAGTTCGGGATGACCGGATATCCATTTTTCTACAGTTTCAGCCTTGACGTTTGCCATATCTGAACTTTGTTTTAGAGATGGAACCTCGTATATATCACCTAAAACAAAGACATGAAAAAATTACATTTTATTTAGTTTATTTATCTTACTCCGTTTGTTTTATTTTTCGTGGATCAAATTTAGTCATTGAAATTTCACCCTCTTCCTGTCAACCGATTGATCTAAAATTTGGTATTCGCCTTTGATTCTGGTGACAATACAATTATGTATCTTCAATATTATTGTCAATCCAAAATGGCTGCCGCTACAAGATGGCGGACAACTTATTTTTTTTTCAATCCCATCAATATGGGTATCAAATGAAAGGGCTTGTTACGTAGAATATTTTGTAGAGAAGTAGATAAGGCCTATAGTAATTTATTTTACCAATACATTGCAAGAGGACACAGGGCATTCAAATTATATACGGATTCCAGTAAAATGTCGGTTAATAGTGGAGTTAGCTGAATTGCGACTACATTACTAGAATATCATAATTTTGTTTCGCACTAAGCTCACTGGTTCATACTCTATTAAAGATTTAACTATATTAAGACTCATGGTATGTTCAGCAGGTTAAGCGAACAAACACAATACTAAAAATATTCTTATAGTACATCCAAACATGCTTTATACTCCTTGTAACTAGTAAAACATTACTTACCAAAGCTTGGTTTAAATATGTAGATCCAATTCAATAGTGAAAAATCTGAGTCCGTATATTCGAGCCAAATCGTGGTTTAGAGCAGATTCCAGAAGTCAGTATGTACACAAGCCAGGGTCAAGTAACGTTTTCACAACACAGTAACAAACAAAGATGCGCACTCTACGAACCGAAGTAAACGAGTGAGCTACCTGGCATGTCGTCGGCGGGCGTACGCATTGTTCTGATAACCGGTTATTGTACCACCCATGATCCTTTGTTCTGATTGGTCGTTGGGTTTTGTCAAATCGTGACTGTGTGCCGTTAAAAAAAATATGAAGAATAATAAAGAATAATATTGCTCATTTTATTACAATTCCTACCTTTTTTTGAGGATGGCAAATCATCAAATGACTCCTTCCACTCTGGCAGAATAAAATTCCTACATAAGTTCCGGTTTTTTTTAAATAATCCACCAATTCCGGAGGAATGTCCATATTAATATATACGTTTCGGATCAATGACCCCATTTCAATCTACCTACTCCGATCACTGGTTATTAGGTATGATATGGTTGTGCTATTAAATAAATAAAAACGTATATTATGTCTACATTTCGTCGGCTAAGGTCCTATGTAATATGAGACGAGCCTATCATCGTCTACTGGCTAGTAGCAGACTTTGTGCTGCTAGGAATGTCAGGACAGAAAGTGCAATACCACAATCAGGTTGAGTAGTAGGTGCGTTGTCAGCAGACGGTGTGGCCGGAGTACGCGGTGCGCGCGCTGCGCGTGTGGGGCGGCGCGTTCGGCGCGCACCGCCACGCGCGGCCCGAGCCGCGGCCGCGCGCGCCGCCGCCGCCGCAACCCAACGGTACGCGCACGCCCCATAAACGATTTTGAAAATACATCGACTTTTCCGCTCTAATTTGGAACAGTTCTCCACTCTAATATGGAATAGTTGTCGGCTCTAATTTGGAATGGTTCTCAGCTCTAATTTAAAATAGTTCGTCGCTCTATTTTGGAATAGTTCGTCGCTCTATTTTGGAATAGTTCGTCGCTCTATTTTGGAATAGTTCGTCGCTCTATTTTGGAATAGTTCGTCGCTCTATTTTGGAATAGTTCGTCGCTCTATTTTGGAATAGTTCGTCGCTCTATTTTGGAATAGTTCGTCGCTCTATTTTGGAATAGTTCGTCGCTCTATTTTGGAATAGTTCGTCGCTCTATTTTGGAATAATTCGTCGCTCTATTTTGGAATAGTTCTTCGCTCTAATTTGGAACAGTTTTCCGCTCTAATTTGGAATAGTTCTGCGCTCTAATTTGGAACAGTATTCCGCTCTAATTTGGAATAGTTCTCCACACTGATTTGGAATAGGGACTATTCCATATTAGAGAGGCGCGGAACTGTAGTCATCTTAATTTTATAAACAGTCTCAGCCTTTACATATTGTGTAGTTTAAGATGAACTGCATTGTTAACGCCACGCTAAGTGTTGTGAGTTCGAAACTTACATGAGACTATTATTTCTATGATCCATAAATTATTGCTCTGAATATTGGTATTCTCTGTGTCTGTTTGTTATGTCTGTAAAATTACCGTTAAACAAAGCTAGATAACTTTAAAGAAGTTACCCTTAACAAAACTGACGGTTAAACTCTGTGACGAAAAAATAATATGTAAAATACATATAAAATAAATATGTTACATTTAAAAAACCTTGTGAAATATTGCAAAATATCTGTATATAAATTTATAGATACTTAATAATAATGATTGTTTATCGCGTAGGGCTCATGACCAAAACGAGATCATGTGACAACTTACTGAACGAGGGCGAGAAACGGACAGCTCAGAGAAGATGTAGTGACCCCAGTTTAGCGCCCGATGTTATGTAAGTGATATACATAAATATATATATATATATATAAATAATGAAATTATTCGAAAAACAATCGAACAAATTGACAATTATACGATACATCAGCACACAGTACAATATAAATAATATTACAGTACATTTATTAAAACAAATGAAATTACATTCGATTTAAGATCATCGCATCGTATTTGTAATCGAATGTTCGATTGTTAAACGAATCAATCAATCCAATGAATAAATCAGTATTCGAATATGAGATAGTACAATTGTTTTACCTCTTTTATTTGATTGGATTGTATATGATAATATATAATTTTTCAGGAAGCTATCAATGGTGGTAGCGAACGAGTGCGAGAGCCGGCGCGAGTGCCGCGCCGCGCTCACGGACAGCTGCGTGGACGCGCTGGGCGCGCGCGGCCAGGACCAGGTCAGCCGCCACGCACTATTCACTAGGGTACACCAAAAATATGTGCTCAAAACTCTCTAAGTACTTTCCACTCTCAATTTCGAGCTATGGTATATGATAGTCCTACAAATATAATACCACCTCTAAAATGCCGGTATACCGATTTTACTACCGGGATTTAAAATCATTGACGAATGTAATAAATCAGTTGTAATGTCGGATAGCTACTTGCGCACAAGCATGTAAAATTTGTTGTCTCACTCGCACACTTACAAAGGGCTCAGTCGCAGAATGACCACTTCTCAAAATGACTACAGGTAGCAAAATGTCCCTTTCTCAAAATGTCCCTTTCGCAAAATGTCCCTTTCGCAAAATGTCCCCTTCTCAAAATGTCCCTTTCGCAAATTGTCCCTTTCGCAAAATGTCCCTTTCGCAAAATGTCCCTTTCGCAAAATGTCCCTTTCGCAAAATGTCCCTTTCGCATCAGTAAAAAAACATTGGTCAAGAGCCAGTAGATCTAGAACACGGAAGGGTACTGTAGTAATGTTTAATCAGTAAAATGAGTAGGTGTATGCACATAAACTAAAATAAATAACAGAAATCGAACTTTGTGAGATTTATTGTGACAATGTCTCTCAAAACAACAATTTATACACAAATAAAATCAAAAAATTATACAAAACCCCAATAAAATAAAAAAAATAATGTCTTGAATTCGTCACAAAAAAATGTAATAAAGGTTTTTGTAGGGATTGCAATAGTAATATAATAAAATCAACAAAACTCCAATAAAACAAAAAAAAATTTCTTGATTACATCACAAAAAACTTGTAATACAGATTTTTTCCTTTAGGGATTACAATGGTAATATAATAAAATCAACAAATTATACAAACCCCCAATATAACAAAAAGAAATTAAATGTCTTGATTTTGTCACAAAAAAATGTAATACAGGTTTTTTTTAGGGATTGCATTAGTAATATTATAAAATCAACAAATTATACAAAACCCCAATATAACAAAAAGAAATTAAATGTCTTGATTTTGTCACAAAAAAATGTTAAACAGGTTTTTTTTAGGGATTGCATTAGTAATATTATAAAATCAACAAATTATACAAAACTCCAATAAAACAAAAAAAAAATGTCTTGATTTCGTCACAAAAAAATGTTAAACAGGTTTTTTCTTCAGGGATTGCAATAGTAATATAATAAAATCAATAAATTATACGAAACTTAAAAAACAAAACAAATAATGTCTTGATTACGTCACAAAAAAATAATGTAACACAGTTTTTTCTTTAGGGAATGTAATAGTAATATTTATTTTAATAATAATTGTAATAAAATAATTTTTTTTATGAATTGTGGCAGTGTTAAGTCATTTCTTTCTAATTTAGCCAATAGTACTTTATATTTTTTGTCGAAATTAATGTCTGCTCTTCCTCTATTCCTTTTTACCTTTT
This sequence comes from Catocala fraxini, assembly GCA_930367265.1. Classification (NCBI taxonomy): domain Eukaryota; kingdom Metazoa; phylum Arthropoda; class Insecta; order Lepidoptera; family Erebidae; genus Catocala; species Catocala fraxini. The sequence goes on from OV884043.1 coordinate 18,024,159, forward strand.
TAAATAAATTATCTTTAATTTTCATGTCCCAAAATTCACTTTCTTTTTTTAATTTGTATACAAACATGTATAGACTTGATTTTTTTGGTAATCGTCCTGTATTAATACGGCGATGCCAGCCCTCCAGTGCGTTTGTGGTACGGTGGCGCTGGGCAGCACAACTCAGAATTGATGTTGATATTTTTGGGTACCACTGCTTTTCGTAATAACATCGAAAGCGATTCATTTCTGGGCTGTCTGGTGCTTGACTTAAAATATAACACCACGTGGCGGGAATTTGGTTAGCTGGTATGAGCGGTATAATAGCTGTGATTCTAGCAATATTTCGTCCTTCTCTTGTTCGTAATAATCCTTTTTTTTCAGCATTCTTCCAAATTGCGGCATTGTAGTGACGATAACAACCGCTTATGTTTGCATCTGGGTACACTGATTTTACTGCATTTATTTGTGCGATTTCGTAATCGCACTTGAAAGTCATAATATTAAGATGCAATTTTTGTTTTAAAATTCTAAAAAGACGAGTGTAAGTTTCTTCAGTTTTGTTGGGCAGTAATGTATATATGACTGGTACTATATTTGTACATTTTTTATTTGAATTAATGTCCATATGTATAACGTACAATTGATAAAATGGTCGCGGTGCGGTCATAAAAGTGCCATCGGCAAAATATGACCCCGGAGTTCGAATGATCTTTTTTGATAAAGAGGTTGCAAATATAATAATTTTCTCGGCATCACCATCTTCACATATTAGAAACTTTTTTCCTAATATTTCCGGTATAGTTGCAGTTTCAGTACTAGTATGTTGCAGTCTGTCAGTACTAAGAAACGATTTGCGAGCCCTGTACAAAGTATCTTTAATTGAAGGAAACGACAGTTCATGATCTGGTACCTTTTTACGCATTTCTACATCATATTCTTCAAAAATTTGTTGTATGGGTCTTAAATCCTCACACACAGCTTTTTTCAAATCAGCAACATATTCATAAATTCTATTTTTAATATCGTTTGACTCGCACGAATGCGAAGTTTCTCTAATAATAGTTTTCCTTGTTTTGTCAAAAGATAATGAGGCACTGCACTGTTGTCTATTTACACAACGCCATAAAGTAGTTCCACTTTTATTAGTCCTGTTTATGTTATATCTATGTTCATTATAAATAAGTGTTTGTCTTCCTTTCTGATTATTAACAAAATAAAATTCTTGATTCATTTTGAATCCTCAAATAGTTCTTTAAATTTAAGATCAACAAATTACAAAACCCAAATAAAAACAATTAGCAATTACTCACATTACAATACGAAACTGTTGCTAACATAACTTTTGTAATTATTTTTCTAAGTACCCTCATAGTTATTGTTGTAAGTGTTACCAATACATAAATTGAAAATTGGCTGAACCTTGAATAAATAACTTATGATTTTTTTTTATCATTTATTTATATTTTATTGTTTACATGATCACTTAATTTGCTTTATTATTATGATTATTATAGGATGGTTACCAAACAATCAAGTCGGCTTCAAACTGTCAGTAAGGAAAAAAAACCTGTATTACATTTTTTGTGTGACGAAATCAAGACATTTAATATTTTATGTTTTATTGGAGTTTTGTATAATTTGTTGATTTTATTATATTACTATTGCAATCCCTGAAGAAAAAACCTGTATAACATTTTTTTGTGACGAAATCAAGACATTTTTTTTTTTTTTGTTTTATTGGAGTTTTGTATAATTTGTTGATTTTATAATATTACTAATGCAATCCCTAAAAAAAACCTGTTTAACATTTTTTTGTGACAAAATCAAGACATTTAATTTCTTTTTGTTATATTGGGGTTTTGTATAATTTGTTGATTTTATAATATTACTAATGCAATCCCTAAAAAAAACCTGTATTACATTTTTTTGTGACAAAATCAAGACATTTAATTTCTTTTTGTTATATTGGGGGTTTGTATAATTTGTTGATTTTATTATATTACCATTGTAATCCCTAAAGGAAAAAATCTGTATTACAAGTTTTTTGTGATGTAATCAAGAAATTTTTTTTTGTTTTATTGGAGTTTTGTTGATTTTATTATATTACTATTGCAATCCCTACAAAAACCTTTATTACATTTTTTTGTGACGAATTCAAGACATTATTTTTTTTATTTTATTGGGGTTTTGTATAATTTTTTGATTTTATTTGTGTATAAATTGTTGTTTTGAGAGACATTGTCACAATAAATCTCACAAAGTTCGATTTCTGTTATTTATTTTAGTTTATGTGCATACACCTACTCATTTTACTGATTAAACATTACTACAGTACCCTTCCGTGTTCTAGATCTACTGGCTCTTGACCAATGTTTTTTTACTGATGCGAAAGGGACATTTTGCGAAAGGGACATTTTGCGAAAGGGACATTTTGCGAAAGGGACATTTTGCGAAAGGGACAATTTGCGAAAGGGACATTTTGAGAAGGGGACATTTTGCGAAAGGGACATTTTGCGAAAGGGACATTTTGAGAAAGGGACATTTTGCTACCTGTAGTCATTTTGAGAAGTGGTCATTCTGCGACTGAGCCTTACAAAGTGCTTACATTTCTCCTTCTCACAACTTATGCATTGTGTGAAAGAGATAGCAAATAGTTACTACTATATCTAAGAAAGAGATAGTAAACTATACTATACCATATTTTGATGTGAAACAATATATATTGAAACGATAAAAACTGCCACAAATATATTGTGTACAACAAAACGTATGTAAATTTAAACTTATGCTTCAAATACCTACCGTATTTGAAGCATAAGTTTATCTAATATTTACTTAAACAAAGCCAACTTAGTTTTATTTTACGTAATTAAAGCAGAACATTTTAATTTGACACAGCTTTAGTATGGAACTCTATAAAATGGAATAATATTCTTCAATTCAATAATTTGTACCTAACTATGTTTCTATAAAATCAATAATAATTCATGACTTTTAAATCCTGATTTTAATTTTATTTTATTTTAGAAGTGGTATTGTTATATGCTATGTTGTTTCCTCAAAGTTTAGGTAAATATGCACTGGAATAACCGAACTCTACTCATGAAAATACAAATAAAAAAATATGTTATAATGTTGTAGGTTGACGGTCTGCACCCCGACCACTTCGAGAACAGTACGCGACTGCCGCGCGACATCGCCAGCGGCTCCTCGTCGCTGGAGCGCGAGCTGGGCGGCGCCGCCGAGCTCACGGACGCGGTCATCGACCATACAGAGGACGGGCTCGACGACGTCACCGCGCCAGGCCCCGCCCTCAACGGCAGCGCGCTGGGCGCCACGCCCGATGCCGACACGCCTGAAGAGCCGCCCGTATTCGTCTGTGATACTTACACTGACGTCATCGGGATGCAAGAGGTATGTTACCATCATCAGCTTCTGTAATACACATACCATCGCGCCACTAACAAATAGACACTTAGTCTTGTAAAGCCAGCAAAATAAGTCATAAAAATTTATATCAGTAAACTTTAAATGATAGTTGATTTAATCATAGCTCATAAATACAGAATAATAATTAGGATATTAAATTAAATAAATACTTATAGATTTTTTTGTGTAGTTCCTTATGTTGCCGACTGTATAAAATTAAAAAAACACGTATATTTGGTTAACATTCATATTAGTAGATGTTACTAGAGACATCCATGATGTCATTTAAACCCTACATCTTAGAATGTAATGCCCAATAATTGCTTGCACTATATTAGATCTTACCAAAGCCCGGCCAGCCCTACGCCGTAAGTAAGATCTTGTTTGTAATATAATTTGGTCAGTCTCATAACTAATTAGGTCATTTATGTAAATCCAAACCGTCCTACATTTGGATTAACAGGCGCGCAGTAACAGAAAGAGGTGTTAGAGGTGTAAGAACAGAAGCTTGATGTGTACGTACATATGGCGTTTTACCTGTGTGTGCGTGGCGGCGAGCGGCGCGGCGCTGTGTGCGTGCGGTATTACATTGGCTCAGAAATAGGCCATTTCAGTGTGATGCGCCGAACTGCAATCGCATGTTGTCTGAATGCAGTTGCGCTCAACCTTATATCTATCTTATATGGTGTATAAACTTATATAAATAAAAACTTAAAATCTTATCTTTGTCGCTCAGTACAATGCTACTATAATTTATTAGCTATAAAAATATTTTAGGCTGCCCGCGAATCCGGCCGAACACGTAACATCAGCATCACGTGGCGATCCATATCGGAGTCTTCCAACCAGTCCTCCACTGGCTTCGACATCAACGAGGGGAGGGGAGAGCCAGCCGCGTCTCGCACTACCTCACACGAGTCCTCACCTATAGACAACCACAACTGTACCGAGGGGGACAGAGTCAACCACAATGTTCTCACCGAGATAGCCACCAACCATAACGGCGTCACCAATGGAGGCTTGAATGGAATTGACGATGTCGCTACTAAGTTCTTGGAAGTCGATTTAAACGGTAAGTGGTATATTATAGTACATATTATATGCATATTTATCTTATTGGTAAGAAAGAGAGTGAAAGATGAAGAGAGATGTTGCTAGAGCGCTGCTAGCTAGCTAGAGACTTGTTTACCTTTCAGAGATTAGTGTGTAGTTGCTTAATATTCTATACTGAATGTTCTAAGGCGGAGCAACATCTAGCAGCATCAGCTCGGAGAGCGAAGGCGAGGCGCACTCGCTCCCGCGCCGAGCGCCGCACACGCGCGCGCGCGTGGCCAGCCAGCTCACGCTGTGCCCCGCGTCGCCGCGCCGCCTCGCCTGCTGCCACTGCTCGCGCCGCGCCTCCGCCACCAGTGAGTACTCGCGCCCGCCGTGCCTGGCCGCTCAAACGCACCAACGGCGACAACCGGTGAACTTCGTCATGCGCATGTGTGCAAAGCGAGACAAAAACGACTTCTTGTATATATAACTATAATTACTACTATTCCGTATATTTAACAACAGTGTCCGTATTTCAAATGTATGCTTAAATGTTCCGATAGCGGAGCGGATAATGAGTCTTATCACTTTGAGACGATAGTATGAGGGTGGTTCAAATCCTGGGCTCTACATCCACTTTTTGTTTTTTTTATTACTAAAACGAAATGTTATTTTTGTGTACTTATAACCCAAATTTAGTGTTTTATTAGGAATTAAACTAAAAATTATTATTTATCAAAGTTAGTTAAATTTTGTAATGACTAAATTCACGTTACGTTTTTATTAAATTAATAAATAAATAATGCAAATAATAACTAATTAAAAAAAACAACATTATGTTACTGTAAAAAACAATGTCAAAATATGATTACCGAAAATAAACTTTATTTAGGTTCAAATAAGGCTTGAAGTAAAATAACAAGTCATCGATATTTCTAATATTAGAAAAAAAACTCAAATAGATTATCACTTCTACAGGGGGCCGAATCAACAAGCTTTAAGTTTTAGAACGCACTATTACCAACGTAGCTATAACATCACATGCGTATATACTTGAAATTAGTAGTCACAATCATAATTAGAACAGGCGATAGAATAAGTGAGCCGGGTTTATGTGTATGTGTGCAATTATTTTATTGAAAAAGATCATAAGTGCTGATCGTACATCCAAACCATATGACATGCATATTTAAATTAGCGACAATTATGAATATCCTAACAGTTACGTCATGTTCTTTGTGTAGCGGTAGGTAGGTAGTGAATGCGATTGCTGTGCATGATGGTCTCGAAATCAACATCAATCCAGGGTCGGGCCAACAAAAAATGATTGGAGTTTTCTGTTTAGAAATGTCAGTAGTTGCCCGGAGAGAAGTTGGCGGTGGTAGGTTGGTTCTGCGCGGACTCTGTATCGCGACGTTGTGTGCGCAGGCGGCATCGAGACGTCGGGCGAGTCGGGCGGCAGCTCGGAGCTGTGCTGGTGCGGCGTGTGCGGCGGCGAGCTGGGCGCCGAGCGCGTGCGCTGCGTGTGCGGCGCGGCGGGCGCGGCGGGCGCGGCGCTGGCCGACGCGCTCGACGGCCTGCCGCCCGCGCTCGACCCGCTGCAGGCGCGCCTGCACCAGATCATACTCTACCAGAAGGTGCGCACGCGTGCCTGCTGCAGGGTTATGCGGCCCTTGTATTATTTATGCATCCCATTGCGGCTGACATTTTATAATTATTACAAAAATAATATTAGACTACAACTCAATGAAATATCTCTCGAAAATTGAAATTAAACTACTATATACGGATTTTACCGCGTTATTTATTTTACACTTTATTACAAAATTTTGAAACTGTTGCACTACTACTAGATACTATTGAACTTCACAAATTTTTAAGCTAATTAATTTATTAAAACTATTTATATTTAAGTTAACACTTTCCCCGACGTTTCTATAATATAATAAATAACGCGATAAAATCCGTATATAGTAGTTTAATTTCAATGAATAAGATTCGCGTAAACAGAAGACAATATTATCTCTCGAAAATGCTTTAATTGTGTACATAAATTAATCGTTAGTTTTTGTGTAATAGGTAACATGATTGGTTTTTCATGAACAGAAAGTAGTAGAAGAGCTGTCGGGTCAGTTGCGCGAGGCGCGGGAGGCGCTGCGCCTGACGTCACCGGCGGCGGGCGCCGCGCCGCACGCACACAGCGCCGCGCCGCTCGCCGCCACGCACACACAGGTAAAACGCCATATGTACGTACACACCAAGCTTCTGTTCTTACACCTCTAACACCTCTTTCTGTTACTGCGCGCCTGGTAGTCCAAACGCCGCGCGGTACGGGTTGGATTTTTAGAAAATATCTTCTACCACATTTAATAGCTAACAAATATAATTAATTATATATTTATGCATGAAGACAAAAAAATCTAAGATATTTTAATGTCTTGCCTCATTAAAATTGAGCATGCGCTTTATTAAGTTTACAATAAGCTATGTAAGTGTGTGATTGTTAAGGTTTAAAGTGGGTTCTGTCGCTCAGAAGTCGGTGGGCGCGGCAGTGACTAGCGGCGGTGGCAGCGGCAGCAGCAGCGGCTCGGCGTCGGAGGTGGAGGTGGGCGAGGAGGCGCGCGGCGTCGTGTGGCTGCCAGACAGCGCCGCGCCGCGCTGCCAGTACTGCAAGAACCATTTCTGGCTCGCCAGGAGAAGACACCACTGCAGGTAACACACCTTACTCATTCACAAAATAATCAATAAACACTGTCCAGCAGAATTCAAATACTTGTTTATCATCATCTCAAACAATAACCAGATGGGTGTAAAAACCCAGGATTCAACCTCTTCGTCTTCATGTGACCTTGTTTCAATTATATTTAAACATTTACTTAGGTAAATGTTGTATATAATTATATAGTATGTGCATGTTTTAATAATAAATAATTAACGTACTTTTCAATCATTGCCGCCGTTGAACATCATGCCCACTGCTACCTACTGCGGGGCATCTTACCCACTGTTAGGCGTCATACCAACTGTTGGGCATCATGACCATTGTTGGGTATCATGGCCATTGTTGGGCATTATGCCCACTGTTGGGCATGTCGTGTTGCAAAACGCAGCACAAGACAAAACTCGACAGCAAACAGCAGCAACCAACTCGAATCAGCACACCACCACTCTGCATATAAATGAAGCCATTTTGCCATTTAAAATACATGTGACCTTGTGACCCCTATGTCTCGGGGGTCTTTTGACCCACGGGGCCCATATTCCTACACAAACTCAACCGAGGTGCCCAAGGTGTCTGCACACCAAGTTACAAGTCAATCGGGCCAGTGGTTCCGGAGCTATCCCTGTCACAAACAAACTATCACTAACTGACAGACACACAGACCCACAAAGTGTTTTCGTTAACAAGTAACGTGTTGTGTATCGGCAGGCGCTGCGGCGGCATCTTCTGCGGCTCGTGCTCGGAGATGAGCCCGTGGGGCTCGTGCGGCTCGGTGCGCGTGTGCCGGCGCTGCCGCGCGCTGCGGTGACGCCCCCGGCCCCGCCCCTGTGCGCCCCGCCCCCGGCCCCGCCCCGCCTGCCCGACCGTGCGAGTGCGAAAACTGTTTAGACCGACGACCGACGAGCCTCCCCGCTCCCTTCTCCCTGTACCGATTAGATTAGCGCGTTCCTATAAAATTGTAATGCAATAGATTTAACGTAGTTAGGAGTCTAAACAGTTTGCGTTTAAAACTAGTCATGCAGCTTCGATAACTAGCTTGTGAGATGTTTCCGAGACGCTATTTATCTACGAGATATGTATGAGAATTACGATCGTCACCTTTACTTTCATGAATATCACCATGACATTGTTGTTTCGTTGTCCGAGTGTTGCGTGTTCGACGAGCCGGCCGCCAGTCGCCCGCGAGTCACTCGCCCGTCGCCCGCCTGTCGCCCGCCGGTCGCCGGTCGGTCACGTAGTTAGGAAAATGGTATAGTGAATCATTGTTACGCGAAGGCTGACTTTCTACGATAAAATATTTAAAACTTTTTTCTACGACTGTTTTTTTCGGTCTGTATAAATAAATTCACTTAAAATGTATATTGTTTTTTCAATTTGTTTTTATTTTCTTATTCGATGAGAGTGTGATGGTTGTAACTGGCCCAGCAGGTGTGAACAGACACGTAAGACTTTGTATAATATTGTTTTTATTTTCTTTCTTTTATTTTGTATTATAGTGTTTCAGTTGTTCTATTATTATTTTTGTACAGTAAGGTTTTGTTTCACACTTGGTCAGGTACTGGCGGTCTCAGCCGTCAGATGGCGGTTGACGTCACACGGCCAGCGGACGCAACTGTCATGTGACTCTGAGATTATGAACGTTTATATAAGACTTAATTTGTATATTCGACACTTTTCCATTAATTTCAAATGTATAAAATACATTTTGTTTGTACTATTAAAGTATTCGACTGAATTCGCTTATGGATAAGAATAGATAATGTCTGTATTGGACATATTGATTAAAAAATCCATACTAATCGTTATACTTACGTTGATACTTGTATATAACATTGATGTATATAACTAGAAGACATGCAGTTGCCGCTAAAAAGTAGACACTTGTTATGACAGTACATCTGACATAAGAAGTGTCTACTTTCACACCACAGACAATAGTATGTCATTTTGACATTGGCATTTATTACCATTATTTATTTTCAAATTTGAATGTGGCACTCTTTACATAGGTACCTATATTTGTGACCCGAATTCCAAATTCAAAATTGGCAATAGATAAATACATCGCACTCTTAATAAAACAGCGACTTAACTCGAAATTTGAAAGTAAGGCAATTTGAACTCTAATTGTATATGTTAAATTCTAATATTATATTTGTGTTAAATCTTTGCAATAGAGTTCAAATTTGTTTAATCCAAAATACTGAGATAAGTCTCTGTTTTATTAAGGGTGCGACATGTTTACTTTAAAATGTTTACAACCTCCTTCTACGTCGTCATAATAAAAATGGCTACAGTTGTATGACGCACCACGAGGGGTTATATGTTTTTGCTTGTTATATACGTGAATGGTAGTACGTGTACTAAATTTCTCGCCGTAATTAACTTGTGTAGTGTACAGCATCAAAGTTCTGTATTTTATTTGTGATATTGTGATGATAATTTTGTATAATAAATAAGAGTTTAATAACTTGTTGTTAGAGGTTAAATTTTACAGGTGATTATTTTAAATACCCTCGCGGGGCGTTGATTTGTTATTGTGACGGACACACCAAGAGCTAAACGTCCAAACGTTACACCTACTTTATATAATCTTGCTTGGAGTGAGACTTATGTGAAGCGTGGGCCTTGAAACTACCACTGTAAAAACCCATTTTCTTTTATAAAGTAAACTTTTAACTGTCAACTACAGAAAAAACATTAAAAGCCGCTTGCAACGACGATCCTACAGCAACTTACGGGTTTAAAGATACATGATGATGCAAAATCAATTTAGCTATCTATCTATCTATCTGTGGTTAAAAATAGATATGTAGCTTAATGGAATTAATTCCATAATATATTATCTATAGATTGTATACGTCATATTATACATTATTGAAAGTGAGACAGCTATACAGTAAGTACCTGGAATCTTCGAAAGAACGAAAAATCTAAAGATGTTATATGTACATCTAGTGTCTTTAACCCCCTTACGTGCTAATGTAGTGGAATTGTGACCGTAAACAATTTGTCAACATATCTGCCGCCTAACAGACAATGTATTAAATGGTAAAAGAAATGGCGCTAAGGCGGCGAAAATAAATTCACATAGGTACATAACTTCACGCCTCTTTACTATAGAGAGGTATTATAGAATGATACCTATAATGATCCAGTCCGAACATTTTTGCTTCTACCACAGCCATTTTAAAAGACAATGCGTAAAATAGAATGTATCAACGGTGATTCTTTTAAATATTTTCTTCTCTACGTAGCTATTTACATTTACGCTGTTACTATTTCATGGGAATAAGAAAAATATTTATATATCCAACTCTTACCCAGATTATTTGTAGAACAAGCTGTTATTTCTTATTTTGACATTCATATAAACTGTCAGAAAATAGGAGTGAAAGATTATGTAGGTATTCATTTATAAACGAGTATATCGAGGCTAATATGTGTATCAGAAATAGCTATTTTAACGTAATACAACGATTATTAATAAGGCGTTATGTCAACGGTAAGACAATAATAACATAGTGCTCTTTACAAATCAAAACACAAACACAGTCCTGGCACCTAAGACTTATTCGAAACATTAATATGAAATTGAAATGAATTTACAGATATTCATTCCATTCCTGGATATAACAGTGTCATATTTTCATTTTCTATAGCTTATTTTTGTTAGATAGCAAACATCATGTGATCTATTCGTGCTGACCCTCTTAAGTAATAGTGGCGTGATGTTATAATATTACAGTAGGGTAGGCTGAGGGTGGTTCGAGGCTCGCGCAAAACCATCTATGCTTCGTATATAAATAAAATGATTTTGTAATTTATTCGTAACAGAGGGATTGTTGTTAATTGCATATATTTTATATTGTAAACGAAAAGCGCGGCGTAACGTTTAAGTTCCATTGTCGAAGTGCAAAACTTGTTTGTGACCAATGAATATTGACACGATGTGAAATAAAGCATATTTAGTTTTATGATCTAATTATTTTATTTATAACCTTGTAGCCTCTTATAGCAGATATTAAGTTAGCAGACAGAGCAAATTGATAGACTATGCAATTCGATGCACAGTAGCATCTTGTTTAGTGATGTGTAAGTCGCAAGCATCGAATGCTTTTCAAACACACTTGAATAAGGTACCTATTGTGGAGGCTCCTAGTGTGATGTCCCTCCAACACAAAGGGAGGATAATCATACCTGGCGGGCCATGACCTAACGGTTTTTTATAGTAAGTCACTATGTAAACTTTGCGCGATTCAAGAAAGCACAACGCCATCTCTTGTCCGATGTCGTAACTTCTTTGGTCTGCGATACAGGAAAGTACAACGTCATCTCTTGACGGATGTCGTCACTTCTTTCGACTGTGTAAGATCGCTACCCGTATATCATAGTACTCTGTGGCTACACCTACCCTGCGACGCATGATAATGTATACACCGCACGTACCTATGTATAGTACTGTCAACATATTTGAATATAATTCGAATACCATTGTGTACATCTCTAATCATGATGTTCAAAGTGACGTTAGGTAACTGAGAGTCTCTTCTGAAGTATTGTTTGAATGTAACTTTTCTAAATTTGATGCAACTTTAAATAACCCATACCAAGCAACAATATCGAGGTTACAGTAGGGGACACGTGTGATAGTGAGGCGCCGTAGCGACATATAAGTTTAAAATCCAGATTATTTTACTTTTATTATAACGGCAGTACCTATGCAAATTATATTTACAAATTAAAGATATACATAAAATAAAAGTAAAAACAATCATCCACCTTTCTCACAAAAACGCAATATGTACATATAAAAACTGATGCAATCAGTGCATGTTAAGGTCATACCGATATGGCAGTAGTCCGAGAAGTATCGATAGCCATAAAACCGGTAACTATGCATACGTTATGTATTGTTATGTATCTATATATTATGTACTATACCTACAAAACGATGTTTTCTACCAGTATAGTAGACAGCATCATTTTGCGAATCAAAGGACGAGATAATATATGTGCCGTGACTAGATTGCATGAGGTCGGTTAATAAAGACACAAATCATTTGAAAATTAATTTATTCCCAGTATTGAGGGTTACATTAACACCAATCTTTGTAGTTCTTACAACTAATCAACATCAATATTAAATAAATGCAATCATTAGTAACCATGATTAATATGTAAGTAATACAACAACTGTTTCTTGGAAATAAATTATACATATTTTCTGAACATCAAATAGGGAAATACAAATGGAGTCAAAAGCAACAGTTAATATAAACAGTCTACTAAAACCTCTAGCTTTAAAATCTCAGGAAGTCAAGAATATAAATAATGCATTATACCATAAACGATGAAGAAAATCATCACACACATAAAAATCTATTGAAATGTGAGCTTTCATTTATTTTGTAATAATACTGATAGCCTTGTTCGAAAATGAAACAAAATTAAAAGTTTAGTCAAATCTTTGTCCAATCACGTTACAGACACTTAAAGAAAAGACAGATATTTAGTTATAAAATGAGCTCAAAAGTCACATTGTTGATGCTTCTCAATGCCAGTGACAATGGACACTGCAATACATAATAACATTTATTTTTTACTCCAGGTCAATCAATTGGAAACGTAAGGTCACTGTTACAAAGATCTATCTGTCATCATCGTTTCATTGTTGACCATATAAAAAAAAACAATTATTAACAATGATATAGACATGCCGGCGTACAACCACAATGCTTTTATCATTACATCTCAATATCGTTAAATTGACAATTTAATCGTAATAAAGATTCTAATCCTTTGTTTCCTCATGCTATAAAGGAGGAGGAGGAATCATTAAGATTATAATAACTTATTGCCTCATTGTGGCTTTAAATTCTTAATTTATTATTAACCTCTGAGTCTTCTTCGGAGAGTTTAATGAAAACACTATGTGGGTCTGTGTGCCTGTCTGTTAGTGACGGTTTGTTAGTGACAGGCATAGCTTCGGAACCACTGGACCGATTGACTTGGAACTTGGTGTGCAGACACCTTGGGGTCATCTCTCGGTCAAGTTTGAATATGGGCCCTGTGTGTCAAAAGACCCCCGAGATATAGGGATCACATTTTTTTATGGAAAATATTGACTTGTAACTTGGTGTGCAGACATCTTAGGGGTCATACCTCGGTCGAGTTTGAATATGGGCTCTGTGGGTCAAAATACCCCCGAGATACGGGGGTCACAAGGTCATAAGGTCAAGGGATATCCACAATAATCCAGATATCCAGAGGAACATTACAAAAACGATGAAAAAAAAAAAGGGTTTTTACACCCATCTCGTTAACATTGTTTTTAGCGATAAACAATGTTAACGAGATAGGTGTAAAAACCCAGGATTCAGGAGAATATTGCGTTTAACTAAAGAGTAATTAAAAATCTCCTCAGAATAAAAAACACAAATGGTGTTTAAATAGAGACTTAAGAAGTGTAGTTTTCACATTCCCTAGTAGTATTTAAGTTTGTTCATTCTAATACACACCCTATTTTTACCAACATTAAAAAAGATTAAACACGTTTGTGCTGGGAACACTGGCTTATAAAATATTGTACGTACACTGTTTAAGCTTATAAATATAAATATATGTTCATATAGCACTGAAACATAACTGGTAATAAACAGATTATATATAATAATATAATATTTAAGGTATCATAAAAGGAATTTACAATCACATAATTAAATAACATTTTGTTCTGCTTTTATAGTACTAAATTAAAACGAACGTCGGTGTAACAATTTAAGGAATTAAATTTAGCTAAAGATGCTTTCAGAAAACGATTCCAAAACACTCTGAACACACGACATTATCATAAATGAGAATTACATAAACTAGGATCACTGTTAGTAGTTTTACTGCCATGGCTAATGAATAAAGTGCAAACTGTAATGAGCGATCAGACTTGTTCTAAATAGTTTGTATGAGCACCGAGACGTCGGTAATAGGTCGCCCTATGATCGACAATATTGACTCAAACACTGCAGTAAGCATTCTTACTTACTTACTTCGCTGCCTTTGCGATCCAAAGTGGATCTTGGCCTCCAATATACCGGATGGCGCTCGGTGGGTTGCCCGAGATATGCTTTTTTTGGACTTCGCCAGTGAAGTCGGGCAGCATATATTTCCCTGATGATATTCGGCTCTGACACTAGATCAGTAAGGGTCCACTTATGTATATTTCTGAACAATACATAACATTAAATATTGATGCAAAATAAAAAGTTAGACAACACTTGAGAATAATTATGACACTGGCCCTAATTATAATGATAATTTCTATAGGAAGTTACTAAGTATAAAACATTATTACTTTAGACTTTGGCGTGTTCGGGGCTTTTGCGATAGATTTATACATATAAAGACATTGCCCTCTCTTATATACATATGTAATATGAGTATTTATTATATGTATTACAGATGAATTTTAAGTCGTTTATATTTCCAAGTAATATTCTTTAGTACGACCTCCAGTTCTGTATGCAGTGGAGAGTAGTACTAAGAGGTCTTTGGCCTAAAGCGATCGGGTGACACTGACGCAGATATTACCATAATCATTTTAAAATCAATTAATTATTGTGTTTTCAGTGCCTAGAATATTAGACTGACATAATAACTTAATATTTCAAATATATTTTTTACTATCTATGCCTATACTGACACTTATTTGCAGAAACGGTATCCCTCACAAAGCTGCGAATTGTCAACCTTAGTAAATCTCTTTTGCTGCATTCTCTGCCATAATATTTATTATCCACGCTTGTTGGTATACAGTACTCTCAATCAGACCTTATTCAAAAGGTTTCTGATCTGGTCAAATAATTTCTTCTAGTAGGTATATATATTTGTTTCATACTTGCACATACATATTTACACAACCTAGTACACCTTTCTTTATTTTATAACTAATATTTGATGTTTTTAATATTTGATCGAATCCAAATCATTCACAACATTCTTTTTACAGTAGCCGCTCAGTAAAAGTTTAGAAAAACGTTGCTAAACGCTGGCCAAACCTTCGTCCACTAAATAAACAACTTAAAATTCATCTACAACCTTCTAGCAAGTACTAGGATACAATAAACTTATTACAAATCAACGCGAGGTGCGAACTTTAACCAAGTGCGTGTTATGCTCTATTTGAACTTTCAATGCGAACTTCGTTGATTTTCAATAGTTTAACACGTGACAACCATTATCATTGATTAAAAACTTACAGAGGTATCGCGGCCGCCTTTCACGAGCCGTCAGTAAAACTTAGACAGCTATTATATGTTTTTGTGCAATTTGGTATACAGTGGGTATCTCTTTTGGCGGCTTGATATTATGTAATCCTATCTTATTTAGTTCGTTACAGCATTTCACGTTAATTAACAATGAAAAGATAGGCATTGAAAACATAGCTGCAACTACACACACACACATTACGCCAGCTGTGTTGTAGGTCCCACGTAAATGGAAGCAAGCCAATTGACGTCTAAAGCAAACATTTTCACTGAGAATATCTTAAATAAAATGTTAGTGTTAATTTATGGCCACTAAATGTTTTACTGACGGTGTGCATGGCATACTTATAGAAATATTATAACATAACAATTTGTAAACTTTGACTAGCTAACAGACAATTAATCCACAAAATAATTACTAATAAAACAATGATATTAGGCCTTAAATTAGGAACAGTAATTACAAGCAATCGTAAGTACTTAATTAACTAAGACATTGTACAATATGCCTAAATAAATAGATGCAATTGTAATACTGAAAAGTTTCATAAATTGCTGGGCCAAAGTTAGCTCCGTTATTACTAGCAGATATAAAACTACTCTTTGATATATCAAATCTATGTCAAACTCGTACAGAATATCAGAGTAACCATAGACTGAAGTGGACATATGTCTAAACGTCACGTTTTAGCTAAGTTTAAAGGGATATGAGCAAGCACCTTATAATCAATTGGTATTCATAGACATAGAGAATCAACTGAACAATAACGTAAATTTTCTAGAAAGAGATAATGCGATGAGCGGGCGATTCGTATATATCTCATATAATTAATCAGCGGTATTGATTTATTTGCAAGTCTATAACAGAAGTCAATTAGAATTCTAGGAAAATACAGCCCTTAGCCGCAGAATCACTTTGTCTCATTCACACATGTCTATTCGTATACGAGTCGTCAGCTGGGAAATTTTTTAAGGCTGCGATGACATTATTTTAAAGTTGTCTTTGATATTATAATTCCGCAGATAATCAAAACTTCAAATATGCTTGAAATTAATAACAGTTGTCTTCATTCTATGATTACTCTGAATATAAAACATATACATATAAATGCCCAAGAATACTTAGTATTGTTTATTATATTCATTATTGATGATAAAACACAAGACTAGATATTGTCGCAAAAGACTACCAATTAAGAATCTAGACTCTTAATTTAAAATAAAATTTAAAAAATAACCGAATAAATAATTATTCGTCGCTATATACGTAAAACATATATTAAATTAAGTAGATACCACAAATTATGTTTACAGATGATCCTACACGAGATTTATAGTACAGTTATAATTAAGTAAATGTAGTCGATTAGAATTATCATTTTGCTAGAGGCTTTTAAAGACTGTGTGGAAGACATGGTTATGATCAAGGAAGTGGAGATGCTTCGGAAATATAAGAACTTATAGCAGGGCGTTAAAGTTCCTTTAAGGAGACTCTATGCTCTCAACTAAGCGATCTGTGATCTACCTAATTATGTCCTTTGCACTGGTAGTCTCACAACTCTTTATTCTAACAGGAAGGTGATACTCCTGGTGCAGGCATAAACATACCTTAAAGTGAACTGGTTACTTGTTTACTTTACAGGGAAGACCCTTCTATATACCCTATTATATTATGGCCATGTCGTAAAATTTAGCTTTCAGGCACGTTATCGATAAGCATAGCTTGGCAGCAGATGACATAGCTTCAAAGGTAAGATTGGAAGCAACGTATTATATACAATGTCTAGCCAGGACACAACATGTTGAGTACAGTTCAACAGTGGAAAGGAAATAATACATACAAACAATTTCAAAAACTTTTCACAAATTTGCAGTACCTACTTAACTCAATATCTGTTGATTTTTAAAGCATGTTTATGCAAATAAGTACAAAAAGGCTAGTCATGAAACAAGATATGAACCTGCGACCTTGGCATAACATGTCATCCGTACCTTGCAAAACTATTATTAAATGGTTAAAACAGATGGAACAAAAAACTTACAAGAAGAAATAATCAATAGTGATGCACGAAGTACGCCACGCAAGTTTTTGCCAATCTAAACATTTAACTTTCAAGTACTATATATATATTTTAACGCATAAAAATAATGTTGTTTTTATAGATATAGTGTATATATAAATATTTATACGTAATACTTCTGATATTAATTAAATTTAAGACGCCACATTACAACACTCGATAATTAATTTGTACATTTCTTTTATAACTATGATGATTAATTTTGAGTTAATAGTTTGAGCGTTTTTGAAAACCGGATCGTGCCGATCTACAGATAGATAAGTATTAATATCAAAATAGTCTAATTTCTATATGATATACAATCTCCGTCAACGTAAAATGGGCGTAACCTAGAAAATGGTGGGGATCGGGGGACACCAGAAAGACTTCTAATTATGTAAATTCACCATAAATCGGACACTTTCTTGTCACTCAATCAAAACAGCAAAACTTGCTACATGAACACATTATACACACACCCGCTATACAGTTAAAAAATGTCTACATAAATTGAACTTACAAACAGTATTGCAGAATCATATAATATTTAGTATAAATACAAAAGACGTGATATTAACCAGCAGTAGAAAACCCACTGTCTGAACGAACCTTTAGGGTGTTACCAGACCAATCGATCGATCGTCGATCGACGGTATCGGTCGACGTCGATCGAAGTTGTCGACGTCGATTGTTCTGGTAGCAACTATCGATCGACGTAGACTAATCCATTCTACCATCAATCGACGATCGATCGATTGGTCTGGCAACACCCTAACGCTTACAAAACAAGTTCTAAGCAAGTGTCGTGCTATCTCTGTAAACTACGTGAATTAAGATAGAGATAACCTGATACATGCTTCCAAAAACGTACCACATATAAAAGTGTTTTTATGACGATTACTAGTCTATATATATTTTGTATTAATATAATCAATTATGATTAAATACTTTAAAATTAACTTTATGGAGGCGTTAATTAGAAATACATTTACGTATTTCATTGAAAGATCAATCTATGATATATTATATAGGCTCAATTTTGCACTCATAGCAATAGTGACAAGTGGAAGAACCTATTTTATAGTATGCTTATATTTTGTCTCATGACAAGTTGAATAAACTATAGTAACATGTATGCGAGAAATACTTTATTTTATTTATAGATTGCAAGTTTGGCACAGTCCTCCCCGCCCCCTCTATATTAAATAATAGCCACGCCCATCAAAAGAAATGTACTTTTATGATACAGTCAAATGTTAGATTTGAGATTAGTTGTGACGTACTGTACCTGCTCTATTGTTTTTAAACATACCTATCGCTTTTTTTTTATACTACTAACCTAGTTAGCAAACAAGCATACGGTCCACCATCAGGTGGACGCCTATGGCCAGGCCTATGGACGCCTGCAACACCAGAGGCATCACTTGCGCGTTGTCAAGCCTTTAGAAAAAATGGAAATGGGAAGGAGAAGGAGCGGGAAGGGGGAAAGAGGGTGAGTGGGCCTCCGGCACTCGCACTCACCAAAACAAACACAACAATAGGAATACTAGTATTACACGTCGATATTTTATGTGAGGGTAGTACTTCCCCGGTCGAGCCGGCCCATTCATGCTGAAATCAGCGAGGTTAAGTACGTATACTATACGTATGTACGTATATTATTAGCCATCTATACTCGTAGTAAGTGGTACAGCCAGCGATGTAAATAGTTTGTACAACTATTTACATCGCTGGCTGTTTTTTAACAATAAAAAAGTATGTTATTAATGAAATAATCGGATTATTGTTCTATAGTAAGATTAAAATAACAATCCTATTTCAAATTATCATTATTGTGTATGATAAAGCAATTCAAGATCTCAATAATGTTTATCGGGTTATGTCAATTTATCATAATTTTATCGTTCTTGCAACATTTTCTTTCATCACAATCTTTAGGCACCTTCGTTTAATTACTCATAACCTGTCCTTTTTTCAGAATATCTCCTTGTTAAGGTACTTCGCCTAGGCTTTCTCCTACCTATCGCTGAAGTAGTTTCCAGCGATCCACTCATTCAAGGCAGAGAGTTGGTACACTGTGGCAGATTTAGTCGGTAGGAAGCGGGCCTTTCGTCTTTTACCGGGTGAGTATGCGCAAATAATGGGATTATCCCACGTAAAAAAGGCGTTTGCCCACTTCCATGTCATATATAATTAGGTATATTATATAGCAGATAAATACGTCACAACTCTTACTCAAATTTAGAATAGAACCTACACCATATTATTCGTCTGCAACCTAGACAACGACACGACATTGCCATGTCTCTTCTTATAGTCCATGACCATAGTGAGTACCTTGTTCCTGACCTGGTCTAACGCCTTATACATCTCAGCGGTGAATGGCTCGAAGTCCTGGTGCTTCTTCTTGCGCCGATATATACCTTCTTTGTTCGCCAAAGCGCATTTCATGTCCGCCTGCAAAATGAAAGGAATATATTTTAAATATTGTAAAGGCAATTCGTATAAGGGTAAGATATAGGGTACAACGAGTACCCTAACTAATATTATGAATGTGAATGTGGGTTTTTTCATTACGAATTCACGGCTTAACTACTTGACCGATTATTACAAAATTTCGCATACACGTTGTCATAGGATAGGATAAAAAATGCCTAACATCTAGAAAAACATCTGTGGGATAGAAATTTATTGACAAAATCTATATTAACGCGAGCAAAATCGCAGGCAAAATCTAGTGTTGCTATAATAAAAACTTCTAAATGCGTTTTTATTCACCGCTAGAGGTGCCTAGTGGATAGTAAGGTCTCTAGACCTCATACGATCATTTCAACAATAACCATAGAAACCGATAATGATTACCGCCAAATACGACTTTTGACAGCAGCTGTGACAGGTTCGACAGGACCTTACTTGCTAGTGGCGCCTTCTGGCACAGCAAACGACAGCCTGCATTAGAATATGGCTACACACGAGACAAAAATAATATGATCAACAAATAGTTGTTCTGATAAAAGTCTTCGCGCGACACTTAAATTATTACAAACTGAGGTAAGACATTTAAGAAGATAACAAAATAAAAGATTGCTAATTGGGCGATGAAAAAGTCAGATCTATGCTTTTGCAAGAATCTCTTGTATATATTACATCAATACAAAATCATCTCAATTCTTTACATCCTACTAATATTATAAATGTGAAAATTTGTGAGGATGGATGGATGGACGGTTAGATGTTTGGATGAGTAGATGTTTGTTACTCTTTCCGCAAAAACTGTTGTACAATGTTGATTAAACTGTACAGTATTATTGTTTATACATCAGAATAACATAAAGTCTACAAAAAAATATACCTTAACATAAATCTACACTAACATGAGCTAAGCCGCGGGCAGTCTAGTCATATTTATAATCCTGAACCAATTAAATCTAATACTAATCAAATAGCGGTTCAATCAGAACTTTATCACCCACCTCAGTGACATTATGGTTAAGGAAGTCCAGTATGCCCTGCAGCGTGGCCCTGGTGTTCCTCACCAGGACCTCATAGAACACGATGTGTATCGGACCCTGGTACTTGTTCAGCCACAGGTTGTGCAGAGATTCCCACACCGTCAGCTGTGTCGACACGTACGTCGACCAGTCTGCTGGAAAACATCAACATTTCATATTAATATCTTCGGTACAGTGAGGCAAGGAGGCAAGCTTAACTTTTTATTGTGGTATTCTAATTTCAGTTAGGTGTGAACGACAGTGTTATTATGAAGTCGATCACGCGGCTTAAAGCTAATGACTGGAAAATCTGAAGATTCAAATTAATTGCCTCACTCTAGTGACGTAAGCAGGAGTGCTTCTAATCTATCGATCATGGAGTACGAGTTTCGGTTGCCAAATGCGACAGTATATCTAACCGACTTCAAAAAGTAGAAGGAGGTTCTATGTTCGGCTGTACGTTTTTTATTCATCAGTCAGTCACATAGTGAAATAAAATATATAGTATTTATAGCTGAAAATATAAAGATTCAAATTTAATATTATCGCTGGTTCAGAGACGTAAGCAAGACCGCAAGCAAAATCGATCATAGAGTTCTTGTTTTGATTATCATGCGCGACAATGTGTTTTAAAAAAAAAAAAAAAAACTGAAAAACTTGAAGATTTATATTAACGGTCTCGCTCCAGTGACATAAGCAGGAGTGGTAGTTTAACTATCGACTATATATATACACCTAGTTTCGATTACCAGGATCGACAATGATTAATTATACTTTAGTCGACCACATGGTTTAAAATTTATAGCCAATCTTGAACTCTTCAGTCTGATTGAAAATGGACTGAAAAAGTATCCAATCAGTAGAACTAGCAGTAGTCTGCATATTGCCAACACAGGGGTTGTTGACAATGCAGCAATCCCTCTTTGGAGGGGTGTTAGTTAGTCAGTTGGACGCGTGTTATCCACACTTAGCCCCACAATTGGGCCTTTGTGCGTAAGTGACCGACGCGAAAAGTTGTTCGGTTACTCATACCACCTCAGCTCCTTCCAGAAAGATAATAGGGGACCTGTGTTACTCAGTACTTCCTTCATCGTTTCTGGCAGGGTGTATTCATCGCTTCTGGACTATTTTTTGGCAGGGTGTATTCGCCATTTCTAGCATTGAATGTGCCTATGATTTTACGATGTTGACGGTAATTCTATAAGTTGTTCAAATAATATTATTAATTATACCTGTTTTCTTGTGCTCGTGTGATTTCTTCTTGAAAGCTGATTTAGGCGCCGTGCCAATATGGCCCTTATGCAGTCTATTGAAATCAGCCTGAAATCATACAAGCCGAGAATTAAAACCTCACATAAAATAAATGTACTGTGTAAATTAAGAGACATGTAGATATATTTACAAGGTCTAAAATTCACTGTTTACACAATTTGAAGCAGTTGTCAATCAATACGAAAGAAAGAGTCAGACAATGTAGCCCAAATTTGCGTTCCGTTAGTCAGTTGCGTAATTTGGGACTTGGAATGAAAAGTACAGATACTGTAAATAAACTGTGTGAGTATTATTTATTAATGAACGGATCAGGATTTAATATTTTAATTCGTACGTTATTCTACACTGTTATTGAATAATATTGTAAAACACCTTGCATTGTAGATATGTCTTATTATTATAAGCCTAATGCAGGAGATATCTTTTCAAAACAACTATTTGTAGATCAAAAAGGATTTTTCCCAATAATTAGCACATCAGGATTGGTGATCATTATGATCATATGATCATTTAAATCACTGCACTTCTGTATGTCAATGGCATTTTAGATTTTCTATAAGGTTTCGTATAAACCATTGCTCCTTGAATCACAATGTTTTTCAATTTGTGTGTTAATATATAGTCCATACTAGGGCATCCAGTATCGGAAGGTTTTCAATTCCGGAGTTAATCTACGATATTGGGCTCTCAACTCCGGAATTCCGGAATTCCGGAACTGGATCCGTAAAACAAAAATACCTCGAGTAACTTTTAATCATTTTAATATCAGTCTTTAACTCAGTTTTGATACGACATTGCCAGTTAACAATATTATTAAAATTAGGAAAGTCTAAACTTTTTAAAAACTTAAAAATTAACAATTTGAGAGCCTTAAAATATTAGTGAAAAATAACATAATTAAATTAACACAATAAATATCACGCTTTTGAGTATTTTAGACATTACTAGGTAGTTAAAATCAAAATATTAAAATGAGCACGTAAGTCTCTCCTCAGATTTATCATGTTTAACAACAATCTTGACATGACATAATCAGTTCACAAATCACATCACAATCATTAAAATTAAACAAGTCTAACTAAACTTCTTAAAACAAATCAACAAATTAAGGGCTCAACACCAACAGCAAATATTATTATTAAAATTATCACAAGAAACACTTAAATATATGAGAACTCACTATCAAGAAAAGCGGTCTACTCTATGTGCTACGCTGTTCTTGATAATGAGTTCTCAAGAGAATTAACGAATCTAACATTTTGTCAGAGAGTGAGCTTCGTATTCGGTTACAAAAGTAACCAGCGCTTGAAAATACCCGTTCACTCTCCACACTCGTAGGAAGTATAATATTTAAATAATTATATGCTTGTGTCAGATATACACCTCGCTCTCCACCATTATCATACATTGCTTTTTCAAATTTGACAAATCCAGAAAGGTCAAAATGTTTAGTTGTATATTTTCGGGGCTTTGTCTGACATTTATGTAGCTCTTTATCAAGCTGTTCTTGTAGTGTTAAATCATCAACTGCAACGTCAACATCAGAAGCAGAAGACGAAGAGTCATCTTGATTTTCTGCATGCTCAGTGGTAGTTGTAGTGTAGGGCTTGTAATTAAGCTGGCGTAGCAGAGTAACAATAATCTCGCAAATTTCGTCGCTTTTTGGTTTTATAAAAGTTTCATCATCTGCTTGTCTAAAGAAGTCGTTAGAATTGTGCAGATAGTGCAAAACACCTGCAAGTAGAAGTCGCCTTTGCTTGATACGATTTTTCAAGTTTGTAGCCAGCCTAGCACTTAAAAAATTATTCTGTTCGTCGAGTTTTTTAAGCATGAATCGCAAAGCCGTATCAGCTGTATAAAGAGTCGCATCACGTCGGCACAATGTGAGAACAGACAGTTTTATGACATTCAAGCTATGATGAATATTGTTCAGTGTTTGAATGTCATCATCTGAAAAGGAAACCTCAGATTTCCAATCTATTAGTGCCTTCAGAACGGAATCTTTTATTTTCAAAAATACTCCGATCATGTCCGACATGCTTGACCAGCGCGTGCGACAATCTAGCTGCAGTTGTATGTCTTTACCGTGTTCCGCATTGACGTATTGTCGTAACAAATCAGCTTTTAAAGGTGACTTTCTTACAGACCGTACGAGGCGCCGAACTTTTTCTATAAGTTCCTTGTATGTTTTTGGTTCAACCCGAGCAGTGGGAGCTTCAATTTCTAAACGACTGTCATTCGTTGGTGGTGGTGTGGAATCTGCGTCCTCGTCGCTTACAGATTCGCTGTCTTCATCTGAATCCATTGTCTCGTGAATGGATACCGGCTGGAGTTCTCTTTCTTCGTTCGTATCTTTATATAGCGTGTCAATTACCGCGAGCTGAATACCGTGGGCGAGACATAATTGGTGATAGCCGTTGCAGTATGTCCCCATTTTCGTCATCACGCTCGCACCGTCGGTTGTAAGGCTAACGACGTCCTCATCCAAAGACACGCCGAATTTAGCGAGATGGTCTCGCAACATACTATATGCTGCAAAAGCTGACATTGATCCAGTAATTTTAACGAGGCCCAGATTCTTGAAATTGAACCCACCGAAACCGTTGCTGTGCAAATTTATGTTCATGTATCTTTTGTTTCGCAAGGATGTCCACTCGTCCAAAGTCAGTGCGAATCTGTGGCCTTCTGTTTTTAATTTCTGTATTTTGTGTTTTATGTCTGCTTTGACTTCTTCAGCTTGAGTAAATATTATTTTTGCTATTGTACTCGGCGATTTAGGTAGATCGTGGCCACTTTTTTTGAACATCTTTTGGAGATCTTGACTCTCAACAAAAAAACGGAAAGAACAACCGTCCAGTGCTGCCATTCGCGATATGATCACCTCCATTTTTTCATTAGACTTGGAACTGAAGAAATCTGTCATCATTTTCCTTTTCTTAGTTTCTGTAGTCAGTATCGGTTGTCTTTGGTTTGAAGTTCCTGCAGTAACATCAGTCATGCCCAATGCCGGTGTAGAGTTGTCGTCACTTTCCTTCAAATCTACATTTATTGCATGTTTTGCTCTCATATGCGTGTGTAAGCCAGTAGTAGCACCACCAACTGTTTTCAAGATCTTTTTGCAAATTTTGCATTTTGCAGATTGCCCGTCACTTGCACGAAGAAAATGAGTCCATAAATTGGTTGTTGTCCTTTTATTGGTGAATTCTTTGTACTGACATTCCTTTTCATTCGACGACGACCTTAAAGTGAAAAAAAAAAAAAACATGTAAATCGGGCACTTTACCCATAAATCCCATAATACATTTCTGTGCAATTGTACAGTAGACAGATACTTGCAGATACTCGTATTAATGCAAGTATCTGTCTACTATACTTACCTAATCAGTACATACGCAGGAGGTAGATACCTAAGCGTACGTAACAACTGAGGGCGTCCTTATCTCGCACGAAATATTGTCGTTTTTCGTAGTTGCTGAAATTGCCTAAATTTGCTATACATTGTATGCATTTATATACTTTATGTACAGTACAGAATAGACAAACAGCCTCAATTAATTCCTTTTTGCATAATCAGTTGCACTGTGAAACAAAACTCGTGGTAACTTCGTGCGAGACTAGGGAGCTCTCAAGTTTACCATGATATATTCGAAGATTTGCTGACATAACATAAAAAATAGAGACAAACACGTCTTTTAAACTAGCTAGTCTTACAATTAGCGCGGTGTAGGTAGGTATTGTGAATAGTAGAGAACGAATAAATGGTCCACTGGCCAGCTTGATGTATTTATGTACAATAATCGCAAGAATAGATGTTGATAGAAGTTACTATTACTACATAATATCACAGAATAAGAAATAGTAGAAGTACACATACACGCTGAAAACTTAACACTTAGATTAAACCGAATTATGTTAAAAACTACTTACATTTTGTCATAAATTGCCTTTTCGTAAATGTGGTCACTGGTGCGCAGCGCTCTCCTCCCGTCAAACACTCGTGGGCAACTAATCGCGCGACCGGCGCGACTGACTAGCCGCTGGGGGAGAGGGATGCGCGGGGGCGGTGCCGGTGCGGTACCATAGGGTAGTCTAGTGACTCGATAATACACGCGCAGGAACAATTGCGCGTAAAACGATGAGTTGAAGAATTAAACACATTCTTAAATTAAAAATAATGAATATCGAAATACGATAAATTGAGCTCAATTCCGGAGTTGAAATATCAGAAAAACCGTCCGGAATTCCGGAGTTACGAAATTCCGGAATTCCGGAATGGATGCCCTAGTCCATACATGACAACATACATTTTCAAAGCGCAAAATGCGAAATAAAATAAGCAGAGGTTTGTAAATTATAACAGGTATAAAATATTAATTACCAATGCATGGCTCACTGCCACCGGTTCTCCAGCAATGATGTGAATGTATGCGTGTGAGTGTGTAAGTAAGAATGCAACGGAACTGTTAAAAACAAGGCATGTCATGTACAGCAGCAAACTCAAACTGAAAATAGTACACATAATGTAAAACAAGCTTAAATAATATTAATGAAAAATGTGAAAAGTAAAATAATTATATCTGTAATCATAATCATCAAAAAAAAAAATTCAATGATCTTAGATTGATTAACACCTCATTTTTTAGGGTGCGTCCAGATCTGGCGAATGCGTCGATGCGGCGTGCGTGCGGCGCGTGTGCTATTACTGCAATTATTTGGTGGGCCTCTTTGGCGCAACTCAGGTAAGGCTTGCACAATAGGCGCGCACCTACTGTGCTCGCGCGCATGCCGCACGCGGGCGGCTCATGCGCCGTTCACGCACGGCGTGTAAAGCCGCCTCCAGACGGGTGTTTTTGCTCCCAAATAGCAATGTTTTTTTGATATAAACTGATAAGTTCAAGCCATTGTTCGTCGCTCCATAGCATGAACATCCACACGACACAACCATTACGAACGTCGTCCAAACGAGCACTGCGAGCGCCTTTGTGTTCGCGCTGAAAACCGACAGCCGATGGATCACGCCGAGTGTCGGCGCAAGCGTTTACATGTAATACTCGTAGTGCGGTCCACGCGCAGGATTCGTGTTTCATAACATACATTTACACTTGTCTGGACCCGGCTTAAATGAAGCGCGAGCGGCGCGCGGACGGCGCGCGGACGGCGCGCGGACGGCGCATGAACGGCGCGCGAACCTGAAATGTACGCACGCCGCTCACGATTCGCTCGTGAGCGGCGCATTCGTGGCGCAATCGGGGCGCATTCCCCAGATCTGGACACACCCTTAAAGGCTTTGCATTGTGAGGCTAAGTGGGGATAACACTTCCAACTAAATAATTGTATAAATGTCAAAATCAAACATGTCAATGTGTTTAATTAGATTAGCTAATTCAATTAGCCAATCACAGCATTTGATAGTAGATTGACCAATGTTAACCTGTTGTTGCAACTGTAACATCTTTAGTTAACTTTAGTTAGACTAGCAGCTGTACTGTTAATAAGATGGCATTTAACAATTACTTTAAGTGACAGAAATTCTATAGGTAACTGACATTGATGAGTCTGACTGTTAATAGAGGAACTCGATCACTCATCATCACATTACCACTTCAGGATTTGAAACTAAATCTCTAAGACACTAAACATTTAAGGCGATTCCAACATTATATTGAAAAATGAAATAAACATTGGCCAGACAATTTTCAGCTCTGCTATAAATCAACAAGTAAAGTTAGTATGTCAGTTATAAATCATACTTACCAAAATAGCATCTCTAGGATTTCTTATAAGCAGTATGGCAGATTTAAACTTATCTGGCTCTATAGGAGGTGCCTCATGAGTTTTCACCACAAGCACTGAGCCATCCGTCACATTCTCTGCAGGGAACCCATGCATTCGTAAACCATAATCCATATAAATCGAGCCTGTTACCATGCCTGTAAAATTAAATAGACAATGCAAGATAAGTTAACAAGTATCTTTTTACTATACCTATTTCTATTATCAAATATTAATATATTTTCTGTAAGCCTACTAATGGTCTAGTGATACCCCTGAAATTGTAGACAATCATAGGCAAATGGCCAGTTATCCTTGCCTGTGATTGCTTGTCACTTGGCATCACTCAGGTTGTATGCTTGGTTGCCACCTTAGATTATATAAATAAAATTTATATTTAAATTAGAACTAACTATGTTGTTAGTCCACAAGTTTATACCTATATTTAATACTGATTGTGTCCCAAGTTGGTATCAGAGATATCTTTTTGTGTTTCTATGTAACTATCTGCACAGTGCATTATAGTAGGTACACTATTTATTTATATGAAGGCTAAATAATAATAAACTGGTAACAGTGGTTTTATATGAAGCATAGTGCTTTTTTGGATGTATACAAATGTTAGAAAGTAGTTAGTAGGTAATGTACACATGTATATATGATCATGCCTCTATCTCCACAGGGATAATCAGAGATGCATAATGACCTCATATCATTGCTTTAGTTTTAGTCCCCAAATAATTTCAGAAATAATATTTAAGAATTTCTTAATAAAATCACACTGCCTGACCTAGGTACCAAATCTGAAATCTAATGCACAGTAGTCACATTCACTACTGCTACACCACTAAATTGTAATGTTATTTGTCATCACAGATTTTATAATAACTAAGTATGCCTTTCTATGCAACTTGTACAAACACATACAATACAATACCGCAAAAAAAAAATGTTTGCCAGGAACAAACATTATACATTTACCTGTGACCTGTTGTAAAAGATATCTCAGCCATGTGTTTCCACTGCCTGGGTATGATACCAGGGCTACCACATCAGGTGAGGGCGGGTTTCGCCAGCGTAGCTCACTACACCAGTTCACAGGCGGATCATGCCGAAACGCGAAATGATTCATGTAGCCGCCAGTATAATACGCATTTTTTGTACCATGTAAGGGGCTCAACATAAACAAAATTATTGAAAAATATAACAACACCACCGCGGCAGCAAGAAAAAATATCGATCGCCGAACCATTATTTATGAAACAACTTAAATTATCTGTGATTCTAAACAAACGATTATTTCATTATTTTGTTATTGTACGCCTACGATGTGTTATGATATAGTTTGATTTATATGTAGAGGAATCTTTAGTTTCTAAAACGAAAAAGAATATTTTGCACTCATTTTGCTGTATCCCAAGTTAAAGATCAAGTTCACAATAATTATTTAGACAGTTAAAATTTTGGTAAGGTAAATGTCCAAAAATGGCATTATTAAAATGACGGATGGCATTTTTGTTTGACATTTTGAACTTCGACACAGAATTAAAGAACAGCTGAAAGAGTGACCGAAATGTAAAACACAAGTCTATTCGCCTTACTAGATGGGCCAGTATATTAATAAGTACAATAGGCAAGCCACATGAGGAGTATAAGTACTACTAAGTCTAGACTTTCGGCAAGTTTGAAGAAAACCAATGCAAACGGCCAATGTAGACGAGCTTTGTGGAGCTATCCACACGTTGGGCGCTGTCAGTCTTTATTGCGCATTGAAACAATATGGACGTCATAAAAGTTACTGACAGCTGCTGGTATTTATTTAATTAAGGCACTCCAACGACTTATTCACGATTAATGAGCGTATATAATTAGCAGCGATAGCTCAGTGGGGAGACCAACACACTGCAATGCAGTGGGTCACGGGTTCGAACCCACGTCGCGCACCTCTGACTTTCGGAAGTTATATGACTTTTCGAAATTATGTGCGTATTGATTGACAATTATCGCCTGCTCTGTGCCTCGGAGAGCACGTTAAGCTGTCGCGTCGGTCCCGGCTGCCAGGAACATCTATAGCAGTCATTATTGGGAAAGTCAGTACCCTCAAATATCCTGACACTGGTCTAGCCTTAAGATATCGTTAGCCTTCGGGTTGCGGAGGTCAGGTGGCAGCCGCTCCATGTAAAAACTGATATCCAGTCATATCTGGTTAGACTAGAAAAGCCGACCCCAAGTGACTTGGGAATAATAAAGGCTAGGGAGAAGAGAAGAAGAAGAAGAGGAATGAGCGTATATCTAAACTAATATTATAAAGAGGAAACATTTGTGTTTTTGTATGTAGGTTTGTAATGTTTTAACACAAAAACTATTGGAGCGATCAAATATTCTTTCACCATTAGAAAGATGCCTCTTCACTGAGTGACATAGGATATATAACATTTTCAAAAAAAATAGGGTTCCTTAATAAAAATGCAATAATATAACCCAAGGTGTGCAAAAATGATTCATAAAAAATCTGTCATCACGTGCGCTGCGGAAACTACTGATAATAGAACAAAAAAATGTTCTACAGTATTATAGAACGTATCAATATTACAAAAAAATCCGCGATACCATATGTCTAACTACTGTAGTTATGCTACTATAACTACTTTTTTACATTTTAAAAGTTGATAAAAGTGCCGACGATAATCAAACCATATTATTCATACTTCTGTATTAATCCTTATCCCATTAAATGATATTTTATTAAAGACCGTTTCAATACCCGTAAAATACTTTTTAAATTATTAAAATCGGACATTTCATTCAAAAGATATAATTCTTTAGATATAGTAGGTAGTTTCTAAATATTAGTAGGTAGTTTATAAGTATTAGCTATATATATAGCTAACTACATCTATATAGGTGTAGTTAGACTTATTAATTTCTTTAGTTGTAGCTTTATATATTAAAATTAGATAACAAATCAAAAGTAGGTATTGGGTAATAAATTAAAGTCCACGCGGACGAATTCGCGGGCAACAACTAGTAATTATTATATCAGTGTATACCGTAGTAGACTTAAAATAATACATTTTGTACGTATAATGGCGATGTTTGCCAAGCGCAAAATGGCAGCTGGAACAACATGTGGACGCTATTTTGGCCGAGCGTAGGCCAACGCCTTTGATTTTTGCAGAAAAACCGACACCGCTCCGAAGTGAGACAAGTGGTCGCGAGTGGTCGCAAGTTGTTACAATCTACGCCAATTGAGCTCTATACACATTGGCGCTTGCCGTCACTCAGCCAGCTAGGCGAGTGATAAGTTGATAACTCTGCTATATATTATCAGTGTGTTGTAAACTCTAAATTTGCTGTAAACTTACCTAATATTTAATATTTAGTGTTATATAATATATTATTAGATTGCATATTAATTTTATAGTTCTTATTTATATATTGCCTTAATAATTATTTACATACATATTGTTTCTTAATTAATTTTCTAAATTTCGCTTTATTAACTTTATAAAACTTGTACATGCTGTGCTCGCCTATAAAAGGCTACTATACTATTATGTATTTGAAAATTATGTAAAAGAAAAGTGTATTACTGTAAGTAGTTGTTGGTAAGCCTAAATGAATAAATAAAATAAATAAATAAATACCAAGCAAATAAAGGCAAAGCAAATACACCGTCTATACATTGGCATTGGCTGTCACTCGGCAACGTTGGGCCAACGTGTATTACCGGCTTCGGGCACGCCACGATCGTGGCGGTAAGTCCCGTGTTTGAGGAGTGGCGGCATGGCGACCTCACCTTCCGGCTGACACAGGTAATGACTGGCCACGTTTGTTTTGGCCAGTTCCTGTGTCGTATACGCCGGCAAGAGACGCCCGATTGTCACCACTGCGGCGACTGCCGCGACGTTGTAGAGGACACGGCCGCGGCGCTGCATACTTTGGCGGTTTGCCCCGCCTGGGCATCGCAGCGCCGTGAGTTGATCGCGGCAGTCGGATTGGTTGCCCTCTCGCTCCCGGCCGTAGTTCAGTCTATGGTCCGGAGTGAGAGGTCGTGGAACGCCGTCGCCTCCTTCTGTGAGGAAGTCATTTCCATCAAGGAGGCGGCGGAGCGGGAGAGGGAGCGTTTAAACCCTCTCCCCAACCGCAGAGCCGGGCGCCGGAGGGCGCGGGTGACCTCCAGCCACCCTGAGGTTTGACCTGGGGGTGGCGGGCTTTGTGGGCCTGCCCGCCATCCGTTCAGCACTAGGTCTGAGAGACGGCGTGCGTGTTCCCACGCGCGCCTCTGTTTCGAGTCCGTCTCCCCTCTAGGGGGGACAGTAGGGATAATTTGTGAGGAGTGCCTTTGGGTAGGTCTTTCGTGTAGTGGCCTGCCGTTTCATACGGTGGGCCGAAACCTCGGCGGGGTCGCGACCGCATGCGAAAGCGATTCGCGCGGCCCCGTCGATAGTGGTTTTGTCGAGGAACACCGTGGTAGGTTTAGTCGGTATTCCGGGAGGTACACTTTCTTTTTAACATCTTTCTTTTACCCCGGCGAGTCCGACATAACCCCTCCGCCCGCCCCCGCGAAGGGGTATGCGTAATGCATTCCCCCACGTAAAAAAAAAAAAAAAGAGTGTTACCGGCTTAAGAGGGAGGCTCAAAGGCAATAAATTTCATGTCTCTTAATTATGTTTGGCCGAACTTTAGTAGTTCTTGAGATATATGAATTTTTAAAAGATTATTGATTTCTCACCAGAATTTGACAATTAATACCAAATTTACAAAAAAGTACCTACTCGTAGTATGGGTTCCATCCAAACTTTATTTTTTTGGATTAATCCCTGCGTCGCGAGGGACTTTATAAACATTCAAACAACAGACACAAAGAACTCCCAGACTCGGAACAACCATTTGTAAATCACACAATTTTTTGTCCCGTGTGGGATTCGAACACACAACACTCGGCGCAGTGGCAGCGACGAGACGACTACTTAAACCACTACGTCGCCGGTGCAGTCATTTCAATTTTGTACCAGATACTTTAACTAACTTAATACAATCATTAAAAGAACAAAATTAACACAGTACCTACTTAATTAAAATTATGAGACTAAAAAATAATTCTTACCAAAAATTTCAGTTTAGGCTACAAAAACTGTTGACTAGCTTAGAAAAATACTAAGGCACTAATCATACAAATAGCTATAAAACATGCTCATTTCCTAGGCTATCCAAAAACTTCGGCCAAACATATAATGATTTTATTGCTTTTGAGCCTCCCTATTAGCTCCTGCCGGATATACGTCGAATTACCAGTAACACTGTATATATTTTAAAAGTGCAAATCCGCTAAATAATATTTTCTCGTTAGATTAAAATTGAGCTCCTATTTTTGTTACTTTCTGTCTTTCTGGCTTTCGTTTGTGAGTATATGTATTTTAGTATTGTGTGTTCGTGCGTCACAAAGGTTCACGTTTTTATATCGCCGAAGGAGTAGGTAAAGATCCCAGTGATGACTCCTACATTTCGTCAGTGGTTTTTAGGTTCCAAACAATAGTTGCCTAATATCTGTAGCCATCTGGTGGACTTATTTCTTGACTGTTACTGTGAATTAGTAACAAAATCTTAATTACCTGGCCCACCCGAGAATCGAATGCATGACACGAGGTGACGATCGCACGGATACATATGCTCATAAAGCAACGGGACCGACGTCAAAGAATTTAGGAGCAATTAAATTTTTTGGGTCTCAGATAAAACACAATAGAAATGTATATAAACATTTTATTATATTATAAACCATTCATTGTGATAAGTTAGAGAATCTAAGTTTTCTTAATAATGTGTGACAGTTTTCTATATTCCCTGTACATATTTCTAAATACATTTGTAGTGGCAGAATTCTTGGTGAGTTTATTTGCAGAAGTATTTTTCTTGCAGTGACCAAATCACCTCTCAATATATGACATACTGCTGCTTTTGCCCACACACTTACTGCTATCATATCTTTCATCTGATATGGCAATACAGACACCAGCTCATGAATCATCGGTGGGTGTAAATGTTCAACAGCATCTCCTATTCGATCCAAGTTTATGAGTGCTTCTGCCGCATATATATGTGCCCAAGCTTTATGACTACTAGATGCATCGGGCTGACTAAGTAACTCGTTTGCACTCATTAGAGCAGATAAAGGATCTTGTAAATGTAGTAATACATAACTTTGTAGAACAAATGTTGAATTTTTCAGTTCACATCTCTGTTGCCAGTTAATTGGTGGGCCAGGAGGTGCTTGTATTAAGGGTGTGGCAAAATCAGCTGGTGGTTCTTGGTTTGGCAGTAATGTGATAGCATTCCGCAAACATAATGCTGCAAATTCCAGTGATAATGATGGGATTGCAAATGATTCTCCTGATGTTGAATACTTATGTTTACCTTCCTTAGCTAATAATATGCGTGTGTGGGGTCCACTCCCTAGTTTTTTGACTGTATACTGCTGTGCTTCGTCACTGCAACATTTTTTTACACAACATTCTGCTAAATGCAACCAAATTCGTGGGTTATTTGGATAGTGCCTTGCGGCTTCTACCAAACATTCAAAAGCACCTTCCGAGTTATTCGCTGCAAGTAAAGCAAGACCCAGGTTAAAAACATACAGGGGTCTATCTCTACAGGCTATTAACCTTTCACTATCTTCACATTCCATAGCTTTGAAGTGTTCCTTTACTGCATGCTGAAAATACTTTGATGCTAAAAATGGTTTCTTTATAGATAAATATATGACACCAAGGTTATTATTGATAGCTGCCCATATATCTTCACCCTGTGATTTTAAATCATAGTCATATTTTAGAGTTTTATATTGCCCTAATGTACTTGCAGACTCTTTGACATCTCCATTTAAATATTGCTGTTGTGCTATAATGAATACATTCTCTATTGAATCAGGTTTTAGATTCAATTTCACTTTCTGTCCTAATAACAACTGAGCTCTACTGACAAGTCTTTCAAATAGATCACTCATTTCACTGTTGGACTTTAGAGGCTCACCGTGTGTTTTTGCTATTTCTAAAGTCTTCTCATATGTTCTTCTACACAATGTAGACTCCAGCAACAATAACACTATTTGTGTAAATAATTTGTTGTCTTTTACTTTCTTACAACCAAGTAACCTCTCCAGAAGGACAGTGCACTGGTAATAATATCTTGAATGATATAACAATACAGCATAGTTGTATAATAAGAATGGTGAACTAAGGTCCTTAGTTTCTATGTCTGGGAAAGTTAACCCTGTGAGTTGTGCTATTGCTTTTTTAAACTTATCCACGTTTTTCATATCGCTGGCCATAAATTCCACCACTTCTTTGTTATGCTGTACTCGTTTATTCCCAGTTCCAACAAGATTCTCTAATTCATTGAGGTGCTGTAA
Source organism: Catocala fraxini (assembly GCA_930367265.1). Lineage (NCBI taxonomy): Eukaryota > Metazoa > Arthropoda > Insecta > Lepidoptera > Erebidae > Catocala > Catocala fraxini. Next base: position 18,059,597 of record OV884043.1, read on the forward strand.
CGCTCCTGTGTATTCCTTTTTGTCATAACACTCATGTGCTAATACCACCGGTTCATCCTTTACATTAGCCATTGTTTATTTCTTGAGACAACGTTAAAAATATTTACAATAAGATGATTATGATGATTTGTTTACGAAAATAGGTCGATACTTTTCAATATTGTAATCTGATTTCATCGATGAACGAAATTAAACGAATGAATGATTTGGTAAATGATTAATTACATTTGACATTTCATGAGTTGTTTTTTTCTATTTGGCAAACTGTCTTTTGATTATTTATTATTTCTCATGTACATATTTACTAAAGACATCTCCTGCAGTAGAAATAATTCTTACAGCACAGAGTAGATAATTTTTAAACATTCAAAATTCACGATCTTTCGGTCTCGGACTATCAACAACTACCTACTTGCAGATTGCTGTCTTGTGTGACGATTAAGCATGGAACATTTCATAAGTAGCATGAGCAAAATCATATGAAATGATTTTCATACGTAGCGCATGCTACTTTCGTTCACAATGGCTGCTAAAATCGTATCATATGAAATCACGTTGTCACGGGAATCCAAATTGCAGACACGCTGTGTCTGTAATTTCGGTGTAGCGAAAATGAAACTGCACGAAGCCGTGAAGCAGCGTATATAGATCCAGGCGTGCCAAAAAGAGAAAGCTATATTTTGTTGATTCATCGAAAAATTGTGCATCGCCGATTTGCCAGCCGCGCGGCTGGCTCGCGTTATTGTGACGTATTTATAATTCACTGGTAAACTTTGAACTCAAGAAATGCTTTTAAAATTAAGCGACGTAAAGTTTAAATCCCCTTGATATTATTTTTAACAGTTCGCGGAATCATTATAATCTATCGTTAATGAAATGAAATAATATAAAGAAATGAAATTTCATTTGCGATTGATCGTGTTCAGGTGCGAACATACACACATTAATTTATATATGTTTTTTGTAGCAAAAAGCAGCATTTGTGAATTTGCAATTTTGCAACACTTGAATTAAAAATCATTAACTGTGAAATTTCACAGGTGAAATCACTGAGAAAGAAAAAATCATTTCATCAAATGAAAATGAATTAACCCTTATTAAAACGCTGGGAGCTATAGTTCCCACCTCTCAGATTCAAGAAAATCGTATTTAATTTTTATATGGTAACACCTAATGCAATGTAATATATCTGAACGCATCCTTTACATTTCAAAGAGCCTTTTTAATGTCAACACTTTTCAAAGTGTCACATGTCATGGTACAAAAATTCCATACTTCATAGTTCATAGTAGTGTTGCAGAACTATCGATAGTTTGACTATCGATAGTTGACCTCTAAAACTATTCAGGATATCGATTCTGCTCTCGATAGTATCATCACGTCACAATAAAATCGCTACTATCGATACTTTCGATAGCTTTTTTTGTCCAATATAATTAACAACGATAATACTATCGATACTATCGATAGATTGACGTCCAATAGAATCGATACTATCGACAGTATTGTAAATTCTTGCAGACACAACCATAAACAATCGATTTTATCGATAGTATCGATAGTTTTGTACTATCGATTGTAGGAGATTTTTCAATACTATTGTCAGTTAATTGAAAGCTATTTGCCTACGAGTTCCAGAGCCGATGCAACCTGCCATCAGCCAGTTTTTGTGTTGTTTTACTTGTATGTTTAGAGACAATTAGGTTTAGTTGACGTCAAACATTGGCAGTGAATGGACGATTACGTTGTTTTTAGTGGTTAAATACGTGATTTTCTTCGATTTTTGTAAAAATGGAGGGTAAGTGATGTTTTTATGCAGATGTTACAAACCTATTGTTTTCTTTTTATTTATCTTTGTTGATACAAAGATAAATAAAAATCATCTTAAAATCCTTGGTATTGATCACATTAAATTTTCAGTGAATAATACCGTCTGTAAATTTAAAAAAATAATCATAATTGGTAAAACATAGTGTATGATTTAAAGGTATTTCAAAAGTTAATTAATTTTATTTTTACTATCATATGTACGAGTAATACAGTTTTGGTTTTTCATATTTTAGGAGTAAATAGTAAATGCAAATATATTTCTGAAACAGAAATTGATGACGATTTAACTCAATGTCGGGACGAAGATGACGAAGTATTTCAAAATTCACAAGTTTACTCACAAACGCGCTCAGAAGAAAACTTTCAAGCTAATAAGAAATTTAAGGATAGCGGTACATGTACTGATGTGATATATAAAAAAATGCACCCCGAACCTACCGTAATAGATTTACATGGATGTAACTATTTCGGGCAATTAGTATCAAATGAACTGTTGAGATTTAATATAAATCAAAGATATATGGTAATGCAGAAAATTCTGGAGGTGTTACAAAATTGTGGTGAAAAATCAGAGAAAATTCAGCCGTAATTAAGACAGTGTTTTTCTAGTTAAAGTATTTCCCAAACAAATAGATTTTCTGTCATATAAAGCCTTAAGTATTATTTATTAGTTTTAAGAAGTAATTAAAAGGTGGTAATAACGAATAAAACACATTAACTAATCAATTCTTTTATTATCAAAGAAGTCAACAAATTGCCATTTAGCTACCCATCCATAGTTCGGTATGATTTAACGAATAAAAATAAAGAGAAAATGGTCTTTAATTTGAGATTATCTCAACAAAAAAATAACTGCGTGGCCGATTGTATTTTCAATAATTATTCTTATGTTAACACACTATACAATCACATTAAGACTAATTTTTAATTTCAATTACGTTATCTAATCATAATAAAATAAAGAGCTGTGATATTAGAACAACTTTTGGTTCATATTTATGAAGAGCAGCTCGTTGATGTGCTTGGCACTAAGACGGTTTCGGCGATCGGTAATTAAAAGACCAGCTTTGGAAAAAACACGTTCAGAAGGAACAGAACTTCCGGGTATGCATAAATATTTCAATGCTATGTGTTTCAATTGGTTTTCTTGATGGTACCAATATTCAATAGGATATTCAGAAAATGGCAATGTGGGTTTTTCTAAATATTGTCTCATGTCTATTATAGCATCCGCAGTAACAGAAGTAGCGTTATTTTCATGTTGGTTGTCAACAAACGACAGTAATCTGCTAAGTTTTGATTTTTTTGCCGAAAGCGAATGGGCTGTTTCTTGAGATACTTGAGATGTGCTTGCAGGTGATAGAGTTTGCGATGTCAAAGAAGATAAATATGTAGCATATTCTTTTTTTACGAGAGAGATCGCTTTTTCTGCATCAAAGGGGGTTTTAAACCCAAGCCTCTTAAAATGGGGATTCAGAAGCGTAGAAATCATACATGGACTTCGTGATTCATAAAATTTAAGTTTGTTTTGTACAGATGTTTTCATACACTCAATTATTTCTTTAACAAAATCAGAATTGCATCCATTTTCCAATTCAACCATTTTTAGACTCAACCCTTTTATCAATGGAATTATTAAGGAAATTGTGACGTACTCATCACCGGAAATACCCTCGGTGCATGTTTCCAGAGGCTCGAATATTTTTTGAATTTCCTCAAGGTACGCATATTCCATTGGTGTAAGGTTTTCTGGTGCACTTGGATATTCATTTAACACCAGTGTCAGTTCTGGTCTCACTTGTAATATTCGATTTAACATATAAAATGCAGAATTCCACCTGGTTTCTACATATTTAATTAGTTTTAATTCTGGTTTATTCATTTCTCTTTGAACAGACCGCAATTTGTCTGATGCCAATGTACTGTGTTTGAAGTGAGTGACTATCCGGCTAGATTTTTCCACCAGTTCCTTAAGTCCAGGTGCAGACAGAACATCTTTCATGACTAAATTCAGTGAGTGCGCAAAGCAAGGGACATGACGTACTCTCATAACCTCCGCTACTTTAACCATGGTAGCAGCATTATCGGTCACCAGAGCTATGACCTTGTTTCGACAGTTCCATTCTTGTAAAACATTATCTAAAACCTGCAACAAATAATATTATGTTACCTATATAACTTTTTTGGAAACATCCTTACCCTAGATCAGATAACAAAAAGTGTTTGTTGGTATATTTTTCGTAATTTTTTTTTATGTGATAGGGGCAAACGAGCCGACGGGTCGCCTGATGTTAAGCGATTACCGGGAGGGAGAGACGGAAGGAGGGAGGAAAGGACTGAGGGACGAAAGGAGCGAGGGAGGGAGGGACGGAAGGAGCGAGGGAGGGAGGGACGGAAGGAGCGAGGGAGGCAGGGAGGGAGGGTTTTAAAGGAAGGGGGGGAGGGTGGCCTCCAGTATCCTCACTCACGCAGGGAAACGCAACGCAATCATTACTTCACCCTGGTCTTCTGTAAGGCCGTGGTATCACTCCGGTCGAGCCAGAGCCCATTAAGTTTTCATTCCATTTATTCAAGAACCCTGATCACAAACTTAGGAATCAAAATCAACGAGGTTATTTTTCATTTCATCTCATTTGATTTTGCGGCAACTATATGAAAGTCTGTCACTACTTTACGCAAAAACTACTGAATGGATTATAATAAAGCTGTACAATATTATGGCTTGTATTTACTAATGTAAATGCAACCCATAATATTTACAACAATAACCTAATGGGTAAGATACCTTTAACCACAGGAAAAGTCTTACTCCTAAGTAGTAGTGGCAAAAACGACTATTTTACAATAGTCAATTATCAATTGTCAATTCATTTTAAAATAGCCGTTTTTGCCACTACTATTCCTAAGGCTAGACTTGCGTAAGATTTAAATACTGTTGAAAGCTTAAGAGCAGGCACTACGAATTATATACTATTTTGAATAAATATAGTGAAACAACCATAAATGCTAGTAAAGTGAAACTTGAGTACACAATTATTTAGACTTTTATCTGTCGACCGACAAAGAGAGAAACACGATTGGAAAATATTTCCTCGATAACATTTTCATTTGAAAATATTTTAAAAATATCTTGCAAAATATTTCGTTTTTCATTCTTAAATAATCACTAGCCACAAAAGAAAGCTATTTACTATCGTATGTCAAACGCTTTTTTACCTAAGATAATTAGTCCTTTAGATATCAACGAAAATATGAATTTTCGAAATTTTTAGTGCTAGGTTTCGGTAAAACCACTCACGCGATATTCAACTTTATTGTTTACTGCATAAGGTTCGATCGCACAGACGGCGCTTACGACGTGAAACACAAGTCATAGTGCCTGCTCTTAACATAATAATGCTTCAAATATAATGCAATAAATATGTAAATATATCTACTCACCGAGGCAATTTTATCTGCGTTGTGACTTCCTTCTAGTACAGTAGCTGCTAGCAGTGCTGTTTGCAACTTTTGTTTATTAATAAAATGAATAGTTATTGCACACACGCCTTGATTACTACTGGATGTCCACATATCAGTGGTTACTGCTATTTCTTTGACATCTTTTAACAGTTCAAATAACTGTAATTTAAGATTTGTGTATAGTTTAGGGAGTAGGTTATTTGAGATGACACTTCTTGATGGTAATTGGTATTTAGAGTCTAATGCTTTTATAAATTCCCTCATTCCTTCATGCTCAGCTAATCGCAGTGGTTGCATGTCTATAGCTATCAATTTGACAAACATAGAATCTAAATATTTTTTTCTAGAGGAATTGGCACTGTAAAATTGTGCAGGGGATACAGGCACATTCTGAGGACTTGTGAGTTCTGGATTGATTTCGTCCAAATTTTCTGAAGAACAGGGTTGTAGTAAATAGTCTGGATGTTTACGCACCATGTGGTCCTTCATGTTTGAAGTATTATTACTATATTTAAAATTTTTCAAACATAGCTTGCACAATACAAGTCTATCAGACTTCTTTTCAAAAAATTCCCACATCTTCGATGTTTTTTTCTGTCTATTAGGAGTCTCGGGTGGGCTAAAACTAGCCATGGTATTATAGTATTTACCTAATTAACTAATTAAACGTATTAAATTTAACACAAACTATACTGAACACAAATAACTATTTTAAACTGTAGGGTAAAGCTAAAAAGTTTTGACATTAACCAGTGTTGCTATTTTAATTCTATTGATGCGCACGCACTAATTCAAATAAACAATTTATAATAGTCAATTAGTCAAAACATACTTTCATTGTCAGTTACAACACATTTTATTACATAGCAATACTATCGAAATATGGCTGACTATCGATAGAGCAAAACTATCGATACTATCGATAGTATCGATTATTTTTGGACGATACTGTAACATTTTGTAATATTATCGATACTATTGGATGTAAACCTATCGATAGTATCGATAGTATTGCCATTATCAATATTATTGCTCTTAAGGCGCTATCGATATTATCGATAGTATTGACACGTGGTAATACTTTCGATAGACTATCGATACTATTGTGTTTACCTTAACTATCGATAGAATATCGATAGTTAATCGATAGTGGACTATCGATAGCCAACACTAGTTCATAGTGGTATTGGACACTACAACTGTCACTCTTGCTTAAATTAGACAAATCTACATAGATTTCTTAGATTTTTTATATAATTTGACAGGCATTATCGTCTTAACATTAAGACGATAATGCCTGTCAAATTGCTGAAAGCAGTGAAGAAAAAATTATTAACATTAATTATTAACTTACGCTCGATTACGATTGATAATCCAAAATAAAATAATTTAATAAAATTATTCTATTTCTATCTGATTAAAAGAATATTGATACTCAATAAGTTTGTTTGTAATTTATAATTAATATAATCTATACCTAACTATATCTTAATTACTTAATAAATAAATTCAAATTAACAGAGACTTTTTATTGTGTGGACACTCTACTCTATGCATTGTATAGAAAATATTGTAAAGCAATCATCTTGACTAAAGAACAATAAATCCGTGACAAAACATAATTCGCACCCTTAATAAAACAGAGACTTATCTCAGTATTTTGGATTAAACAAATTTGAATTCTATTGCAAAGATTTAACACAAATATAATATTAGAATTTAACATATACAATTTGAGTTCAAATTGCCTTACTTTCAAATTTCGAATTAAGTCGCTGTTTTATTAAGAGTGATTATATTGCTGTAGTAATTATTTTTACTAAACATTAGAAGGCCCAAAATTCCTGTATTTCCTATATTTAATGAGACTTTAATCGAAATGTTTACAATGTTTGAACTGAGTGACCACAATTAAACATGAATTGTATGAAATTGGCCCGTAAGTGTGCTCTTTTTTTTGTTTTACAAATATACATGTGACTTTTACTAATGGTAGCAGAGAAACAATGTAGTTCTTATGCTATAATTAATCATTTACACGTTATTTATATGTGGTCTGTCAGTGACCATAGAAAGATATTAGTTATTCTATATATTATAATTATATTATGTTTTATTATCTTAACCGGTCGTATACCGCCGGCTCGCATACCAGCCGGCAGATTTGTACCCGTCGTAGGCCGGTGGCTCGCATGCGAGCCACCAAATTGGCGCCAAAACGCCGCGCGCCGCCTTCGCTTTAGCTTAAGCTAACGTAAAACCAATTTGGTGGCTCGCATGCGAGCCACCGGCCTACGACGGGTACAAATCTGCCGGCTGGTATGCGAGCCGGCGGTATACGACCGGTTAAATATGTTTTACTAAATGTCTGTATACAAAACATGGCTGCAAACTATATATTTACCCAGATTTAAAAGGTTAAGTGTGAGAACTGAGAGACCACAGTTTTGGTAGCATAACTTTTTAATTAATCCTTTACAAATTTTTAATATGCGTTTTACAAATGTTTTATAACTTTTACTAAAGCTTTTAGTTACTACATCTGCAAAAAACCATGTGGTCACTCAGTCCTCACACACATGTAGGATGTATTACACCCACATTTCTCCAGTTATTTAAGGTACGTAATAAGAGCCGAACTCATTGCCGACTACTGGGCACAGTTCCAGAACAAAAACTCAACAGCACCGCCCAACCCGGGAATCGAACCTGACACCTTATGCATTATTTTGCACGAGTCTAAATGTCTTCTAGAACTTTAGAATTTGAATACGCTTTGTAAGCTTATCTCAACATTTTGCACAGAGTCAAAAATATTAAACTAAACGGCAGTGCTTCATGTGAGTTCGGTCTTATTACTCGTAAAGAAGCAGCTTCAGCCCCGCAGTAGAATGCGGCTTTACGCTATCTACCTTACCGACCTTTTCATGACTGCAGGTCCAATTTATCTTGTAGATTACGTGACTACGTGTATTTATAGAGCCAGTTTACTATGTAGTGACTGGATTAAATACGCCTAAATTGAGTCTTGGATTTGCATAGGTGCTCTTACTAAAAATAATTATCTTGATATCAGACCAATGCCCATCAATGTGTAAGACACACAAGCTTATCTATAAATTGTTGTGGTGAAATATTAGAAATGTCGCCCTGCTTCCTGAAGTTTCTGCAGCTAACTTAAAGGACCACCATCTCTAGTTTTTAATGAGTTTATCTACCAGGCCATATACCAATCTAGGAGAGGAACACCATGTGGAAATCTCTGCTAAAACCTGGGATTTAGATCAACCTGGAGCAGCCTACCTTTTCTAGAGTTTCCAGGTGTTGCGCTGTGGACCAGACCAGTGGAGATTTTTGAAAAGTCCATAATGCGCGAGGGTTTGCAAGATGTGCATATTATTTGTTTTATTTGTTTCTAAAAAGCTTTTATCTCCTCCACTAGTAATAATTCCTGTATCGCGGGCGACAAACCTTTGTCCTATAATGGGATCGAACCCACGAAACTCGGCGCAGAGACAGTGGTGAGACGACCACTTAAACCATTACACCAGCCTTGCAGTCATTCTATACATTATTGAAAAATGTATGCAGTGAATAATATGACTATAATAACTTTTAAACTTTGTGTTGCTATATATCTATATTTTTATTTTGTTATAAAGGACAACTCCCGCACTAAGAATAATTCCTGTGTAGCAAGGGAACTTTACAAACATTCAAACAACGGACACAAAGAACACCAACACTCGGAACAACCATTTATGGATCACACAAAGTTTTGTTCAATGTGGTATTCTAACACACAACAGTCGGCGCAGTAGCAGTGGCGAGGCGACCACCTAAACCACTTCGCCATCCGTGCAGTCACTATATAAATAATACGTAACTTGTATTAACATGGTTACGCATAATACTTATATTTTAATGCTGACACATTGTTGTAATGTCAAGCATTTTTACCTTTTAGTATACATTATGCATGATTGTGTGAATACCCGTTACATATTATCTAATTAATAGTATATATTTGGAATGGGCTATGAAAAATGGCATTATGGTTTGGATACAGTTACTAACTTCTTAAATACATATTACCTAATTATTTACTAAAATAATCCAGAGCATAACTTAGTATAGTATCACAATCTGCCGGAAATTGGACCTGATGGCCTTACTTAATCTATATTAATCAGTATGCAAGAAGAATATGATGTGTGAAATAAGCATGATTGGATAATATATGGCACTCTGATATATGTATATGGCATAAAAAATTCCTTTTTCAAAAAGACTATTAAAATGGTATCATACAAAACTCAACAAATACTCTACTGTAACAAATACTTATTGACTATGGTAACCACTTATTTTTTAGTGGTTCATAAGCTTGTTTGCTACTATACATACATAAACAGCTTTTTTCTTTTTATACTAAATTAATCATTTGTTTCATGCACAGATCCCGAGACCCGACACATTTTGTTAATTAATAACAGTAATTAATAATATACAACAGAAACAGCCCTAAGTTTATGTATCTATGGTAAATCAATAATTAAAACAACATATTTTTACAAATCAGGATGAATATGTCCTTTTATTTTCTTAGTAGATCTTTCAGCCGGTCTTACACACAAATGTTTACCAAACAGTGTAATGTTATAATTACTCAAATGCATTACAAATACTGACACTCTTTTTGGTATTGTAGTCACTACATTGTCCTTAGATACTATTTTAAAAGTATTTCTCGTATCCATTATACATATACCTGTTTTACCAACATAGCTCGGACATTTTGATCTAACTACACTTAACACACTGCCGTGAAAGTCAGCTTTGTAAAGAGTTTGTGTGAAGTTCTCCCACGCTTTACTGGTACAGTCTGGGATCGGTTTATCCAAATCTAAGAGTTCGTGAATGTATTTTAGCCAGATCTTATTCATGAGTTCAACATCATTATATTTCACGCCGTGTCTCGGTATATTATAAAAATCTAAAGATTTCTTTTCCTTCCTAGTTAGGCAACGTACTCTTCTCTTCTTCGTTTTCCGTTTCTGCCCTTTGCTTTTTTTCTTTGCTAGAACAAAGTCGGTCTTCAATTCAGATTCAATATTCGGTATACCTGATCTGGCCACATTAGATTTTAAAAACCCGACGATTGCTTCGGCCGCTCCTTTGTTAAAGGTTTTTTCAGATGACATTTCTTTGTATGTGATTATTAGTGCTACAAAAGCTTAAACGCTGTAGGTACTACAAATTACAAAACTGCCATATGATATGAACTATATGAAGTAAAACTTATATTGTAGTCTTTGGTAAGAACTAATAAGTATACAAAGTTCTGTCAGTGTCGACTGTCAATCTCACTTCCATAAATAATAATAATATTATTTAGTAGCTTCGAGATGTTCTTCCTAACGCCTAGATAAAAAAATATCTGTGCAAAAAGACATTGGAGGATTTTAGAAACTGAATATTATTGTAATTTTTAAAAAGCTTTCCTTTATATCGAGTCATGAAATTATTGAATGATACATTAGCTCTAGTGGTGGCAGCACCGTTTAAAGTTTGACAGGTCTGACTTTGAACTTAAAGAAGACCTCAGGATTGATAAGATACCAGTGTAGCCAACGTAGGAATATACCCTAAACATGCGAATAAAATAGGATTGTTAAGTAAATTACATTAGATTAAGTAAGAACAATGGCAGGTCTCCATATTAAAAAATGTCTAGGTTTAAATGGCAGCGTCCTGTCATGAAAAATATGTCAAAAGATTCGGCGTTAGTTCCAGACTCTATAAGTGAAACTATTTTCAGTTGGGAAAGCCGAAAAAATTAGATATTGTGGTTTGAATTGTTTAGGTTACGAACTGTGTACGAATATAATAATTGTCGTTATAATCAAACAAACATTTTTTACCATCAGTTTAATCAGAAATAAGAATTACAGTGCATATTAATAAAGATTCAAACAAAGTCAATAATACATTTCAATTATTCGTTTAATTTAATCGATACAGATAACTACAGAATACTACATGTACTTACACCCCTATTTGTATGGTTGACATTTTGAAGGTAATTCGTAATTCGTACATACGTCATTCAAAATACTTTTATTAACATAAATAAGCTTTACGGCTTTTAGAAAAATGAATAAATATTTGATAAATCTTAGTAAATTAATTTAATTTCTTTGCTATAAATGAAATCTACTGACGTCAAAAAAACACTAGACAAAATTCTACCATTGTTCTTTAAATGAAACCATGATCACAGTCACAGTAGGCAATGTGCAAGTGAGAAGGATGTATACAAACTCAGAAAACTGCGATAAAGTATTGCATCTCATCTCATCATGTATCTTTTGGTGTGTCGGTTTGTATGCGTTAATTTTGTTCAATTATTATAACGTTATGGAACAATAATGCGGCAATTACTGTGATAGTTTTAAAGTATTTATATTAGAAGTGAGCTTCACTAGTTGTGTTTAATATACCTAAGTACATCGAATACTCGATGATAGCAGATTGTAGTAAATCACCAATGCTTTTGCTTTTTTATGCGCGGCTACGCTATGGTTCTCATTGGCTCATTGCTATGGAATTATGGATCATTACCACTATTTATTATACTTTTAAAGTACTTGTACTTACTTTATTAAAAGGTATGTGTTTACTTTATCAACATCACTAGGAAATAGATAATATTGCCTAGTGATGATCATTATTATTAATTGACACTAAAATAATATTCTGTTCATCTTTTGAGCTTCATCGGCAGAGCCTGGAGGTAAGGTACATATTTTTGTTTATATTTAGAAAGACAACTCGCACACTACGAATAATCACTAATTACTACGTATCACGAATGACTTAAGAAACACTAAAACAATGGTTACAACGAACAACCTCCCTCGGCGAAACCATTTGTGGCATATAAAATATCTAGTCTCGTATGGGATTTAAACTCTCAACACTCAACGTAGTGGCAGTGGCAAGGCAACTAATTAAACCATACCATCCAGGGATGTCAGACATAATCAATAAAAACTATTAATTTTTTTTATCTCTAATATACCGGCAATTGACAGATTAATCGTCTTTTGGTGTCATGTTTTAGGGAAAACAAATTTATGCACTGGTGACACTTTCAGATTGTATAGAATATTAAAATACTAAGACCAAAGCACAAGACATTCTAATTTTGTTAGTTTTGTAGCATTTGAATTTTATATTCTGAAATTATTGCTAAAAATGGTGATACAAGTCGCAAATGTCAAGCTTTCGAGTGGAAGAAATATGCCAGTGATTGGCCTTGGCACTTATGCTGTAAGTATATTAGAGCATTTCTATATTTTTTTGCCACTCTTTTAAAAAATGCACAATTTTTTTTCCACTATGCTCGGACATTCTTTATGCCAACAAATAGTTGATTTAACTATTTTTGATCTTTTTATATTATAATTAGTGTAATTTGCGGTTTTTTTTATATAAACTTAAAATACCTTACCAAGGTAGTCTAAAATGTTCCTATTTTGTTACTCTTTAGGTGTTTAATTTGGAACTATCAAGTTCAGAGAATATTCTAAAAAAGATGAATTACTGACACATTTTGATGGATTTTATAAAAGTACCTTTTGCAAAAAAGGAGATGAGAGTAATGTAATCGTTTAAAAATAGTCTCTTAATTTGTTTTTGTTACCTTAGGCTAAAAATGCTTAGTTCAACAGTTTTAATTTCATTAAAAACATCTATAATTTGACCATTGTAGCTTACTTTTTTATAAAATATATAGCTTTCTTGAGCTCTACTAGCAGCAATATATTATATATTATTACAGAAATATGATTTATTGCGAAAATTAAAATTTGTTTTTTTTGTGACAGTAACAAAATGAAAAATATAAAGCTGTATTCATGATGCCCATTTCAGTTACAGTTTTCACAAGATATTTTAAATTTAATAATGAAATTCAGGTAGATCAAGGATTGAAAGGAATAGTAGCAAATATTTTGAAATATAACAAAAACACAAAATAACAGGTTATGGCTCAATCAACATTTATTATTTTGAATTATTTCAAGGACTTCATTTCAATCTCAAATGTGCTTTAGGTACTGACTATTGCAACTACTGTTCAAATATAACAAGTCATTTATAATTATTTAGGAACAGTTGTATATGGCACAAACATAATACTTAAAATTCTTATTTAGTGTGAAATTCTAATATTAATAAGAACAAAAATAACTACACTCTCTTTAGTTTTAAACCTAGTTATAAAAAGAAAGAGATATCTCATCACATTCTTTAGTTTTAAACTTCAATACCTTAAAGAAGAACAAAACTAACTAGGTAAACACTGGTTTTTAGCCTAATTAAAATCATACCATATATCGTACATAAAAGCACATGTTTTAGTTTTAAACAATGCTAGAATTAAAAGCCTTATGTACCCAGCCAAGTAAGATTTAATGTATAGTTGCCTATCAGTCCATGTTTTAACATAGTAATTAAGTTATTTAACAGCATCTACATGTAAGCAGGCATCTAATAATACTTAGGTTCAAAACAATTATTATTACACAAAATAACTCAATCAACTTAGGTTCTATTACCTGGATCAGTAAAAAAAACAATTGAAAATGGCAGACAGATGTATCTGTTGACCATTGATGATTAAAAACCTAGATACACAATCAGCGTCAAAAAACGTCCTCACCAAATTGGCACCCACTTGAACATTTGGGTGCTCATTTAATTTAGTACCGTTCGATCGCTCCGGGAGTAAACATGTCGCTGAGCTAGTTTAAAACTTGTAAAATCACACTTCCAGGACATTAAAAAAGGACGGCGTTTCATATTTTCGGTAAGTAATAATGTTATTATTATAATTATATTATAATACTGATTATTGCGTCAAGGAATCAACGTAAAATATATATTTTTGTTTATTTCTTAGCAAAGAGCGACCATATAACACGGCTCATTTAAATGAACACTTAATAAACGCATTAATCATACTATTGTATTTCCACTTGATTAGTTCGGGTTATATGTTAAGTCTGTTCTAATATCAATAGAGATGCTATTACTTTTAAAAATATTTATTTTTATTTGGTTTAAAATGATAATGCGATTGTACCAGGTTACCGATTAAAACACGTGCCGCGTCCAGTATCGGTCCGCGAAGGGCGTGGAGGCGGGGTGGGCTTTTATATAAAAACCGGATTGAGTGTCAGACTTAGACTTCATCCGGAACAATTTCAGGTGGAGCAAATATGGCTTTCTATGAATGTAAATAAGAAAAAAATACTCATAGGTACAGCGTACCGCCCACCATGGCTAGATGTGGACCGGTTTCTTGATGCGATGACGGAAAGTATTACCGCACTCGCTCCATATGACCACGTTGTCTTACTGGGCGATCTAAACATTGACATGCTGGCAATTAATAATAATAACACAACAAAGCTTAACAACTTTATAAACTACTGCGGACTTGATCAAATTGTTAACATGCCAACACATTTTGTAGGTAATAGTGGTACATTGATAGATGTTATCTGCACAGATGCCCCATACAAAGATTTAATTATTGACCATATAAGTGACCTTGGGCATCATTCATTCATTACATGTCAATTATTATTAAAAAGGGACAAAGAGAAAAATAGATTTGTTGTGTATCGGCCACTTAAGGATATACTTATAGATAAGTTTGAGCGGGACCTCGGTCTTATACCATGGGATCATATACGTAACCTACAAGATGTTAACGTGATGGTGTCTACCTTTAACGCGCACATACATAGCATATTTGATTTACATGCTCCCATCAAATGTAAGTTGTTTAAGTGCCGCCTGACGCCATGGATCACTGAAAACATCAAATTAATGTTTAAGCTGCGAAATGAAGCGCGTTGCCGATATCGACTCACTAAACTCGAAGACCACAGAGTGTATTACCTTCAACTTAAAAAAACCGCTATAAATGCTTTAAATAATGAAAAGCGGGCTTATTTTACTCAACATATAAATGAGCATATGAATGACTCCAAAACATTATGGAAAAATTTAAAAGAACACGTATACCCGAGCAATAACAACTATAACTCTCTGCCAAATTATTTATGTGATCCTGACGAGATTAATAAAGCATTTTTGGATGTACCGGGTAATTCCAATGCTGCCATTTCGCAACTTACATTCTTCGAATATCACAGGCATGGGCAAACAACCTTCTCTTTTAAAAACGTGTCCGAAAAAGCAATTTCTAAAGCAATTTATAAAATTTCGACAAATGCGCAAGGGACAGATGGCATCACGAAGGACATGATACAACTTACGCTGCCCCAGTCCCTAAGTACAATCACCGCAATTATAAACCGGTCGCTAGACACTAATACCTTTCCCGAATTGTGGCGCAGCGCAATCGTCCGGCCGATACCAAAAAATAGTAACCCGATGTCAGTCAATGATCTTCGCCCAATCAGCATACTGCCATGTCTGTCAAAGATACTTGAGCGTGTAGTTTACACTCAGGTATCCGACTACTTAGAGGCAAATGATATTCTGCCTGAGCTTCAATCGGGTTTCAGGTCTGGACGTGGTACTGCCACAGCGCTGGCAGACGTAGTAGGCAGTATCCTTGAAGCCCGTGATCATGGTGAGGGGACACTACTCACACTACTTGATTATACCCGGGCATTTGATGCTATTAACATGAATCTGCTGTTATCAAAACTTGCATACTACGGCTTTGACCAAAATTCTATAAAATGGTTTGATAGTTACCTATGCAAGAGGTCGCAGAGAGTTGAGCTTCGTAAAGAGGACGGTTCCACTACAACATCATCATCGCGGTTAGTAACCAGAGGAATACCACAAGGTTCTCTGCTCGGGCCCCTTCTTTACATTATATACAGTGCCGATATTACAAGATGCATGCGAGTATGCAAATATCATATGTATGCGGACGATATCCAGCTGTATTTGTCATTTAAACCCAGCGATACATTATTATCGGTACAAAAAATGAACGACGAGCTGGAAAGAATAATAACCTGGTCTGAATTGAACTCTCTAGTACTAAATCCCCGTAAATCTAAGTTTCTTATCATGGGAAGCAAGAGTCAAATCGGTTCCATATTATGCGCCCGACCAGATATAAAAATAAAAAGTGATAGTATTAACCGCGTAGATAGCGCTTGCAATCTAGGATTAGTCATAGATCCCGAACTACGTTTTGAAAAGCATATAGGTACCATGGTTAGGAATTGTTTCTATAGGCTAAAACTTCTTTACCGCTTCAAGCAATATCTCAGTGTCGAGATTAGAAAAAGACTAGTAGACAGCCTAGTACTGGCAAAGCTTAACTACTGTGACACCGTATACGGGCCATGCTTATTATCTAGAACCGAAAAACTCATACAACGGGTCCAAAACGCATGCGCTAGGTTCTGTTTTCATATACCACGTCGTAACCATGTCACGCCATTTTTAAATGAAGGCGATATGTTAAAAATGCAGCCAAGGCGAAGACTTCATCTGGCAAATTTATTATTCGGTGTTATAATCACAAAAAAGCCTAAATACCTCTATGCGCAATTGGATTGGAGGCAAGATCGTTTAAAATACCATACACGATCCACAACAGTGCCGCTGTCCGTCCCAATGTATAGAACCACTGCTTTTAGAGGTTGCTTCAAATACGCAGCCACCAAATGCTGGAACAGCATCCCGCCACCGTGTCGATCTAAAACAAGTAAATTTACGTTTAAAAAACACTTTAAATCATTTCTCTTAAATGAACAAAAGCAAAAAGGAAATTATAATCACTTACCTCTCAGTTAACGATCAAAATGCATGTCGGGAGGCTGGTTTTGCATTTTGTGGTCCCGTTGGCTGCCTTTCTATTTGCAAGTTATAGATAACAGCATAGAAAAATCCGCTAGCGAGCATGATGTTTTGTTTGTTGTGTATGAGCGTTGTTTACGAAATTCGCGAGACTCGCGCGCATTGCTGCCGAGCCGGTTTGGCCGTGTATTGCGAGGAGCGATCTCTCGATATCACGCGAGTTGTTTTATCCCCCTCTATGCGCGGTGTAAGGGAGACAGATGGATCGCGGCGCCCGTGTAATGTACGTCATCCATTGTTTAAATTTAGTTCAATATAAAATTATTATTCTTGTCCTGACGGCACGGATGGCACGTTTGTGTGTGCCTCGCCTCTGCCGGTGGGGAGTGTTGTGGGTTGGATCTCCGCATGAGACTATACGTGCATACTGTAAAGGTTTAATTTTTTTAATTTTTTTTTTGTCATTTATTTCTTTTTTATATGGGTTGAGTAATAGTTTTTTTCTCTGGGTACGTATCTTTGAAATTTTCTAATTTATTGTTAGTTGTAAAATTGTATGCAGCTGGCTTGATGTCCGTGCGTAACGGTGGTCTCCATTGAAAATCAGCGTTGCGATATCACATCGGTTTTATCGCAACATCAATGCTGAATGGAGACCATTTGTTGCCACAATAGCATAATATGTATATATATATATTTTTTCTTTAATTACTAACTGTTTATTTAATTGTCTTTTTTATTATTTTGTCTATTTTGTAAGAAAAATATGTAATCATATTTCTTTGTGGCAATAAAGAATGATTTCTTTCTTTCTTTCTTTCTTTCTTTATATATTATTTATTACTAGACTTGTTTTATTACAAATAATAATAGTATTCGCTTAAATTTTTTTTTAATTGTCTTTACTGTAATTTTTTAATGGGATATTTATAAAATGTATCTACATACTTATGTTGGATTTCTGCTATCCTCGAGATCCCGTGCGATGTGCAAAATGGGTATCCGTCATAGCACAGCAATGGTCACAAGCAAGCACATCAACATCAACACTTATCATAATTTTTGGGAGTCAGCTTATATTCTTCAAAGTGCCATATTAACAAATAACAATCATATAAATAATACAATTAAATCTATTATCGAGAGATATATCAAGATAAGATTGCATTATATAACAAAGAAAGATACGGGAAAAATTAAAATCCGTCAAAAAGAAGATTATACAATACCTAAACTAACAGATTCGAATTAAACGTGTCTAAATTTTCTCACCTAACCTTTTCGCGACAAACCTCAAGGATCGGTCATGATTATACCCTTGACAACCAAATTGTCTCCCGAATTACCCTTATTAAAGATCTTGTTGTAATTTTTTATAATAAACTTCTGATCGACAATCACGTAGATAGTATTATAAAAAAAGCGTCGAAAGCTCTCGGTTTTATTATGAGATCCACAGCCTGTTTTCGGTCTTTAAAACCAGTGAAGATCTTGTACTGTTCATACTTTCTTAGCCACCTCGAGTATGCCTCGCAAGTTTGGAATCCGCAATATCAAGTTTATATAACTCGCATCAAAGGTATACAAAGAAAATTTTTACGATATCTCGATTACAGAGCACATCAATATACAACTGATTACCTCAACCGATGCAAGAAATACTATTTCCTACCACTTGAATATAGGTGAAATATTTGTGATATGTGTTATTTAGAAAACATCGCAAATGGCTCCATTGATTGTCCTGAACTTCTATCAAATATAACACTACGCACTAATCAATTGGGTTTCAGAAAACGTCCTTTGTTAGTAGTCCCATTTTCACTCACTAATTATAGACGTTATACTTTATTCTCGCGGAGTGCAAGAGTTTTAACAAGATTTCATCGAAATTGGAAATTGACTTATTTTGTACAAGTTCATCCTCCATCAAAAATAAAGTTGTTAAAGATTTCTTTATAGATTAATTGTTATTTTTTTGGTCTCGGGTAATCTTCATTATATTACGGCGTGTTTTTCTGGCTGATGTGTATGAATTATTATTGTTTTTTATGTTTCTTGTTGTTATTTTTTATCTGAGTTCAATATTATTTTTTTTCAATTAGTTTAGTTGAAGATACGGTAACTAACTCATAGGAAATCAGAATAGTTATACAAGTGGTGTACAAATTATTTTGTGAAAGTTTGTAATTACCTTAATTGTAACTGATCAAATGTACTTATTAGACTGTAAGCTTTCCTAAAATAAATAAACTCAATTTATTTCAAGGAAATTAAAAATATTATTATGTCGTATCCTTTCAAGTTTGAAATCTTAATTTTCTCTCTCATTTTATTGTTTTATGTTACTTTAATTTGTAAGTACAATCAGTCGCGTAATGTTCAAACACGTATAATTTCAAAGTCGGACAACCAAGTATATTATGAACAGCAATGAAACATACTCGTAATATAATTTACGTGCATATTAATTATGGAACAGTCGCAAAAGGAAGAGCTAGGCGAACGTTTCTTGATCAGATCGGAGGCGTTCTGGACAAAGGCCAGGTTAAGAGCACCTTGAACCGACGGGCGTGTATGAGGAATGTGATGAAAGTGAATGAAGCCAGAGAAGTGTGTCAGGATCGTAGCAAATGGAAATCCGTAGTCTCTGCCTACCCCTCTGGGAAACAGGCGTGAATCTATGTATGTATGTATGTATTAATTATCTATTACTGTTATATTTAAAGACATGCTATTTTACAAATGTTTAACTTGTTTTGTCTATTTTGTTAAATAAGTACTACTGTTACTGTCTGGTAAAAAATACAAGATTTTCTACCATCTGTTTAAGAGCTGCCATATATAAATTATAATGGCAGTACATTAGTTTCATTTTATTGAACATCATAGGACACAAACTTGGTAAAATACCTACAAGTAAAAGTAAAAACAAATATGTGTGTTTAAAACACACATTCACATGCATTTTATTAACTCTACATAATTACGTCAGAATATTAACTTACATTAAAATTTGTAAAACCAATATTCCACTGCATTCATTCTTTATTCTATCGACGAAGTCTGCTCGTAAAAATTTATTACTTTTCTTAGATAGCCTTGTATATTCAACTTAAAGTTAAGGCGGTAAGGTTTAATTTGCATTAATGAAGGTTTATATAGGTAATATAACTACTTATAAGCAACTGAGGACAGTTTTAGGTGTTTGTTTTGTATGCGAATGTGTATCTAGGATTTTTATATATCAATGGCGTTGACAGATTAAATTATCTCTCTATTTTTTGCACCTAAAGTGTGCAAGCGTGAGTCCATGATAAGCGTCGCCAATTTTTTATCGGTTTTTACTGAACCTGGTATAACATAGTTTTATGACCTTAGGATCAAGTCTCATTAATAATATCTACCTGTAATATATCACATAAAATATAACATTGCAATTTTTGAGAAGTCTTTTTAGTTACTATATATATTCAGGTAGGTACAGACAATCAGTTCGTATGCTTAAATTGCATAAATACACAGCGGATAAATTACAAACATTTTACTTTTTTTAAGGAACTAGATATTAGCTTACTTTAGAATATGAACGTTATTTTTCAAATAACAATAAACTTTAAAATAGTAATAAAAACAACAATAGAAAACTGAAATTTTATAAAACCTGTATGTATGTTATATCTAATCATTGAAGAATACATATTCATCAACAGGATAATGATCATACTCGCTGACTTATTTACAGATTTTGCACCAAAACCAATTACTTTTTATTAGAAATTTTACATCTTCTCTGTTCATGATCAGTTCAAAATGAGATGGCATTGCACTGAATGCGTTCCGTGTAGGGCTTTCACAACAAAAACACGTCTTTGACAGTATAAAATGAGTTGACGACCAGGGCCAGACCAAATTTTCATTAAGAAATAGATACAAATCACCCTTATCAAGGAATTTATCGATGTCTAAGTACGAATGTGTTACGACCATTTTGAAATTATACTTAGACCAGCTATTTAGGTTAGTCGCAATCCTGAAAATAAAATGAACTTTTACGATTAGATAGTTTCACGTCCGTCAGTACAAATTTAGTCCTCATCAAAACAAGAATTACATATATAATCTAAATTATATTGACCTGTGCACGTTAAACAAAAATAATTTTTGCAAACCATACATTTAATAAGATGATGCAGTGCTGAAGGTATTTTACATTTAGTACAGTCTAGTTTACGAGATACAACAGTAATCAAGGATTTAGATTTGGTTTTATTTATGTGTTCTATTTGTTTATTTATTACAGTTTCATCGGTTTTTATTTTTCTGTTTTCTTTGTCTCTTTTTCCCTCTATAGTTGCTTCGGACATTTTTAAACAGTCTTCATTCAAGTTTGAATCGTTATCTAATTGCTGCGAAAAATCTTCATCATCAATACATATAATCGGCAGGTTTAATGATGTTTAATGAGTTGGAGTCAAGGTCACACAATATCTCTCTTCTAGATTCTAGAATTGGGAATACTGATGACTGAATCTCATGACTTTCAAAAGTCTGAGCTTCATTACTTCCAATTACTTCGACATTTTCTGTACTGTTATTTCTGTTATTTCTGTTTTATCGGTATCATTATCTCTAGGTTGAAGTAACAATTTAAAAATAATGTCAAATGAGTGTTCCACTGGGTCATAACATTTGCAGGTTATTTCAGGTTTGGAACAGAAGCAATTCAAAATTCGATGTTGTATTTGATCGTTGCCATGGATAGACATAATTTGATGAATATTCATAGTCCCTTTTATACCTTTCAGATTATTTGGTAAACACTCTTTAACATCATTTACTTCGGTTTCACTTACATAAATGACTTCAACAACATTACTTGAAACCTTTAATATTGAAAAAACATCATCAGCGTTCGCAATATCTCGACCGTAAGCAACTTGCCTGTCTAGGCATCTCTTTACCACTCCCCCTATAGCATCAGCAACCCCTTTAACATGCCCGCTTTCAAAATATGACCAAGTAACATTAACATGATATTCGGAAGAAAAATGAGAAATAAGGAAAAGTTATTTTTTGTCTATACTGGGAAGTAGGACCGTCTGAAAATACGTGAATTGTTTCAAGATTGGCAACTAAGGTTTTCTCTAAATTTATAATAGGTCTTAAGTGCGCCAATATTGCAGGTGGCTGATGTTCATTAGAAGGCGAGACCGTGTAAAATGATTTCTGTCCACCCTTA
Organism: Catocala fraxini; assembly: GCA_930367265.1. NCBI lineage: Eukaryota > Metazoa > Arthropoda > Insecta > Lepidoptera > Erebidae > Catocala > Catocala fraxini. The sequence continues at coordinate 18,081,996 of OV884043.1, forward strand.
AAAATATGACGCCAGTGTGCAACGTAACTTGAGTCTTTGACGCACCAAAGCGCATAGATTGTACTTCCTCTGACATCTTGCATTCATAGTTTTGGAAAAAATCACAATGAATGGCTATTTCGTCATCTAATAGATTATTAATAGTCTTGTATAACATTTAGCTTGGTGTGATAAATTAAAACTGTGTTTTTTGAATACTGGTATATCAGCTTCTAATATTGCTATTAATTCTGCAATTGTGCCGTTTTTTTTGTGATTTGGTGGTCTTTTTTGTTTTAATATCTTGCTCATTTTTTATACGAGTGGTTTACTGTTTCCCACATCTTCTCTCTTAGCCTTTATTATTCCCAAGTCACTTGGGGTCGGCTTTTCTGGTCTAACCGGATTTGACTGGATATCAGTTTTTACACGGAGCGGCTGCCACCTGACCTCCGCAACTCGAAGGCTAACGATACCCTAAGGCTAGACCAGTGTCAGGATATTAGAGGGTACTGACTTTCCCAATAACGACTGCGATAGATGTTCATGGCAGCGGGACCGACGGCTTAACGTGCTCTCCGAGGCACGGAGCAGGCGATAATTGTCAATCAATACGCACATAATTTCGAAAAGTCATAACTTCCGAAAGTCAGAGGTGCGCGACGTGGGTTCGAACCCGAGACCCTCTGCATTGCAGTCTGTTGGTCTTCCCACTGAGCTATCGCTATTTCCCACATATGCCATGTTATATTTTGTCTGCCTGCAATATCACGTAAATTATAAACTAATAAAATTTGGTAACAATTTTATATTCACCGTACATACACTGATAATTTTCTATATTGCAAGTTACTTTTTCCAAGAGAGCATGTGAATTACTAAAATCTATCACTTTATGGCGGTGCAATACCGCTATTTTATAATTTATGTTAGAATCTTTAATTCAGAGACGCGTATTTCAGTTGTGTACGGAAGGACTTAAAACACAAAATGGTTTGTATTTACAAAATGTGGAAAATGCTGCAATGCCGCCTTCGTTTTTGTACTTATCGTATAAAGTTCGCAATGAAAAATGGAGGTAGGTATCTAATTTGCTGTTTATTTTTTTTAACCTTTTACATTTGCGTTTTCCTGTTGTAGCTCTACTGACATCGTCTCGAACGTTTTTTTTTAATTTGCGACAGCCGTTTAATCTTCTTATTTTTATTATTTCTCACCCTTACACCTATTTTCTCTGAAATAAATGTTGTTGATTTATTCTCTATGGCCTCCTTATTTATTACTATCTTCTTTATTAAATTTCGCCGTTTAATATTTTCACATTTTTTATAGGTTGACTTCAAAGATGCTTCTAAAATTTCTGGCTTTCATTTTTAACGAATTGTTTTCAAATTTCCTTCTTTCTTCCATTAGGTTTTTCTGCAGTCTGTAAACTTTTTTCTTAAGGTCTCATTAGCCGTTTCTAGTTGCTGTATACGACTTTGTTCTCTATGATAATCTTCTTTGATGATTTTTAAGGATTTTTGAAGATATGCTGTCTTTGTTGCATTTGACATCATAGGTGTTGATATTTCAGTCGATAGTTGATCGAAGTATTACTTTCGACGCTGATGACCCAGATGAAGTAGTGCGTACAGCAGCTATTGGACTTGTACTCGCGCTACTTGCTATTTCGTTTTCTTTTCTCTACACTTTTGTCGTTGTGTTTGCTTTTCTGTTTCCATCATTTCTTATATTTTTTATATATAAGTATATATATATTTAGACTTTATTCTTTCTAAATTTTCTTTCCAATTTCTTCAATTTTTCTGGTTTTGCTTTAGCCTTTCTCTATAACGTTTCATTTTTTCTTTCGGAGTAAGTGCCATTTTTTTGTACTGTCAAATATAAACAGAGCCTTATATAATTAAAATATATATATTATATAATTAAATATATAATTAAAAAAATAATATATAATTCCCTTTTTGTTACTTACATTTTCCACTTATACGTTACCACATCAAAATAACAAAAGAAAAAGTAACGAATCTAGTGTTTAGTTTTTCAACACTGATAATTTAATAGTTAATGTTGATGTAACGTTTACTTTTGTGCAACAAATTTGAGATTAAATATTTTACTTACTTAATATGACTAAAAAGTAAAAAATATTGTCAACTTACCGAGAAACAGTGGTAACAAAAGCGGAAACAAAATGCGTATGAAAAACTAAAACCGTCTACACCACACGCAACGCGAAATGGCACGTAAAGTGTTGCCATATAGAAATAACGATACTAAATTGGTAGTATTTCACTATAACACGCTTAAAATTGGTAACAAAAGGGTGTGCGTTGCCCTAGCGGCAAAAGTTTGGATTTCATAATTTGAGTTTAACAGATTTTCAGTATATGACGTCGTGTAATTGTGTATGGTAAGTAAAAAATTGTGTATCCAACCATTGGGGAGTTATTCATCAAAAACTGTGTTACTTATATCTCATGGAGGTAGAAGTAAAAAATAGATTGGAAAATTAGTATATGACGCGAGCTGATTGTGTATATCCAAATGAAATTTGTGTGTCATTAAACTGCGAAGATATTCAAGTTTCCGCAGCGACAATGTTTGGCCATTTGCTAGATTTCATATAAAATGCTTTCAAAAGGGTTTATTCCCATCCAGTAACACCCAAACGTGTAACAGTGTTACTTGTTGGGATTTTTTTTTGTACCAACGAGTAGCACTCTTAAGTATTGGTGTTACTGGATGGGAATAAACCGCCAAAAGTAGTTGTAGTATACATGCGTATAATATCTGTACAGTTGGGTGACATCCGTGACATACAGACTTATATTATGGCCGCTACTGTAACCGCTATTTGTTATTGTAATTTTATTTTGTATTTTAAACGCATTTAAACTGCTTATTTGCATTATATTAATTAGTTTAAAAATACCGGTTGATGTAAGTAGATGTATTTTTGTATAATTGTTGATACACAATGAGGAATAAAAGTAAAGGCAAATAAAAATAAATAATTAAGCAGTGATTATGTATGCTCTCAATTGATACAAAATCAGTGGAGCGAACTAAGCTAATGAAATTTAATAATTGTTGGCATTAAATGCAGTACTCTTTTATTCTAAAGTATAATTTGATATGAATAAAAAAAGAAAATATTACCTACTTATATTATGGTAAGTGGCCTGGTTGTGTACCTACCTTAGTATAAAATCGATTCAAATAATCAATTGTTTTAAACATTGTTAATTATCTTATGTATAATTAATTTAACTCACTAAATATAAGTTATGTATAGGTATGCTGTGGCCTAATTTTAAAATTGATCGCTTCGTGATGTGGCTGACCATTTCATGAAATAGGTAGCTAAAATTGACTGGTATTGATATAGTATAATGTAGTGTTTGCATGATATCAAAGGTTTGATAAAATTCTAAGTAAAGAAGGCACTTATATTTCAAGTAGTTTAGTATCGTAACGATATTACACTTCACTTTTAGCTTTAATTGTCTCATTATTATTACCTTCTTATCAGAATAATTGTGCGCCCGCGCCGCTATGATGCATCACTAAAACAAAACGATATCAGCGCAGCTAACGGTGGATCATGTAACTATTTTACGATCACACTAATGTTTGACCGTATCATGAAGTAGCCGTTAGCTTAATTAGTTAAGCTGTTCATATCGGCAAAAGCTAATTTTTCATTAGTATGGCCAGACCATGTCATGATGTGGGCAGCAGGTATTTACCCATTTCATGAAATACGAGCATTTTATAAAATGGTTGGCCATATCATGAAGTTATCAATTCTATGATCTAGCTAGGACATATACCTAAAAATTATAATATAATAATAAAAAATTGTGTTTAGGTTATACAGCGTCCTGTTTTTCACAACTTAGAAACTAATTCAAGTGCGAGTCACACTCGCCCTCTGAGGGTCCGTACTCTAAAAGAAAACAAAGAAAATTACATACATACGTAGTCTTACGCCTGTATCCCGAAGGAGTAAAAGTAAAGGCAATATAAAGGAGACTGATATGGTTTCATACAGTCTTGGGCTAAAATGTAATAAGATGAAACTAATGTCATTTGGTAGTTAATATTTAAATATACCATCACTGAAAATTTGAAGGACTTTAGCAATCTGAGAGACTTTTTTGACTTGCAGTAAACAACATTTCAAACTTTAAGTTACTTACAGTTTGAGGTATAATCCACTCTTATAGAACATTATAAATTCTTGATTCATAGGTTGAATTGGTATGAAGTAAATGACGGACTCGGGTTGCAAGAGAGTGCCCGCAGCAGATGCAGACATTACGGCGGCAAAGTAGTCTTCTTTGGTCATCAACATGGCTTTTTATTGCATTTCAATATTCAGCCACTTTTACTGACAGAATCGTTTCATTGTCCAAAGGTCGTCGGCCAATGGCATTGCACTGATTAGTTGCTATCCCACAATTCACACAGCGATCCATAGTTTCAACAATCCAAGCCGGTATCAAAATTCCAATAGAACTATTCCAAGTCAAGCGTGTGAGCCAACTTCGGTGTCCAGAGTGAAAGCAAGTGTCGTACGAGCAAAGAAGTGGTCGTTAAAAATTAAAACAATCGGGAAAGCACTCATAACGCATCGGAAAACATGAAACGAGTGAAGTATCCGTATATTATATTGTAGACTTTGGAGTGAAGCAGAAAAAAATCAGCAAGTGTCAATGTCAGTCGGCTGTCAAAGCTGTCATTAAAAATATATGATAGATTTTAATAAATACGAAATCGATTAAAAGCATTACAGTTTTCAGTTATTAATTGTCATTTCTTCATTAGTATAACTGTAATTAAATGCACTATATTGTATATAACTATGTATAGTGCATTTAAATACTTTGAGTTAATTACCTAGTTCAAAATATTGTCTTCTATTTACGCGAATAGTATTCATTGAAATTAAACTGCTATATACGGATTTTATCGCGTTGTTTATTTGACACTTTATTACAAAATTTTGAAAATTTTTACACTACTACTAATATTCTACTGTTAAACTTTACTAATTTTTAAGCTAATTAAATTATTATTAAACTATTTAGATTTAATTTATTTTTACACTTTCCCCGACGTTTCGGTTGCTTTTCAGCAGCCATGGTCACGGGGAGACCTAGTTCAAAGATTTATCTTTTTGTAATACTGGATTCGATTAATTAAATCGAAAATACCACGTAAACTATCTATCTCATTATCTCCGCTCCCAGATTGTAAATTGAGCTGTTATTTTATATTTTAAAATATAAAAATATGCCTGAATTTTTAGACCATATCTCATCTTATTACAATTTGGCCCACTATTTTCTGTCTCCTTTACACTCATATTTCGCCAAATTTTGTGTGAAGTGTCATGTAGGAGTAAGTCTCTTGCAATCTACAGGCACCGAGGGCGTATATATGTATATTCAACACCACATAAACATCGACCACATAACTAAGTTTTATTGATTTTTAAACACTGATTTTATTTAATTTCTTGATATCCTTTCGAAAGCTTCTATTAATTTTAATTATTTTAGATATTTCACTTAGTAAAGAACGATGTGTCAAAACGTTCCTCCAACTCGTTACATCGACCTACAGATTTGAAATGTATGGATTCTCAATCAAATAATCCTAGTAAGGTGATCATTTTTTACTATGGCGACATCTCTCAAAAGTGCGGGCTAACGAGAAAATCATGTTTTAATATTATTATTTTTTCGGCAATATATAACAATTTGTGGTTTAATGTATTATTATAATTACCTATTATCTTTGTTATTTATATATTTGTTGTGTACCTATAACATTACATACTGTTCAGCAATAAAACAGTAAAACAAGTACACATGGCTACATATCAAGTTAGACACCCTATAAACGCATAACTACGCTACATACAAAATAGAGAATTGTCGGAAAGGGACAGTGCATAGTGGTGTCGATGTAATGGTAAGGATAGAGCGTAACAAAAATATAACGCACTCTCTGGCACGATTTGCAGCGTTCAACTTATAATAGTTCAAAGTCCAAACAGTCTAGGTTGATGTGTCGCTGTATGTACCAGCATCGTCAATGAATACACTAAAACGTTGTAACTGCGTAGTTGTTTTTCTGTGCGTTATCGCTCCAATCGATCCGGGAGGTCCATTATCTTTTCAATATCTTTCTTTTACCCCGGTGAGTCCGACATAACCCCTCCGCCCGCCCCCGCGGAGGGGTATGCGTCAATGCATTCCCTTACGTAAAAGTCCTTAAGAACCTACTAACACATACAAAAGATCTGTTAGAGGGGGAGGGGGGTCTCATACAAATTTGGTCATCATCCTTTCAAAATTAAGAATTATGTTTCGTACCAACCGATCGTGGACCTGAATTTAATTGCCACAGAACCATCGACTCGGGAGCCTAAGCTGATGCTCTGAAACCGTTGCAATTGCATGCGCGAGAATAAAACACGTTACGGAGTGTATAGCTGTGTTCACTCTGACTCCGCTTTAAAAATAGTAATTAGATCCCTGTATTAATACAAATTGTTTCATTACTGACTTCAGAGGAAAGCAGATCCAGGCCAGTTTAGACAGGCGGTGGAATGGGGCATAGACGCTGGGTACACGCATATAGATACAGCATCGTTCTACGATAACGAAGTTGAGGTGGGAGAAGCAATACAAAAGAAGATTCAAGAAGGAGTTGTTACCAGGGAACAGTTGTTTGTTACTACTAAGGTATGTTTTAACTTAATTATGTTATTTATAGATACAAACTAGTGCGAGATTTCATTCATATTCGTTACGATGTCAGCGGGTCTTAAGATAATAAGAACTTAAACTACAAAAAAGAGAACAACGCAACTGTTCTTATTGCTAGGGGTGGCAGACCTGCTAGCACCCACATGATTGTACGTGGTTACCACATCTCTACGGTACTGTGTTAAGTAAAGTTATAAAATACGTACTTACAAGACATATGCCAAATTATCACATCGCAACGTAATATACCGGTAGGCGAGTTACACCGCGCGCTATATTTCACGACACTAAATCACACCGTTCCACACATACGACTGCGGCCCTTTAATGTGGCTGGGTCTTTACTATAGTGTTTTCTATTTTTAATTATTTAATGTTTGTTTTTCCAGCTGTGGAATGATCGTCATGCTAAAGAAGACGTGGTGCCGGCGCTCAAGGAGTCCCTGGCAAGGTTCAAGCTCGACTATGTGGATTTGTACCTCGTACACTGGCCTATTTCTATCAATGTAAGATATTCAATTAATAACATAAGAGTCCCCTTGCTTGGTACCTAAGTTGTAACAATAGCTCACCAGCAAAACTTGCGTGTTGCCTTTATGAAAACATCTTGAGATGTTCTGGAAATAAAAATTACGTCAGCATCTTGTTTCTGCACCTTGCTCCCTAGTTGCATACGTTTGAACGAAATTTACATTTTGGTGATAACCTTCCTTGGCACATAGGGATTAACTAAAATCAAAATTTCGTGCAGAAAGAGCGCCGATGTAGAGCCAACAGCATCAAACCCAGTTCATCGGTTCTACATCGGCGCTTTCGGCGAAAAACATAAATATTTTGAACTGCTCTAGCGATGGGACAGTGGGATCTGCTTAAGCAATGTGCGTGACTGAGACTAGAGATGTCCAGTTTTCCTCAGGGAACATTTTCTATCTGATCAAAGTGGTATTTGTTTTTATATTGCGGATTTTTTTCGTATTGCTTATTTTCCAGAAGTGATCTGGATATTGAGAAATTGGGTGATGGACACGTTTTCTCGTGGTTGGCATCCTGAGCGTTCGCCAAAGTGTGTTCTACTTTAACACTAACTTTGACTTTAAAGCTTTATTGATCTGACTCTGTAAGCCTAAATAAAGCTACTCAATAACTAATGTGACAAAACCTCTTTATAGATGACATACGGTTCTTCATGGTAACATTATATTTGAACCGCTTGGGCCGTGTGCGCCATTTCGAATCCAAACGTTTAAAATACAGCCCGTATTTTAAATGTTTGGGATCGAAATGCTGATTATGATAAAAGTATCCGAAATATATAATAAAGCCAGGGACGGAATTGTCGACTTAATGACATTCTTACAAAATTTTCTTGTTATGTGATTATGTATATAATAATATGTATTTCTTATTCATTGAAATTAAACTGCTATATACGGATTTTATCGCGTTGTTTATTTGACACTTTATTACAAAATTTTGAAAATTGTTACACTACTACTACTATTAAACTTTACTAATTTTTAAGCTAATTAAATTATTATTAAACTATTTAGATTTAATTTATTTTTACACTTTCCCCGACGTTTCGGTTGCTTTTCAGCAGCCATGGTCACGGGGAGACTAAGATGGCAGTTGTCTCAATGTTCCAGTGTAGTTATTTCAAAGTACCCGAACATAATTTAATCATTGGTGTTTCTATTTACGCAGAATGAGCTCAAAGTATCATGAAGTCTAGCTGTGGTTTGCTTCTTCTTGGGTTTGACTATTTTTATTACTGGATCCCAAGCTGGTGGTACATTCCAACCATCTTCTCTATTAAAATTAGGATGTTTTTTGATTTCAATAGGCTCGCGAAGCATCCTTGGTAGGAATCGGTGTTCTTTAGCGAGAATCTGTGGTTTGTCAAATCTCAGGTAGTGGTTGGTCCCCTGTTGCACATGTTCACACACAGCAGACTTCAACGAGCGTTGGTGTTTTACATCAGCTATGTGTTCTTTTATGCGGGTGCCTATGTTTCTCTTGGTTTGACCAATGTATGAGAGTCCGCAGTCACAATCTATTTTATAGACCCCTGCATCTTGTAAAGGTAGTTGGCACTTGACGGATGGTAAAAATTGACTTATCTTCGTTGGCGGCTTGAAGTATGTGTTGATTGAAGCTCGCTTCAAGATGTAGCCAATCTTGTCAGTGACACCCCTTACATAAGGCAGTATAGCAGGCTGGCGCTCGACTGTGGCTGGCTTTTCTCGGGATCTGTGACAGCGGCGCGGCTGTTGGAGCTTGTTGTCTTGCAGTACTTGCTTGACATGTTGAAGCTCGGCGTCCAGGTGTTTCTTGTCACAGATCCCATGGGCTCTCTGAAACAAAGACATTCCCACGGTAGCTAACTGTTTAGGATGGTGGTGAGATTCACCGTTTAAGTACCTATTTGTATGGGTCTTTTTCCTATATACAGTGTGGCTCAAAGTATGATCAGGATTCCTGATGACAAGTACATCTAAGAAAGCTCATGAATTATTTGCCTCTAATTCCATAGTAAATTGGATATTATTATTAATGGAATTAAGATGTTCTAGGAATACACTTGCACTATCTGTTGGTAATATTGTAAAAGTGTCATCTACAAACCTCTTATAAATCCTGAGTGTGATGGGGGCAGTATGTAAAGCTCGAGCCTCGAAGTCCTCCATATATATGTCAGCAACGACAGGCGATACTGGGGAGCCCATTGCGCACAGTTAGCTACCGTGGGAATGTCTTTGTTTCAGAGAGCCCATGGGATCTGTGACAAGAAACACCTGGACGCCGAGCTTCAACATGTCAAGCAAGTACTGCAAGACAACAAGCTCCAACAGCCGCGCCGCTGTCACAGATCCCGAGAAAAGCCAGCCACAGTCGAGCGCCAGCCTGCTATACTGCCTTATGTAAGGGGTGTCACTGACAAGATTGGCTACATCTTGAAGCGAGCTTCAATCAACACATACTTCAAGCCGCCAACGAAGATAAGTCAATTTTTACCATCCGTCAAGTGCCAACTACCTTTACAAGATGCAGGGGTCTATAAAATAGATTGTGACTGCGGACTCTCATACATTGGTCAAACCAAGAGAAACATAGGCACCCGCATAAAAGAACACATAGCTGATGTAAAACACCAACGCTCGTTGAAGTCTGCTGTGTGTGAACATGTGCAACAGGGGACCAACCACTACCTGAGATTTGACAAACCACAGATTCTCGCTAAAGAACACCGATTCCTACCAAGGATGCTTCGCGAGCCTATTGAAATCAAAAAACATCCTAATTTTAATAGAGAAGATGGTTGGAATGTACCACCAGCTTGGGATCCAGTAATAAAAATAGTCAAACCCAAGAAGAAGCAAACCACAGCTAGACTTCATGATACTTTGAGCTCATTCTGCGTAAATAGAAACACCAATGATTAAATTATGTTCGGGTACTTTGAAATAACTACACTGGAACATTGAGACAACTGCCATCTTAGTCTCCCCGTGACCATGGCTGCTGAAAAGCAACCGAAACGTCGGGGAAAGTGTAAAAATAAATTAAATCTAAATAGTTTAATAATAATTTAATTAGCTTAAAAATTAGTAAAGTTTAATAGTAGTAGTAGTGTAACAATTTTCAAAATTTTGTAATAAAGTGTCAAATAAACAACGCGATAAAATCCGTATATAGCAGTTTAATTTCAATGAATACTATTCGCGTAAATAGAAGACAATATTATGTATTTCTTATTGTTTTATTTTTAGGCTAACGGTGAAGATGTTGGTATAGACTTTGTGGAAACATGGAAGGGTATGGAAGAGGCGGTGAAACTTGGACTTACCAAGTCTATTGGCGTATCTAACTTTAATATTGAACAACTGGAGAGATTGATTAAGTCAGCGAACATTAAACCTTCTGTCAACCAAGTTGAGGTGAGGAAAAGTTATACACATTATATATCTACATAGTGTTTCCCACGAAGCTTTAACAGAGATTAGGCATAGGGTGGTGGCTTCACTCAAACTTGAAGCATCTCCATTGGTGAAGGGGACGTTTGAGTATTACGTGAGCACCAGTGGGGGATGTGGGGTTTTTACTTATTTTGGATGACTTGGGGGCGAAGGTTTAATTATTGATTACGTTAGCAAGTTTATTCATTTACATTTCTTATAATTTTTGTAGTAATTCAGTAGTCTGAATAGAACATATGTGGCAAACTTACTTGTCTGTGCTCGAAAGCGGAAAGGATGTTATGGAATTGTCCGAAATTTTGTGAAATTATATCAAATCTTACCTAAGCATAAGAACGCTCCCGTGGCTCATAGCGTGACGTTTTATAGCCTATGTTACTTTTGAATAAAGTAGCGTCCTTATGGTAAAACAAATGTTTAAATCGGTCTAGTAGTTTTAGAGTTAATTCATTACAAACAAAATACAAATAACTCCGATTTATAATGTTAGTTTAGACACGAAGCATACTCTTATTTCTTGACCAACACCCAGACCCCGTGCTTTCTTCATTGTTTCTGGATGCCAGCTAATTGAAACATACATTTCTGTATTATATTTCCAGATAAATCCAACATTAACTCAGCATAAACTAGTCGACTACTGCAAAAAGGTGTCTGTGGTACCCGTTGCTTTTACACCTTTAGGCTTACTATCAGAAGCAAGGCCGGAATTCAAAGGACTGGACACTATTAAAACTGATCCGAAAATTGCCGAAATTGCTGATAAGTACGGCAAGAGTCGAGCGCAAGTTGCATTAAGATATCTGGTAATTAAAAATACTATTGTCTGTAGTATTTTTTTATTTGCCTGAAACACAGTATATTTCTGATATTTTTTTCGAGCGCCTGTCAGCCTTTTTGTTTTTTGATTTTATTGCGAGAAGTCAAAAATCTCTCTCTTTCCTAGGTAAAAGGAGGTGTGGTGGTCGTGCTAGTACCAACATATCACTCAATACCTTAACAGAGTTGTACGGGTTAACAACCGTACAATAAGTATAAACTGGAGTCAGCAGAATTGCGACGCCGCTGCATATCGTTCGATCGTTTGTGCAATAATAAAATTAATTAGTACGTACATAGTTTGTCACCGTCCGCGCGCGACTCATACTCATCCCATATATGTCATTAGTTTTAACCGGTCGTATACCGCCGGCTCGCATACCAGCCGGCGGTATACGACCGGTTAATAGTACTGTAATATAGTTATCTTTCTAATCTTTTATCCTAGTGTATCTTGTAGAGAAACAGGGTGTGATGTCCCTCCAACACTAAGGAAGGATTCTCCGACCAGGCTAGTTGATCGTGCCTGGCGGGCCGCGGCTCGACGGTTAATGTCCGGCGCTTGTATATATACTGAGTCCCTGTGTACATGTTAGTTGTGCGATTCAGAATTGTATGACGTCATGTTAAGCGCGATTGTATCGCCATCTGTTAAATGTAGGCGGAACTTCTTCGTTTGTGCGGAGTCGCCACAATCTTAATCTCACCCCAACTCCGAACAAGATTTAATCATTTCTCCTACCTGAAAGTGTCCTTGTCAAGCACACTGCATTTATACTTTTAGCGTTAACTTTTCTACTTCTGGCTGTGGAATGAAATAATTATCTGTCGTGGTGTTAACCAAGTGCTGTCTTGTGACGAGAAAGTGTTAGATACTACGACAGTATGACAGTGGTTTGTCTGTATTAACACGTCAAGGGTAAGCATAGCTAAGCCTTCAGGGGTTACCCTCTAACTAATATAAAAATAACAATAAAAATCCTTAATCAATTTAGATATTACATAAACTAACCACCACAGCAGCCACTAATATGTATAAAATAGCACAATTTCTTTTAATCAATTTAGTCTGCCTGCAGACTTGGACCGTAGAAAGTAATGCCTATAAACTGTGATAAAGTATTTTTTTTTTAACACTGGGTGTCTTATTGCTAATTCCTTTATTGCCGAGGACTTTACAGACATTCAAACAACGGACACAAAGAACACCTAGATTCAGAACCACTTTTTTTGGAGCACACAAATTGAAACCGACAACACTTGGCTTAGTAGCGAAGTGACCACATAAACCACCACCTCATCCGTGGAGTCAGTTAACGTATTTTTACATTTCAGGTTCAACGCGGCATTACGGTGCTACCAAAATCGTTCACCAAATCTCGAATCGAAGAGAACAGGAATATATTCGACTTCGAGCTGACGGGCGATGATATGGCCGTCATGGATGGATACAACATCGACCATCGGTGTGTGCCCTTATCTAAATTCGCCGGCGCCAAAAATTATCCATTTTAACTTGTTAATCTGCACATCAGTCCGTTGGGCAAACACTATAGATAGCTATAGATAGCTATAGATAGATTATAATGTATGGGGAACAAAATAATAATATACTTAAATAGTTAGTAGGCTTAGTACCGGTTTTGACTTTCTCGATTACGATGATGAAAGTTTTCGTTTGAATGGCGTTTTGATATACTTTTAAAAGCGCCTCTAGTGGGCACTTTGTTAAACTAATCATAATCGAGAATTGCTAAAATTTGTATTATGGCACAGACCTTATATTTCAAAAATGTTTTGTTTTACTTGGGAATAATAATGGATGTATTAATTAATTGTTTTAATAATGAATACTGTAATGTGGCTGTGATGTAATAGGCAACTGTGAGTGCAGAAAATAATTATATATACATATATCTGCATAATTATGTAACTACATATGTAATTATTATTGCATGTATTTTCTAATTATATAGGCATGAGAATATCTTACGCTTATGTACTATTATAATATTAAGTAGAGATGTATTACATCCACGAATACTATGGTTTTACGTACTTCTTGATTCACTATAAAGGATTTCATAACAGATTAATTTACCACCACTTTTCACGACCTCTGGGAATCGAAACCGAAATCTAATGACAGCAGTCACTACCGTTGCGTCACTTAATTGTTAATAATTAACCTATGAAAGGTGTAAATTATAATACACATTAGAACTACGCAGCATACTTAATATGAATTAAATTCTCATCCAATTTCTAAATTACTCACAGATCATTACTGATTACTCATTAGCTACAAATTTTTGGTAACTGTGTTTCTATTTAAATTGGTTTAAGGTTGATTGAAATAAAAGGGGACAGACCTGATTTGATGCTATGCTTATTAAAAAATAAGGGGCCTTACCACCATTTTTAAGCATTGTTATTGTATGCATGAGAGCGAGATACTGCGTTAGGGTGTATTAGCTTTGTCCCGTTCTCGCGCGTGTAATGTTTATAGTTTTTGATTTATGTACATTTGGTTTTAATATATTATGTCTGATTTTGAAGACTGATTTTGTAGTTTTATTATTATCCATCGTGTATAAACCATTCATCACCTGGCTGATTTATTATTTAATGCGTTTTCCAACTCCACAAGGTAATACCGACGTATAAATGACTAATGTCCCCTAAACCTATTTTTGATCTCGGTGGCTATCTGATATATTGTACAAAATAATTATTACAGAGTAGGTACAAGTGTGCTCTCACTACTCTCTTGAAGTCTGATGGATGGCGATGGCTAACACGTGTATGCGTAGGTGAGTGTGTCCATGCATGTTTGCGTGCATGCGTGTATACTAAATGGTTATTATACAATAGGTACCGCCGGGCAAAACTATCGCTTCTGATCTCTACTGGCAATAGCTGAAGAGACTAAAGCAAGAAATTAAGGATAATGCTCGGAGTTCATAAACAGATAGGTTGTAGCTGTCCATCATGTTAACGCAAGACCGTGTGTGGTATGTTTAGTGGCTAAGTAAGAATTAAAAGAAGTTATAAAATATACAGTGGTGGACATATAATTAGAAACACTTGCGACGTATTTTACATTATACAAGGCACATTGCCGTAAAACTTGTTTTTGGAAATAAAACAACAAAATGCATAGAATACGTTCAACAACTTATAATTCATTAAAATACAAATGAATATTCGAGTTTACAGCTACCATTTAGATATTTAGTTACGTACAAACAACTAAACGACATTTGCAGTACCATCCGTCATGGACAAGTAATTAGAAACAATAAAGAAATGAGGTGAAAATCAAAGTTATTAACGTGTTATCGTTATCAATATCAAATTATTTATGTGATATTATGTTTGGTATACAAAATTTCTTAAAAATTAATATTTAGTTGCATAGCCTTTGTTATTAATGACGACTCTGCAACGACGTGGCATTGATTCAAGTAATTTCATACATTTATCGTGTGGGATCGAGTTCCATGCTTCAACAAAGGCTTTGTAATGTTCATTTTGACTGGAATTAAGTTTAATGGAGCCTTTTTTTAACGACGTACCACAAATTTTTAATAGGATTTAAATCGGGACTATTTGCGGGCCAGTCTAACATGGTAACACGTTACTCACTAAGAAAGGATTTAACACTGCGGGCCGTGATTGGGTCGTTATCGTGCTGAAAGATCCAGGTCACAGGCAAATGGTCGTCGGTGTAGGGAATCATTGTCTCTTCTAAGATGTTTTTGTATTGAAATTGATCCATTATACCTTCAATCTTACGGACGGGTCCAACTCCGCAACCAGAAAAACATACCCATATTTTAATGTTACCACCGCCGTGTTTGACTATGCTCCTCGTGTATTTATAATCAAAAGCATGGTTTATTGGACGTCTAACGTAGCGTTTGCCGTCTGAATTCACTATATTTATTTTTGTTTCATCCGAGAATAACACTTTCCATTTTCGTACGGTCCAGTTAAGATATTACTTTGCAAATAATAATCGCTTCTCTCGGTGTTGCTTGGTAAGAAGCGGTACCTTTCGAGAAAGCCTCCCGAACAATTTAGCTTCCACTAATCTGCAACGTACCAGTTTCGAGGAAATATTCCTTGGGTCATCAGGTGAAAAAACTTCATTTCTAATCTCGTTGGAGCCTTTAAACGGGTTTTGTTTAGCTACACGTATTATTTGCAAATCTTCCCGGGAGACGTTTTCCTTGGACGAGCCTTTCTAACAACACTTTTAGTACCTAGTTCCCTTTCGTTGAAAACTTTCTTCACAGAACATTCTAGCAATTCTTCTATAAGTCCACTTTCGATCTAATAATTGCCTAGTTGACTCGTCACAACTCTTTTTTTTACCCATTTTTAACAAAACTTATTATGCGAATAATTGCAAATTGACGTTTAATTGCCGCCAAAACTATAGAAAAGCGTACAATGTGTTTTTTTTTTTAAATTTCAAAATTGGAACGAACCATGGATCCCTTTTCCTAATTAGTTGTCTAAGCGGGCAGTAATAGAAATTCAATTATCACTCATATTTAAACTCTTTTAATAATTAAAGATAGAACAGATTTATTTTATTTTATTTTTTATGAGTTTTTATAGGCATAGTTAATAGTGATTTAATCTATATATTTTTTACTTATAACGATAGTTCATTCTTTGTTTACCTAAGTTTTATGTACTGTTTCTAATTATATGTCCACCACTGTATATGGTAAATATTGCATCGACCATATAACGCTGTCCTTGTAGCCTCAAACTTTGAAACGGTAGATAGTGTTGTTATATTAATATGAGGGCTGTTAAAACTACACGTGGAAATTGCCAATCATATTAAACAAAATTTCTACATCATCGGTATTGTGTTATTTAACATGGCACATAGGTAGTTATGCAGCCCCCACATACCGTTCGCACCATAACAATCGCATAAAGGTGTACAAATATCAATATCATGTTTAATGGTTATTGTTTTGGTCATCGTTAAGTTTAGCTTAATTGAGTAATTACCAGACGACACCCAGTAACAGTAGCCATGTAACCATGCCAGAGGTGGTCCCATGCTTGGTTCCCCCACCTTAGCAAGTAAGCCTTTATAAACTCTGTTGTCTTCCCAATTCTCATTCTCATTGTACTGCTCACGCTGAGCACATCAACTTGTAAACTTCAAAATAAAGTTTTTAAAAAGTTGTTTTGACGCCGTTTATATTTGACTGGCGCAGTCGGGGCGGATTTCGCATATAAAGTAAATCGCGTTCGATATACACAAAAATCGGTACGGGCGTCGTGTTTACCAGCGGATCCGAAAAGAACTTACAAATTTCGTCAACTACGGCAAGCAGGCAGCAACAATCCGAGAATCGGCATGGCAACGGGCAGCTTAATGTGAGTAGACCTTTTTTCGCACTGTTCCGTTCCTGTGTCTATCCTTAGCGTTTAATTGGACTAAACATCGCTAGTTAACACATTTTTCGTGTTATTAGACAAAAATAGCTAAAACACGTATAGTTAGGTTTAGATTTAGAACGGTATTACTGGACAAACATAGCCGGAATACACGTTATTTAGTTAGTTTCGCGTAATATTGGAAAAACATTGCCATATTTACGTTATTTATTTGCCTTATTTGTGAATTTACAATTTGTAAGAATGAATCAAATACAATTATTAATTCCTAAGGAAATTCAGAGCATCATCCCACGCTTCGATGGCGATGAAAAGCTTTTGAATTTATTTATATCTAAATGTGAATATGTCATAAGATCTTTTAGAGGAGACAATAACCCAGCCCAACAAATTTACGTATTCCACTGCATTACGAGTAAATTAGTAGGTAAAGCCGCTGTATTAGTTAGCGAGAGAGACAATGTTAACACTTGGGAAGGCTTAAAAGAGCTTTTCGTACAGCATTTTGGCGATCCCAGATCGGAAGCGTACATTGCTATTGAGTTAGAAAGTATTAGAATAAAACACGGCGAATCATATATTGATTTTTGCCACCGTATCCAGAATACCAGAAGTTCGCTTATGTCAAAAGTGAATTTATTAACTGATGAAGGTATCAAAGCCGCAAAAATGATAATTTATAATAACACAGCATTGAACGTTTTTCTTTACAATTTACCTGAAGAAATGATTAGGTTTGTTAGGTTAAATAAATGCATGACTCTCGAGTCGGCACTCAGTGTTGTTATGGAGGAAGTAAACTTCTTAACACAATATAATTCGAGAAATAAAATAAAAATAAATACAGGGAATAATAGTAGTAATCAAACAAATAATTCTAAGTCTAACCCTGTCACGCCAAATCAGTTTAAATTTGGCATACCTCAGAATCAACCATTTAAAAATAATTTCCATAATAATCCACAGAGGTATAACCCACCTCAGAATCCAGTGCCTAGATTTAATAATAATCAACAAGGCTTTGCATTGCCTAAACCTCAGTTTAGAATGGGAAATAATCAACCTCAACAATTCCCTAAAACTTTAAACAATTACAAGCAGTCAGGTTTCTTTAAAACCAATCCGAATCAGCAATTTCGTTTCGGCATTCCTAACCAAATGCCACCTAAACAGAATACAGACGTTTCAATGAGAACGGCTCGTAACAATATGTTGTCGGACCCGTATGATACGCAGTTCGTCAATAATATGTATTCTTCAGATAGTTTTAACGATAATTTTAGTAGTGAAAACGATTCACCTTATTACCCAAATAAGCAGTATTATGTAAATGAATCTACTGTTAGTCAAGACTTTCCCTCTACGTCTTATGATAACAATGTAAATTTTCCTATAGTAGCCTCGCAGACACATCGAACGAAGTAATTCAAATTAATTACTCAGATGCGCTGAGACTACCGCATATTGAAATACCGGAGATAGGATCTATTTTTATGATAGACACCGGTAGTACGCGTTCATTCATTAGCCTAGAAAAGGTAGAACAGTTTTATTCTTATTTTAAGCAGTTAGAGCCCTTCGAGGTTATAAGTACGCATGGGCGAAGTATACATAACGAAGTTGTATGCATCCCATTGCCCGACATATTCCAAACGGATCTATGTCATAAGTTTTACGTATATAAAGTAGCACCACAGTATGATGGTTTAATAGGTTCTGATTTATTGAAACAATTAGGAGCTAACGTTGATATGCAAACTCAAATATTGAAAACCCGTTTTACAAATATACCATTCTATAATCTATAATCCGTTTTATGAAATTAAAATACCTCCTAGATCGGAAACTCGCGTTAGAGTACCAACCGTGTTAGAAAACGGCGAAGGTGTACTTCATTTTACCGAGTTTAGCCCAGGCCTTCGTATGCCAGATGCTTTAGTTAGATGTATCGACTCCTTTGCGGAAACGGTTATACAGAATATAACTGACAAAGAAGCGATTATTTCATTTAATAAGCCTTGAGATGTTTTCTCATATGAAAGTGAACCTTGTCACGTAAACACGACAAGTTGCGATAATAATTATAATTCGGACGAGTTATTACGACAAAATCTGTCTAAATTAAGATTAGGTCATTTAAATCCAGAAGAAAAAGCATGTATTTCGAAGCTCTGTTTCGAATATAGAGATATATTTTATTGTGATCAATTAGCACTATCTTTCTCTAATTCAGTAAAGCATAAGATTAGGACAACCAATGAGGATCTTATTTATATTCGCCCTTATCGGCATTCCCCTAGTGAAAATCATGAAATTCAGAAACAAGTAGAAACTTTATTAAAAAACGATGTTATTAGGGAATCCCACTCCCCGTGGAGTGCCCCGGTCCATTTAGTGCCGAAAAAGATAGATGCCTCAGGCGAACAAAAGTATCGCATGGTAATCGGCTATAGGCGCTTAAACGAAGTCACCATAGACGATAAATACCCTTTACCCAATATTACTGATCTTTTCGATAGATTAGGTAAAGCAAGCTATTTTACAACAATTGACTTAGCATCCGGGTACCATCAAATTGAAATAGAAAAAGAAGATCAACCAAAAACAGCGTTTACTACACAGTCAGGTCACTATGAATTTAGGCGTATGCCATTTGGTTTAAAGACAGCACCCGCTACATTCCAACGTGCAATGGATAATGTACTCAGAGGCCTTCAAGGCATACACTGTCTAGTATATTTAGATGATATTATCTGTTATTCTTCTAGCCTTTCAGAGCATATAGATAAGTTAAGGAAAATATTTGATAGACTTAGGAAAACAAACCTTAAAGTTACATTAGATAAATGTGAGTTTTTAAGGAAAGAGGTCTTATATCTAGGACACTCTATATCTAAAGATGGTTTACAGCCGAACAATGATAAAATTAAGGCTTTATTAAACTATCCCTTACCTAAAACGCCCACGGAAATTAAGAGCTTTTTAGGATTAATAGGATATTATCGTAAATTTATTAAAGATTTCTCAAAAATAACTCAGCCATTAACTAGTTGTTTAAAAAAAGGTAAAAAGATTGTTATGTCAAAAGAATATATAGAAGCTTTTGAAAAATGTAAGGAGCTATTAACTAACGCCCCTTTACTTCAGTTTCCTGATTTTTCCAAACCTTTTCTACTGACCACAGACGCTTCAAACTTTGCGCTTGGTGCAGTACTATCACAGGGTCCTGTAGGTAGTGATAGGCCTATAGCATATGCAAGTAGGACATTAAATGATGCTGAAATTAAATATAGTACAATAGAAAAGGAGTTATTAGCAGTTGTATGGGCCTGTAAACACTTCAGACCTTACTTATACGGTAGTAAGTTTACCATAGTCACCGAT
The DNA here is from genome assembly GCA_930367265.1 of Catocala fraxini. Lineage (NCBI taxonomy): Eukaryota > Metazoa > Arthropoda > Insecta > Lepidoptera > Erebidae > Catocala > Catocala fraxini. The sequence goes on from OV884043.1 coordinate 18,102,376, forward strand.
CATAGACCACTTGCGTGGTTACATTCACTAAAAGAACCCGGTAGTAGATTGACTAGATGGCGTTTAAGATTAGCAGAGTATGATTATGAAATCAAACATAAACCAGGCAAACAGAATTGCAACGCGGACGCACTTTCCCGTATAAAACTCAATATTTTAAACGACGAAAATGAGTCGATGGTAGTTAATATAGATAACAAATCCCCAAGTCTTATTGTAATTTCATCAGATGAGGATACTCAAAGTATACCCTCTGTGAACCCAGATAGATCGCATTCTCCATATTCAATAATGTCGTTAGATAGTAGGACAGCTACGGCTTCGGAAAAGCCTGAATCTACAATAGCCACCGTACATTCGGAGGAAAATACGGACTCATCAGAGATACCAATACTCCATGAGGCGATTGATACGAAACCAAACCAAATTCTTGTATTTACATGGCATAAGAATGAGATTAGTGTTAAAAATCTTTCTAGAGACCGACAAAAGGTTTTAGAAGTACACATGCCAACAGACAATCTAGATTTAATTAAGCAGTTTTTAAAGGAGTATATACGTCCTAAGATTAAATACTACTTATACTTCGAGGATAAACGTCACCGAGAACAATTCTGTAACGTAACAAAAAACCTCTTTAAAAAAGATTCTATCCAGTTATACGAGTGTACTGAAAGAGTTGTATATGTGGAAGATGAAAACGAGCAAAGGGAAATCGTTTTAAAGTACCATGTAGGAAAAACTTGCCACCGCGGCATTAAGGAAACTATTGCGCACCTTAAAAGAACTTATTACTGGAATAATTTGAGTCAAACCGTAGCTAGTATTATAAACTCATGCGATTTATGCAAACAAATGAAGTATGATAGGAATCCATTGAAACCAGAGTTACAACTAACTCAAACGCAATCTAAGCCGTTTGAAGAACTTTTCATAGATATATTCTCAATCGAACGAACTTATTTTCTCACTATAATTGATGCATTTAGTAAACTCGGACAAGCGTTCGAAGTGTCAAGCAGATCGACACCTGAAATAATCCGAGCATTAATTAAGTATTTTTCACTATACGGTGTACCAAGCAAAATTAGTTCTGACCCAGGTTCAGAATTCAATAATAGTTTATTAAAAGAAATGCTTAGTTTTTATAAAATTGATCTACACATAAGTACTCCTCACAACCCTAACTCTATGGGTTTAGTAGAGCGTTTTCATTCTACCATATTGGAAATATATAGATTAGCTAAGTATGAGAGAAAGATCACAGACGCAGCATCTGTGATGACGTACGCAGTCATGTCTTACAATCAATCGATTCATAGCACAACGGGCCTTACACCCTTCGAAGTGGTATTCGGCCATACAGATTCGTCAAATGTCTTTGATGTCGAATATAACAAACAATATACACAACAGTTAGTTAGAGAGCATGTTAAGCGCACTAAATACTTATATAATTATTTATCTGAAAGAATGTTAGCATCTAAAGAGAAAATTAAGGAAAAGCGCGGCGGAGAAAAGCATTTTAAGATTAAGCCGGGCGACAATGTTTTTATTAAAGGCGTCAACATTAGGCGTAGTAAGGACAAGCCACGCTATCAAAAGGCTGTAGTAGCTAGTAACCCCAATAGAAACACAGTTACAGTCCAGAAACAAAATCGTGTGTCAAAGGTCCCACTTAAAGACATTAAGCGTCCTTCACAGGTTCGTCCTGGTGGTAGTGACACTAACGACCCTAAGCCGGGCCCTTCAACTTCAAAAACTTGAAGAGAACCCAGGTATTCTCCCAGTGAAAGAAGGTCAAGCTAGTATTAGTTTTTATAATTGGAACATAGTTAAAACATTAGACCTATAGTTAGTAAGTAAATCCTTAGAGTATAACATAGGAAAATATAAGGAAATTATTAGTTACATACACGATAGGTTATATATATCTTAGATGGTAATTTAATAGATGCTGATTTACAGACTCAGTATATTATGAACACTACAATTAATAGGTACTATCAATTGATTCCGAATATTAGGATTAAAAGAGGGCTAGTTAACCCTGTTGGTTCAATGATAAAAGCAATAACTGGTAATTTGGATAACGAAGATGCGATAAAATACGATAAAACAATCAATAGTATACAATCAAAGCAAAATGCACTCTTAAATAAAATGACATTAGTGACGGAAATAATTGGTTCATTTGTTAATTACACTAATTACTCAAGACATAACTTTATTATGTTAGAAAAATCTATGTTTGAAATAGGAACTTTTATGAATCAAACCCAATTCCAAAGGAGTAAAAATTTAGCTTTGAATACTTTTAACCTACTTAATCATAATTTTCAAATAATATTAACACAACTAGATGAAGTGGAAACCGCAGTAGCTTTCAGTAGAAACGTTCTTACACCAGTCGATATTAGACACAAATGAAATATTTTCTCTTTTTAAAGAAATCGAGAAAACTGATAGGTTAACTTTTCCTGTAACATTAGATAATCTTATTAACTTAGAACATTCTCTAGATATTAAGGCCTATGTAAAAGGCAAACAAATAACTTTTATATTATCAGTACCGATAGTCCAATTAGATGTTTACAACTACTATAGACTACATCCTTTCCCGATGTACAACCCTAAGCTTAATAGAACATTCCTTTTGACCCCTAAATATTCCTACATCCTTGCGAAAGGGTCGAAAGTACTACCATTGTCACAGCCCTGCAGAGAAATAGACGAAGGAAAGTACCTTTGTCACGAGATCAGCGTGTCATCTGACCAGGAAGACAAATGCATAGCAGATCTACTGAGGTACTCTACTAGAATCACGTCATGCCTTCCACTACCTGTCGAAACCTCCGATGTCAAGATAAAGCCTATACAGTCAGACTCATGGATTGTATACACCGGCACACACATATTTTTAACAGAATATTGTGAAAATGATATCACCCGACAAGATATCATGGGAACGTATATCGTCACTCCTAACGATACATGTATAGTAAAGATTGGAACAATCACGCTGAAACAACGTCGGCTACAAACATCGCAGATTGCCTTTAGAAGCACACCGTGTATACATCTACCCAGTATTACAACGCCAGCGGATTTTCTTCAAAGAAAATCTATCAGCCTTGATGAAATCGACATGGAAAATCTTCAGTTATTGTCACACGTACTGAAGAGTGAAAGTGAAGTGTTAAACAGTGAAAAACCTATAAACGTAGTGAATATGCACAGCATCAGTGTAGGAACTTTAATAATTTACCTAATTTTAACAATTGTATTATTTGTATTTGTGTATAAATACAGATCAAAATTCCTGTGTAATTTTGAACAAAATCATCCTTCTTCAAATGATGATTTTGATCTTATGGAGGGAGGAGTTATGCAGCCCCCACATACCGTTCGCACCATAACAATCGCATAAAGGTGTACAAATATCAATATCATGTTTAATGGTTATTGTTTTGGTCATCGTTAAGTTTAGCTTAATTGAGTAATTACCAGACGACACCCAGTAACAGTAGCCATGTAACCATACCAGAGGTGGTCCCATGCTTGGTTCCCCCACCTTAGCAAGTAAGCCTTTATAAACTCTGTTGTCTTCCCAATTCTCATTCTCATTGTACTGCTCACGCTGAGCACATCAACTTGTAAACTTCAAAATAAAGTTTTTAAAAAGTTGTTTTGACGCCGTTTATATTTGACTAGGTATATATTATAATTAGCGTAAATTAAACTGCGAAAATAATGTGTTAAATTTGTACGAAATAACTTTTACCGGGCCTTATATTAGCGAATCCGGCAGATGTCCTGTCCGATCATTGGCTTGCTCGCGCTATCCACCGGGTTTTACTTTTATGCAACTAATGTGGTAAACGATCACCTGATGGTAAGTGGTCACCGTAGTCTATGGTCGTCTGCAACGCTAGAGGCATCACTTGCGCGTTGCCAACCCTTTAGGAAAGGAAGTGGAAAGGAGAAGGGGCGGGAAGGGGGAAAGAGGGTAATTGTAAAAAATTAAGGAGGAGTAATTTTGCCTGTAGTTTTTAAAATAGGTACGTAACTTAGATTTTTTTTATATTATTCTGATAGCTATTATAACTTAGCCTCTTACCTGATTTCGGCTCGACGTCGACTTCTGGGACATCCTGTATAAAGAAAGATGATTTTAATATGCGGTAATTTTCACATTATGTAATTTTCACATTATTTCTGATCGATTTTATTTCTGGTTGACACTTGCTAATGTACCTACTTGCCGTAGTTATAAACGTGACATATTACTCTTTACGCGTTTAAGTGCCGTTTTACGGCTATTTGCTCCGCTCTCATAGATATGTGTTCCTAATATCTTTGGCTACCGTAAAATGTAACTATTGCTAATAAAAAAATTACTTGAACAATGTCACACTATACTTATATGGACAAGAATAAGCAGGAGGGTATCACGTAATTATTTTTCAGGTATGTGATTTTAAAACAAAGTTTGCCAAACTGGAAGCCTATCAGTTTGGCAACTTTGTTGCCTTTTAAACTATTGCGAATACCTACTTAAAGGAGTAACTGGCACTTCCAACACAGTTCTACTACTAGCGCAAGTGCTATGGGGTAACGAAATTGTATCTACTAGGTATATGCCAATAAAGATTATTATTATTATCTTTCAATTCAGAAAGAAAGACATGCGCTAAATTTATAATACGTGGTCACTTTTAAGTTTAAAAATAAGTAGAATTTAAAATTTATCATTAAAATTGCTATGGAATAGCTATTAAAGTATTTAATTATTATACGTTAATAATTTCCGATGAGAATTCAGGACTGTTGCAATCATGGCACATAAACTAAAGCATAGAGATCTTAATATTCATATCAGTGTTGCCAACCTCAGGGTTCCCCTTATTATCAATGTCTTGGAGCCAAGTTTTATTCAAATCTTTATACTATCTGAGCGTACAATAAATAGCAAGCGGTAAACACAACATTCACAAAAGTCAAAAGTCTAAAAACGGAAAGATACGAAACAGTAAGTACATAGTTATAATATGCAAGCTACTTTATTATTCTAATAGTAATTATAGTATGGTAGCCACCCACACCGACTTCTCACGGGTAGTACAAAACCTTAACAAATTATACATCTAAACCTTCCTTATGAATCACTCTCTCTCTATTAGTGAAAACCGCATGAAAATCCCTTCAGTAGTTGTTGAATATATCGCGAACACACAGACAGACGTAGCAGGAGACTTTGTTTTATAATACGTAGTGAGAATTATATCTAATATGCAATGGATATCACCATTTTACGTTAGCATAATGTAAACAACTTTCACCTAATCTGCGAAAAACAATACTGTACGCATTATCGTATAGACATTATTCTAATCGTTTTTATTTTTAGAAGGCCTTATAAGTTAGATTACTTTTTGGGGAGGACTTAAAATTATGTTGGCAACACTACTTCAGGTTGTACATATAAAAAGCACTAGCTCTAAAATTCTATACATTCTACAGTAAACTTTGTTAGTCAGAGCCTGAAATCTAACAATGGTGGTTCAAGTTACAAATGTTAAACTATCAAGTGGAAACAATATGCCAATGGTTGGCCTTGGTACTTTTGCTGTAAGTATTTTATTACCTACCAACCTATTTATTGCTTCTTCAAACTTATGAATACGTACGTATATATTTTAAAGTAAATCCTGAAAGGATAGGTGGAGATTTATTCTGCTATGTATGTTTCTTATTAATTTTCTTATCACCAAGAGTCTTTGCGCCTTGAGTGTTCATTCTGTGCTAGATCCGGCACAGACTATTGCCATATACCATGCACATTGCCAGGCTCCATGCTGTTATAGCAGGCAGTGATACTAGCAGTTTCTTTATTTGTAGTCTGTATATGCCCGAAGGGATGGGTAAAAGGACACTGCACCCATATATCGTCAACTATGTTTTTAGGTCTTAAATTATAGGGATTCAGCTTATTGGCGTTTACTGGGTTCAGTTGCATACACTACCGCTGCGCAAACGACGCATCTTTATATAGGTATTTTATTTTTATTGAGTGTAATTCCACTCGTAGATCCATCGCTATAACACCTATGTAGTCAGATTCAGCAATAGTGACCATGGAAAACACTGAGTTTCGATACTCTTGAAGTCCATAGAAAAGTTCAACTATCTTGGAGCACGCAACGAATTTAATCATAAGTTAAAAGAGCTAGAAAGACTCAATGATATCCTAGTTAGAGAAATTAATGATGAATGTTAGACTGCCAAGCAGAGGTTCTTATTTATTTTAATGCACGCACGTTTATCTTTTTGAAGTTATTAGTGTATTATATTATATAAATCTTGCTCGCTTTAACCGCGATGGATAATATCGTGAGGAAACCTGCATATCAGAGGAGTCTCCACAATGTTCTCGAAGATGCATAAAGTCTGCCAACCCGCACTTAGTCAGCGTGGTGAACTATGGCCTAATGCTCCTCACACTCAGAAGAGGCCTGTGCTCTGCAGAGAAACAGCTTATATACAGGGCTTATATAATATTACTAGCTCACCCGCGCAACTTTGTCTGCTTCACATAAGAGTATTTCCCCCGTTTAGCAACATTTTCCATTAATGCTCCGCTCCTATTGGTCGAAGCGTGATGTTATATAGCCTATAGCCTAACTAGATAAATGTGCAATCCAACACTAAAAGAATTTTTCAATTCGAACTAGTAGTGCCTGAGATTAGCGCATTCAACCAAACAAACAAACAAACTCTTCAGCTTTATAATATTAGTATAGATGTAGGCGGAATATATATTAGAATATATATAATAAGTAGAGGTGTATTTACCCACATTTCTCCAACTATAATTTTTAGTCCCATCCCATCCATAATGAGGCGTAGTTATCGCCGCTTATTGGGTACAGTTCTGCTAGTTGGTATATCTTGTCAGAAGAACCGAGTAACACTGTCCTAAAGAAACCCGATGACACTGCCTTGGGTTCGATATCCGAGAATCAAATCTCAGACAAGAAATTAATTTCTTGAAATTTCGTCATTGTCTTTCTTCCATTTGTCAGCAAAGCAATAATATTATACAAATAATTACTTAGTCACACTAAAGTAACTTGTTTCCTTTATATAAGACGACTCTTGCACTAGGAATAAATCCTGTGTAGCGAGGGACTTTACAAACATTGAAATAACGCACACAAAGAACACGTAGACTTGTAACAACTATTTGTGTACCACGCATATCATGTTCCCGTGTGGCTATCGAACCTGCGACACGCGGCGCAGCGGCAATGACAAGGCGACCACTGAAATCACTATGCCATCCGTGCAACCGATTAATTCTATGGCGAAAAGTTTGTCAATGAGGCATGTAAATGCCATTGCCAGCGGAACTAAAATTATACGTTTTTTGACTTTGGTAGGAATATATAACGGATCCATGGTCACGTTCGTCGTGTTTGCTAATTTGTATGTGCTGTTATCACAACGAGCGTGATAAAACACATACAATTTAACTTACAGATAGGATAGCAGACTGCCATTAACATAGCTTAAGTATATCTATAATGTTTTCATGCAGCGCCGGCTCTAACTAGCCCCTGACCACGCTTTCACTTCACGTAAATTATACTTTGGTTTTATGTTAAATCTATACTAATATTATAAAGCTGAAGAGTTTGTTTGTTTATTTGGTTCAACGCGCTAATCTCAGGAACTACTGGTTTGAATTGAGAAATTCTTTTAGTGTTGGATAGCCCATTTATCAAGAATATAACATCACGCTACGACAAATAGGAGCGGTGCATAAATGAAAAATGTTACACAAACGGAGAAAATTTTCTTATGTGAAGCAGACGAAGTTGCGTGGGTCAGTTAGTAAATAATAATTTCCTTATCTATACTAATATTATAAGGCTGAAGAGTTTGTTTGTTTGGTTGAACGCGCTAATCTTGGGAACTACTGGTTCTACAATCACACTCATACAAAAATCCGTTCTTCTTAACAAATGTCGCCTCACACGAAAAATTCTTGCATCATTTATTTCTTAACTTTTTCCCTCTGGCATACTTGGCTAAGGCCCGTGTGTCAGGTTTTACCCCTTTGAAATTAAAGGGAGACTAAATATTAAACATAAATAATAATAACTAACTGGTCCGATATGAAATAGTATTTTAGTGTTGGATAGCCTATTTATCGAGGAAGGTTATAGGCTATATAACATCACGCTATAACCCACGGGAGCGGCGCAGTAATCATAACCGCAGGTGAAACCGCGGGCACATCTAATTATCAATATTGCGCTTCATGTTTTCCAAATTTGCGCTGGCAATTGTTTTTCGTATTTGGCTTTTTGATGCCTCTAGACAAGCTCTAGCGACCGTTCCACTACCCCAGTGCTGGCGATATTTGCACGGATGTCGTAGTGGTTTACGTGGCCGGATTGCCAGTGTGTGATTGTTCTGGATTCGAATTTCAAAATGTGTCTACCCTACACGTGATACGATAAAGTTTGGAATTAGAGCAAACCCATAAAATTCAAACTCACTTTATAATTTTAATATTTTTTTCTGTGTATTCATTTTATGTTCTTTCGTAATCCTTCGACTATTTTAACTTGTATAATTTTTTGATGTGGATACAATTATGCATTTTGGTAGATGATCCCTGTATTTGCATTAAATGTATCGTCACTGCATATCTAATTTCAAGCCCATATACCTACCCACAGTACATGCAGAGGAGTATAACTAACACTTTTCACCAAGACCAAGAACCCACTGATATATACTATAATACTTATAATATAATTTATACCTAATATCATTATGTCTTCTAATTTTTATTCTATTTTTGTATGTTTTATTTCTTATTTTCTTTTTTATCCCTAAGTATTTTTATTTAATAATAATTGAGTGATACATATTGTTGCATCGTAAATATGGTGCGGGAGAGCGGAGTCTCCTAATACAGGCATATCTTGCTTAAAAGGAGACTCGACATCGTTTACCAGGCACAGTCCAAGCCTCCATGTTGCTACTTAGAATTTATTGACCGAGAAACCTAATAATATGTTGGACTCAATACCTCATGCACAGCTTTAACTACCCCAGCGTCAAAAGCAATATCATCTTTTCAAACCTTAGGCATTATAACAATTTTTTTTTTTTGTTGATTGGAAAAACATGTTGTAAGTATAGATGGTATAATTAAGTTAATATTATATGTATTATGTTTTAGAAGAGATATATCTACTAGATTGATTGTTACTTGCGTTAGTGTGTGGTGTTTACCTAACTTAGCCGATTACTGCAACCACACGTTTCATCCAAATACTAATATTTAACATGCCATGCACTCAAACTCCAGTTAAAAACATTGTGAACATATATCCTCTATTGCCTATCTAGTAACCTACCTTACCTAGTAACCGTACCTTAATAACTAAATGGCTTAACCATTGAATTATTAGCATACATAGCCCTTTTTTTATACAGCTAACGTGGCAAACAAGCATACGGCTCACCTGATGGCAAGTGGTCACCGTAGCCTATCGACGCCTGCAACGCCAGAGCCACTTGCGCGTTGCCGACCCTGTAGAAACCTTTTAATACCCTTTTTGAAGAACCTCATAATGTAGTCTTGGAGGAAAACCTCGGCAGGGTGTTCATTCCACAACCTGAGCGTTCGCGGGAGAAAATTCCTTTAGATCCGGTTGATGCGGCACCAATTAGGTTGTAAGGTGTGAGAATGAAATCCCTGCCGATGGTGAACTGTGCGATGATAAAAAGTAGCTCATGAGTAATACTACTGTCTAATATTTTAAGTACTTACTTTGACATACAATATAGTTTTTAACACATAAACATGCCATTCTATTCATATTTTCAAACACAATTTACCGTGTTTATTTCTTCATTATTGGAAATTTCACGGATGGCAATTATTCAATAACAGTTAAATTTCTTGAATGACCGTTTCGCTATTATGTATTTGTAAGAAGTTGATTGTCCTCCTTATTTGCATTTAAAATGTGCAAGGTCTTAAAACAATAACTTATATATTCAATGCGGTTATAATATTTTATCTGTGTAGTGCAATGTCATCTGAGATATTTCAATCAAAATATAGACTAATGCCTAACGTTCCTTGCATAAATATGAACTTCTTTTACTACCACCATTTACGGGAAGTAGTATAATAAGAATTGGTAGGCTACAACCGTTCTTACTTACCTGCTTCCCGTAAACTACTGCAGACTACTGTTTATCCTACAGGATAAACAATAGTCTGCACGGATGGCGCAGTGGTTTAAGTGGTCGCCTCACCACTGCCACTTCACCAATTCTATGGAATTGACTCCGGACAAAAAAAAAAGGATCTTGAACAATTGTGTGATCTACAAATAGTTGTGACAATTCTGGGTGTTCTTTCAATGTTTCTAAACTCCCATGCGACATAGGAATTATTCATAAAGCGGGAGTTGCCTTAGAAAAAAAATGCTCAATCAAACACAGCCATCTCAGCTGTTATAATTTGACTTTTTCAGCAGTACCATGGCAATAAAACATTTGGTTACTATGGTTATACTGGCAAGGCGACAATTGAGTTCGAAATGAATTTTGTAGAACAGCAGTAAAATTCGTATACGTTCGTATCGAATATTGATAACGTAATTTCCATTCAATCTACACTGCCGCCCATGTCTTCAAAAATAAGCACTTATACACACCTATAAATCGAACCAGTACCTACTATAGTATAATACCAGCCCTGGATTAAACTGTCCCACTGCTAGGCACAGGCCTCTTCTCAGTGTGAGAAAGTTTGGGCCATAGTCCACCATGTTGGCCCATTGCAGGTGAGCAGACTTCACATAACTTCGAGAACATTATGGAGAACTCTCAGACATGCAGGTTGCCTCACGATGTTTGCCTTCACCATTACAGCGAATGATAAATACGCACGTAACTTCGAAAAGTCAGAGATGCACGCCTTGGGATCGAGCTCCAGACTATTGCGAGGCAGTCCAAACGGTCTTCCTCTAGGCTAGCGCTGCTTTGACCAGTACTAGTTAAAACAAATATAATTTTTTGGCTTATTGATTACAGAGAACAGCTGATCCAGGCCAGTTTAGACAGGCGGTAGAATGGGGTATAGAGGCGGGGTACCGACATATAGATACAGCAGCACGGTACGGCAACGAAGTTGAGGTGGGAGAAGCAATACAAAATAAGATAAAAGAAGGTGTTGTTACTCGGGAACAGTTGTTTGTTACTACTAAGGTATGTGGTTTGTATCTATACTATTTTATAAAGAGGAAAGATTTGTAATGAAATAGCACACAAACTACTGGACTGATTTTACAAAATTCGGCCACTGTTAGCCTTTAAATAGTAGCAGAATTTAACGTTATCCAGAAGTAAATGGTTTATACCATCACTCTACGAGCCACGGGAGTGAAGCAGTGATCATAAACGTGGGTGATAGCCAGTGATTTAATAAGTGGCGAACACCTCTTGGACTAAACCTCAAACTTACTTGTAAAAATATTGTTAATTTACTAATATTTACCGATTCCCAAATAGCTCTCAAGAACTTGATTAATGATTAACCTTTAATCAACGATCTGTCACTCTTACTTATTCAACTATTAATCAACTGACGCTTAATGTTGGTTAATGTTCATAGGTGTATTTGTTTTCGGTGCTGCACACTTTGGCGGATTGCTCCACCTGGGCATCGCAGCGCCGTGAGTTGATAGCGGCAGTCGATATGGTTGCCCTCTCACTCCCGGCCGTGGTTTAATCTATGCTCCGGAGTGAGAGGTCGTGGAACGACGTCGCCTCCTTTAAGGAAATCATGTCTATCAAGGAGGCGGCGGAGCGGGAGAGGGACCGCTTAAATCCTCTCCCCAACCGCAGAACTGGACGCCGGAGGGTGCGAGATGACCTGGAGGTCCGACCACCCTGAGGTTTGACCTGGGGGTGGTAGGCTGCGTGGGCCTGCTCGCCACCCAATCAGCACTAGGTCCGAGAGGCGGCGTGCGTGTTCCCACGCGCGCCTCTGAGTCGTATTTTTGTCCCCCCTCAGTGGGACAGTAGAGGAAGTGTGTTATGTAGTGGCCTGCCGTTTCACAGTTCACATGTCGGGCCGAAACCTCGGCGGGCTCGCGATTGCATATGAAAGCGATTCGCGCGGCCCCGCCGTCTATGGTTATGTCGAGGAACACCATGGTAGGTTTGGTCGGTATTACCGGTATCTTTCCCCCGGTGAGCCCGATATAACCTCTCCGTCGCCCCGCGGAGAGGTACGCGTCAAAGAATTCCCAAAAGTAAAAATAAAAAAATGGTTAATGTTCATAGGTGTTTTTTTTTTTCGATTAGTTGCTATCTAATAGGTACTTTGCTACCTCTTAAATATTTGTAATTATTTTATATATAGGATGTCTGTATTATGGGCTAGTGGCTTTGAACTAAAGGTTGCCTGTTTTGGTATTTTAATCTATATTTTGAAGAAAAAGTTGCCAACTCCAAATATTCGGACACCGAGGGTTTCGTACCATACTTGAGTCTGAGTCACACTTGGCCAGTTTTTATTTTTGAGTGATTCACTACAAGTTTGTAGCTCGTATTTATTGCCGTTTTACGTTACAGCAAATACCAGTTAACACTTTGAAAACATGACTTTGTAACGTCTCATAAATGTTGACTAGGTATGTGTTTATTTTATTGGTTAATACACTACATAGCTAGTGATGATTCCTTCTTCACGTAAAGAATGGATAATTACTGCGCACGAGAGGCGAAAATCATTATATAGCATAAGGCGGCCTCGATGGCGTAGTGGTTACTGTAATCGACTGTCACGCCTGAGGTGGCGGGTTCAATACCCGCATAGATCAAACATTTGTGTGCACGGACATGGATGTTTGTCTTGGTCTGGGTGTTTCCATGTATTATATGTAGGTATTTACAAAAAAAATGTATATATGTATGTTTATCCATTGTCTAGTACCCATAGTACAAGCTCTGCTTAGTTTGGGCTAGATGGTGCTGTGTGTATGTGATAGAATATTATTATTAGAATATTATTAACTTCGACCACACGGTTTTCACTATCTACTAACAAACAAAGCAGCGATAGCCTAGTGGGAAACCGTTGGACTGCCACGCAGAGGTCTCGAGTTCGAACCCAAGGCGCGCATCTCTCGACTTTTCGAAGTTATATTATATGCGTATTAAATAGTTAATTAACGCTTTAACGGTGAAAGAAAACATCGTGAGGAAACCTGCATGCCTGAGAGTTCTCCATAATGTTCTCGGAGATATATGAAATCTGCCAACCCGCACTAGGCCAGCGTGGTGGACTATGGCCTAACCCTTCTCACACTGAGTAGAGGCCCGTGCCCAGCAGTGGGACAGTTAAATACAGGGCTGATATTATTATATTTACTGACAAACAAAATTATTGTGAATTGTATGTAACCTGTGTTTTATTGTTAACTATATCACGGCTAATTTTGCTTATAACTTTATAATAATTATGAATTACAAAATTAACTTTTCCTATTCTGTCATAATAGTTTGATTGCAATGTGTGTATTTTATTTGCCTAAACAATTAACCCAATTGTGAAAAAGTGGTAACGGACATGTTATTTGTTAACCTCAGTGGCGTAGCGCAGGGGCAGCCCACCCCATGCGGCACTTTTAGGGGGGCAGCACAATTGCACAATATATGTATATTAAACAATATCTTTTAAATATTTGAACCATTTCATGACGAAGGAGAGGAAAGGGCAGATGTACAATACACAATATTGATAACTGTTCTTGCCGAAAAGTTCTTTATAATTACTGTATATTATAGTCTTTTAAATTGAAATACCTAAATAAGAGGGCACAAAATTTTCTGGCTGACACCCACGCTACGCCCACGCCACTGATTAATCTTCAACATTATTATGCTTTCTTATGTATGTGACACTTTTATGTTTTAAATAAGAAATAAAGATAATACTAAACTGAATATACGACATAGCAAACACATTGGCTACTTATTTACAGTTGTAGACAGACAGCCCAGGCTTAGTAAATAGGGTACCTACTGTTGACTTACTTTAGTGTGCGAATTCCTAAAAATGGGCAAACAAAAAAGTATGCTACGTTAGTCTGAAGGGCATTGGACTGGCGATCGTGAAATCATGAGTCCGAATTCCGTCCATTGCCGGTGTAAACCCACTCCTAATACAAGTATTCTAGCTTAGCGGTAGGTTTACCAACAATAAAAGATAAAGGTAATGGTAATTAATAATATTGAACGGACGGATTCTCGTTATAAAAGCTGCTCAAAATAGAGTTTCGATCTAGTCTGTCATATCCTCCTTAATTAAAATAATCATTAAGTGTGAACATAAATTGCCTTTTAGTTCACTTACGTTAAATCGAAAATCTACTTAGTCCAGCTTTTTGTGCGTTAATTGGCTGAATTTAGCAACAAAAAACAATAAGTAATCAAAAGCTTTGTGATTGTTATTAAGGTTGTCTTCTTTCTTTTAAGTTTTTATTTTAATAGACTTGTAGTTTTTTAGTATTTAAATAATATTACTTTTATGTTATTTCAAGCTGTGGAATGACAGTCATGCTGAAGAAGTTGTGGTGCCGGCGCTGAAGGCGTCCCTGTCGAAGCTGAAGCTCGATTACGTCGATTTGTACCTCGTACACTGGCCTATTTCAACCAATGTAAGGTCATAAATCATCAGCTGTGTCTATCTGCAAATCCAAGTATTAGATTATGAGTAATCTTCTTTAAAAAAGTAGTTTTTTTGCTTGATTGTTTGAATTAGCTTTGAAGCTACAGAAGAATCTAGCAATGTAGTTCTGGAAACCCTACCCCATGAATACATTTAAGATTATTTAGATGAGACACATCTCAAACTCCGTTTCGTATCGAACAGCTGCTTAGTTGTGCATCATTCCCAGCAGGGCAACTACTTACCTAACAACTAACGCGACGGAATGTCTGCTGACATTTTCGAGATCCGCACTTTAAGTTCCTTTTCTTATAAGTTTAGCCTTTAGATTCGGTTCATTTTCAACTCCTTGTAACCACCGCTTACAGCAGCTATGGCACCAGCGAAAAGTAGTTTAATATCAAAGATATTAAATGTCCAAAAATGTTTATAAATCTGATACTTACGTTAAATTTTGTTAATTATAAAGATCCGAAGCATGTGTTTGAACCTGATATATGAATTTAGATAAGTGTGTAGTGTTTTCATACCTTATTAATTACCAGGCTGCCGGTGAAGATCTTGGAGTAGACTATGTGGAAACATGGAAGGGTATGGAACAGGCTGTGAAACTTGGACTCACCAAGTCTATTGGCATATCCAACTTTAATATAGAACAAATGGGGAGATTGATGAAGTCTGCAAGCATCAAACCTTCTGTCAATCAGGTTGAGGTGAGGCAACATTTAAATAGATTGCAATATTAGTTTTAAAGAGGCAGTTGGACTGCCAAATTTGGAGCAGCTGCAGTCCATCGCGCTTATCAAAAAATCGATGTAAATTCATAATCAAGCATATTTCATACTAGTGGATTCCTCTCGGTTGTTAATTCAAATGTAATTAATTAAATTTCTTTTTATAAATTTTTGTTGACTCCTTTTACATATAAACTTTATTTAATTATGCCAAATCGCGCGAAATATGTACCTAAGGTTTTCTATTCACGTATTACGATATAAACATAAAAGATAATTACTGTGATAATTAGGCCTTAGGTATCTGTATATTATATTTCCCAGATAAATCCAACTCTATCTCAGCATGAATTAGTGGACAATTGCAAGAAAGTGTCTGTGGTACCCGTCGCCTACACACCTTTAGGTTTACTGTCTGAAGCCTTTCCGGAGTTCAAAGGAATAGATATTATTAAAACTGATTCAAAACTTGGCGATATTGCCCGAAAGTATGGCAAAACTCGCGCTCAAATTGCATTAAGATATTTGGTAAGTAGACTAAGTATTAATAATACCTAATAATAATATTCTATCACATACACACAACACTATCTAGCCGAAACTAAGCAGAGCTTGTACTATGAGTAGGTACCAGACAATGTATAAACATACATGTATACTTTTTTTTGTAAATACATACATATTGTACATAGAAACACCCAGACCAAGACAAACATCCATGTCCAAACACAAAAGTGTGACTTGTGCGGGAATCGAACCCGCGACCTCAAACGTGGCAGTCGGTTTTTAACGCCATCGAGGTCGTCAAATTTATTTTAATATCATATATGTAGGTATTATTACTTATATGATATTAAAATAAACACAATTTGATTCTACAATATTGCCCTACAACTTCATTTTTTATAACTTATCTGCCTTGGGATTCTTTACTGTATTGAATGCAATTGTTGTGCCTACTGACGTCTCTGGTTCAATCCAGAGTTGGGTAGTGTCATTGGGTTTTTCTGTCAAGAAATGTTCAATATCAGCATATAGTCTGGGATTGTGTACAGTAAACGACAAAAGGTTCGGACTCTTTTATGTGGAACCTAATAATAATAATAAATCTTTATTCGCATAAAACATGGTTTTAAAGTTGATCGATACATGGTTTGTGTTTCACATGCTTTGCCATACAATAGGCGTGCAAATTTTTACAAAAGTTACACTAAAATAAATATCATGCCATTACCACTATATTACTATTTATATATCCTTCTAACCTTTATAAGAGTATATGAATATATGATTCGGCTACCTACTGTGTAAAACATTGAACTGTGAGCCATTTCTTAAAAGTGTTTACAAATCTTGAAATGGTTAATTCTCGTATGGACTTTGGAATTTTATTATATATTTGTATACACATACAACTGCTATTTTTTATGTAGGCTGGTTGACATCATATGGACTTGGAATTTACTGGGGTCTCTAGAA
Source organism: Catocala fraxini (assembly GCA_930367265.1). Classification (NCBI taxonomy): domain Eukaryota; kingdom Metazoa; phylum Arthropoda; class Insecta; order Lepidoptera; family Erebidae; genus Catocala; species Catocala fraxini. Next base: position 18,119,362 of record OV884043.1, read on the forward strand.
GAATATTTTTTATTATTGTTGGCCTTTTCAAGAATATCCGAATGTTTCTTTACAAAGACACCGATTTCATAAATATATATATAGATATTAATGTTAATAATTTTAACCGCTTAAATAAAGGCCTGCACAACTCTAATGAAAAATCTAAATCTAAATTCATTGTTAGCGAAATGTGTGCATAATGCATTACCCTTTCTATTATGCTTTCGAGGACATAGACGTGAAAGTATGTATGTAATATGTATGTGTTCTCCTACTGAGATATACTTACACGCGTGATTCTATGTATAACAAAATAATTGCAGGTCCAACGCGGCATTCCAGTGATACCAAAATCGTTTACCAAATCTCGTATCGAAGAAAACTTGAACATATTCGACTTCGAACTGACGCAGGACGAGATGGATATCATGTATGGATACAACATTGACCATCGGTGTGCTCCCAAGACCAAGAACGCTGCTTTAAAATATTACCCGTTCTAAATCTAACGATACCGTTAAGTATAAAGTTTGGTAATTAGTACGGGTTACAGTAGCTCTCAACGATGACGAATGCCGCCGTCTCTATCGTTGACATTACCTAATTATATTTTATTTAATAACACCGTCTCTAGCGAGCGCTTTGATAAACTAGTCATAATCGGGATCTATGAAAATTCGTAAGGCTTGCGACTTAAGGAGTCTGCCCACTACACCGTCTCATACCATGACCGTGCTAGGAACGTATCAGACACGAAAAGCAACACGATACGCCCTGCTATAGGAACCGCTGGTCGGTGACCGAACGGTCTAGTGGGCAGTCTTATACATTTCCTTACATAGAATTTTTGCCTGACACGTTCCTAGCACGGTCATGGTATGAGACGGGATAGTGGGCAGACTCCTTTAAAGTAACTAAACATTGAACAAAGGTCTAAAAGTATTAATACATAATTATATCATTATTTTTTAAAACAACTCGAATATATGCGTTATATGTAGTAAGCGTCGTTGTACTAACAGTACATAGTCCTGTAAGTGATACATAATGCAAATAAACACGTTCGATTGTCAGCATAAATGCATTTTTCATACATTTTCTAAAAACGTTCTTTCACTAATTAAAATGTATGGAATAAACATGTCGAGTTGTCTAGAAGTTAAAGTACTCACGGTGAACTTTAGTTTTCATATTCGAATAGTTTAGTTGTGAATACCTAGTAAAATCATAATTTCAATACCGTTTAGATTTAAAACGAATATTTTTTTCTGTAAAAAAACATACTGGTTCCCTACTGACACGATGGCGCCTCCGCAAGGAGCTTAGAATTCCTAGCTAACGCAGGATCACAATACTTGTTAGTAAACTTACGATCTTCTCCTTTCCCAGCCGAAGAAATCTGCTCCAAATCGAGAAAAATGCTACTTTTCCAGGGAACATCATGTCCTACTTCTCTTTTTCTGTAACGTATGGTCATATTAACAGATATTGTTCAAATATAATCTCGAGCCATAGGAACAATACTTTTTTACAGATTGTGTCTTATGCTGGTGTTTATGGTAGTTCTAGCTATGTAATGTTATAACACTGTTAATGGTTGTTGATTCATGTATATTTCAATTAATTATATTTTATCTGTTAACTTTGTGATTTTATTATATTTTGATCAGAATCCTATTTCCAGGCAATCCTATTTCTTTTGTTTCCAGAATAGTATTATTTTAGTGTCAGGGAGGGAGGGAAATTACAATTAGGGATATTGAACTTTCAAACCAGAGACATAAAGAACGCTCAAGCTATTTTACACTATTTTTCAGTGTGGAGATTGAACCTACAACACTGGGCGCAGTGGCAGTAGCGCGGCAATTACTTAAACCACTAACCGCTTCTTACATTTAAAAGTATTATTTGAAGCGTTTTCCATTGCCGTCTGTATTTCTTCAGATTAAAGTTAAACCCACCGACTAATTAAGGCGAATTATTTGTCATACTGCTGCTGTGCTGGCATTCGCTTATCTAAGGTTGTATCCTATCCCTCGCTCTTCCACTAAAAATAACACTAGAAGAAAACCAAGCCTTAAACAGCATTAGTACGCATAAAGCTCCAGAATTGTGATATGAAACCTAACATCCTGGGGCACCAGAACACCAGAAGCACCAGACAAATCTTGTGTCGGCACCGCCCATCAGGCCCATCATTCAACGCCTGCCAACCCACCTAAAATCAAATAAGACTCCTAAGAGCCTATCATTACTTTTATCGTTGCCATGGCTTTCCATACATTTTGATTAGTTCATCGACGTAGCCTGAAGACGTATATTAAAAGGTAGAGGCATTGAAATAAAAGACACCAGTAAATTGTCTGTAAATTTTAATAATCGAAAATATAAATAAATAAAAATGTCAACATCGATAAAAATGAAACAATATTAAATAAAATAATATTTTACAATTAGCGTCATTGTGGAATGTCTGTTTAAGATATCTTAAGGTTTCATTTGTATAATTTGGTCGTCTACCGTAAGGTGCTAACAACTGAGCAATTCTACCGACAAGGATAACTGCTGCCACGTTCGCGTGAACTTATCGGCGTACCTGACGAAGGCTGCCGATATATTTGATGAAGTGTCAGATATTTTTATCAAAAACCGCAATCATATCCGTTGCAGGCGGCAGATGTACCTATCGAAGGCGGTATACAAAGTGGCGCAAATGTTATCATATTAATTGATACCACATATTATATACTACATGGTATTCTTTGACGATTTACAAATTATGAACCAGATGTATTCAGTAGTTTAGCCACAGGACTTTTTTTTTGTTTTCATTATTTATTAATTTTAGAACATGTAATGCAGAGATAAAGTACTTAGGTGTCAAAGACCATAAGACTGCGCCGAGCGAAATGTGCCAAAACAGGCGGTCAAAGTTAAGTGAATAAAATCAACACCTTTTGTTTAATACAGATATAAAATATACATTTACCATAACAATGAATTTGTTTATAATTACTCCGTGTAAAAAACTCAAAATAATTAATATTTTCGCCTACAAAATTAGGTAAATTTGCAATTTGCAAAAACGTAAGCTCGTGTTAAGTGATTTAGATAGAATTTAGATATTAACAGTAGAAATCTATCACATTTTACAGCTTAAACGAAACATAAATAGTTATATTACAATTTGTCCGTCATATATATATATTGGTTGACAATAAAGATACATATTTATCAAAACAGCACTTTAAATCCTCCATACAATTTTACCATGGCGGCCGCGCCCCGATTTGAATATGCACCGCACGAGCTCTGTCATTATCTGTCTTACCCTCGGCGCAGTCTTAAGCAGCGATATTAAAACGAACGTTGCCTCGCTCTTACAAAACCGTCGTAATTATCGGGACCGGGAATTGCCGGATCCTAGCGTGTTGACAACGACGATTTCTCAAAACCTATGACCGTTAACGAGCTGGCTACAGCGCAAGATTGATACCATGGTGTTCCAATTTGTGCCTAATTTTAATTTATTTACTTTGTTATAAAGAAAACTTTATTTCTGCGAAAATAGGTTATTTGTTTATGTTAAGACGGTTAATCTTATATCAACCAGCTTAAGGCAGTATATCATTTAATGTGATAACATTTGCGCCACCTTGTATATACCTGTCGAAGGCGACAGATATACCTATCGTAGGCGCAGTTATACCTGTCGAAGGCGGCAGGTATAAATGGCGTCATAAACTGCTGTTTGCTATTTACAGCTGTTACACCATCCTTAAGAGACCTTAAATAGGATTCTTATAAATGGAATAAAAATCTTCGTTGAAATGCATTGTTGGAACACAAATGTAAAGTTCTAAATACAATTTCCAAAATAATAAAATTACTCTTGTAGACTTATGCCCTTATCGATTTAGGCCATTGATGTTTCTTGATTATATATATAACCTCAGTAATAACTGATAACTGTATTTAAAACCATGGATACATTACGTAAGCAGTTTAAGATAGTATATATTTTTTATAAAAAAAAAACAAATACTACAAACATACAATCAGATCATTCTATAAAAACAATCTAAACCATTTGAATCGGAATAATGCTTAATTATTAAATAATAATAAACATACCTACTCAATAAATCCGTATTAAACTTTTTCAGGTATATAAAAATATAGTAGAAAGATACTGTACATATATAACAATATATTAAAACATTTGGAACCTCCCTTAGGGATATCAACTAGAAAAAAAAATGGTACACGTATACTGCGCTTAAAATACAAATAAAACAGCCATATTTGCACCCAATAAATAAAAAAATAACACATTACAATCAAAGTACATTTGCAGTATTAAGATATTAAAACATGACGTAATAAACTATGTTCTTAACAACAAAAACAATTGGAAAAATGATTTCGATGTGCCTAAGAGCCGTAGACTTGCAAACGATAGCTGATGTCTTGCGCCTAACTTTTAGTTCCCTCTGAAGTTGCTTCGAGTAGCGTCGCAATGATAATGACATGACATGTTGTATTGACATTATTATAAATCCCCTTATTAGAAGTGATTTTTGAAAAACTACTATACCTTGTCCATCCGTTTATTTTCTTTTTGACAGTTCGAGACAGTTCGAAATTAGTGACGCCCTTACGACGTTAACAATTCGATTCGAAATAATAATCGATTTTATTTAAGAAGAACTTTCAATCGATTTAATGCATCGACATATTTTTTAATATTAAGTATTCGTTTATTCGTTTTTTTAATTATTTATGAAATATGTAAATAATAACTCATTAAAATTAAAATATTTATACTTATAAATAATATAACGTATACGCGCATTAAATTCCAATACTTAAATTCCAAGATTTCGACTTAATTCCTTGCAAATAATTAATCATGGAGTCATAGTTACTATTTTTGTTTTCCTTTTTTTATTATATTTACAGAAACAATACTTACATAAAGTCAAATAATTTTTTTCATATGTTCGATTTATCTTATTTCGAGACCTGTTTTATAGTCTGTAGTTGTTTGGTATGCACAGGGCACTTCACTAAGTGGGAGTTACCCGTCAATAAAGTACGACATTACTGTAGTACATTATTCCGAAGGAAAAAGAACGGTAATTCATAGACATGAGCTGTCAAAAAGAAAATAAACGAATGGACAAGGTATAAGTACTAAATTTGAACATTTATTCATGCCAGATTTCGTTTATATATTTATTTTACATATTATTTATTAGTGTTAAAAGCAATTTGATCAAAGGAACTGTCAACATTTTAGATTACCGCATACTGACGTCATTCATTTGTCATTATGTACGAGATTACTATTCTATGCCATTTTTTTAAAGGAGCTTCAATGGTTGACCATCGGAAAGTCATAATGACGCCTTTATATTAGTAGATTATCAAACTTGTCAAAATCAACAATTATAATAAATTATAATATAATATTCTATCACATACACGCAACACCATCTAGCCCAAACTAAGCAGAGCTTGTACTATGGGTACTAGACAATGAACGAATAATTAATTATAATAATATAATTAATTATTATATTATAATGGTCTATAATTGATTATGAAATCAATGATAGACCATTCTGACACTATTGTAATAGCAGACTTGGGCCCCTGGGTAGACGCGGGGAGTGAGTGTAGTAAGGTGTAGAGGGGAGTGGTGAATCCTCACCATCTATAGCAACTTCGGAGAGAACTAGAACTTTAGTTTTAAACAACATTATACATTGTTTACAAAACGTTAATATAATATATGAAATTAATGAATTTATAAACATTACTATTTGTGTGTACATGTTTAAATTAATTATTAAATAAAAATAATAATTTCACTAATATTTTGTAATTAATAAATGGCATGTCCCCTTTTAATTTCTTTTTAGTCATATAGTAATGTAAAATAAATTTTAAAATAATAATGTCGATGTTATTACTTTTAAATAGTACAGTCAGCAACATAAGTAACTGAACATTAAAAAACATTGTAATAGTATTTTCAGAATTAATAATCCCAGTTATTATTCTATATTTAGAGTGATGATTAAATCAACTATCTTTCTTCTATTACTTCAATAAAAAGCTTTGGTTAGAATATTGAAAGATGGAGATCTTTAAAGTGTCTATCGACTTATGTTGCCTGTATTTCATAATTTAACAAGTTATAAAAAATAAGAACCAATAAATAAAGGTGAAAGTCATACGTTCGCAAGTCCATACTCACTTCAACTTACTAAAACACCTCAAAGCGCAGCCTAAGCTTTTGTACATCCATTATATTAAATAATAACGAGACAACATTAATAGTGTGACGGTGTTCTGGAATATTCTGTCATCTAACACTAGATACCATTTTGTTTTATGAGTCAACAACTACTTATTAGTAGGGAAAGGTCACTTTAACATTGTTTTTTTTTTTATCGTAGATGAAAATTTAGTGGGTTTCTTCATATAGTATTTTTATATGGTGCCGAGTCTTTAGGGCCCGGGGGTACTCAAGGCTCCTCAATGGTATTATAGGTAAGTCTGAGGAACCCCAATATTTTAACTTATGTCATTTCAAAATTGATATTAATCGTATGAACAGGTTTTGGTCACGTAGTCCAATATCCTCTAGGGAAAATTTTTCCTTATTGTATTTCGATCTATATTGAAATATGGCGACAAATATGAGCCAAGTTAATTTCTTTTTAAGTATCTGATTGCAAAAATGATTTAAAACCATATTTATGAATAACTACGTGAAAACTAGAGGAGTAGGGAGGGGAGGCCCTTGACATATACTACGCGTAGTATGAGCGTTCCCTTACTTGTGCGAACTATGTTTACAAGTACGCGCTGGAAAAAGGAGTTCAAAATCCACTTAATTTTTATCTATGATATTAATAATGCTAGAAACAAGAACTCTCTAGCCTAGTTTAGTCAATGTTTCTTACAGTGCAAGGTAACCAGTCTAAACATGTTTACATAGTTCTAAGTTAGTTATACTTAATAAAGGCTCTAACGCATTTGGCAAATAATTTGTGGCAAACTAATTTGTAGTGGAATATTTTGCAAGAACAAAGCAGCCTTATTTTTGATATATCGTTATCATACAAATAAATGCATTTAGCGATTTAATCTATGAAATCTGTGTTGGTAATACGAGTTTACATGACTTTGATCACGTCACAGTCTTTCGATTCCTAAAAATATCTCAGATGGAAAATTTATTATAAAAAAAATATCAAAATGCTTGGCTAAACGCACTCAACAGCCGCTCACTAATGTTTCATCCAAATCAACCGATTGTTGACCGCTTACATTCAGCTATCAGCCACAAACTATTAGCCAAATGCGAAACTACCCAACACTTCAGTGTATTCCACCGTCACGATTCTTCAGTTTACTTCCAAACGTAGTTAAACATATCCATAATGGAGTCATATATGGTGAATGTGATGGCTACATCGAAGACTACTCGGGACAGTCTGGGTACTGTACCTTTGTAGAAGGCTAGGGGACCTTCGGCTTTCCAGGTCTTGATGAAGCAGTCCCAGGTGCTTCTGTATTTGGCTGCCTCGAGACCTTGCATGCGGGTTTTTACTACGTCGATAGGAGTGTTTCCGAAAACGGAGGCCGCACCTAGAAAGGACATATCACAAGTCATTATACATGAGTAAGATTTGGTGATCCCGGTTATAACGGCGCGCGGTGTCAACATTCGTCATGATCGTAAATTCCTTTCTGTCATTAACCAACTAGATATTGCAGTGGTCGGCAACCTTGTCAGCCAAAAGAGCCAAATTTAGATAATACACAATTGAAATCTATTTAAAGAGCCATTTTTTTAACATAAGTATTGCTTTAGTAGAAGCGATAATTACGGAAATAATTAGGATTAAAAGAACAATCTCGAACTTGCCTTTATCAAATAATTATTAATTTAACTAACAGTAAATAAAATAAAATTTGACATCATACTTAATATAATATTCCGTGCCTGCACTAAACATTTTGTGGAAGATCGCAGCCGAGGAGTTAAAGAGACAACTGAGAGAGTTTATTCCATTGCAGTGTATGAGGTTTCAGGTTAGAGAAATTACTGAACCCGGCAGAGAACATTTCAATAAAAAAAAGTTATATATTTAATTTTTCTACTTAAGAAATTTTCAGAAGTAGCACGGTATCTGGAATTGTATTCGGTAGCCGGCCATAAGCGGAAGCGTATTGGTTCGTAACCCCTCTTACGTGAGATCTATCCATAGCTGGCGAAATGCAAGACCCAAAGAGGTACCTTTGGGAACCTATGTATGAAATTGGCAGTTTTACTTTCTAAGCTTTAATACATCCAATGTAAACATACCGGCGATACCACCGAACAATCCGACGATGTACTTGGGTACTGGTTTGTCTCTATCCCCTCCCTTATACCAGTCTCGGAGAGACTCCATCACGAAGAACCGTATGGCCTGATTACTGCCCTGCTTCATGATCGTCGCAGTCACGCCTTTGTATACGCCTCCAACACCTGGAACATCATTATATGGCTTCAGGCATGTTTAACACAGTAACTATCGTACAGCAGACAAACACTACACATTCTTGGGTCGGATAATTATTAAGGTTTTCTGTTACGGCCAGTTCTGATTTCAAGAAGTGATCAGTCGCTTTATCTATGGACAGTTAATTTTTGACACATCATACTCTATGAAAAATATGACAAGATTTAACTGTCCGTATAAATAAACGAGCCGTTTTAGACTCGTTTTAATATGTAGGAACCGCCCTTAGAAAAATTGCTGAATGGCTGGTTGGTTAGATGTGAGCTCAACAGAACTGACGGCTTATTACTTTGGTGGTTTCAGTGAGATGGAGTAATTAGTAGCTTACTTTTGATAATATTACGAGAATATCTGAAAAAGCAACAAATATCGCAATTTTAAGACTATTATAGAATTGCGTTTTTAAAAACGAAAGATGTCGTAGTTAAAGGCCTGTATCTATCTTTAAGCTTCCAAATGCATGTGATGTGGTAATTTTTAATTAAAAGTTATAGATAAGTTCTTCGTGATGTTTCTTATCTGTATTGATAAAAACCTGTAGTGTAGAGCTGCCAAGGCATTTTGTTTGTCTACGTGAACACGACGTATGTGCGCGAGTAATGACATCCGAGTCGTATCGTATCGCATAATACAGTCGCCGGTAGGTACATCGCTGATAATTGAGAGCATATGTTTACTCCTTAAGTGAAGTACTTCCAGTAACACGAGAATAGATCTTTATCATTGATAACTACGGACTTTGGTCATGCATTTGTTACTTTTCACAATGTTACTTTTCGTATATTTTGTAGTACTATGTAACAAAGCCTGCCTCGGTTGTATAATAATATTGTGCGCGGGTTTTAATCGATTGACAAAGTGTTATCACTTGGATTTATGACCATTTTAGGTAGATCGATTTATTTGAAGAATCGGATAATTCAAATTTTAATTTCAACTGGTCCTAAATATTGCATAATTATATATACGATAGTATACGCACCTTCTTCCCTAACAATAGTTCTGACACCATGGAAGAATCCTTTAAACCTTGGCTTCTCCATCCTCATGTCGTTGATGAACTTAACCTTGACCGTCTCCATGGGTGTCACGGCGAAGATCGCCTCAGCCACGCCGGCCGCGAGACCGCACATCAGCTTCCCTGACGCGGAGAGAGTGCCGTTCTCTGTGATCATGAACAGCTTTGCCTGTTCGAACACACCGAATCTGGAAAGGCAAGAGAGATATTTTAGTTTGATAGGGAGAGGTATACATACCAGTACAGTAAATACTTTGTATGTGTTCATTTCTTTTCCAGCATGCAGCTCAAATTTATTCCACATTTCATCTGATTCTGTTAAATAAAAGTACCTTTATAAACCAAACTTACTTATAAACCAATCTCAAATATTTTCTCTGTTATCCTAAATGCGACTGTGAGTTTGTTTGTTACGCTTGCTTAACTACTTGACTGATCATGATGAAATTTCGCATACACGATGTAGGGGCATAGAAAAGGACATAGGATAACTTTCATCCAGGAAAAAGTATTGTTCCCGAAGGATAGAAATCAATATAATAACGCGTAATTAATATAATAATATGATGAAAGTGAATGAAGCCAGGGAAGTGTGTCAGGATCGTACTCTGCCTACCCCTCTGGGAAACAGGCGTGTATCTATATATGTATGTATGTACCTCGGTGGTAATATACCTATGTAATGGTAAAATAATTTATAAAATCGGTTGAATTGTTTAAGAGGTAAATCCTAACAAACAATTAAAAAAAAATCTCTCCTCTTTATAATATTAGTTTAGATTCATTAGCATGTCGTCGGTAGCTAAGCACAGAAGGCTTGCATATACTATAGTTAATATCATAAACTATGGTATATTCAGGATAGCGCATATTATTAAGGCAAGCCGGACTTTTGGCCTTAAATGAAGGTACCGAGGTACCTTTGAGTTTAAGTATACTGTAGGCGAAGAAAGCTTACAGGCATTGAAGCAACGGACATAAGAAAGTCCAAACTCTAAACAACTATCTGTAGATCTACCACTTCTTTTTTATTTAGTAAGCTGATCGAACCCTCAATACGTGCAGCGATAGCGGAGACATAACCATGTAAACCACTGCGCTAGAGAAGCAATATGAGTTAGTTACATATGCAGTAATTTTCCCACTTAACTTATCTGGTCGGAACTAGTTACACATTTGTATTTATAACCGAGATAATACTCTTTCCGCATATTAATGGTTTGTTTAATTTGCTTCGCTTAGCTACTTGGTTATCTCAATATCATTGATTGTTGTAGAATTTAACGATCTATACTATTATAAAATGCTAAAAGATTTATTTGAACATTGGAGATATTTTTTGAATATTAGGTTCTGTCAATAGTGTTTTTATTTTTTACTTGGGGGAATGCATTGACGGGGGACGGACGGGTGAATGCATTCAAAATGCATTACATATCTCTGCGGGGCGGCGGAGGTTATGTCGGACTCACCCGGGGAAAGATGACGACATCCCGGTCCTACTACCTCAACATTAGTGTTCCTCAACATTACCGGAGTTGGCGGGATCGCGCGAATCGTTCTCACATGCGTATTGCGACCCCGCCGAGGTTTTGGCCCGCTGCCGCGCGCCGTATGAGACGACGGAGCCCAAAGGGCCTGTGCACACCACGCTTTTTAAACGCGCCGTTGACGCACATTTTAGAAACGTGCGTCGACGGCGCGCTTTTATCCTACAGAGCAGTTTGTTGTCGTTTGTATCGATTCAAACGCGCGACATCGGCGCGTCTGTATCGATACACACGCGCGTTAGCATTGTTCTTCCGCCGATATATATGATCTTAGCACTGTATTTTGGCGAGTTAATTCCGGTTTAAGAATCGCAAGAAGTTCTTGAAATGATGAATACGACATTCGATAACAACTTGCGTTTTTTTTTTCATATTCTATTAATTTTCTAAACGTTGTTGTATAATGTCCACACAACCTTCTCTCGCTCATAAATGGGTGTACCCACATACGTCGGTAATTTCTCATCTTCCTTTTTATTTAAATAAATAACAAAACGCATGCAATCAATGCGGTCTTGATCGACGCCATCTTGCTACTGTTGACGAAGTTCTGCTTAAAAACGCAATATGCCAGCTCGTTTGTATCGATAAACACGCGCGTTTGCATCGCGTCTGTATCGCTACACACGCGCGTCTGTATCGATTCAAACGCGTGTTTGAATTTATACAGGTATGCAAAAGTCTACAGGCTGCGTCTGACTCGCGTGCGTATCGCGTCTGTATCGCAACAAACGCGCATCTACGACGGGTTTAAAAAACGTGGTATGCACAGGCCCTAAGCGAAACTAACCAACCCAGAAACACAAACTGCGTTATGGCCTACTCGTCCCCTTGTGGGGGAGGATCGGTCAATAGTCTAGGATATCGATAGACAGCCATACATCTGTCTTGTGGAGACCTTGCGTGGTTTTAACAAAACATTACATTTAATAAAGTTCGTGGTAATTAAGCTTGCTAATTCTTATTTCAGTACTAGAGTTTCATAAAGATTAAACGATCAAACAAGGACAGACAAGAATACATATTATTTCTAATCTATCGAAATCTTAGCCACGTTTTATCTATCCCGACCGAAGAAATTATGCAACTCTGCTCATCGCTGATATATTATTTTTATCATCGACAGACAGCTGTATGCCGAGATTGTTAACAGATAAAATGTGCGAAATGACTGTTGGTTCGCTATCGAGTCGTCCTGATTGTCATTGAGTTTATCAGCGCATGTTCAACCTTCAGTTACTGACACAATGAACTTCGTGTTATCTGCGATTCATTAGTGACACTTAAGTTTCAAGTAACGTGAGTACTACATAATATTCCGTGTAGATCAAGCAGGCAAGGAATGATATGCGTGGATGTGGTGATATATTACACTTTATTATTACGGTACTGTTTCCCAAAAGTGCATTGTTATATGTGAGAATTGTTGCGCTTTCACGTCTTAACTACTCGACCGATCATCATAAAATTTCGCATATGCCTTGTCAGGAGAACAGTAAAGGACATAGGGTAGGTATCTCTCATCCAGAAAAAGAACGGTTACCTTTTTACGCGGTGGAATGCTTTGACGCATACCTCTCAGCGGGGCGACGGAGATGTCGGGCTCACCGGGGGAAAGTGTGAACAAGAAGTGGCGACATCCTGGTAATACCTAACCTACCCTACATTTATGAGAGCGAAGCCGCGTGCTATATCTAGTTATACAATAAACAAAGAATTTTCTTTTCCATATTTTGGTTTAACATACAATTTTATATTAAGAGTAATTTACAAGAATAAATAGAGAATACCTATACTAGCTTCAAAATTGTACAATAAACCACATTCATAACATAAAATAATAAGTTTGTCAATTGCTTACCTTTTGGCAACCGGAGCGGGTTGCCAATGGGTAAGTAACGAAATGACAATAAAATCGTTTATCTATAACCGCCGGCTTCTAAAAGGCTAAGCAACGATGTCTCTAAATTTAACACATGTCAAGTGATGTGATTGGCTGTTGCTAATAATTGAGTCAGCCAATCAGAGCAGTTGACATGTGATTTGCTGTCTGTTATCAAATTGCTATGTTGATCAGTCTTTCAAAAGAGTAGTGCAATTCTTGCTTATTTGCTCATATTTCAAAAGAGTAGTGCAATTTTTGCTCATTTGCTCATAATCGTGGCACGTGCGTGACAACTGCATGCCAGCTTCGTTGTCTTAAATATTATTTCATGTTAAAAACTGTGTAGATTAGAATATGAGTTGACTTTACCTTAAGATTAGAAAGCAACGCGACATTTGCATACCATTTTATGACTTTTAAAAGTAATTTGGTAATGTTTAACGATGCTATTGGCCTTATGAAAGGGCTCAGTTTCTAATTAATAAGATTTTAGTATCAAATTCAATTTACATATAATCTAGAATGATTCAAGCATAATCCTAACTTACTAACTAATATCATAAATGCGAATGTGAGTGTGTTTGTTAAGTTTTCACGCCTTAACCACTTGACGGGTCATCATGAAATTTCGCATGCACGTTGTTAAGGGAACAGAAAAGTTAATTAGGTACCTTTCATCCGAAAAAAGTACTGTTTCTGAGAGATGGAAATTTATTGACGAAATCTAGGTTAATGCGAGCAAAGCCGCAAATTATAGTTTTAATATACAGTTGAAACCTTATGTTCTCTGAACTTAGAGCTAGGTAACAGCAAAATCAAAAATGCCCGGTACAGAGCAATTATGATTAAACTACAAAAGTAGATAGTAGTAGCAAAATCGTCATGAAATTATCGCAGTCCACTGCTGGACGTGGGCTTTTACCAAAGGCATCTTAACTAATATTATAAATGCGAATGTGAGTTTGTTTGTTTGCTATCCTTTAAAGCTTTTACGCCTTAACTACTCGACCGATCATCATGAAATTGCATACAGAGTGTCACGGATACAAAAAAGGACATAGGGTAAATTGCATCCAGTATAAGTATACTGTTTCCGAGGGATAGAAATTTATTGATTAAATCTACATTAATGCGAGCAAAGCCGCGGGCAATCTAGTCGTCAATATAGAGAAAATATATTGCAGTAGCAAAAGCAAATAATTACATTAGGCATAATACCAGATAATTAATGGATATTTAACTAATAATAGTTCTACACCCCGAACATATGAACTTGGTCATAATATAGTTGTTATTATTTTGTATTAATTTATTCTAAGCTCAGTTCGCCTTGGAAACTTGATAATAGAATGCCAAAACATTGCACATTCTGATCTTGAATCTTATCAATATATTTACATACCTATCAGTTAAAATATTATGATATTGATTACAAGACTTTAGTGTTTGAGCATAGGTTTGCGGGTGGCCCGAGTATGATTCCGGAGTGTTACTGTATTTTTCTAAAATCCGTGTTCAATTTCTGACTTCGTGCTGGTACTGAGAATTTCTCATCAAGAAATCATAGTAACAAGATAAATTGGAGAAAATACAAAGCAATCGAAATAAAAAAAAATTTTGTGGGAGCTTGTTAATACAGCTGGTACCCTAGAATATTAGTCTGTAAATTTCCAATAAAAAAAGAAAAAATATATATAACTCATTGCCTTTGCTGCTCTAAAGCTTTGCCTAACGCAGCTTAGACGCCGCAACAAGGCAACGCTCCCGTCACGTATCGCGCCTTGTTAGACAGTTGACGCTTTATTGGCTGCCCTAGCGTAGAGCAGCGTTAACGCAGCGATATGTACAATTGTAATCGTAACCCCATCTCGGTACTCCCTAGAGTTCCTTAGTTGGTATTCATTTCGTTAACAACACGAAATAGCCATCTTACGACGCCTGCGCGACGCTTACGCAACTTATGAACGACAGTGCGATGTGTGTGCCGTATTGTCGTGGCGTTGGCGCTGTGTCTATGGTGGAAACAGATAGGTGGGGGCTCTTTATACGCGATAACGAGATAACGCTTTACATTTATTTAGTAATGTCTCGTTATCACGAAACCAATAACAATGCTTTAAGAAATTGTGATACGGTCTTTATACTAGCACTAGGAATAATTCCTGTATCGCAGGATCTTTGCGAACATTCAATCAATGGACACAAATAACACCCAGACTCGGAACAACCATTTGTGGATCACGCAAATTTTTGTCACGTGTGGGATTTGAGCTTACAATACACGGCCCAGTGGTGAGGCGACCACTGAATCCACTAGGCCACTCGTGCATATCATATACATATTATTAGCATATAACTGTATAGTTGCATAAGACCCTATAGTAATAATTTACCGTGCACGAGACTGACATGCCAATCGAAGGTCAAGGTGATAAGTACAAACATATTAATAAACGGTAAGAGGTATTATATAAACTAAGATAATCACGTGTTTAACTAGGAACACTGTTGATGATAGGCCAGTAATTAATGGAATAATGTGCGGAATAACGAATCAATAAAAAACATGCGTATTTACGTCAGTATAACGCCATTAGCTAACCGTTCACACGTTGAACAGTACACTTAAGTATTGATTATTAAGTTGATTGATGAATGTTTGTATCAGTCATAAGCTTGATCAAAAACAAGCTTATTGAAGTGAAACCTTTAATAAGCTTGTTTTATTGAGCAAGGTGAACAAAAATCATGGAACTCGCGTCGTCGTCACCGAACGCATTCAAAATTCAAAAATAATAATCTAATAGCTCGACGATACAATTCACAAGTTATTTAGTTTTCACTTCTATCGCCAGTCCCCACAGACTGCCCCGCATGATTTTTTTGGAAACACGTGTATTTTCTCACTAAACAAGCTTACAGTGAGTCTTTTAAAAAATTGTTTCCCGTTTATCTGAACCCTAGTTGGATTCTTCCCTACTTAGAGATAGACATACGATTCAATATCCATGTTACTAAAAGTGCGTAAAAGTTGTCGAGTAAAATATATTATGACTGTAAGATGTACACTTCTGATTTTAGTCGGTGGATACTGCTAACGGTAGCTTCCATCGCACTGGAAAACTCACAATCAAAAAGCTTCGAGGCATCCGTATGCAATTCGGTTTCTAAGCTAGCATCGTATAAAGCCAAAATGGGGCGCTCAATTAGCTTCTATTTTAAAGTAGGTATTAAACGATTCCATATCCTTCTCTGTCCATCTCCACTCGAATTTAGGTAACATTATGGAAAGAGTTAAAGTTAGTATCCACATTGAAATTAAACTGCTAGCAGCCATGGTCACGGGTGAGTCTCCCCGTGACCATGGCTGCTGAAAAGCAACCGAAACGTCGGGGAAAGTGTAAAAATAAATTAAATCTAAATATTTTAATAATAATTTAATTAGCTTAAAAATTAGTAAAGTTTAATAGTAGTACTTAGTAGTGTAAAAATTTTCAAAATTTTGTAGTAAAGTGTCAAATAAACAACGCGATAAAATCCGTATATAGCAGTTTAATTTCAATGAATAATATTCGCGTAAATAGAAGACAATATTAGTATCCACAATCAAATGACAACACAAAAATGAACTTCCCAAAATGAATGTATCGAGAAAATAAAGAGACGAAGTGATGCGACACATTGCATCAAACGGTTTATCTTGTCATGGGCTATCAAGAGCGGTATCTCGGTCACTAAAGCGATTGTGTAATAAAAACAAAATTGACAACATTATCATAAACCAGGTAGAAAGTATGATAAGCAAATTAAAAACGTAGTGTACTAGAACACATGTACGCCTGAATGCTAGAACAATCACAGATAGAACAGATATAGATGGCCGAAATATACAAGTGGGTGTGAGTGATTTTGGATCCAATAGCCTTATCTTGATTTGAAATTGCTGTATTCATGCATATATAGATATATGCATGACTGATGCGGTTATATGCGCATTAGTTATCGTGGGTATCTATCTAGTTTAATAGTAAGACCGTTGATTTACTAACATATCCCCAACAATTACCATCGCAGCCTAAAGTACAAGTTGTTTGCTGTCCAGCCAAATCACACTGACAGCACACTTACCTATTGCGTTAAACGATCTCCTAGCTTCAGACCCAGTTAATGATCTGTTTGTGGCGATGGTTTCGTTAGTACGTTTGAAATTTTGTGAGAACAATGTATGATCTGTCTTGTCTTGTTTCTTTTCATTGTTGTAAATATTTTAATATCCTTCTGCTTATTCAGTATATAGCCTGTAGACATTCTAATTAAACTAAAATGAATAACACGCTTGCATATTTTTAATATAGTAGCAGCGGCACACCGGCGGCCAGCTACGATCGATTTTTAAATATGTTAGAATTACAAGACTTGACATATTACCTCTATTCTAAAGCAGTATTTTCAACAGCAAGTAACAAATTATAGAGTCGTCTACATAAAATAACCCAACACTTTCTTGCAATTAGAGCATAATTACTTTAATGATATTCAACATAACTATCACTAACAATTGATACGTAATCATTTCATTAGTAGGTAATTATGGAGTAATTTGGTGATAGCTACGATAGATTGTAGTAGGAGTGATGCAGTCCATTATATGTCAATATTCATTATCGTACTTGATAAGGTAACTAACTGGTCTATATGTAGCACAGTGACAAACTAAATATAAAGTCCAAAGTGTGACCTATTTTACTGAAATGGTCGTTACAGAATACAGACTCAAGCAAGCACTAGCATGTTTTTATTGTGCTTTGGTAAACTAGTCCACGATACATAAA
Source organism: Catocala fraxini (assembly GCA_930367265.1). NCBI lineage: Eukaryota > Metazoa > Arthropoda > Insecta > Lepidoptera > Erebidae > Catocala > Catocala fraxini. The sequence continues at coordinate 18,137,214 of OV884043.1, forward strand.
TTAAATCTATATAATAATAATATCAGCCGTGTATTAACCAGTCCCACTGCTGGGCACGGGTATCTTTTCAGTTGAGAAAGTCACAGTCCACCACGCTGGCCCAGCGCGGGATGGCAGACTTCACATATCTTGGAAAGCATTATAGAGAACTCTTAGACATGCAGGTTTCCTCACTATGTTTTCCCAGTTAGCAGTAGGAATGATGCAGTCCATATATATATGTCAATATTAATTGTCGTACTCGATAAGGAGAGAAAGCTGCTCTATATGTAGCACAGTGGCCAACTAAATATGAGAACAAAAATCTGACGTAGTTTACTAAAATGCTCGATGGAGAATATATATTTAATTTAGCACTGTACTGCACATGTATTTATTCTGCTTTGGTGAGTTTATCCACGACATATAAATGAAATAGAAAAATGAAGAGAGAACAAAATGAATTTCACTTAATATAGCGTTAATAATGAATGCACGGATGGCGTAGTGGTTTAAGTATTGTAGGCTCGATCCAGAAATTATTCTTTCGCGTCTGGATGTTTGTGTCCCTAGCGTCATCTATACTAATATTATAAAGCTGAAGAGTTTGTTTGGTTGAACGCGCTAATCTTAGGAACTACTGGTTCGAACTGAAAAAATTGTTTTATTGTTGGATAGCCCATTTATCAAGGAAGGCTATAGGCTATATAACATCACGCTACGACCCACGGGGTCGGCGCAGTAACGATAAACGCGGGTGAAACCGCGGAAACGTCTAGTAGTAAATATTCCTAGTGCGAGAGTTGTCTTTACAAAAAAACAGCGGTAAAGCCGCTTCATACCGTAAACTATAATACATAGCCTATGAGGTGGGAACTGGCGGGAGGGGTGCAGGGAACGAAAGGAACCGAAGGGATTAATCCATAGGAGAATGTTTATCACGGTATGCGTTCACATGGCATTCAGAGTATTTAACCTCTAAGTGGAAGCTAGTCAGCTAATGCTTGGGTATTATTTTAGTAATACGTTCATGTTCACATAGCGACTGATCGATTAGTTAATCGCAGTTCAAACAACACTTATAGATATTATCTTTCAAGTGTGAGGCGGATCGATATTCGGCAATATTTTGGTCGTAGTCATGCATAACATGCATTATACTCTTAGTCTATACTAATATTATAAAGAGTAAATATTTGATTTTTTGTTTGTTTGTTTGTTTGTAACGATTTAAAAGCTATATTGACACAAAGTAACATATACTTTGTGTCAATATAGCTAATCTAATGGTCAAAGAACTTTTAAAATCGGTTGTCTGAGTAACTTTTGTGTTAAATCGTTATATTTTAGCTATATATTTTTTTATAGTTATGGTACTAACATAACATAATCTAGGTATCATGTTTTTACGCGATTGAAGCCGTGGAGAAAAGCCAATATGTTTATAAATAGTGAAAGATAAAGCAGTTCAGCACCTTTTTCTTGTTTGTCAACCAATGTAAAAATTTTTTGCTCTAACCATGCATCTTTTTACTAGCTTATGGAAACAGGTATTTTTATGCAAATTCTTATATATGTGTTTCTCTAAAAGAATAAATAATGAGTATGGTCGAATTTGGATTAAGTACTGGACGAACACTTATATACTCTTATATTAATAGAGCGGTTTAAAGCACTGAGTTTTGTGCATAAAATAACCATAATATTGCCGTTAATATTACTACAAATATTCGAATTTGAACCTTGACTTTTAGACAGGAATTGAAATAAGTAATCATGTGTAAATGTGATTGTAACCAGATATGTTAAGTGGTAACAATGTTCATACTTGCACGAAACTATTATATTACTAAATATTGCCGACAGCTTCGCCCGGACACATTACTTTTAGAGTTCGAAAAAACTCTTATACAACAGCTTTGTCCGTCCGTCCGTCCGTCTGTTATACAACTTTCAACTCAAGAACCGTAAGAGCTAGATACTCGCGGTCAACGCCATTCGACTCAGCATAGTCAATATACCCCCGAAATGACTATGCCATTTGACCTCTGACCTCAAGGTCACGTGGTATCACGTGAACTTTGCATATATTGTTCTTCGAACTCTAAGATTTACGGCAATTCATTACCGTTTCTCACTGGTTTTCCGTGTAACGTAAAAAAATAGCACCCTTTGTCCTTTACTGTAACCCTGACAACGGATACAGATAACAACAAATATGCGAAATTATATGATGATCGGTTAAGTAGTTAAGGCGTGAAAACGTAACGAAAACGTAACGTAATGTAAAAAAATAAGCTCAAATTCACATTTATAATATTATTAGCTTTTGCTCGCGTAAAAGTAAGTTAGGTTATGTTTTTTATTTATTTATTTTTATTTATTTATTTACATCCAAAGCTTACATCTATTATTACAGGCTTAGCCTAATGCAATAGAATTAGCCAACTTACAATCTATAACTTATAATATACAGTGATACTCTAGAGAATTCACTCAGAGAACATGAAAACAAGTCAATTTCCTCCGCGATTAGGTTAAGGGTGCGCAGCCCTCGCGTCAGCGGCGCGGTGGTGATCAGTGCCGTGCGGCCGCGCGGCACGGCCAGCAGCGGCGGCCGGCGGCGGCGCTCCACGTACCGCTCCGGGACACAGAACCCTATCCACTCCAATATTGCCGGATTGCTAACCATGCCACGTATTAATTTAAGTATATAAATTACAAGAGCCGACTCTCTTCTCACTCGCAACTCGTTGTATCCTACCATACCTAATATAAATAGGGTAGGATACATCAAAGGGTAGAAGGGATAGACCCCATATTTCCTCAAATATAAATATCTAATAAATTTATTTTGAATTTTCTCCAACATCGAGCTATATTTAGCTTGGTGTGGAGCCCATACGATAGCATTATGTTCTAGCTGACTTCTCACCAGCGCGTTGTACAGATTTACAACAACAGTCAAATTATTAAAATTATTTACCTTGCGTAGCATAAAACCCAAGTTCCTGAATGCCTTTTTGCAAACAGTAGTCACATGATCCCTAAACGTTAGCTCTGTTGTAAGCTGGACTCCTAGATCTTTGACTTGTGTAACTCGTTTTGTGACCTCTGTACCTACTTTATAATCATGTAATATTGGAGCCCGCGCTCTCGTAAAAGTAATTGTGCACATTTAGATGTGTTAAATTGTAATTTATTACCTACGCTCCATGTTACTACTCTGTCAATATCGCTCTGTAATTTATCACAATCCGTCTTATTATTAATTGGCAGATATAGTTTCAGATCGTCTGCAAACAGTAGGCATTTTGCATGTGTGATTACTTTTGGTAAATCATTAATCATGATGATGAACTGCAGGGGTCCGAGGTTGCTTCCTTGGCTAACTCCTGATTTCACAGCATATGGTTCCGACCGACACCCGGCGTATTCGACATACTGCTCCCTGTCTCGCATATAACTAGCCAAAAACATAAGTAAGTGAGGGGTACAGCCAACGCTAGCTAACTTCCTAAGCAATATATCATTATGCACTATATCGAACGCTTTTCGGTAGTCAAAGTATGCTGCATCCACCTGCCCTCTATTGTCAACTACTGGTATAATTTGCGTCATGTAGTTTAGAATGTTGCTAGTCGTACTACGACCTGGGCGGAACCCATGCTGTGCATCTGAAAGTTGTACGGCTACTTGTTTAAATATATTATTTTGTATAGCGGATTCGAACGCCTTAGCCGGTGTGGATAGTACTGCCACTGGTCTATACTCTTCTACTTTCACTCCAGAGCCACCCTTAGGGACTGGCACTACCCGAGTGATTTTCCATCTATTCGGAAATACAGCAGCTTTTAAACTTATATTAAATATGTGAAGTAGTGGCTCAGCCAAGACGAATCGACAGTCCCTAAATAGGTAGGCCGGGATTCCATCCGGACCAGCCGATCGCTTTGGCTTCAGCTTCGCCAGTGCCAGGGTCACGTCAGCCAGCTTCAGCTCGTCCAGATGGACTCGCGCCGATCCATTCGCTCCATCTGCTTGCTCAATCGCCGAGCTGACATTCAGTTCCGCGCTCTCTGTACTATATACCGAATGAAAGTACTCAGCAAATGCTTTCGCGGACTGATCTGCTGTCAATATCATGCCGTCTTTCGTTATTTTATTAGAGTTCCCACTACCTTTTTGGGATTTTATATAATTCCAGAAAGCTTTTGGGTCTTCTAATAAATGTCTTTGAACCTTGTCCCGATATTGATCATGAGCATATTTAATCATTTTTTTAACCCGCGCCCTACACAAAGCAAACGCCTCGTAATCTACCGGTAATTTAGACAATTTATATTTTTTATGCAATCTACTTTTAAATTTTATTTGATTAATAATATCTCTTGTATACCACACTGGATAGACACAACTCGAATCTATCCGTTTACTATATTTTCTTGGGACTGAGTAATCAAGTATTTTATTTATATTATCATACAACATATTTAAACATTGTTCTAAATTATTTAATTCATACAACGTACTCCAGTCTATGGCAGCTATTGACGTATATAATAAAGTAAAGTTAGCTTTTGTGAAGTTCCATGTACATGGATTCTGTTGTATATCTGTATTTATAAAGCTAGTATGATCATGGCGCTGAGGGGGCTGAGGGGCGCCGCCGCTCGCCGTCACCGACACCTCGAGCGGCGGATGTTGCACGTCCACCGGCACCAACGCTTCGTCCGCGGCGACCACGCTCACACCTTCCTCTAATGTAGTTAACACTAAATCTAATTGTCGACCGTTACAATTACTTACATTATTTCTCTGAGTGAACGCACAGTACGTTTTAAAATACTCAAAATAATCACAAACATGCGATGAACAAGAATACAAGTTAAAATCGCCTATTACTATTACTTTCTTATATTTTAAACAAATACTTTCAATTATTTGAAACAACAACATATACTCATTATCGCTAGACTTCGGCGGAATATACACTATACAACATAAAAACAAAAATCTGTCACGTAAATATACCTTTGCACATACTAGTTCGAACACACGGTCGCTGATGTTTACTTCAACCGGTATAGGCACGCTCCGCAAGTCAAAACGCGGTGTGGCCACGAAGCACGCTCCTCCCTGCTTACGTCCATCCGTTCGGTCACATCTCAGTATTTTATATCCTGGGGGAATTAATTCTGCATTCTCGATTGATTCGTTGCAACCTGTTTCTGTTATTGCAAATAAATCTGCTTCATAAGAAGCCAGTCCTATATAAAAGCTTTCCAATTTGGTTCTAAGACCTCTAACGTTTTGGTAATAAATTTCAATCGGCTTGCCCAGATTTTTTGGAACTTTCGATTGGTCGACGAAACCACACCCACTCACAGAACTCAACATTAAGCGGCCAATTTTCAGGTTGACATAACTTTCCATACAGACTTTCAGGTACACCTATTCTAAATGACGAGTAATCTCGTTCTGTTTTGTGTCGTATTTTTTCAATTTTCATGGTTATGTCGTGACCACAGATGCTCTTTACATGAGTTTCTAAGTTTTCTACGGTGGTCTCTTTCTTTAAACGCCAAACATGTAACTATTTTTTGCGTTCCGATCCCTGTACTTGTATAGTAGTTGAACACCCGCCTTTAAAAACCTCCTTGTTAGGAAACCTACTCTTTTTCCTTTGTACTGTTGTCCAGTTATCTTTTTCAACTGTCTCTTCCTTATTTATTTTTGAGTAAACATCTTGTTTAGTAATCGCATCGTTGTTAGTAGTAATGTCCGTATGCTTCGGCAGTACAATAGACTTCGTGGCCCCATCTTTGTTTACATTTAGCGCTGGGACTTTTTGCTTAGTATTGGTATTTCCTCGTGTGGAACTATTAGCCATAGTAGATTGACCCACTGCCTCCGCAAATGTACAAGGAGAGTTTGTAGTAACATCAGTATTTAATTCCGGAGTATGATTGTTGGGATTTAATTTAGAAGTAACTTTTTCTTCTAATACCCTCATTACTGTAATCAAATTTTCGAAGTCTCTTTTTGTTTGAGAGAATTGATATTGCAACTGTGTTATTGCATTTGCTTGGGTATCCAGGCGAGCAATAATTTCCGAGCGAAATTGTCTCATTTCATCCAGTAGTGCGGACTCTATTGCCCCGTCCGCCATTGTCGGTGAGAATCGGGCCTGGCTGCCACGAATGATGTTCACATTGCTCACGGGGGTAGCGGTGATGCTACAGTCATTCGTATGAACTTTCACAGGCATGTCCACATTACCAATTTTAGGAGTTAAACAAATGCATTCCGGGCATAACCACTTATTCTTGTATGTCGGTGTAAATGCCTTAAAAGCATTAGGTGTTATCTTAAGACATTTCAAATCGTATCCCTTTTTGCATTTCTCATTAGAACATTCCATGAAAGAGTTATTTTTAGTTAGTAGAGTTAGTTTGAGTGTTAGTAACAGTACGGGCACGGCGGTAAGACCCGTTTTTGACGAGTGGCTGGAGAGGCGGCATGGCGCCCTCACCTTCCGGCTGACACAGGTAATGACTGGCCATGGTTGGTTTGGCCGGTTCCTATGTCGTATAGGCCGGTAAGAGACGCCCGGTTGTCATCACTGCGGCAACTGCCGCGACGGCGACGTTGTGGAGGACACGGTGCTGCACACTTTGGCGGATTGCCTCGCCTCGGCATCGCAACGCCGTGAGTTGATCGCGGCAGTCGGATTGGTTGCCCTCTCGCTCCCGGCCGTAGTTCAGTCTATGGTCCGGAGTGAGAGGTCGTGGAACGCTGTCGCCTCTTTCTGTGAGGAAGTGATTTCCATCAAGGAGGCGGCGGAGCAGGAGAGGGAGCGCTTAAACTTTCTCCCCAACCGCAGAGTCGGGCGCTGGCGAGCGCGAGATGACCTCCAGTCACCCTGAGGTTTGACCTGGGGGTGGCGGGCTTCGTGGGCCTGCCCGCCATCCGATCAGCACCAGGTCCGAGAGGTGGCGTGCGTGTTGCCACGCGCGCTTTTGTGTCGAGTCCGTCTCCCCTCCAGGGCGAGGGTAGGGTTTAAAGTGAGAAGTGCCAAAAGGTGGGTCTCTTCGTGTAGTGGACTGTCGTTTCATACGGCGAGCCAAAACCTCTGCGGGGTCGCGACCGCATATGCAAGTGATTCGCGCGGCCCCGTCGATAGCGGTTTTGTGCAGGAACACCGTGGTAGGTTTAATCGGTATTCCAGGAGATCAATTATCATCATTTCAACATCTTTCTCTTTTACCCCGGTGAGTCCGACATAACCCCTTCGCCCGTCCCCGCTGGAGGGGTATGCGTCAATGCATTTCCCCACGTATAAGTGGTGTACAAGAAAGTTAAATATGATAATTAAAAAACATATCTCAGGTAGTAGCTAGGATTGATTTTTTTTTCATTCTGATTTCATTCTGAACGGCTGTCAGTTCTACTATAAGACAATTCAAGGTTGTCCATTAATTACCGGATACCCTGTAGGTATATTATGGCCAGCGAGGTGAATTTCTTGAAGCAAGTATCATGCTATCGCTATAGTGTACAACACCATCACCAGCTATGGTTTTAGATACCACGTAATAAGGGGTGAGCTTATTGCCGTCTATCGTTGACTATACCAAACACTATGACACTACAGAGATTTTCTTGACTAAAAACCGAAACACTTCCCAATCCGGAATCGAGACCTATTGTACAGTAATCGCATTCACTACCGCTGCAGCACCCGATCTTGAATTGAGACCTGATGCATAGTAGTCGCCTTCACTACTGCGATCACCGAGGCAGTTAGTAACAGCCAGTTGATATATAAAAATGGTAAAAAATGTTACCTCACGGCGGATTTCGGTATGGAACCGTAGAGAAGAACACTAAGTCCTCTGTAGAGGCCAAAGAATCCATGTCCTTTCACAGTTTTCTTGACGCAGTCGGCGATACCCGTGTACTTCTTGGTACCTCCTGTAAAGAGAAGAGTATGAAGGTTTAGAAGTGAGTTACAAAAGGCATTCTTTCCTTAACCTGTGGTATGCCGGAACGTGGATCTACGCGAGACACAATGCTTTTTCTATTATGTCTGGTATTCCGGCATACAAGAGGGCAAAGAATATCGAATTAAAGTAGTATACAACTACTTTACTTATACAGCTACGTTTGATTTGGTGAAAGGGTGGACCGGCGGTTTAATCACTACCTTTGTTGTTTTCTTATGTATAGTTCGGTGAATGTGAGCGCCGAAAGCTCAATCAGTGCCTCGGTCTCTTTCTTCTCTTATTTCTACCCATTCCTTTCATATAGGTTACGGTAACAGCTCAAAATAAGATAAACGTCGTGCATGTAAGGAATACACATCCATGTGTGAGTGACTGCTATCCATCAGAGGTACAGCTCCATCAAATGAGTAAAAGTTATTGTGGTAAACTAGCATACAGTTTGCATGACGATAAAGGTAAACCTTAGTTTACAGAACTTGCAACACCAGGGTTATAACTTGTGCGATAGCAACCTTTACAAAAATACGTCGTGTTGCCAGCGCAAAAGGTTAAATATTTTATCTGGCAATTGTGTGGTACTGGGCTCGACTGCAGTATCTTTCTTTTTGTTTTTTTTTAAATTAAGACAGTTTCATTTGCATAAATAGTTATAATCTGCTTTCGCGTGAACACTACGGGAATGCATACTACAATAAAAAGTACCAAATCCAGAAAATGATCAAATTTCCATAAATCTTCACCTAAACTTACAGATTGGCATTATTAGTAGGACGTGAAAATTTGTGTTGAAGTTTGCATGATTGTTACTTTATCATGTGTAATCTTTGAATGAATTTGGATAAATCTTGGTAGGCTGCAGACCACTTCCTGTATTAACATATAAGATAATTTTTGTTTCAGTATTCCCGTGGGATACATGCGGTCGAAATCATAGTCTATAATTCTATGTAATTATTATTATATTATAATTCTATTTAATTATTATTATATAATATTGTCTTCTATTTACGCGAATATTATTCATTGAAATTAAACTGCTATATACGGATTTTATCGCGTTGCTTATTTGACACTTTATTACAAAATTTTGAAAATTGTTTCACTACTACTACTATTAAACTTTACTAATTTTTAAGCTAATTAAATTATTATTAATTATTATTATATTATAAATCTATATAATTCTAGTTTATAATTTCAGTAAATCTAGTTTCTGCGTGCAAGCGAAGCAATAGAGTAATAAAAAGGTATAAATTATAATATATATTATTATTATTATATTATTTAAATAATTATGTTATTTAAATAATATAATTATTTAAATAACAGAAATTTCAAGTAGGTTGCAGAATTGACTTACTACTAAGCACGATGTAGATATATAAAGTAGCATAATGATCTAGAAGAAACAGCACATTCGTGATATCTGGTGAATAGATTACATAACAATGATAAGTCGGCGACGCCCATGACCCTTCACCGAGCACTAGGTAATTGTGAGAGATAGCTTATTTATCATAGCTAACTATAAACTATAATGCTTCGTCTAAGCCTAGAATTAGTACGTTTTACGCCAAGTGAAAAGATATCGGATTCTTATTTAATTCGGTCTAAAGTTTTTTCCCTCAAACATACCTATCCAAAGACGTAGGTATAAAGATAAAACAACAAAAATATGTTTTAAATGAAGTGAAGTGTTTCTAATATAATGTTAAATACTGAGATAACAGAGCGTTGTGGCGAGAATTAAGACAGTAATAAGAATTAAGACAGGTGAAGATACTACGTTAAGTTACGAGGAAAAGCTGGCCAACAGAAAAAAAAGCAGTGAATGGGACAAATCGGATGAGTAAGACGTAGGCAACCAATCTCTGACGATATCAGAGACGTTCGACATTGAAGAAAGGTTAGGCAAAGATAACCTTAAAGCAACAAGCTTGCATAAAATAATGTGCTGTGAATAAATAAAGGAAGTGAGATATGCCAAGTACATAGCAAGCATAAACTATCTCCTCTGCCGTTTTTTTCGGTAAACAAGCGATAGTAACATTTAAATTAGGTCTATACTAACCCGGGTCACTAAAACCCGAGTCATATGGCTTAATCCTAGTGTTATTGACACTATACTCCTTGGTTATTCTTCTTATAGAATATGTCCTGCCTTAGCAGCAGCACATGCTGCTGCTAAGGACTTCCTAACAAAATAATTAAAAACACTTAGTAGCAATACGGATCTTAGAAATGTTGCCAGTACACGTAGAAATCTTTCCTCTTTATAGCGTAGGTTTACCAGTAAACTACCACTTGACCTATTACCATAGCTGGCAAAGCCGGTCGAACGACCCTTCTGCCTACCCGTTCGGCTATATACAGACGTAAGTCTATGTATGTAGACACACCCTTTTTATATTAGTAAGGCAGCAAACAAGTATACAGTACGTCTAGGTGCAAGTAATACTGTAGCTTAGTACTCACGTGCCTTTTAAACACATAAAACGTGACTTATTGGCACTTTCCGTTGAACCTTAAAAGCAAGCACAGAGGTGGGTTTAGGTAGAAACCGTAGGAAAAATGGTGAAGCCGCTTAATAGAGTTCACGTGTTGTGTTTTGTGCCGAATAGCAACTACCGCAAAAACGTGTAATTTTAAAATGTTTTTAATACTCTCTTTAGACTAAGGTAAAAGTGCATTATAGATGGATTATATTATATTTGTATTTCTTTTGCTATATTGAGTCGGCAATTTTAAGTGCGTAATGTGTGGAACAGGCCATAAGGCGTAAACGCTCTTAAGGTAATATAATACTACTTCGCTGGCTCAGTGACCCAAAGTGGATCTTGGCCTCCGACATTAAAGTATGCCTTTCCTTTCTATTTTGTGCCAAGTCCAGACCAATGGAGTACATTCATCTCTTTCAGATCTTTAGCTATTTCGTCTTTCCAGCGGTACCTTGCGCGACCCACCGTACGACGCTCGGTGGGTTGCCCGAGATATGCTTTATTGGCAGCTCGATCTTCTTCCATTCTTTTCACATGTCCAAACCAGCGAAGGTAATATGATAATCTAATTTATTTTGCCTGTTCTTCTTCTACGTCTTTGCATCTTAACGTAACAACAGGTAAATATGAATGTTAACTCACATTATTAAGTATAACTTTGACGTCCATAAGTGTCACTTTGTGACCTAAATATGTATTCTTCATTTAATTTAAAAAGTGTCATATGTTTTTAGAAGTGAATCGGCATTACCTATTGCTTCGGGAATACAAGCGTGAGTCTATGTATGACTATCAAATAAAACAATCAGTCTAACAGCTGTGTAATTAATCAAGGTTATCACACTCGCGATTGGTTAAACAACTTGACCTACAAATTATAAAAGTGTGTGTGACTAGTGCTTGTACTAACACACGTCATTATCGTATATTACTTCCATTAAATAAAACTAGCTTTCATGTTAGGGTTGTTCCGCGCCACCTAAACACTACATCTGTCAAGTCTTGGAGTACCATACATAGTTAAAAATCTAATGAATTCGGCCGCCAGTGCCGCTGCTATTTAACAGGTTAAACGAAAAGTAAAATCAATAGATAGATACACATATTGATTTAGAGGTACGCTACGTAATTCAGGCAAGCCTGTTGCGGTCTACCGGACTTATTATCAGACTCCAGTTGCTACTGGGAATTTCCTAGAACAGACAGACAGAAACGGAGTAACACTACACCGACGACCTACGAATCAGTCCCTCGGACGCAAATATAAGGACAAACTTATGCAACGAGACCAACCAGGAAAGTTCTTTAACTTTTTGGTTTAATTAACTGCTTCCTAACCCATATAATAATATATTATATGTAGTATTTAAATAGTTAATTACCGCTTGTTATATCGGTGAAGGAAAAACATCGTAAGGAAACCTGCTAGTCTGGAGTTCTGCAAAATGTTTAGTGACATTGCTGTCGCATTATTATTGTGTAGTTAGGCGCAAGTATGCGATAACGCCGCGAGGCAGTGGTCTTCCCGCAATCACAGTTAGGTCGTAGTTCAATATACAGGTAATACGGCCATCAGTTCTACTATAAAACGTTTCAAGGATATCCATTAATTACCGGACACCCTATATACAACGTATCCCAAAATTCAACGATAAGCGGGCACCAAAATGTGCACTTACTTAAGACTACTGAAGAAAAAAAAGGAAAAATTCTATCTTGATTTTTTTGCTTTGTTACTATACAAAAAGCATTTATCTATCTCCCTCTAACGCATAATCTCTCTCTCTCTCTATCTAGTGCTCTCTAACTTATTTTATGGACTACGCACATGTCACATTCAAATTCTAAGAACTTGCAACAAAAACGTTTTGGATACATAGTAAAAGTGATTACAATCTACTTACACTAACAATTTGCGAAAATATATAGTTGTTGTTCAGAAAAATTAAATGTGCCTAAACAGCAGTGGGACAATTTAATACAGGGCTGATATTATTATTATATTATATATTATTATGCATATTTTTGTGGCTAGTTTGCCTAGAGTATTATACCATTTTTAAATTGTAGTTAGATGCGCCAGTTTTTAAAAATATTTTGCCATTGTAGTGTCAATACTTTTTTTTTCACCACGATGAGTAAAAGTGAACTGTAAGTCAAAATCTTACATAATTAAAAAAACAACATAATTTTAGTTGATTTTTGTGTAAAAACTACAGGCATTCTGGAATTTTTAATGTTTGTGATGGATAGTAGTGCTACTTAAATTGCCAATACAAAAAAACACAGAAGTATTTGTAAAATTGTAGCAATGGTACTTAAAAGTATATAAAAATAAGGCGTGTCCATTTTTAAGGATTTTACTTTTTACGTGTAATGAAAAAAAAATCAAGTTAGAATATTTTTTTTTCCCTCCAGTTGTCATAAGTACAACTTTTGGTGCCCGCTTATCGTTGAATTTTGGGACACGTTGTATATATTTTATATGTAAAATTTGCGACCAGACCCAGCTTCGCACGAGTATGTTTTGTTAGCAAAGGGCTTAGGCAGCGTTTTCGATGAAAGCTCCCAGGCGGCTTGACTATTTGCGATATTTTCAACAATTATCGTCATATTTTAACCAATTTACCTTAATAAATTATACACCGCATAAAAACCCGTTCAGTTGTTTTTGAGTTTATCGCGAACAGACAGACAAACGCAGTGGAGGTCCACATCTACCGTAAAGCATTGCATTTAATTATCTATAACAACACACAGTTTACCCCCTACATGTTCTTATTTTCTTGAAGATGCGGGAAGTATTTCATTCTGCACTGTGCAAACGTGGTGGACTTCGGCCTAACTTATCTCAAACTGGGCAGCGGCCAGTGCCCAGCAGTTATACTAACCGTCGTTATTTTATGTTAGGTACTTTTATCACGCTCTCGTATCGGCATTGTCGCAATATAAAAGTATGTATATACTAGTGTACTGTGATTTTTATTTGATTGAGTGTTGGATGACTCAACAAAAATGTCATTTTCATAAATATCATGACTCACCCACAAAAATAAACAATCGCCTCAAATGCGAACTGACGTGCTTATCAGGCGTTGCCTCATACTTTAATATTTACTATATTCACGTGATACAGTCATTCTGTAAATATTATGAAAAGTTTACGCCGACTCTGTTTGCATCTTCCTGGTATGGTATATATACGTATATTATTGGTTTAGTAGTTCTAGAGATTATTCTAGAAAATTATTATTAGACTAGAAAAGCCGACCCCAAGTAACTTGGGAATAATAAAGGCTAGGGTGAAGAAGAAGTTCTAGAGATTATTCCATACATATAAACAAACAAATGTCGTTCTAACACAACAACAAATGTTTCTCTTAATAGGTACTATTACTAGCTCTTAATTTTTTGTGCTATGTATTCTTAATTTTTGTACATTTTACCTTTTCGACGTACCCAAATCCAACCGTGACACTCACATAAGTCTCCTGTCACAAGTAAAATCGCCAAGGTTTGCAAGTAAACTACATGTTCCTTTGCCTGGATATATTGAAAATTGTCTTGTTCAATATACTTTACGGCTACAGTTCATCGCTATTTTGAACTTCGAAATTCAGTATTACAGTCATTTTGAAGATATTCAGCAAGACTTTATGTATCTATGCGATATGTAATACCTTTTATCATAATAACAGACATCTATCCGGTTCAAAAGCGAGTAAAATAAAAGCATGTCAAATATCTTCTGGATTTCCAGTGCTTTTTTAGTCTGGTGGTTTATATTTATCAAGATGAGAGGCTACCGGTGCGCATGTGCGGGGTCCAGACTATTCAGATATTCAATGCGTATGTTTCAATATTTATACAATCCATCGCTTTTTGGCACGGGACACAGGTCAAGGATGGATAAGCTACATAGAAAATTAATGCGTTCCATTCACAAATTAGACGTGAGGACACTAGGGATTTGGATTTAACGCTAACCAGCCCTTTATGGTAAGTACGATTTCGATAGCTCTTGTCATTATTTTAAACCTACTTAATAATATTTCCTACGTAATTCTATCTTAAGATATTTTAAACAGTAAGTGAGATTTACGACTCTAAACTGGAAAAAGTGGGAGCACACTGTAGTCAGTCTACCCGGATACAATCGCGGACAAATTCTATGCATCTATAAGCGTATTAAAATATCACTGTTGTTGCTATTGGCTAGAAATATCCAACGCAAATGCTCAATTGAAATGTTTGTGTTTTTATTAGTAACCGGTATTTGAAATAGACAATAAACGTTCATTGATGGCCTAATAATAGACACCAATTCACTCAGTTTACGCTTATGACGTCCGCAGAAATTGTGTTTACTGACTTACTCAAGGACGATGCTGTTTTGCGAATTTATATTCTGTGTACAACATTATAAAGGTGAAAGTGTGGATGTATGTTACTCAATCAAGTGAACTGCGTAACGGATTTCGACGTAATTTTGTAGAAAGATAGTTTGGTAGTGTGTGAGTAGGCCTACGGAACCTGCACATAGAAGGCACCTAAAGGTACAAAATGATGATGTGCACACACTTTTTTAAGCATGGTCCTATATAATATGGGCGCCTACCGCAGTGGCTGTTGCTAACTCGTCCAATACATAATTGCTTTTCTACTAAGTCTTCTCTCATTCTTAATATATAAATAAAATTAAGATTTTTACTATTATAAACAATAATTTCTATAAATTACTCATTTATTTTCTTCTGAAAATTAGCCATTTATTTTCAAACAAGTCATCAAGCGGTTTATTAAAATACGAAATCCAAAACAATGCTTTAGTTATGGCCAGTTTCACAAAGTTATCAAGTAATAGTCATCGCATGCTGTCTCACTCTTGTTAGGTGAAACAAACAAATGGCGAGACTTTTATCTTACAGATAAAAGGTATATATTTATATTAAAACATTTGGATATAGGTTTATATTAAAACATTTGGAGGTTGAGAAAAGGCCCTTTATAATATGAGACCGGTAAATAATTTGAGTGTACTGTGTGTAATATGTGACACAATTTGTTATTGTTTGAAGCAAAAAATTATGTATAAGCACAGGATAGATTAACACTACGGGCGGGTTGACACTACATAGCGTATAGGTGCCTATTTATTTACATATCTATAATCGGCACGTTTAGTTTGCTTCACTTGTGACAAAATTCTACTTTTTTACCAAGTCAACGTGTGCGTGCACTCACATATGTATTAACTTCACAATACATTGAGCACAAAATATGTCTATGGATGGTAAACAAAATGTTATCTTTTGTTAGCTGTATACCTGTATGTCATACTCGATATCGATCTGTGATAAATTTATACGATCATGCCTACATTTAAAGTAAACGCGTAATATTTTTATAGCTCTGTAGGTAAAACTGTAGTATTATCTAAATACTTTAGGCGTTTAACGAACCTATTTATTTACAAAAGTAACATTTATGAATGTTAAAGTCTCAATGTAACCCATGTCACATTTTGGACTTATTTTCGCGATCTATCTTCAGATTGCAGGCGAGGAGTATTATTGTATTTTCTGTTAAGAAAATTAGTAGTTACTGCTACTTAGAATTTGTTACTGAACTGCTGAACCAAACCAGTCAATCTTTGTTGCGCAGTCTCCAATGGAATTGCGCAGCAATGATTGTTGATGACGTATGTTCTATCTGTGTTTGCATGTTTGTATTATGTTATATTGTGCTACTAGTACTAGGTTAAGTTAATTGTTACTAACAAAATGGAAGGATTAATAATCTGAAACTATTAAAATTTTATTCGTTCGTGTAAATTTAGATTAGGTTATTTTAAGAAGAAACCTAACAAATACCTACTTGTGGGCAAACCTTGAGGGGCGAACGGGCTCGTAACCGGTTAGCTTAGTAACAATACTTTTTCTGGATGACAGGTACCCTATATCCTTTTCTGTTTCCTTAAAAACTTGTATGCGAAATTTCATGAATGATCGGTCGAGTAGATACTTAATGCGTAACAAGCAAACAAAGAAATATACAAACTCAGATTCGCATTTATAATATTAGTTAGGATTGTTATTTTGAGGTGTTTTCAACAAGTCTCCCTTGAAGTTAGGTAGTAGTAAGTAGTAGTAATATTGTTACATTTATTTAATATTTTTGATACACTTTATTCAAACTGTAATTAAATTTCAAATAAACTACTTTCGTCTTATGTATTTGAAACACATACATTTAAGCACTTTTTATGTTGACCGTACAAGATAAAAACAATAGGTAGACAAAGAAATGTAGTCATATTAATAATAATAATAATAATAGTCATAGTTCTTGTCCCATCAATTGTTAGGTAGTACAGTGGAAGCTTAACCTATTGTTAGTAATTCAAATATATTCTATTATTGTTACATGTCAAGATTTTTGTCCAAATCATGTCAACTCTGTTATATACATTGTCATACAGTTCTTTAATTAATAAATGTCGGCATTTACTTAATCTTATAATAAACGAGAACGTGCGCTTCCTTATAATTGCATAAAAGTCGAAAACATGCCTGAGGCACTACAGAATTTAGGTAGACGCATAAGGGTTCTAAAAGCATTATTATATTGAACTCTGATATTATGTAGTGCACGCCTTGTGTGCTGAACCCATAGGCTACATGTATAAAATGACTGGCAGAAGCTATTAAACAATGTTTTCTGAACCTCAACAGTATACTTGCTAAACCTACGACTCAACATATTTGCCTTTATTGCTAGCGCCCTACGTTCTCTTTCCATGTCCATATCATCAATCAAGCTGCTAGATATATGATGACCTAAATATACAAAACTGTCTACTAGTTTGAGCGGCACACTGTCAAGGCAAATAGTTGGTATAATATCAGGGCTTTTTCCAGATTTGAATACTAGCAGTTCACTTTTGCTCGTGTTGTACATCAAGCCATGTTCCTTTGCATAGGATTCACATATATTAACAAGCAATTGCAAGCCTTTTATTGAAGGACACAGCAGAACCATATCATCGGCTCATATTTTTCACACAGGTGTCACCAATATAAGCGCCGACGCCAGCTCTGCTGAGCTCCAGAATAAGGCCATTAATGTAGAAGTTAAATAGAAAAGCGGATTTAATTCCCCTTTGTCTGACACCACATTGTAATTTGTAAGTGTCTGACAAACTTTTCTCCATTTAACCACATTACTATGATGTTCATACCAAAATTTCAATATCTATATCACCTCAGGAGGTACGTCCGTTTTTGTAAGTTCCGTCCATAATTTATTGTAGTCAACTCCATCAAATACTTTGCTGAGGTCAAGAAAAGAAGCGTATAGCGAGGTATTACGACCGACATACCTGTAGGCACAACGCTTTAGAGTGTATATAGCCATGTCCGTCGATAGTCGTATTTGGGGTTCACTGGGACGGGGGCCTCGGAGATTAGGGTACTAAGGGAATAACCCAATTTATTTGAAGGTAAAGAAAATAGTTTATTTAGGTATTTGTATTGGGTGGCTGTACTATACCTCTGCCGATCCGATCTGAAGATATACAGACATGAAGTCTATGTACACTCATATCTATGTATGCATATTTAAAATTACAAATATATATTAACAGTTGCCAAGTTGCAACACTAGTTTTAGATAATTTAAACTATTACTACTTATATAATTACTAGATTTGCCCGCGGTTTTACCCGCGTTTATGATTATTGCGCCGCCCCTGTGGGTCGTAGCGTGATGTTATAATTCCTCGATAAATGAGCTATCCAACAATATTTTTTCAATTCGGACCAGTAGTTCCTGAGATTAGCGCGTTTAAACAAACAAACAAACTCTTCAGCTTTATAATAATAGTATAGTTTTAAATTTAAGCTTTCCCAGACGTTTCCATTCTTTTTCAACAGCTATGGTCACGGGGAGAGTAAGATTGTGGTTCACTCATTGTCTTAAAACGTCGTCATGGCTGCTGAAAACCAACTAAAAGGTCGGGCCAAATTAAAATTGAAAGCACTTTAAAATTATGGAGTACTCGTTTTTTAAGTGTTCGCTTCGCCACTGCGCCGCGTGTTATGGGTTTGAATCCCGCACGGGACTAACATTTGAATGATTTACAAATGATTGTTCCGAGTCTGTCTATCCCTTGTTTAAATGTTTGTAAAGTCCCCCGCGATACAGGAATTATAAACAGAGAGGCAGTAGTCGTTTAAAAAAAATATATAGTGTGAATAATCTGAAAGTAGTAGGTATTTTTAAAAACAAACCGTGATAATATTTGAATTTTAAAGGCAACAGGAGTTTTTGGCTAGTTTTCTGTACAGAATCGGACGAGCTATAGCTAGTATACTATAAATAGCATCACGGCGAGGAAACGAAATCATTTACGTCAACTACATAGTGGAAAATAATCAAGCAACAAAACTAGTTCGTGTATCACACACGGTTGCTAAGTGATCAACACCATAATGTATACCATACAGCCTTACCCAGTACTCATTACCACCTATTCTAGCATCTAGAGTCCGGTATGCCTTACAATACGTCTCTTTATAATATTTTATGTAAAGAAATGAATACGTTGATAATCCTAACTAATATTAGATACAAATGCGAATGTGAGTTTGTTTGTTACGCTTTCACGCCGAGGACGGACTAATAGTTATCCCGGTAATACCAACTAAACCTACCACGGTGTTCCTTCTCACAATCTATGGCCGTGGCACAGGGATCACTCGTGCATTCATCCTGCAGCTCCGGCAGATTTGGGCCGCCACTTGGTCGTGGCGGCCTCGTCGCATTTTTACTATTACTCATTTCTTGCGAGGCGCGCGCGGAGCACGACGCGCCGCGCCGCCGTGCGCCGACTCGGGCCTGCTTCTGCACGGGCGACAGAATGCCCTAGTCTTTCGCCGGCCGGACAATTTTTAACAGTACGAATGTGAGACAAAATTGATATTAGAAGCCATAGCGAGAGACACTTCCGTGTATGGGCCCTCCAATGCGTTTGAAGGATATAAACTGCCTCTGGTTTTAACTAAATTGTAGTGTTGCAGCTATAGTATTTAGTTGTTGTTATTGTTTTTGTAATGATGCGTATGTGCAATGGAGAGATCAAGATATGGTCAGGTTGAAAATCTTACTTCAGACCTTATATCATTCTTGTTTGATGTCACGTAGGTGATACGATGATGCAGGCATAGATATGTACCAAGGGCGAATATTAAAACATCTCGGTGTCGGCTCTGTTCGCCCCTGATTACCTATGTGTATCCGTTTGCCCCGTGGCATTTTAGATACTCAGTTTCGCCCCCGATTACTAGCCGATAAAAAGTACAGTGAGAAACGTTAGCGATAGAGATCTACAATATAATATGATTAATTAATTATTAATAGTAGTATTTATAAATTACTATTATTATTTATTAATTATTATTAATTATTTTATTTTATTTTATCTATCGCGCCATTGTTCAGGAATTACAAAAGATTTTAATGTTTTTTAAAACAGATAAACGAGGTACGTTGTACTTACAAATAACGCGAGTAAAACGATTACAAATTGAGTATTTAAATAATACTTTATAAGTATATTCAGTATTACATTATTTTATTTCGGCTGATTGTACTTAGATACTTCAAATTACAAAAAAATATTGTACGGGGCGATCAGCTACACCAAAATAAATAATGTAATATTAATGTGCACTCTGTGAAGGGGCGAACAGAACATTTTATCAGAAGGAGCGAAATCCAAGGGGCGTACGGAGCCGACACCAACATCTTGATTTAAAAAGATATATTTACGATGTAGACATAACTCCAATCATCGTCTAATTATGACGTTTTGCATCAAACAAAACATTTGTTTAGGTCTATCAAAAAATAAAAAAATGTTATATTGCATCATGGCTGTATATCAAAAGGGTCATGTATATTGTTCGCAATAATAGGTAGGTATAATTGTCTACTGTCTCAGATAAAAATTATTAACATCACATGATCTCGGTATCAAAATTCGCCCGACTCTTGCGCAAACGCTCTTGTTTACGCAGACGAATGAGATCCAAATAGAATTATTAACTCATAAGTAAAAATAAATTGAATAGGATAAGGTATTCACATTTGAATAAAATTAATTATTTTAAAATGTAAATTTAAACAGTGCTCGTAGAATTTTACTTTTTATACCGTAACTGTATATTCAAATTTCCATAATAAAGAAGGATTGCTTAACTAAAAGACATTTATGAATTTATAAAGTGTTATTAGAATCCTATATCACCGCACTATTTACGAAGCGAAGTCTTTATAAGATAGGTACCCAATATCATGCGAGTAAGGATACCTGCCTATACTCCATTTGGTTAGGTACTTAACTAAAGGTAAACAATCTTGATGTGGCTTTTTGCACAAACACATAATATACAAATAAACTACTGCTTAAACTACACTACAACGGTTCAATTGATTTAGTAATCGTTATACCTAGTTGTATTTACATTGATCTTTAGCAGCATTTCATTTTTATACTGAGTTTTTAGATAAAAAGACACATCAAGATTTAGTTAAGTACCTAACCGAATGGAGTATAGGTTATGTGATATTTCGTCACAGCAATATCATGCTCCGTGCGTCAAGGTGTTCCACGGGTCATATAAGAGAACATGCTCATCAGACTTTCCCACTGCACTAGGTATACCTACTTAGCAACGGTACCTGAGATTAGCTCATCTGGGTCCTATTTAGCAAATTTGATTTGGAATTGGGCACAACCTATCTAGTTTGCACCTAAGTTTTCTCATTTCATTTGCTTTTAATTATTACCTGAAGCATACTGCAAGACGTTTTTCAGAACTAATGCTTTTGCGCATAACCGTATCGCGTTTTATTAAATCATTTTTTATCAATTCATGAAGCTCGATAAATGCCGATCTTGAACTTCTAAAATACTGTGCAAATTTCTTCGATGATAAATCATGATATAAATTAAATTCGCCACGAGTTTTCTTTTGTTTTATATGCGACTCTACCCAGATGGTTCTATTTTTCGTTCTAGACAAAGCAACATGCATATCAAATTCAGCATCGGAATCATCTTCTGAGGAACTTTCAATTAGATCTAAAAGTAGTGCTCTTGTCGAATTCATTAAGGTACCTAAATTGATTATGGTGTTATTTCAAAATTTGAACATTCTGTACAGAAAATAAGCTTTAAAATCGTGCACTTGCAAGGACGACCGCAGACCGAGTGAGGGCAAAATATATATTATAGTATAGCTCAAAATATATATTATAGTATAGCTCAAAATATATATTATAGTATAGCTCCCGTGTGTGGTAGCTGGCTATACTATAATATATATCTCGATATATTAATATATATTATAGCTACGTCTGTGACGGGCTTAACACTATCTATATCATATAAATAATATTCTATAACCTTGTACGATTGTACCTATACGGTAACTCTAGCTAGGAAATCTTTTATTAGCAAATGTTTAAACAATAATTCGATTAATGGATTGTTTTTATCTAATGCCAAATCTTATAAGTCCTATGAATAATTACTTAATTTATTTATTCAATTAGAAATGTTACGTTACCATTTAACTAAGAATGTCTAATGAGCATTCAATTATATATTATTATGTACCTACTGTATAAGATATACAGTGTAATATTTGAACGGTCATAGTCAAAGAATACTTAATTTTAATAGAAACTGGTCACTGGCATTAGCTATCAAAACCAGCGTTTATTTGTATTTGTTCAATAAATTATACAATATTAACACTATCGTAGATAGTAGAATCGTAATAATGATTTCATTGGACTGTGGACTCGGTCGAGAGGCGTCGCTTTTATTATTTCTACGGAGCTAAGGAAAATGCCTTCAAATAAATATTATTCATCAGAATAATAATATCAGTTTGTTAAATTGATTCTGATATAATACCAGGGACCAAAGTTCAATGCTTCTACAAATAAAATATATATTTACGTCCGCTATGGTATAAAAAATTGAATATCCAAGGTTATTTAACCTCGAATATTTATAAACTCTGTCCAATCGGAATCAAAGCGTCTGTTTACCTCACATGTGGGAAACGAGAAACGAATATGAGATTGTAATAAGATGAAAACAGCGACCGACGCAGAATTATTTAGAAAACAGCTTGTGTCGTTTCTAATGTTTACAAATAAGTACCGATACTGAAACATAGATTTTTGAATGAAATTGTATATAAGAAAGGCAGGTTGTAATGTACTTACCTTTTTCGTCTAGTTGCAGCTGTGTTTTTACATATTCGGTGGGGAATGTAATACAAATTTCAATGCCACCAGTTATACCGCCGGCCACAACACCTTTCAAACCGACGGACCCGGAGCCTCCAGCAGCAGCAGCTGCGCCTGTCTCTGACATCCAAGGCCGGCCAAAGGGATTCTTGAAGGCTCCTGTCTTATTGGACATGATTATAATTTAAATAAGCACTTATTGTTCTTCTTGACGGCTTTTGCAGCCTGCCTGCCCCCTCGGCAACAAAATCAGCACTGATATTAAGTTTTGAATGAATGACACAGAAAGAATGAATGTACATGAGTACATTCGGCATCGTACGATCTATGACGCAATCATATTGATAACCTTAGAGTTACTTTAGTAAGCAGTATTAGTATACTATTCATGTGTAGAATTTTAACTTATTACTGGACATTATCGTAAATATTTTGAATTACATAGCTAGAAGTAGTATTTTATCACAAACTGTTTTATACTTCAGTGACCCGAGAAATATATGCACATTTTTCTTAATTTTAGGCTAGCAACATTATCAGAGATGCCATTTTGACAGTTCTAATCTAATATTAATAATCATTCAAATTTATTCGTTCTTTCTGTTTGTCGTTGTTATCGTAGCATTTTCTTAAATACTATATAGTAAAGTTAAATTGTTTTAGGAAATATTATTTTGATTATTGGATAGCAAAGTAAATAACCGAAGCAAAAATGGCACTGAGAACTTACGGCGATAAGCCGATAAGCTTTCAGATAGAAGAGGGCGGAGAGTTTTACTGTGTCGGCTCAGAGGTTAGTGGCATTCATTTTGCTTATATTTAATGTGTTCCAGCGAACATCTATGAAATATTAATTATTACCAGCATCTATCATTACATATTAGTACTTAAACTATGTAAACCCAATGTTAACCCTGAATTTCACACCTTATAAATTATGAGGTCTCATTTATATTTTGCCACTTAGTTGGTCAGATGTTGCGTTGCTACTTCCTAACATTGTTATTCTTTACAAATTTAAGAACTTTTCTTTAACATTAATATTTATGCTCTAATGTGGGACCAACAAACATAGCTGTGTTTTAAAATTTTTGGGATATTACATCTCTCCCTACCTCTTCTTTTAGATGACCATGTACATACATGTGTATTGTTTTAAAATAGGTTGGAAATTACCTGCGGCTGTTCCGTGGGTCTCTATACAAGAAGTACCCGGGTATGGCCCGGCGTACCTTGACTAATGAGGAAAGAAAACGTCTAATAGACAATGGTCTTGGTGCCCATGTCCTGTCCAGCTCGGTATCACTGCTGAAGGCTTCAGAAGTTGAAGATATTATAGAGGGGAATGATGATAAGTATGTATCTTTGTTGGCTTTATTTAGTACAGTTGGGTGTTCTTATGTTATGTTGATATAGATGCCTTTATTTAGTATCAATTTGTACTTATCTGCTTTAGTAAGTAGAATAAAAACAAAAGTAGAATTTGGACTAACTGTTGTGGCTTGAAAGAAGTTATTAGGAGCAAGATATAAAATGGATTTTCTAAAATGCTTTCTGCATTTAGAAAAGATTGGATGACCTAAGATTTAATAAGAAGCTATTTGTTGCTAATGTCAATATACATATATACAGTACAGCTAGACTGGATGCAGACTTTTTCTGTTTGGTCAGGGATCTTCTGTATAATGGTTAGTGTGCCCTAAGCTGCCTCCGTGGCGCAGCAGTTGTGAATGCTATTGCTGTGCATGAGGTCTCGGATTCAAATCCTGGATCGGGCCAACAAAAACTTAGTGGGTTCCTGTTAAAATCTCAATAGCAGCCCGGATTTATGAAGTTGGCGGTGTTAGACACCCTGTGCCTTGAAAAGCACGTAAAGCCGTTGATCCTGCGCCCGATCTCTCTCTGGTCGTGTCGGATTGTCGTCCCATTGGATCATGAGAGTTAGAGAACAGATAGTGCACGTGTGTTTGCGCACACACTTGTGCACTATAATATCTCCTGCGCAGATGTGTCCGAAATTCGATCTGGAGGACATTATTATTACCCTAAGCTGAAACCGTGTGAGTACATGAGGAATGTCTTAAGTGTGAATGAAGTAATTTAGAGCCAGGATTATAGGGAGTTAAAACCCATTATCCCTACTTATCTTTCTGGCAAACATGCATAGTTTATATACAATGCCTCATGAAATTTATATCTTTTGCAATACTTTTAATATCTGTAAAGGCTAACCCTTACAAAGAAGGATTTGCAGTATTTGCACTAAAAAGTTATAGAACTAATTCTAGAACTTTGCAAATACTGCTTAATATATGCAATAATTAGTCATTTTGCCTATAAAGTTTGATTAAATGTAGCATTATGTGATCCTTTTTTTTATCCACAAGCAAGTTAGATACACATGTGTTGCTTAGATTAGCAATTATTTCACGGCGCAGAGGCTTTAGAATAACACTCACGTTTTAAAAATCTTATTTAAAACTAAACAGCACTTGCAAGAGTAAACATTTATTAGAAAGCATGGTTAAACATATTAAAAATAAAGAAATATGTTGCGGAACAGGTACAAAGCGGTCTCTGTCAGCCAAGAGCTGGCAACCCCAAGAGAAAGTAAGAGTAAGAAGCCGCACAACCAGTCATGGTTGCCTGTTATGCCCAATTCTTCACACTTGGATGCTGTGCCACAGGCTACACAAATTAGCAGGACTAGAGTTCATAATAAGAAGGTAAAACATTGTAAACTTTTTATGTCATTAGTGCAAATCAACAACGATGCAGTCAAAATGTGACTTGGTCAAAACATTATAGAGTTATCCAGCCAAAGAGGTCAAACAAAATTGTATAGTAATATGGTCAATATGGTATGTAATGATGCAATCAGTCTATAAACATTTATATATTAGTATGTTTAAGGTTATGCTATACTGGTGTGGTAGGAACATATGTAACTGCTGTGCATGCAGTCTATGTATGTAGCAAAAACTAACTCAATGTTTATAACATTAAAGGCAACCTTTTACTAACAATATTGGTCACTATTATCTAGACAATTGAGTAACAAACATCAAAATATTTTAACTTTAACATTTATATCAATACTGCAATTGCAATAATAATTTATATATTTCAGGTGCGCACATTCCCCCTGTGTTTTGATGACACTGACATGACAGCCATGTTAGAAAATGCGTCACAGAAACAAATCCTGGTGCCAATAAGGTTGGATATGGAGATAGAAGGACAAAAGCTCAGAGATACATTCACATGGAACAAAAATGGTATAGTATTTATATGAAAAATGTACCAAGATGTAACAATTATTGAATAGGCTCATGCCACGATTATGAGTAATAGGCTGAACACCGATTTTACAAAAGCTAAACATAGATAGTGAAAAGTGTCATCAATAAAAGTGTGAACTTTAAAAATATACTGATGTGGGTACTAAGAAACAGTGCGTTTGCTACTAAAAAAAATGTGAATACCAGAACTATACTTTCCCATTCCACATAGATTTGAATATTGGTATTTTTGTTGTCAGTGTTTATTATTCGAATCATAATCGAATGGTCGGATCATTGTATGACGATACACAGATAAGAGCGTGAGACTGTAGATTCAATTTACAAAGAAGGACCGTTTGTGATTAGTGTTTCAGCAGCCTAGGCGATCGCTTCGTCACAGCACATGTGTTTATTAAAAATCTACATTGGAGAAACTAGTATTAAGGGGCTCTTACTAATACATAATTAATCAACTACTAAATGCGTAAATTTCTTACTATCTCAAACTCATTAAAATTACATGAATATTCATTAATAAATGGAATAAATGGGACCTACACAGAATGGCTTAGCATCGAAAAAGGTGTTAGACAAGGATGTGTAGCGTCACCTTGGCTGTTTAACCTATACATGGACAATTGTTTAAAAGATTTAAAAGATTGTGAATAGGGATTAAGAATGAATGAGTTACTTGTCAAATGTCTTCTTTATGCCGATGACCAAGTAATACTTGCGTCATCAGCAGAAGAGTTGCAGGCGATGGTAACTATTATGCATGGTGCTTTTGAGAGTAAAGGAATGAAAATAAATGTAAGCAAGACAAAAGTAATGGTATTTGAAAAGGAAGACAGAAGGAGGAAAGACTGACTAAGAAAGTTTATATGGCTAGTGTGAACGGAACAGTCGCAAGAGGAAGACCTAGGTGAACGTTTCTCGATCAGATCGGAGGCGTTTTTGACAAAGGCCAGGTTAAGAGCACCTTGAACCGACGGGCGTGTATGAGCAATGTGATGAAAGTGAATAAAGCCAGAGAAGTGTGTCAGGATCGTAGCAAATGGAAATCCGTAGTCTCTGCCTACCCCTCTGGAAAACAGGCGTGAATCTATGTATGTATGTATGTACATGTATATTCGAATTTTAATCAATGATCGTCACTGGAATAAATATTTAATTTCAGAGTCAATAATAACACCAGAACAGTTTGCTGAAGTATTATGCGATGATTTGGAGCTTAATACCAGCACCTTTATACCGGCCATCGCATCGTCAATAAGGCAACAGATCGAAGCGTACCCCAGCGATCCACCCGCGATCTTAGAGGAGCAGCCCGATCAGAGAGTGGTGATCAAACTTAACATACATGTGGGAAATACTTCACTTGTTGATCAGGTCAGTTAAATAACAAACATTTGAACACCAACGAAAATAAAAGAAAACCGTCTTTAACTAGACAAGTAATAAAATGAGAACATCATCAATGTAGTATACATTGATGATGTTCTCATTTAAATTTTTTTTAATTTAATTCAAATACGCATTATTAAGGGTAACTCAAAAACTACTACTGACCAGATATCGACTCAGAAATGACCTACTGGTTATTTCTGAGGCGACGCAGAGCTTGTATTCGTGCCGGAGGGAAACAATTTGAGCATCTACTTTAGTTTTAGGAGGATATTAAAGTGTTACGATAATTGATTGTTTTATTTTAAATAAGTTTTCCATGAGGTCTCTTCGCCAAAAATACGAAGTAGCACTTTCATTGGCATGAAAAGTGGCAAGTGTTGTACCATTTTGAAATCTAGACTAAATGGTCTATCTTTTGAAATAGCTTGCCGAGGGTAGTGTGGTACATTTTTTCCCTCATAAATCATCACCTAGGCTTAACCAGCTGTTGTAGTAAGTTCCTGGGGCTATGACTGGTTTTCCTTTACATGTTTAAAGGGAGAATTATTAATAATGGTAAGTTGTGGGTTGCATGTACAAAGTCCATGAACAGCAATGCCCACTTATGTTTCATCTTTTACTGGGGATAGTAATTATAGTCATCAAGAGAAATGCACACATGTTTGCCATCTCAGTTAAATGAAAAATTTCTAGGTGATTCTTGCCATTTCTAATACCATACTTAATTTTGGTGGCAGCATAATATGAACCTCTACCTTGCCTCAATTAACAGGTTATCTGACGTAACAAAACGTTTCTGACTTCAGCTTCTTAATGTTAGTGTTTATATGAATATTTCTCTTCAATCACAGGTGGAATGGGACATGTCAGAGAAGGAGAACAACCCTGAACAGTTTGCCATGAAGCTGTGCGCCGAACTGGGGCTGGGCGGCGAGTTTGTGACCGGTATCGCGTACAGCGTGCGCGGCCAGCTCAGCTGGCACCAGCGCACCTACGCGTTCAGCGAGGCGCCGCTACCCGTCGTCGAGGTGAGCGTGATATAACATAACATCGCGTACACTTATACCTTAACTTGTAACGATTACAATACACACATACTACATAAGCTAACCGCCACTCGATCTTACTTAGATAGGACTGAGGCAAGATTTGCAAAGCAGCGAGGTGGCACACCATGGTGGTTTTAGTAGGCCCGAAGTTTTGGGAGTGCCCGACATTGCCGTTTCGGCTCCCCGCGCAGAGAGGCGGTATGCCTTAAAAGAATTTTACCAAGTTAACAAAAAATATAAAGCAAGATAGTAGTTATATTTGCCTGCTGCAATATGCAGCGACGAACGTCAATATTCATGCTACGATGATGATCAGCGCAACGCGTAGGTAGCACCGGCAGTTCAATATAAGTAATAGGCACCACATTCCTCCACAATTGGTTTAATGCTCTGTGATATGCACCGTATTCCTCCACATTTAGGTTTATGCTCTGTGATAGGCACTATGTTCCTCTACGTTTGGTTTCATGCTCTGTAATACGCACCATGTTCCTCCACATTTGGTTTCAGGCTTTGTAATAGGCACCACATTCCTTCACATTTGGTTTCATGCTTTGTGATAGACACCACATTCCTCAATGTTTGGTTTCATGCTCTGTATTAAGCACCATGTTGCCATCATTTGGTTATATGCATTGTGGGAGTAAGTAATCATAGTAGTCGTCTTTGTTGCCGAAGAGAGGAAAGGAAACTATGCATATTATTGTAAAACAAAAACAATAAGTGATATAAAGAAACACAGTTCAATTAAAGGTGTCTGAATCCAAAAACTATAAATTTTCTATATGTCTGTATATTTGTTTCAGTTTTACACAATATCCGTTATACACTTGATGTAGCCATACCAATTGACAGTATGGGGTACAATTCAAATCTGATGATATGTTAAGTAGAACCGAGGATATGCTTCATAGTGTAACCCGCACAAATGACGTTGCAAGCAAATTTTAGTCCATGTAGAGTAATCACCATAATCTAATTATAATAATATAATATAATATTCTATCACATACACAAAACACCACCTAGCCCAAACTAAGCAGAGCTTGTACTATGGGTACTAGACAATGGAAAAACATAAATATTAATTAATAATATCGCTTAATTTATCTTTCAGACACCATATCGTCAACCATCGGAAGCTGAGCAATGGGCGCCTCACCTCGAGACGTTGACAAACGCAGAAATGGAGAAGAAGATACGCGACCAGGACCGCAATACGCGAAGAATGCGCCGACTCGCCAACACTACGCCCGGTTGGTAAACCAACACGTCATGTGCAATATGTTACATATTATTATATAAAGTTTTGTGAGTGGTTATCATAATGTAATCTAGAAAACGGTTATGCTGCAGTTTCATAAGATACCGGTGTCGTACTGTAAGATATTAAAATAATAACTTAAGAAATATTTAGTTTTGTGAAGACATAGATAAGACAGATACAGATGGCCAGGTCGATCTATCGCACGAAACCAAACGCACTTACATATCGTGGCGTTCAGCTATTTCGCCACAAGTTAGGGGAATACCAATAACAACATTTGCTAGGCTTAATCCGAAGTCGCTTTACATAGATGCCTGTCTATATGTGTGTGTGTATGCGTGCGTGTGTGTTTTTAAGCCGGCCAACTGTCTATGTAATTTGTTCGCTGCACTATTGCATGCAGTTCGCATAAACACAAAAGTCCAGTACCTAAAATAGTTAATGCTACATCATGGTTCATCGTTATGTGTCGGTACGCTATCAAGGAACCACATCTTTAAACTCATGGGTTCGAGTTTGCTCAAGTTTCGAACTAAAACGGAGTTTTGTTAGAATATTTTGGTGTGAAGGAGTTAGGTATAGAAGCCACAAGACATATGATTATAACCGTTTTAGATTACATTATGATACTTACTATTATGTAGAAAGGGTATACGTCATAATTTTGTGGTATTGGGTTGATGTATCTACTCTGTAAGGCAGATAGGAAGGCCGCGTAACAAATCATAATCTTATACATAGGACTTGCAATAGATTTGGTCAAGAAGTATGTATCTTTACGTGATTCGCCCTTACATAAAATTCTCGCGAAAAATTTGGCAGCTGGTTTGAAATGATAGTTATATTTTAATGAGAAGTGATTAGACAGTAAAATGCAAAGCTGCCTAGGAACTCTCTTAGACAGCCTCGTAAGACCAAGCATTTGACTGTATAAAATTATTTTGCTTCCAAATTCTGTTGAATATGGGAGCAAAATAATTTTATTTTGATAGTGTTTGCTTGTAAAGTAAGTATGTCGATTCTAATACCACAAAACATAGCTCATATAAGTTGAGAATGTGTAGTTATGTCAAAGTGGGTGTATCCTTGTGTACCGATTAAAACCCGTTGCGTGTATCTTCGTGTCAGGACTAGGTAAATTAAAGGAGTTATCTCTCATAATATTTCATCGTTATCTACAATGTGCCGCCATTCCCTTTTTGGTAATTGTAGATCGCTAACACTAATAATACGTCTGCAATGTCAAAGTATGTCCTTAGCCAAGTTATATTTATAATAATTTGTTTGCTACCCGCGACTAATAATAATAACTATTACCACGTAAAAAAGTGATACACACTTTCGTAGCAGTACGTCTGGCAGTACTGCAGTGCCTGCTTCATTTGGTTGTCACCGCTTGCGTGGGAACGAGAAATACAGATACATTGCTTACGCTTAGTTCACTTGTAATAAGTGTCGGAGGCATGCCACAAACTTTTCAATTCGTTATAACAATTTAGCTTTATCTTTCTCACTATATATATTCCAAATGTCGCCTACATTGGTATATCTGTTTAGCGTTAATACCGCTTTTGCTGTCATATAAAACTTAAGTTGTTCTGACCATCTTTGACATATCTACACATCTCCATGAAATTCTAAAGTACATAATTGTAGACTTTAACACCAATACAAAATGGGGTGATAATTCGATGATATATTACAAAAGTAGAGGTCTGCATGGAATTCATATGTTTAGATAGGTTTTACGGGACTTTTATCATCAAGTGGATGTTATAATGCCGTCACAAGAATCGGTCACTTTGCAAACGTATACGTAAGTAATTAATTAATCCTGTTTTTGTAGACAAATAAGATACTAAATACTTCAACCTGCCTCATATGCCGTAGTAAATATTTACTACAGAGAAAATAGTTAAAAGAATGGTTAACTTCACTGTCCAGTGAACACGTAAACGGATGTTCATAGAATTCTCGGTTGTTTGTTAATGTAGCAGGGTAAAAGGTAACAAACACACGAATAAAAAATACAATATGTGCTTTTAGAAGAGGTCACATGGCTCTTTCCGTAAACCGTTAGAATACCGTATTATACCAGCGGTTAGATCTAGGCTCTCCCACTGTAACAAAGAACCTAAAATAAGCTAACGCAGTGTGGGTGCAATATCCCTCTATTCTCTGAGGATATACAGGATATATTAACTATTTAAATATATTAGTAGCTCTACTGCTCCGCTTAGCTAAATACAAATAATCACTCAAACCTACACGCACATAAAATGTTATATAAAGTTAGTGACCGATTCTTGTGACGGGTTGATATTATTATTTTAATACGGTTATTCGCATATAGTACTTAAATCACATATTCATTATATTATTTAGTTAGTTTTATGTCTTGTTGAACAATGCTGCCTCAATCAGTAGAACTTTATTAAAATGTAGTGCTGTCTTCCTCATACAATACTTAAAAATAATGTTTCAATAATTAGTCATAACAAACTAAACTATAAAGCAAGAACGACCGAATTTTCAATTTCCTAGTCGATTTTGAAGATATTGATAGTCGATTAAAAATATTTAATTAGTCGATTCTGAAGATTTACTAATCAATTTAGATACGAATGCAAATAGTTGATTCAAATTGCTAGTATTATATGGTGAAGTAGATCTGGGAGGTAAGTTGCAACCCTTTGAAGATTCATTTGGTTTTACGAATTAAACTAATGTCATCTAACACTGAGCATAGGAAAGGGGTAAAATGTATACCTATCATTATATCAGATTAGTTCACATTTAATAAAGCTGACGTAATGTAACTCTTGTACTGTATGTAGGATCTATTTAAAATTCAACAGAAAACTGTGTTTCTCGAAAGAAGGATTGATGTAAAAACTGCCCAATCCCATTATTAATACAGTTTTTCGACAAACCGATCCCTGCCCTTTAGAATCCGCGATATGCTTCTGGTTAAGGTAATTGGACTTGACTTGCGAGGCCGTGGGTGCTAGTAGCTGATGGTGTTTACAAAATTACTAGTAATGTTACCCAAAATGCTAGTTACCCAAAAATGGATTACGTATCTAATCTAATAAATAATAGTTTAAAAAAACTAAAAAACACGCTTTAAATAGATACAGAAATGGATTTTTTTTAATAATTTTAATGAAAATTGTGTAGGGTGGGCTTATCAAAATATCTTAGAAAGCACCCACGCATTTTTACATTAAAATTATTAAATTAGTTTCTACTTCTTACAGCGTGTTTTTTTAGTTTTTTTAAATATTATTTATTTTTTATATATTTTGTTTCAAAATTATTTTATTGTCATCGGTTCTCGATAAGACGATGAAGTATGCAAAGTTTCAAATCAATCCGTCGGTTTGAAAGGGTTGAAAATCACGTTCAAAGATTCCGTTACATAGATTCATAGATACATACCAAGCTAATAAAAGCGTGTTAAAAAGAAGAAAAGACGAATGGTCATTGTCCTTTAACGTGCATACTTTAACTGCCTTTCAGTTACGTATACGTATCTAGCTTCTATGAAAAAGACAAAATATGAATCCAAGGTACTTTCGGTGAGTTTCAGTTCAAAAAAAAATGAAACTGCTGTTTTTAATACCGTACTGTTTCACCGCAAACATGTGACTTTTCCATCCCTTTCCTACACTTTTGTCTAAAACGAGACATATAGATATAATGAATTAGTTTTGTTACTAACACCAGAACAGCACTAAGCAGTTACATAATGACAATAGAAAAAGCCTGATCTTAGTACATTTAAAACTGTTGAATGAGCCAAACATTTAATATATTTATATAATAATAATTATCGAGGCTACTGCTGTTTACAAGTTGCAGTCAATCAAATTTAATTATATTTATAAGTATTCTAGTAATGGACTGAGGTATACGAGATTAGCTTTATAATTGCTCATGAACACTACGACGTATAGCAAATCTTTACTGACGTATATTCCATAATATCTATGCAAAGGTTTAATGTAATAGAAGTTAAAAGTGCATTGGTAACTATCTAATATGGTAATTCGTGCAGCTAAATAATATAGAATTGATATACAATCGCACCTAGCAAAATATATTTTCTGTGGGATTTAATAGATTACATTTAAAAACAATATGCATTTATTGATGGTCAGTTTTACGCGTGAAAATTAAGCTTTTTTATGATATCGTTTTCAAACGTCTTCCACACGTACCATAATAATAAATTTAGAAAGTAACGGCTGAAGCGAATTTTGGTACATAATTTTCTACCGAGATTTTGCAAAGTATACCTGTTATAATAGATGTTATAAATAAAATGTGTATATACTGTGTGAGAACTTCACTTTTTCTATTGTATGTCAAGTTCATGAGCAATTTTTAAGTTAATTTTAAAATAAAATCGATATAGCGACAATTTTATCTCAAAGTATTTTCTAGTTAATTTTACAATTTACAATATTATGTTTAATATTAAATAAATGAAAACGTATTGATGCCTTTCATAAGTACAATTTCATAATATATGCAATATTATTAAGTAAATTATTGGGTAAAGATTGCATGAAAAATTTCGTGTTCAAAGAAGTCACTGCCATAAACAAGTGAAAGAATTATTTAATGTTATTTATTATAGAAATATTTTATGCAATTTTTATTTCAATCATGTAATGTATTAACAAAGTAAGTGGACTGTTGAAATTCTATCACATTAAAGATGAATTTTCCAAAATTTTCATTTTTGTTTCATTTTACCTTTTTGATCATTAACATCAAATATTTGGCTTGGGTGATTAATTTGACACAATCTGCTTACCATTAGTATTATGGGATATGGCAATAGTATGACTGTGTTGTATAAATGTTCTTAGTTTATTGATTTTTCAAATGCTTTCTCTTCTGCGAAGTAAATTTGACGTATTGACTATGAACCGGTTCTTATATTTAAAAATGAAAATGTGTCAAAAATCTGTCCGTAGCTAGCTCGTTTCTTGATATAGTAATCGGGTCATGTGTAACTTGTCAATATGCCAAATTTATTCTAGTGAAGATTAATTGGGTACCTAATTGAAAAATCGATCATAAAAGTAGTTAAAAGACATTACATAAATATCGTAATTACAGTCAAGAAATGTTTTTAAAGATATTTGTCGCGGGAAACTTGCTTTTTCTATCACATAGCTTTATTGAAAAATTACAGTATATTATTTTATATAAATATTTAGATATATGTAATAGTTGATTTTCTATACAACACATGATTGTCATAATCTTTTATGAAGTAATGTTGTAAGCATGAATTGAGCTATAATATTTGATGTTTTTGGTAACAGATGTGTCGTTGAGTCGAGCAGTCAACCGGCTCATCCGTGCCGACGAAGCAATGTTCCAAAACACACCGGAAAAGAGGAGGAAAAAGATATAAGAATCTGCAGACACCGTCGTTCCTTGAGATGCTGTATTGCCAGAGGGCAGACCAGTGTTCTATGTCTCTTGGGCTGGCAGTGCAGTATCCTTATTTTTAAGGCTGGCAACTCTATAAAACTTGTATTGCAAGCGTTCTTAGTATTGATGCGCAATATTTGAATGATATTCGAATACAGCTGTGTGTGACATCTATCAGTAGGTTTAGATGTGATGACGGCAGTCCATCATAAGGAATAAAGACGTATCCACCGAGAAAACACATTTTTTTATAAATATACAGGCAGTTGCGTTTTTTTTTACTGAATCCAAAGACAAAAATCACAATTTCGAAAAAAAATGTAAGTACCTACGTCGTTTCCCTTATGACTGCACTATATTTCTGTTACGGTTGCAGTGCACTTACTACGTTGTTAATACGTTTGAATATAATTTGGATACTTATGCACATCGTTAACTTACAGGCTATAGTTACAGCTTACTATCACGCGGGTTATGCTTGTGGTATAAAAATCCTACTGCTGTGTCCACTTACACTTATTTCCAAATATTTTAGAAGAATATTTATACACAGAATAGATTTCAGACGATGTGTGTTAAATTTCATTAATAAATAATTAAGACTTACATATTAAATCTCGGTTTTTAAATGGCAGATCAACACACAGCTAGTTAACAGTCGCTCAAAAGCATGGTAACTGCTGTGATTGGCTGAGAGAATTAGTACCAGCCAATCTAATCACTTGACATGGGTTTGATTTGACACGTCGTGTATTAACGCTCCAGCAACCGAGAACGTTCTTTATTGGTATGACTAGATTTCAGCTACTGAAACATTAATATCATTGAAGCAATTTTTTTGGCGCCAAAGCTGTATTTAATAAAGGCATTCTCTCTTTACTCAGTTAGTACTTTAGTTTTATTTCTTTAATAATAATGTTTAGTTTATTGTTTCTAAAAGGGCACATACAATTTATGTTACCTAGACCTCGCACTAGGATTCCGTGTCATAGGATCTTGTCTCCATCATTCAATACTAATAAAAAATAATAAAGGAAAGCAAACAAAAACAATGACAGTCATAGTTATCAGAAAAGTCTTTCAAGACATGGTTGCAATCACTCTTTTAATTTTAATTAATCTCTTGAGTCACAGCGGCACACTGGTGGCCAGACACAATAGATTTTAACTATGTCTGGTATTCTAAGACCTGACATTAAATATTAATTAATACAACTATTTTAAGCTATACGTATTACATATTTAAGTATATAATTATTATTGTCTTACGTTTGCATAAATTTTATACATTGAAATTAAACTAAACAGATTTTGCCCCGTTGTTCATTTTAAATCCCTTTTATTACATTACTTTAAGCTATGTAATTGTAATACAAGTATTTTAAAATAAACAACAATTGTTTAACTTCACTAATTAAGTATAATTCCATGTTGAGTGTATCTGATTTCATAATGCTAACGAGAACAGGCCTAAGGCATCCGTTATGCGTAGATTTGTAACTAGTGTAAGTTCCCTAAACCTCTGAGGCGTAAGTTTCATTATAATGATGTACGTGGACGTAGTTTTTAATGTCAGCATATAGGTAGAAATATTAAGGACTTATGTCTTAATTATCAGACTAAAGATTTCCATTAAAGCATGAACAGATTGATAATAAGAGTGAAACTATAATTAAATAATAATATGAGCCCTGTATTAAACTGTCCCACTGCTGGGCACGAGTCTTTTCGAAGTGTGAGAAGGGTCAAGCCGTATTCCACAACGCTAGCCTAGTGCGCAGACTTCACATATCCTGGAGAACATTATGGAAAATATTTGACATCTAGGTTTCCTCACTTAGTTTATAACCGTTAAAGCGAGCGATAATGAACTATTTAATATGTACATAACTTCTAAAAGTCAGAGATGTGCGTCTTCGGTTCGAACTCGAGAACTATGCGTGGCAGCCCAACGGACTCCCACTAGGGTAACGCTGTTACACCTACTGCAACAAACTATAATTATTTCATTCAAATAATTATAATGTGTAATTGGTTAATGTTGTACTTTAATGACAATTTTTATTTGAGGATTTAAAAATCTGCTCTTAATTATATTATTCGCCCACTTTTATCATTCTAAAACTGGATTAGTTGGGTCAATTTTACTACCTCGATGCGGGTTTCAAGACAGTTTAATTTCATTTTAGAGTTTTTAATATCATAATATAAGTCCTTGATGTCTTCGGATACGAAGAACACTCAGATTCAGAATACCTACTTGTAGAGATCCTAATTATTTGCGTATAAGGATGGTACCCGTTACACTTGCCATTGGAGCGACCCAGCCAATTGTACCTACAATCAAAGATTTCCTTTTGCTTTTTGTATCAGTTTTTAAGGTTGACTTGAAGCCAACAACTTATTCTTGATGTCGAAGTATTCAAACTCTGTTTGCCTAGTACTCACAAGACTGTGTCTTATCAAATTGTACGTATGCGCGTTTATAGGAAGGATGCCTAATAAAAAATTGTATTAGAGATTAATATTCATAGAACTTTTCTTACGTGATCATTTTCATATTTCTGTGATCAATTTTTATACTTGTGTAATTATTGCCATGTAGTAGAAAATAAGTCTTTTAATTGTGGTTGCAACTGTTTTATGTAATGACTATGAAACGGTTAGAGTCAGTCACATGTGTTATAAATAAGCAGTGTTGTTATTAACGTTACGGCGTATTGTATGAAATATTTCTCTCTATCCGATCTGGCAACGTGTGAAATAATTCAACCAGGATATAATTGGACAGTTTTTCCTATTTTTATTTTGGTTTAAGTTTAACCCGATTAACTTTGGATTACGATTAAAGTATTCGGGTCCAAAGTTACCTGAATGACGACGGTGTTTGGACCAGGGGCTCATGCACGAGACTGAGATAAAGCTATATATGTAATTTGTAACGCATTGCCTCGTTTTCGCGCAAGCAATAATAATTTTGTACCTAAGAGGTTCATTTTAAGTATCCAAGTCGCATAACTGAACTGGCATAACACATGTGAAGCTAAACCACAGGACACGGAAAACGCTAGCTTTCTTCTAGAGTCGCTGCACTTCAAGTTCTACACACGTCAGTGAAGTGAACACTATACAGTAAAGAACATGACATAAATATTGACAGTACTGTCTGAGCTCAGCGTCATACGTCACTAAGGGCTTTAATATTGTAGGGGTAATCAAATGTGTTGTTGTGGATGTTCAAATGAAATGCCTCATTGTAGATATTTCATATATCACAGGTACTTTCTAACATTTTGGACTAGAAAATACTCACTTCTTATATGGCTAACAGGGGTTAAATTTTTGTTCGTCTGTAATATAAAGAGTGCGTGAACGTGTATTCTAGTAGAAACACAGCGTGCAATATTCCATGTTCTGTGGTCTAACCGATTTTAATTATCTTTTAATGTGTTGTTTTGTGTATTAATATAGGAATTTAATTTGGGATAATAAGATATTTTCATATATTTTTGTCAGTTCTGAGATACGTAGATCTGAATAGCTTTAGATGTAATAAGCTCTCTATCTGCTGATAGGATATTTTTATCCTAGAGATTTTTTTTATAGAACCAATCATTCTTATACTGTGTAATTTTATATTACATTCCAGATTTAGTAAGTTTTTCGAAACTAATGGTTTATGTTGAGTCCCAGCCTGTCTGTTTTTCGGCCGCATTGC
Organism: Catocala fraxini; assembly: GCA_930367265.1. Taxonomy (NCBI): domain Eukaryota; kingdom Metazoa; phylum Arthropoda; class Insecta; order Lepidoptera; family Erebidae; genus Catocala; species Catocala fraxini. The sequence goes on from OV884043.1 coordinate 18,176,206, forward strand.
TTTTAAACAATATAATATGTTGGCATGTAGTAGTAACAAAATTATCAGGATAGGAATATCAATTCTTTCTGTTAGTTTTAGTTTTTCAGTGCTGTGATAGCATACAGCTCTCTTGTCTACGCCTAGTGTTTAGCTTGTATCGGATAGAAATAAAGATATATGTATCTATGTGATGTTGTTTTATTTTATTAATGGTATGTATAACCTATTGTGACAAATAATTTCAATTTTAATTTCACATAGTGAAGTTATGATTAGCGGTAACAGATAGTGCTGTATTCAATCACCTAGGTATACTTAGTACCACACGTATTATTTGTACGATTTGTTTTCGTCGAACACATAGAATTATGAAAATAAATAGTACTTACGTAACTAGAACAGATAATAAGTTCAGCTTAGGCCCGACGCCCATTAGCGGCACGGCATGGCAAGGTATTTTTAGGCGACGAATAAAAATATAACCTAATCGTATGGAAATAAAGCTGAAATTTCAATGTTAACAGCCGTATGTACAAAAACAATACCGCGGTATGCTTAGGCATACCGTGTTGGCAGCCTTCGGAACGCTTCGGCATCCCTCGGAACGCTTTGGCAGTCTTCGGGATACCGCGGCAAGACAGCGCCCGCTCGTACCCGAACTACCTTAGACGCTTCGGTATGCTTAAGGACGTCGCGGCATACCTAAGGATGTTACGTCATAGTTACCGTCAGTGTGCGCTTACATGTAGGGATGCTGATGGATCGCATGCTGTGCCGTGCCGCCAATGTGCGCCGGGCCTTAGACGGTGCAGCGTCAGTGATCTACAGGAGGTCTCGGGCTCGGGTCTCATACTAATACTGGTCGACTCTGCGTGTTTGATTGGAAGCCTCGGTCAGGGAAATAAATATATTTTGTTCCGTCAATACACCGTTAATACACCGAGATGCGATTGTTTTTGAAAATAACCAAGTTTATTAAAGGGTACAATCGTATGAACAAAGTAAGCTTTATTCGACATAACGCTAATATTAAAGAAAATATAATTAATTTTAGATTTTATTTAAATGTTACTTTATTCTATTTATTGTAAGTGGCAAATTCACTTTGGATCATAATTATGTTTAACATGAAGGTACTTTAGATTAGAGTGTATTTAATAAGTCGTTGGACTGCCATAATTAAATAAAAAATAAATAATCTTTGTGAAACAATGGACCTCAAATCACTAGAGGTGGAACGCCTTATTTACAGTCAAAAGTTAAGACGGTAGGTAAGTGTTGCAGTGTGGTAAGTGGCAACTAAACCATAGTTGACGTGATGTGGATGTAATAAAACCCCTTAAAACTTAAACCCCTACGCCATAGGTGCAGTCAAAAATGATTGTTCTGAGTCTGGATGTCCGTGTTGTGTCCGTTGTTTAAATGATTGTCAAAGTTCCCCGTTGAAAGTATCCCGCGATACAGGAATTAAGCGCAGGAGTTCTCTTCTATATGTATAAAAATGAATCCCTGTTTCCCTTGGTCACGCCATAACTTGAGAACGACATTACTGATTTCTTTCATCTTAATTTTTAAGTTTTTAATACTTTGTATAAGGTCCTTACAGAAAAAAAGGGGTTATTTCAGAAAACTTTATAACCTCGCTAGTTTGAAAGTCCGTCTAAGACAGGACATCTTTGGGACAACGTCTGTTGGGTCAGCTAGTTTTAAATAATATAATATGTATGCTTTTACTGTAAAGTGAGATATCGTAACATCGAGTTATATGGACGATTAGGAAACTTAATACTATAAGCCGAGAAGTCGTTCATTATTTATGTTCTTGTTACGACTACGTTAAGTTCTCGTTTACGATCACTTCATTCAGGTAAATAATCTGTTGTCGGCGTTGTTTGGCACGAATACTTACAGTTAACTTGTAGGTTAGTATTCTATTATTCTGAATACATTGTAAACTATACTAGCGATCCGCTCCGGCGTCGCACGGGTAGTACAAAATCTTAACAAATTATACACTTAAACCTTCTTCATGAATAATTTTTATATGTATTTATATGTGTTGTGGCGTCCATGTGCATGTGTGTACATACACATGGACACACACACATACACGCACAATGTTTGTAACATCTCTTAGATATAAGATGTTAATATAATTGTAAACATAACAGAGATATAAAAGATCGGGGCCTTCTGTTACAAGTATTGTAGATACCTAATATACTTATATAGTTAAAAGGAGACCCCAACCACTAGGTTAAGAATGAGCAATGTTTACAAAAATAAATAAATTTCATTATTATTTATTATTATTATTAATCACTCTGTCTATTGGTGGAAACCGCATGCAAATCCGTTCAGTAGGTTTTGAGTTTTATCGCGATCAGACAGCCGCGGCGGAGGACTTGGTTTAATAAGTATGTAGTGATAGTGATTGCAAGGTCTATGTCATAATTATGTCAGCGCTGACACGGAATCGTCAGGATTTATCTTAAGACACGGACATAATATGAGCGTACCTAGTTGGTATTGTGCCATTAAAAACTCCCTTTATTTTTGTTTTTAAATGACATCTCCCATACTAGGCGTACCTAACCTGAATACTATATCGCAGGGCAGGCAGGCACATACAAACATTCAAACAACGGGACCAAACAATACCAAGACCTGAAACTTGATTGAAACTAGCAACTAACCTAAATGTAGCAGTGTGTTCAGTAACTTAGTAAACTCACTAATCTATTTAAATGTATTTTGACGTTTATAATTGTTACTTTGTGAACTAAATTAATAAATGTTTTTGACATTGAAACAAAATTTGTAGATCCCACGAATTTTCGTCTCGTGTGGAGTTCGAACCCACAACTTTCGGCGCAGTACCTAACAGTGGCGAGGCGACCATTTTAACCTCTAATCATCCATGCAGTCAAAATACTTGGTCTGATACAATGCGTTTATAATAAAGTTCACATATAATCATTACCTACATTACGAATAGAGTACTTGCAGTTCCGTGACGATTTTACTCCGTTTCGACCCTACCTCGGTATACATACTAGTCTATCGCAAAGATACCTACTTATTGTATATTACGTATCTACGTATATTGCCAATATCTTTGGTCAATGAACCCGACTCTGACTCTGAATGTCCGCGATGAAGCATTCATTCCAAAACTAGAATCGCGCCAAAATGTTGTTGTGCAGAAACATCACCAGATGGCGCACTTTCGATTCGTTTTATGTCCGTACTAATGACTTGTTGTGACCAACTTGCGGAAAATATAATATTTAATTATATATTTGGCCAAACAAATAATAAAACATTGATAAAAAATAGGCAATTCAATTCAAAATGCCAAATGAGGGTAGTTGTTGAAACCCGTACTTAACGAAAAGGCGCCACTGAGCTGGCACCAGTCAAACCGCGGCCATGATCGATGTAAGTCGGTCGAAATGTCGGAAAATAAATACGTATTTATATCTTTGAATACGTACGAACGCGATAAAGACCCGTTGTCTAATATTTTGTGTACAAATAGTGGTAGACTAAAATCGTTTAGGTATAATAAACTGTGTTTAGTGTTGTTTCATATTGGACAGCAAAAAATTTTGTGGTGGGCACCGAAAAATTCGCCTTGTAACGCAACGCCTTTGATCATGGGCTTTTCTAAGTGAGGGTAGCTGTCGAAACCCGCACTTCACGAAGGTGCCGCTGAGCTTACACCAGTCACCCGGGACCACCATCGATGCAACTCGGTCGGAACGTGGGGATACAAGTAGGTATTTATACTTTTAAATACTTACTTACTAGTTAGTAAAATATAGCTTGGATCCGGTGACAGATGACATTATGATTGTATAAAATGTAAAATATAATATTATACCTATTTTATTGATAATAAAATGTGGAACAGCTTACTAGTTTATAAATATAGGCTTATATTTCTAAACTAGTAAGCTGTTCCACATTTTGCTTGTTTTCTGTGTGCAACTTTTTCTCTTTTGGCGTCTCGTTACAAGTTATATTTATTATTAGATTTTGCCCGCGGCTTTGCTGGCGATATTGTAAATTAGGTAGGGTTAGTAACAGTACCTACTTTTTCTGTCTATGAAAGGTCACTTTTATGTCAATTTCGGTTCCTCTGACAACGTGTATGCAAAATTTTATGATGATCGGTCGTGTAGTTAAGGCGTGAAAGCGTAGCAAACAAACTCACATTCGCATTTATAATATGAGTTAGTATAAGCTGGTACGGTCTGCACTGACTGGCCCCCACATAAGATACATACATACATAGTATAAGCTGGTACATTCTAATACGATTAAGTCTCATTATCTAATATTGTATTATATGTATACAGATAGCGAAAGTTTAAAACGTTTATTAATAAACTATGTTTAGAATTGTGTATCACAATGGAAAAAGGTAATATTAGTGTTAGCAGCGATAGCCCAGTGGGAAACCGATGGGCTGCCACGCAGAGACCTCGAGCTCGAACCCAAAGGCGCGCATCTCTGACCTTTCAAATTTATTTGCGTATTAAGTAGTTAAGTATTGCTGAAGGAAACCTGCATGTCTGAGAGTTCTCCATTATGTTCTCGAAGATATGTGAAGACTGCCAACCCACACTGCGGCAGCGTTAGGGACTATGGCCTAATCCTTTTCACATTGAGAAGAGACCCATGCTCAGCATTGGTACAGTTTAATACAGGGTTGATATTATTATTATTTATTGTTAAAAGAAAATTGGTAAACAACCGAGAAACATCGTTTTTAGCCAATTTACCAATACTTAAGTATCGTGCGAACTGAATGTCCAGGCTAAAGTTGCAGTGTATAATGCGATATTATACACGGTACTGTACTATGCGATTACTTAACTACTAGCTTTTGCACGTGTCTTCGCTAGGGAACAGTACTTTCTTCTAGATAAAATATACCTTGTGTCCTTATCTGTACCTCCGACAACGTGTATCGAAATTTTATGACAATGTGTCGCGAAGTTAAGGCATGAAATCGTCAAATAACAAACAAATAAACGCACATTCATAATACACAACTTATTTATAATAGATACTAGCTTTTGCCCGTGGCTTCGCTCGCGTAACAGTAGATTCTGTTAGTAACAGTTCTTCTTTTTTATAAATAAACTATGGCGAATGTTACTCGGTGATAATATAGCTTTCTAACGCGGAAAGAAGTAAAATCGGTTAAGTAATTTTTGAGTTAAATCCTTAGAAACATACAAATCATTACTCTTTATAATATTTGTATAGTTAAATAAGTTAGAATAACATACAAGAGGCATGAACATCCGGAAACTTTTATAAAGCCCCTGATTACTTTCGTGTCTTGTAAAAGCGCGGCTGCAGTATGCTATAATCTATGGTTTAGACATATAGAGGTTTATTTTTTCTTGTGCTTACCGGGTCGTCTTTACCCCACTCGTGACGTCATATGATTGATGAGACCTACTGAATACGAAAGCTTTCGAACGATATTCAGATGTCAGCCAAATTTGTTGTAGAGATAATGTTTTTTTCCAATTATGAACTTGTGTAATGAATGGAGTAATGTAAATGTAAAATGTGTAGGAATTGATCGCCTGTCAATTATGCAAATACTTTGTATGATGTTTGCATACATACCAAGTCCTACATATACATATATTCACGAAAGGGTAGGCAGAGGTGTATAACTGTAGTTATTTATTATAGTTATAGTATTACAATTACAGTCTGCTAGCTATGGGTTTAGGTAACATGTAAGTAGGGTTGCCACCTTTATTTTGAACAAATAGAGTACATTTACTATCTGAGGTGAAAAATAAAGTACAAGCTACATGAATAAAGTATTATTTATTTCACATCCTTTTTTGTTACCATATTTTTGTTGATGCTAGTAACATCTAACAAACATTTATTATCAAGGACCGTCTTAACCGCATTTTTACTATATATGTCTATATTGAGATAGATAAGCGATTGTTTTTATTCAATTTAGGGAATCTCTATAGCATTTCTTTAAGTAAGCAATTAAATAAAATCTGTAAATGTTGACATAGGTAAAATAAAGTATTTTCACGTACTTTATAAGTACGGTTGGCAACCCTACATGTAAGAGGAGGCGAGCTTATAGGCGGCTACCTGGTACAGTTGCAAACTGTGCAGAAAGAAAATACTCAGAATATTAAAAAAAACACACATTAATACTTTCTCCGATATTGCAATCGACCCCAAGACCGGTAGTGTGAATTGCATTCTCTGGCGCTGTGCCACCAAGGCAATAGTGTGATGTTTAACCCTTTGATCGCCACGTCAAAAAAGCAAAAGCGTGCTCTCAGCGCCAAGCTACGATTTCATCCTTTAATACCTACATCGTTTTTGTGATCTTATACTGATATGGATGAAATAAATAGTAAGCACTTCACAATATATAAATTGGGATGAGTATAAAAAGAGACTAGCTACATAATTAACAACACAAATAAGAAAAACACTACTTTTTATAAGATCTATTAGTTTTAAAGTCTGTTATGTAGTCGTGACCGTGGCGTGCTGGACACATTTTGTTTTGTCATGTATACATGACTGTGGCGGTCAAAATGTTAAGGAATTGTCTAAAAATATTGTTTATTAGATTTTGTCCATGGCTTCGCTCGCATAAATGTAGGTTAAGTTAGGAACAGTAATTTTTGGATGAAAGGTATCCTATGTCCTTTTCTGTTGCCCTGACAATGTGTATGCAAAATTTCATGATGATCAGTTAAGAAATTTACGCGTGAAAGCGTAAAAACAAACAAACTCAAATTCGCATTTATAATATTAGTTAGGATTCTGTGTTATGTTTTCATACATCCATAGTCTGACGACTCTATTCTCAAAAGCGGAGGCAGACGTGCATTAAACATACATTTAGTTAGCTATGATTTCAGTAATCGCGTAATAGGGAGCTGGCTTATTGCCGTCTACCGAATATAGGCTTATACTCCGAGCTGCTACTTATTACGCTTTGCCCGACCCGGGATTCGAACCCGAGATTTCATGTACTACAGTTGCATTCAGTACCGCTGCACCACTGACGTAAGTAGTGTGATGTTTAAGTATCTTTAGATAGGTATTGTGTTTCCCGGCCCAAGAAATAATTATAATATTCTACCACATACACACAACACCATCTAGCCCAAATTAAGCAGAGCTTGTACTATGGGTACTAGACAATGGATAAACATACATAAATATACTTTTTTTTTGTATATATATACATATAATATGTATGTATAGAAACACCCAGACCAAGACAAACATCAAATCTAACAACTATTTAATTTTGACAACGTGGAATTGTAATTTTGTTGACAATTTAACATTCTGAATATATTTGGAGGAAAAAGAACTAAAATGAATTATCTATATAACATTATAACTAGTTGTGCTCGCGGTTTCACCCGCGTTTATGATTACTGCGGCCCCCTTTGTGTCGTAGCGTGATGTTATATAGCCTAGAGCCTTCCTCGATAAATAGGCTAACCAACAATAAAATAATTTTTCAATTGGAACCAGTAGCTCCTGAGATTATCGCGTTCAACCAACCAAACAAACGAACAAACTCTTTAGCTTTATAATATTTTATCTATAATTAGCAATAAAACTCGATGATGGCTTGTAATTCAGGCTAATTCTCGTAATAATAATGTTCAAAATATACTTCAGGTCTAGTCCCAGTGTTGTAAATATCACAAATGGTATCCACCAAATGAACATATTGTATATTGCATTTGAGTATGTTGTGTATGTTACGTTTATAAGACTAGAACGGAATTTCAATACAATTTATTTTATAAAAGACTAGCTTTTGCTCGCGGCTTTGCTCAGAACTTCGCTTGCGTCATAGTAGGCTAGGTTAGTAAAGGTAACTTTTTTAAAAATAAATGTTGTCCTATGTTACTCGGTGACAATAAAGCTTTCTAAATGTGGAAACATTTTCAAAATCGGTTGTGTAGTTTTTAAGTTAAATACTTACAAAAAAAACAAAAAGTCAAATCTTCCTCCTTATTTTATTTATTTTATTTTATTTATTAGTATAAACAAATGGACAACATAACAGTATACACCAAATCATTGTACAAGTTAAAACTTATATCTAATGTTATATACATTTATATTACCCGACATAATATACAAGGCTTATATAATTTATTAGAACATCTGCTTACATGAGTACAATAAAAGATTCGTAACTTAGTAACTAACTAAATATCTATCATCTCACAAAATCTTAAACAACTACGACTCACATCCATCCATCCCGAAGCATATTTGCTTCGGGATGCAATCTATTGATTACATTCAGATTCTGATGTCAGAAGCATATTTAGTAAGGTCAGTGCACGAACAAGGGGCGAGTTGGCATGCGCCACAGTACGTGCATAAGGCACCGCTAGTAACTGGACTTTGCGTGATCTCAGTTGTATTTTAGGTACAATGGGGACAAATAACCTAACCATCTGTGTTACTAGTTCCGGACAGTCACATTTACCACGCAAAGCCTGGCAGACAAAGGTAAGTAAGTGGTAATTACGCCTTACTTCCAGAGAATTAAAGCATAACATTCCGAGTAAAAATTTTGTTGGATAGAGGAAAGGATAATAATGATAAAGTTTTTTATAAAAGAAGCGTAAAAATGACTTTTGAATTTTCTCGAGAAGTAATACGTATGTACTCTCATAGGGTCTCCAGATCATAGACGCTGACTCCAGTTTGCTTCTTACTAGTGCCATATAAACGAGTTTAATCGCAGTAGGGTTGTCAAAATCTCGCATATTGCGTATTACGAATCCAAGTTTCTTATTACAGTCAACAACTAATGTCTTCATATGCTCATGAAAGGTAAGGTGTGTATCAAACAGCACTCCCAAATCTTTAACTAAGTTGACGCGAGCCATCGGCTCGACACCCAAGAAGTATGGCATATGTAAGGGGTTTCGTCCGCGACTAAAGGACATGACACAGGATTTAGCATTGTTAAAAGCAAGTTTATTGTTAATACTCCACTGCAGAAGAGCGTTGATATCCTCTTGTATTGTTACTGTATCAGCAACCGTTTCCACCCCATACACCACTTTGAGGTCATCAGCGTAAAGCAAACATCTGCTATGTTTGAGGACTGACTCAATATCGTTAACCATGATGTTAAATAGTAATGGTCCCAGGATTGAGCCTTGGCTCACACCAGACCGGGTGTGATACGGAGCGGAGACAAAACAACCATGGCGAACGTATTGTTGACGGTTACTAAGATAGCTAGCAAAAAGTTTTAATAATTTGGGAGAAAAACCTATTCCTAAAAGCTTGTTCAGTAGTAGTTCATTATCTACACGATCAAAAGCTTTTTTAAAATCGTAGTAAAGGACATCAACTTGTATGCCTTTATCCAAGTGCTCTGAGACAAGATTCACGAGCGTTATAAGATTGGTAGTTACAGATCGGTTTGAACGAAAGCCATGCTGAGCGTCACTAAGATATGGTTGGACTTGGGGAGAGATATGTGAGTGCATTACGGATTCAAATAATTTTGGAAGTAACGGGAGTATAGCTATAGGCCGATAGTTTTCAACCTGGGACGTGTCACTTGCAACCTTTTAATATAAAGCCAGGAAAAAAGTCTGGTCCTAATGCGGATTTAGATTTAAGCTTATCTACAGCGGCATATATATCCGGTTCCTTAATCTGGTTAATGTGTATCCGATTTGATGATTTTAATTTACTATTATCTAAAATATTATTATGATCAAGAACAGGGGTATTGGTTAAAAATACGCTTGCAAAATACTTAGAAAAGGCCTGCGCAGCGTCACTTCCACTATACTCCTTCCCTTCATATGAAACTCGAGGTGCAAAGCCGCCTTTAGATTTTAGACTGGTTATATGCTGCCAAAACATGCGAGGATTATATTTTAATTTTGTTTGTATATGTGATATACATATATGTGTCGTAAGCAATAGATATTTGTTGCTTAATGAAGGATCTGATATTTGAAAAAGTTTTATAAAATTCCTGATTTTTAGTAATTTTCCATTTACGATAAACTCTAGATTTGTATTTAATGGCTGATATAATGTCAGACGTAAACCAGACTGGATAGCGCCTGCAGGGGGTACTAGGCCTAATTTTTTTAGGTATACATTTATCAAATATTGCATATATGATATTGTAAAAACAATCAACTGCTGTATCAGCATCTTGCGCAGAGATTACATCTTGCCATGACACGCTAGAAATCAATTCGTACAGTAACTCATAGTTACCTTTCGAGAAATTCCAGTCTCCCTGTTTATTGATATTACTAGGATCACATTTTTCTGTATTAGTTCTATCTATATAATTATATACAAAGCTTACCTCCAAAGGCGGATGATAAACATCTCTTCGTGGAACAAGCCCTCCACCGTTTATTTCAATTACTTCTACGCAGTCGACGCAATCTGACACTAGAACCACATCCAATTTACCTCCATACGCATTAAACACACAATTTCTTTCAACTAAACCACACACAGCAGTAAAATAACAGTAATAATTTAAAATATTCTTAGAGCTAAAGTTAGGATTAAGATTAATGTCACCAACTATAATCACTATACCCTTTAAAGAGTCAATTACCGCTTCAACTTTTTGAAACCACTGCATATATATGTAGTCAGGTGATCTAGGAGGAATATATACAACGCACAAATGAAAGGAGATGTCATCTGTAGAAATCTTCGCCCATAGGTCCTCGCCTGTTTGTGTTTCGAGTTCTAGGCAACGCGATATAGTGATGCCTGGACGCGCGCCGAGTAACACTCCTCCACCAGCACCGGTTATACGGTCTCGTCGCAATACATTCCAGCCATTACAAACAACCTCGGAATCAAATACTGAATCGGTGAGAAATGTTTCAGTTAAGGCAATGATATCATTTTCCAGTAAAATTAAGTTATTTCTAAAATAACTCAATTTAGTATTGAGACCTCTTACATTTTGGTAGACTAGGGAAATATTTTGCTTGATCTCCTGAGATGTTTTATTAGGAATTATTCTATTGCCCTTTCGGGTTTTGCTGTCCACGAAACAACCATTTCTTGACTCTAGCATTGATAGGCCAGATATTTGGTGACAAACATTTGTCAAAGAAGTCAACGGGAACAGCAATCTTGAACGATTTATAGTCACCTTTTGGCTTAAGTTCATCAACCGTGCAATCACCTCCTGGACACAATTTATTTAAATAAGCAAGAATATCCTCTGTTCCAGACATCATATTCCACAGGTGAATGTATTTACGAGGTTCGACAGCCTTGAGTGACGTGACCTCAGGCCCAGCTGTACCCTGAATGGAGCTGACTCGATTTGAATGTGGCCTTTTCTTTACGACTTCGACCCATTCGTCATTACCAGAGCATTGGGTGTTGCTTGAAAGGGTTGATGATTTATCTAGTTGCTCAAACTTGTCAGTGTTGATAGTGCCAAAGTTCTTAACTTTAGAGGTATTATATTGCTGATCAGTGACTATTTGCGTAGATGTTGAGGCCGTGTTAGGCGTCATGAGTTTGACATACTTATTTTGCTTCTTAGTAATATTGGTTTTGGGGGCAGTTTTTATTATATTAGTATAAATAACTCCCGCACTAGGAATAATTCGAATTAGAATCTGAACAATAACAATATTTGTGGACCACACAAATTTCTGTTCCGTGTGGGATTTGAATCCACAATACTCAGCGCAGTGGCAGTGGCGAGGCGACCAATTAAACCACTACGCCATCCGTGCAGTTCTATTTTGAACAGATTTTATTACTATAAAATTGGCACTCTGATTTTATCAGAAAATGTTCGTGAATGTATATTTATGTCTTGTTTCACAAAGATTAAGTATAAGTTATTTGAAACATAAATCACATGTTTTCTTTGCCCTGTCGAGTGAAAGCAGTGACGGCTTGACATTTATCTCATTAATAAATACTAATTGCCAATTGTGAAACTTACCCTAATTTAAAGAGAATGTGAGAAACGGCCATGAATTGCCGTAAATCTTAGAGTTCGAAAAAATGGTATCACGTGACCGTTTTAACACGTCTCTAGCTCTTACTGTTCTTGAGTTGACTATGACCTTTGACCTCTGACCTCAAGGTCACGCGATACCATCTTTCAACTCAAGAACCGTAAGAGCTAGAGACTCGCGGTCTACACCGTTCGACTCAGCATAGTCGATATACCCCCGAAATGAAAGTTGTATAACAGATAGACGGACAAAGCTGTTTTATAAGTTTTTTAAACTCTAGAATGTTAGGTTGGCGTTATTTCATACTAGCTTTTGCTCGCGGCTTCGCTCTAAAGTAGCGTAAAAGTAGGTTAGGTTATATTAGAAATAGTATAATATTGTCTTACGTTTACGCGAATGTTCTCATTGAAATTAAACTACTTTATACGGATCAGAATCAGTATAAAGTAGTTTAATTTTAATCAGATAAAGTACTTTATAGGCTATGTTACTCTGTGATAATATAACTTTGTAATGATGAAATATTTTTTTAAATCGTTTGATTAGCTTTTGAGTAAAACTCTTACAAAAATGCAAACAAAAAATCAAATCTTTCCTCTTTATAATATTAGTATAGACAAGCATAGTTATAACTATTCTAAATTTAACGTTAATCGCATAAGTAGTTACTGAGATAAGTAATCAGTCTACAATTTTGGAACGATACCTTAAAAATATGAGTCGCAGATAAATCGCAACCGAATCGCTGCAGAAGTGCTGCAAAAAGTCGCCGCGTGTAAACGCTCTAAATATGTGGTTCATCCTAAAGTTACGCGTCGTAGACTGGCTACGCCGCGTAGACATCCTACGCACAACATAATGTCTACGTAGGAAGTGTCTACGTAGGAAAGCAGTGAATATCACCTTACTTACAGAAACTGCCAACAAATCATATATTTCATCAAAACTTTTTTGTATTGGCAAAAAAGTTTTGAATATGAAATAAAAATGGCTTACTTAAGTTAAAATTGTACTGTCATTCGTCACGGCAATACTGAAGACAATGACCTCGGCGACTTAAGTAGCTGTTTGCGAAACCTACGATTCTCACGCAAATGGGCCTCTCGTAAGATTTATAGGCAGTCTACAGACGAAGTGAAATCCAACTTGAGTTTAGTGAAAAACACGGTGTGCGCATGCGCGACGCCGACCAATGTTGTTCCCGAGTCATGGACAGTGCGTGACGGTCGCACTCGGGATGGTAGTGATGGGTTGTTTGTCGATTAAGTTTTATCGACGAACGGCGCAAATTTTTATTTTATGAGTATTTTTGTGTGATGGGGTACTAAAATTCGATTGTTAACAAACCGTTAAAGTAGACGTGGTTTCGTAAAGTACAATGCTTTATTTTTTATTTGTTCTTTAATAAATTAAATTAGTATTGCAACGGATGTGCTTAATTTTGCTTTATATTATCTAGTAGAATAATATAGAGTTAATAGTAGCATAAGATAGGTTTGACAGGTTTCTGACACACATTTTCATGCAGTAAAACAAAGCAATACCCATAAAATACAGAGCAAAGCGTTTATGGCACTATTTATTTGCGCTTTGCGAACTGTATGTATGGCATTGTTTCGATAGCGAACATTATTGCGAACAATAAAAGTCGAGTTCGAGGTACGTCCCTAATGGCAGATTTCACCAATGTTCAGTGTGATAAAATGTTCGGGACAGGCGGTGGGAAGCGCGCCGCTCCGCGAAACACTCCCGCCAACCGCAAATTCAAATTTGGAATCTTAAACCTCAAACTAAAAAAATAAATTTCAAATTCGGTTTTTAAAAAAATTTGTGTATCTTTTATTTCGAACTTTTTAAACTTTGAAAATAAGCGTTTTGGTATTTTAGGTTGTGTCAGTTACGCGTATTTATTTTAAATTGTTGTTTAAAGTGTTAATTTTTTTAAATCTTATGTGTGACAGTTATTGTTGAGAATTGTGGTTTTTTGGGAAGATTGGAAGTTTTTATTTAAGGTAAGTGTTGTTTGTTCTCGTGTTTTTCTTAATGACGTACATTTAAAGTTTTGAAAGTTTGTGGTTTGAATTAAGTTGTATATTTGATACTTCTATAATTTTAAATATTTATGGATTAGTCATGATACTTTTCAAATAATATCACTTGAGATTCTTGACCAAGGTGACCTTTTTTATACAAATCATTAGTTGTTTCTGTCTTAAGTTTTATTTCAACTGTAAATTAAAATGAATTAAATTCGGCATGAATTAAAATTATGCATAATTATTATGAACGAACATATTGTATTTGGTAGGCTAAGCAATTTATATGGGTTTTTGTTCTTCGTATATATTATACAGTATGCCATTTAAAATGACTCTTACCTGAGTCTTTACTTTAGTGAGATTGATAGAACTTTCATTGAAAGAGATTACTTCCTTTTATTCCATTGTAAAACCAATCGACATTTTTTAACGCGGTACATTTAATTTTATAGATGCCATTTCAATGATAAGATTGGTTCCCATTTTATCCAAACTATATCTCAAAAGACTATCCAATATAATGACAAAAATTTATTAGCATACTCTACTTAAAAGACGTGCTCCCACTTATATAGTCTTATAAAAGCTCAGAGATAGGATTACTTTCTCATCCCAATGTCTTTTTGGAGCTTCATTACTGGCTTTAAACTTCCTAATTCACTGTCCATTCTGTTCTTGGATTTAAAATAGGTTATTAATATCAGGTTACTGGCCATTAATAATTGCTCAAATTACATTTAAATAGTAGTATATAACAGAGGAGCATTAAAAAAAGCTTTTTGGTGAATAATAGATTGATACAGATTTATGTAAATGCTAGATACTACCTATACTCTTAGCATGCGTATCGCCTATGTAATTATTATACTTTATCAACTTTTGTATTAACTTAATATGAATAATGAAATGAGGTCTTTCTTAGGCATAGTTAGTGCTTTCATATTAATTACTTTTAGCTAAATATTTATAGAGTTGTCTCACTAGTCCCATTTCCGCTTACGTTTGTGGCCGATTGGGGAGTTCCAGGAACAACACCGGGCTCAAAAAGAATTTTGGATTGAAAATCCTTAATAGTAGCTGTGAGTTTTAATATGCCTGATAGGTGGTAATAAGATCGCCCTTAATTACACAAGACTTTAAGTATCACTAACAAAATGTGGGCCCAGCTCTTTGTGGAAATTAAGGCGTGGATAATCTCAAAATGACATGAGTTAGGTTTAAGAAAAGTGATAATTAGGATTGCATTAATGGCGCTGGGGTAGGGTATGTGACTGCTCTGCATGTTGTGCATTGTTGGGCAAAGGATTATTGAGATTTTCTATCAAGAAATTCAAAGTAGTAGCACGTATTCTGGCACTATTTCGGGTAAACGGCAGAGAGCTCACTTCCTATTACGTAAAACTTAAAAAACATAGCTGGCAAAATGTGGGTGTAATATAGTTCTGCCTATTCTTAAGAGCTACGGGTTTTATAAGGATGAGGCTATACATGTATATATTATCTAAGATGTGGAAGTTTGATGGCAGGCACTCGATAGTAAAATGGGTATTCGACTGATTTTGGTTAGACAATGAACTTCGGAGACCGGAATAATAAGGTAGCACAACGATTTCATGGATGTTATTTATTATTTACACATTTGTGTTTTAGATAAATTTCAGCATCTATAATCGCATAACTAGAGTATTCATTAAAATGCCGTTGTTGTTTTTCAGATCATCAGCGTTTGATATGTTTTAAAAATACACGGTTAAAATAAAAGGCTTTTGAAAAGTCTTTGTGAGACGCTTATACGCAACAAATTATTTCGATGACCATGTAGTACCATGCTCTAAACTTGATTGATTCTTAAATATTATTAAATAGTAACTTTAAGTCGAGTATGGTTTGTCTTAAACTATCATAAACCTCATATAATCATGGCTAATGAAAGTAACGAATTCTGAAAGACACTAAGCGTTCTCACTTTGAAGTTTGAACACAAATGCATGTAGATTATTAATAATACATCTTAATATTTAACTATATTGTCTTTTTTCTACATAAAATGCATTTCGAACAAACCATCGTTTTTTGTACAGAAATCGCAAAATTGGAAATATAGAAACGCGGCAATGATATAGGTTATATTAAATTTTATAGGTAGGACGTTTATATCCTTACTAGTATTTTAAATGCGAATGTGAGTTTGTTACGCTTTCACGCCTTAATTTTCACAAACACGTTGTCAGGGTATAAAAAAGGGTAGAAAATACCTTTATATTCTGAAAATATGTACTGTCCTTGAGGGATAGAAATTGATTGACAAACTAGATAAACGCAAGCGAAGTCGCGGACAAACTCTAGTCAGGTAATATAAGCGTCATACGTGTCCTAATACTTCGAGGATACATGGTTTAATGTTATAGGTATTATGTGTGAGTGTAAGTACCAATAAAATAAAACACACATATTTTTCTGTTTTAAATCTCGCATATACGCGGCATTAGGTTCGCTAGGCAAATTATTAGAATAAGTGCGAGCTTATTTCCGTGAATTACACATTATCGGACTCCGTGGAACTATTGAGAATTTCTGAACAGGATATTTAATAACATTATACCGAACCCGGCAATGAAACGACTGCACGACAGACTACAAACAGAAGCACGAAGCCAAGTAACCGTTATAAAAAAATTAAAAATAACTTAATCATAGTAAAATACTAAATTTGATAGGTTGTGATGATGTATGGATGTTCGTTATTTAATCATGAGTAAACTGCAAAACGGATTTGGATCAAACTTAGTGGTGGCCACCACTGCCTTTGCGCAGAATGTTGTCGGTACAATCCCCACACGGAACAAAAATTATGCTGAGTCTAGAATTCTTTGTGTCCGTTATTTGAATGTTCGTAAAGTCCTCTACGACACAGAATTTATTCCTAGTATCTTTATGGAGAACTAATCAAAAATGTGTATAGTACAGCTATACCTACATACACACAGAATAGCTATACCATTTACCTCCGTATTTTGTTCCCATAGTAAAGCAAGTAAAACCATGGTGCACAGCTAACTCGTGACTAACGAAACATGTATCTTTTATGTTTTCTCTTTTGTAAGTGCGGGAACAAAGGCATTACAACACCGTTACATAATATTATTACCTACTGAAGTACTTATCTACATACTGATCCGTTTACAAGGAGAAGTTTCCCTTAATTATGTGTCGACTGAAGGTAGTTGGGAACTCATAGGACCCTTAGGCGAAGTACTAATCGTTCGCTCGCTGTTTGAGTTATCGAAATAGAATTCAAATCGATGAAGTTCTAGCGTTTGAATCGCGTAAGTGATGATATTGGGAACATGTGACTCTTCCTAAATAAGTAAGGATGACGAAAATAGCATATGGCTGATAACATACGTCCTAGAGTCAGACTCAACTATAGTCCATATTTTACTTTTCTTATTTAGTAAATAAACTAGATTTTGTCGAAGGCTTCATTCGCGTTAGTCTAGATTTTATTAATACATTTCTATCCCCCGGGAACAGTACTTTTTAGAGTCCGAAAAAACTCTTATACAACAACTTTGTCCGTCCGTCCGTCTGTCTGTTATACAACTTGCAACTCAAGAACCGTAAGAGCTAGAGACTCGCAGTCAACCTCATACGACTCAGCATAGTCGATATACCCCCGAAATGACTATGACCTTTGACCTCTGACCTCTGACCTAAAGGTCACGTGGTATCACGTGACCTTTGCATATTACTTGAACCATTTTTCAAACTCTAAAATTTACGGCAATTCGTTGTCGTTTCTCACTTGTTTCTAAATGAAAGGTCATTTCTATACTCTAGACAACGCGTGTGCAAACGTGTCAAAAGTTTCATGATGACTTTTAAGTAATTATGGCGTTAAAGAAATTCGATAACATTGTGGTTTTTATAGTAATTATTTTATATATATTACGTCGGGGAAAGTGTAAACTTAAACATAAATAGTTTTAATAAATTAATAAGCTTAAAAATTGGTAAAGTTCAATAGTATCTAGTAGTAGTGTGACAGTTTCAAAATTTTGTAATAAAGTGTAAAATAAATAACGCGATAAAATCCGTATATAGTAGTTTAATTTCAATGAACTATTTCATCAATATGTTTTGAATGGCCAATTTGAATTCCATTTTCTTTCGCCTATAGTTGCTTGAAATTTGGCCACTATGGTTTCTCTTAAATTAAAATACATCAACCATCATGTCATAACGGTGAATTAAAACTATGTATGTGCGTTGTCAAGGGTACAGAAAAGGACATAGGGTATCTATCTACCTTTCATCCAGAAAAACAGACCTGTTCTCGAGAGTTAAATATTTAACGCGAGCGAGGCCGCGGGCAGGTTGTAGTTGGCTTTATAACATCACGCTACAAATGACGGGAGGGAACAGTAATTATAAACATGGACGAAACCGCGGGTGACAGCTAATTTAATCTTAAATGACAACTTATGTATTGTATATTAATTATGTGTGTCAATCGGAGATAGCTGGCACGGCACGTGAGCATATTTGATTATTAACATGAAGATGTACCAGGGCGCCATGAACACATAGTAGGTGACACAATGTAGGCGGTATAATTAGGTCCCAAAGATAATATTGAGAATGCCACGCCGCAGGAGTGAGTGCTTGACTAAATCTGTATCTTATTCATTATTACGTCAACTATTATATAAATATTAAATATATACTTTAGCTACATTACTGACGCAGCGATAGTAGATGTGGTTGTTTTGTATGAGCTCTCAAATTCGATTTCCAGATCGGAGAATATGTAAATAGATACATAGAGACAGAAACAGAGTAATTATTTTAGAAATATAAGGTATGGTTCTTTATTAGAGCTAGACTAAAACAAATATTTTTAGAATTGTTGTCTATATGTTTATACGCGCAATACGCAAATACTACTGCACGCAATTAAATGCGGTATTTGCAGTTGTATTGCTGGAGGTCCAACATAAAATCTGGTGCATGTTTAACCATGATACACCGGCTCGAAGACGAATATTATGTGTATAGATCAGCTTCTTCTTACATACAAGGAAAGAAAATATAAATGGGTACCTACTTCCAAATTCCATGCTAACGAAGTTGCGGTCAAAAGCTAGTTAGGTTTAAAGAACTTTATTTTTCTCAAGAACATTACAGTTCACTTATGAGTATAGTACTATACATTCAGGATACTTATTAAAAGAGATATAACAACAGTTCCTCCGTAGGTATATAGGTAGGTAATGACTCAGAAAAGAGATGGTAGCTATTAACAGTAAAGTATATTATCTAAACTAATAGTGAAACAATATTATTATTTTCATGTTTATTTACTTTGTGAGTAGTTTGATAAAATATAAAATCCTTATCAGAAACAACTCAGTAACTAGTATTATTACGTTTTGAACCAAGATTTGTGCCAGATCAGCCATTCGTGTGACTACTGCTCCCTAGAGAGGGAGCTAAGAGAAACTAATAAGTAACTTAGAATTGAACCTCTGCTTTTGTTAGACAGACGGAATAGCCGATCTGTTAGTTAACTTGTGGCTGCGATGCTTGAAGTATATGCCTTGGTGGTCTGGATTTAGTACAGACATACATACATAAATAGATTCACGCCTGTTTCCCAGAGGGGTAGGCAGAGACTACGGATTTCCATTTGCTACGATCCTGACACACTTCTCTGGCTTCATTCATTATCATAACATTCCTCATACACGCTCGCCGGTGTTAAGGTGCTCTCAACCAGGACTTTATCCAGAACGTCTCCGATCTGACCAAGAAACGTTCGCCTTGGTCTTCCCCTTGCGACTGTTCCATTCATTTATTCTGGATTTGATCCTTACAAAATTGTACAAATATTTGTTCTGAGCCTGGTTGTTCCTTGTGTCCATTGTTTGAACGTTTGTAAAGTCCTAAGCAACACAGGTATTACTTCTAGAGGGTTAAGTTGTAGTTTAAAAACGTAAGCCGATGAATTAGGTAATTAAAACGCTAGCGCCATCCAGCGACACTTGACGGAGTCAACTGTATATCTGTCGATTGTTGAATCGCGCTAATTTTCACTTTGCTAGTAACGGTCTAGCTGTGGTCTTGATTGTCTTGGTGCGGTTTTCCGTGTTATAGTACCACTAATGAAGTAATTTTAGCTTACAATCTACTCATGAGTAAGCGGTTATATTTGCCTATGGGTGTATGTGACTCCATGTGTATCACAAAGGACCTCATGATCAGCATGGGGTTCGGCATGTATAAATATCTTACCATGATACAGTTAATCTACTAATACGAAGTTTAGTGTTTCTATCAATTTAATAATCGTAACGACTTGTTTGTATCTGTGACTGACTAATTTATTAATCGATAATTTCGAAGGGCCTTATGGCTCCAAGATAAAACCAAATCTATACTAACGTCATAAAGCTGAAGAGTTTGTTTGTTTGAACGCGCTAATCTCAGGAACTACTGGTTCGATTTCAAAAATTATTTGTGTTGGATAGCCTATTTACCGAGGAAGGTTGTAGGCTACATAACATCTCGCTACGACCCACGGGGGCGCCGCAGTAATCATAAACGCGGGTGAAACCGCGGGCACATCTTGTGTAATATATACGTCTTTACTTTAAAACCAGCTTGTATGCATGCTTTGTTGTTTACCTACGAACACATTTAGGTACAACAAAAATGTTAGTAATATCAGCCTTGTGTATAAACTGTCCCATTGCTGGACCCGAGTCTCTCTGAGTGTGAAAAGGGTAAGGCAGTCTAGTGTAGTCCACGTTGGTACACTTCACATATATTCGAGGCTATAACTTTATGTAGAACTGTTAGACATTCAGGTTTCCTCACGATGTTTTCATTTACCGTTAAAGCGAGCTATCAAATACGATCATAACTACAAAAAGTCAGAGGTGTCCGCCTTGCGATCGAACTCGAGAGCTCTGCTTGGCTGTCAAATGGTTGCCCCCTAGGCTATCGCTGCTATTCGGAAATATTGGCTTTGCTGAAATAATGTAGCGTCGACGTCTCTCGAATCACGTACTAAACAAATTATGTGGAAAAGCTCACGAGAAACAAACAGAGCCTGCCTTATTGATTACTATCGATTTTATTCAAATATAGACAGAATTGTTAAGGTAACTTTGGCCCACAAATACGGTATCGATTGCATATATTATGTATGTCCCTGTATGAGTGTCATCTACAACTAACAAATAATTGAGTGTCTTATATTGCTTTTGAATTATTCTGCTTGACCTTTATAGGTCAAATGACCACCATGCCATATTTGCCCATAAAGACATGGTGTCCTTAGAGAAGGGAATAAAACAGTATTTGCAGGGTTTACAACATACATATGTGTTCTACATGTCCATTGGCTCACCGCTTATTATCAAGAAAACTGCACATTTTCATATCATTTAAAAATAAACATGGAGTACACAGAACACTCAGACTCGGAACAAGTGTTTGTGGATCACACAAGCCAATAACAGTCGGCACGGCGGGCGGCAGTGGCCAGGCGGCCTCATAAACTACTTCGCCATCTGTACAGACTATGAGATATGTAAAAATACTTATATATTTATCTGGGCGACCTGAACGTGTAAAAGTAATGTTCTGAAATGAGTCTACAAGTCTCCGAACTCGCACCAGTCCAGCATAATGAACTAAGTACATTCTAAGGAAAGAAGCCCTTGTCCAGTAATGAGACATTTTTTAAACGGCCAATATTGATATTACAATAAAATAACTATTACTCGTAATTCCCAAATCTCTGCAGTCAAAACTAAGTAAATTTAGAGGACTATAGGAGTAGTCGTACTGGTAAACTACGCGGAACATGACGCAAGTTACATACGTAAGATACATGTGCGAGTTATTCCTATAGGCCGCTTGTGGTTGTTTGCTAAACTTGCGCATGCTACCCGCGTCGTGCACAAGGAACATTAAATAATTACATTTTAACATCAATAGATTATCTTGCCCGCATCTTTTAAATAAGGAACGACTGACAACTATCGTATTCATTCTGGCTGCATACAACTTTGTTATAAATTTAAATTAAAGTAGTTTCACATATTTTATTGCAGTCACTTTAAACGTTTTGTTTCTTTCGTGCTTTAGTTAGAGGCATGAAACACATGTTGTGGAGTTTTAAAATGTGCCCGGTAGATGATTATAATTTGCTCTCTATATATTATCACCGGTGCAGTCAGTAAAGGGATCCAGTTGAAAACCAGCGCCAGGAATTTTTCAGCTTGGCGTATGCTCAACGTACATAGGCCCCATATGACAAATTTATATTACATATAATACTAGATTTTGCTCGCGACTTGGAGTGAATGCAGGTTAGGTTAGTAACAGTATTTTTTTCTGAATAAAAGGTACCCTATGTCCTTTTAAGTTTCCCTGACAACGTATATGCGAAATTTCCCACCTTAACTATTCGACCGATTATCATGAGATAATCGGTCGAGTAGTTAAGGTGTGAAAGCGTGACAAACAAAGAAACTCACATTGGCATATTAGTCAGGATCGTCCCCTGTTAATGTTGTTTTTGACCAAATAAATAAATTTTCTTCTGTTCTTCTTTCGTTCTATAACATGCAACCTAAAATATAACTGGTGAAATATTGGTGTAGTTCACCTCCGCTTAATTCTTCGGCAAAATTTATGTGTGGAATATGTATCGATTCGGCAAAAAATGCAAAGTTCTACAAGGCTGTAAAAATACCAGGAGCAAAAATGTACTACAATAAATAATACACGAGGCTTAGCCGGCAATGTTGGGTACCAAAAAACGAATAGTGAACTTTGTAGTGCCTCCAAATATTTATTTTGGCCACAAGTCAGCTTCGATACCGCAATTTGTCGGGAGAACTCGCCGTTATGTAACTTGAGTATGTTTTTGGTTTTTTGTTGCCAACCTTCATTGCTTTTTTCCTATATTGGGTTGGCCACTAACTTAACATTATTCTGCTTATTTCAAGCGCTATTAACCAGTTTTAAATGGTGTCATCAAATCTGATTACAATATTCGATTAATCGAATAATTAGTCAGTGACGAATAAATAGACATTCGAATGCGTACAATTTTCGAAACCATCGAGATGATTTATTTGTTAAATTTATTGTACACCAACTCTCTTTCGAACAATACAACGGTACGGTACAATAACAGTACGTTTTCTGGAAAATATGTCCTTTTCTGTACCTACGGCAACTTGTTTTTTATTTTATATTATTATTATATTATCGCTCGAGTAGTTAAGGCAAGAGCGTAACAAACAAACAAAGTCACATTCACATTTATAATATTAGTTAGGATTGTCAGCTGGTAATGCATAACTAATGAAACCATATTATTGGCGATATAATTTCATGCATATATCCACACCTGAATCTTGCGATATACATTCGAAGTAGATATAGCCATTTCCACGAGAAGGATCTATTATGCGGCGGCCATTCAAACCCATGTAGCAATCAGAGATCACAAATTAGGTATCTATATAATTAACTTGGTGGCAGACTGGCTTTATGCGATTGTGTGAACATACCTATGTATAACTGTAGTTTAATTAACTTTATGTTCATAGGAAAGATAATAATATAATTATACCATACCCCGTACCTTTTCGAATTATTTATTTTTGTCTGAATCCTTTGCAGTGTTGGACATAACATTGTTTTATTGCGTTTGGGTAGATTGTATAGGGCCGTGTACGTTAGAAAGAAACTTACTTACTACGTACTTTTCTTTCAAGCTCTTTTACTTATATTTTTTAAATAAATAGTGCTGTGTGTCATGGTTTTTTGGAACGTTTGACTTGATCCTTATTACATAAGATAAGCCTAAGTAAAAAAGTATTTATTAATTTAGGTTACAAAGTAATTTATGCATGTCAAAATGCCAATACATTTTATTGGTGAGTTTATTACCCTATTGACTCGCAGCAGCTTACCGGTGGCCATACACAACAGGTTTTTAATTATGTATGTCTGGTATTCGAAAATTTGATACGGTCATTTACTGAAGCTGCATTTAAATTAGCTGCTAATTTCAGGCAAATACATTAGCAAATGAGTTGTTCAGGCAGATACATTTCAAAGCTTTTTAAGAACGCACTGCGATGTAGACGCTTTTATCCAGCAGTGAACTGCGGTAGTAATTGATTGATTCATCAGTGTAATCTGATCGGCTAAACAAATCACATTCGACAAAGTGTTACATCAAACCATAATCGCTTAGTCAAACAATGAAATCTTTTGCAATCGGTAATTCGTTGAGTCGTAAACATCGAAACACCAGTTTTATGCGCCATTAAGCCGTCAACAAATTGCATTCGACAATTATATCGAGAGCGTAAATCGGTTTTATTCGAAGTCACATTTTTAGAGTTACTGTCTACACGAATGGCATAATGATTTAAGTGCTCACCTCATCATTTCTACTGCGACGAGTAATGCGGTTCCGATCGCTACACGGGACATAAAATTGTGTGATCCACAAATAGTTGTTTCGAATTTGGGTGTTCTTTGTGTCCGTTGTATGAATGTTTGTAAAGTTCACCGCGACACTAGAATTACACCAAGTGCACGAGTTCCCTATTAAAAAAAAGAAAACTTGTTGTTGTGTTGTTTCGATATTTGTAGAGTACCCCTCCACACAGTATCCATTCTTAGTGCAAGAGTTGTCCTTATAAGAAAAAAGGATGTTACTTACAAGACAGTTTTTCAATGGGCTGGACATATAATGAATTTTTACTGTTATAGTCCTGTCAATTTCATACTAAAGCCCTTTTCAAAGGCAAGTTTTTCGAAGCAAACACATGCTATTACAGTTTTAACCAAGTTAGACAAAGAAGCACTACACTTGCTTCAAGAAACATGCCCCGTGTAAACAGGCCATGAGTGTTGTTGCTTGTTTCCAACTTTATATATTATATTATGTAAAATAGGATGGCAAACAAGCTTACTGCACGTCTTATGGTAAGCGGTTATTGTATTCTATGAACGTGTGTAAAATAAGGAGTAATATATAATATAATAATCCTGTCTAAGAGCAATGCCAGTAGAAGACACAAAATCATAGCATAGCGCCTCGTTAACATAAACATCCCAAGCGATTATTTTTAATACGCCTTAGGGTAGACACTAAGGCATATTTAAAAATAATCGCTTGCGATGTTTAAATAATGTGTAATCTACATATATATATAAAAATCAATTGCTGTTCGTTTGTCTCGCTAAAACTCGAGAACGGCTGGGCCGATTTAGCTGATTTGGTTTTGAAATGTTTGTCGTAGTCCAGGGAAGGTTTAAACGGTGAGAAAATATAGAAAAATTCGTTAGGATAGGTGATACTGAGTACACCGGGTCATCTAGTTATTTATAAATTATTGTGTTCTGAGGTATTTTGTTAGATATTGTGTTGATGTCGACCAGTAGCGTATTAGCATTAGCGGTTTATTGATCAGGCAGGTTCGGCTCTTTAACAGCGGTGGCCACATCACACACACACTCACACAGATGCCTAAAATTTTAACATCAAAGCTAGGGGATTAAATGTTTTTCGGATGGGTACCACCCAACTAACAACGACAGGTTCTCAAACCATATTGTGAATCACACTGAACTTGGTACGTGGGATATCAAACATACTTGGTACACCGACAGTGGCAACGTGAACACTTTAACCACTCTGCGACTCCTGCAGCCCTAGTGAGCCTTAAACATCCAAACCCATCAACAATACTTTAAAATTAAACCTCCATAATTTACCTATCTCAAAAGAGAAACAATCTTTTAACACAGAAATTACTTATAACAACTATCAAAAGTTCAAACCTCCTATGTAAGTCATTTTTACGTCAAAAATAATTTGAAGTAACTATCTGACTCTTATTTTAAATATAGATATAAAGAAATAGTGTGCTAATAAAGGTCCCGTATCAAAAGAATTGCGGTGGGGATTAAACCCAGAACTTTTATAAGTTCTTAGTTGATCGTTACTTAGCACCCTTCTGGGATCGCAGGGATTATTCTGTCAAACTGCCCGAGGAGAACTCAAATAAAGAAACAATTCTCTTGAACTTGTTCTATACGAAGGGTTATTCTATCCAGTTATTCTGAAGCTATTATAAGGCTGAATATTTTGATATAAGACGATCTGTTGGTTGTCGTTGCTAATTTTCCAATCCGAGCTATAAAGATTTTCCAATACCAGCCGCTTACCACAATTTCGTCAGCGTTACACATAATAGAAAGCCTGCTGTTCTTATTAATGTCTATAAAATATAAATGTGACTATGAGTTTGTTTGTTTGTTTTTTTATTACGCTTTCACGCCTCATCTACTAGACCGATCGTCATTAAATTTCGCATACATTTTGACAGGGGAATAGAAAAGGACTTAAGATACCTTTCATCCAGAAAAAAGTAATATTACTAATCAAACCTTCATTTACGTGAGCGAAGCCGTGGGCAAATCTAGTCTGAAATATTGTGATTATAATTTGTAAAGATTTATTTAAATACAGGCTATAGTCCCGCAGGTTACCCTCTACATATGTATATACAAACTTACTAAATTCACACTCTCGCTTTTTAAAATTTGTTTTAGTTCGCGCTTACTTTGTTAAATCCCATAGAAACACATACCTGGACATGGTCTATCTGAATGTCATGAATCATTTAGATCCGTTTTATGGATTACGCGAGATTGAATAACAAACATTGAAACATATACACAAACATCGCGTTGTTTTCATTAGTAATACATAGTGCTATATCATACTACAACAAGTATAAAATCAGCCATTTATACATAAACTGCCCCATTGCGAGGCACCGGTGTCTTCCCTGTGTGAAAGCTCCCTGTATAAAGGTTTACGCCATAGTTCACCACGCTGGCCTAATGCGAGTTGATCGACTTCATATATCTTCGATAACATTATCAAGACAGACATGTAGGTATGCTCACGATGTCTTCCGTCACCGTTCATGCAAGCGATAAATACATATGTAATACACACAACATTGAAAAGTCAGAAGCGCGTGCCTTGCTTCAACGGTATTTTACTAGGCTATCGCTGCTCATTTCTGATAATACGTATAACGCTTTTTATTTGTACTAGATATCAGAGGGATATGAAATATAATACCTTTTTTTATACACCTGAGCTATTTATTACTCGTATGTACATCCCGCCTAGAAGCAAACGCTTTTCGCACCCTGTAGTCACGCATGCGTAACCACCACTTCAAATAATTTGCCAAATACATAAACAAATAGATAAACTTCTTAACAATACGTCAGTTTGTTGAGACTATCTGTGTACAAGCATCGTGCAAGTGAATGTACAAGACACTCACGTTATTTCTTAAGAGTAATAATATGCACGGGTAAACAAATGAAGATTGACGTTGACAAAAGAGAAACGCTTTGCCAATATGGCGCGCCATTATTTTTGTATTTGCTGGAAGGAGTGTGTGATAAATGTAGTCGTTTATGTACAATATAGCTGAGTAATTTATTTCTTTACTGGCTTATGCCCGCAGCTTCTCTCGGAACAGTACTTTTTCTGGATGAAAGGTACCTTATGTCCTTTTTTGTATCCCTGACATACATGTTGTATGCGAAATTTTATGATGATCGGTCGAGTAGTTACGCGTGTGAAAACGTAACAAACAAACGAACTTACATTTGCATTTAAAATGTAAAGTTAGGATTTGTTATTTTTTTATTGTTATCTTATGCTATAGGAGGTAAATATAATTTTATAATGATGTTCTGTAGGTTACAGACTATACCTCGTCTCCTTTCACGTGAATGCCATAATAATATGTAGATTGTAGTAGGTGTAGATGCAAGTGTGAATGTTGATAAATTTTTTACCGACAATGTAGGCGATAGTTCTTAAGACATGTATATTTTTATTGTTATGACCAGGCATAACCTATTACTGAGTTATACGATTTCGAAGATAATCCTCGAAATTGGTCCATATAAATCTAAAACAGTAATTCTACCCCTAAGTGTAGAAAATAGGTAATAGTTGACTGTTCACTCACTGAATTTTAAACTATAAACCGATTTTACTACTTATAGCTCAGGTCTTCCTATTTTAAGTACCAGCGTTCACAAATTGTAACTTAAGTCATGTATATGTTACCGGTAATCTGTATAGTCCGGTATTCTATACAATAATAATAATATTCTACCACATACACACTACACCATCTAGCCCAAACTAAGCAGAGCTTAGTATTATTTTGCCTAGGTATTGTATTCTTAGGCGGAGATCTCTCCCTGCCGAGCGTGATCAACGCCATGCTCGGCGGCGAGAGGTCGTGGCAGGCAGTGGTCTCCTTCTGCGAAGCTGTCATGGCGCAGAAGGAAACCGCGGAGAGGGTCAGGGAGAACAACCTCCTCGCTGACCCTCTCCGGCGAAGACGGACGGGAGCGAGAAGGAGGCGATTTGCCCGCCTTTTCGCTCCTGTATAGTGGGGTCACTGGTACAGAGTCGGGGGACTCTCTACCGGCTTGCACGGCCCCACACGTCTGAGGGATGGCCTTGGTGAGCAAGGCCTTCCCTCCACAGGTGCTGAGGCCCGGTCACCATCAGCCGGGCCAACCGCCGGGGCGGGATGGTGATTGCTAACGCGACCCCATCCCGCCCCACTCCGTCGGCGGAGGGACTGCTCAGCCCAGGTTTTTAGTGTGTATACCGACCCCCTTCAGGGGCGGAGAGTCTCACATAACCACCCTTCCCCCCCGGGGGGAGGGGGGTATCTATAAAGGACTTTCCTGGGTCAAAAAAAAAAAAGGTATCATATTCTATACAATACCTAGGCAATGTATAGATTACTTAAAACGTGTAGGTAATGTATGAAATATTATTTATTTTATACTTTGTCTAGGTATTCTATACAATACCGAATGTGCAGCCGGTAATGTATGTAAAAGACGAGATCAAGGAAGAAGGGGACGTGCGGGCGGCAGGTAACAAACGTGTTGCGATTCGTGTACTTGCTAATTGCTTGCATTTCATTCCGCTGCGAGGGACGAGGTTGAGAGGACGCGTGCAGCATGTATTGAGCTCATTGCGTAATCTTTACTTTCGTTAGTGAATTTATTTAATTAAAAATGACGCCCGATCAACGAATATCTGAGATGAGAGAAAGATTTTATTATAATTACGTAATTATAATTTCTTACATATTTAACTGGTATGACCAATTGTTAGAAGAAATAAAAAATGCAAAAACAGCCGAAAAACGTCGCCTCGGGATTACAGGTTATTGAAGCATTATGATTTTATAACTGTTGGTCAAAAGCATAAGTTGATATTTCCTGTGAATACTCCGAATAACAATATTATATACTACGTCGCTGATAGTGAATTATTCCAAGTACTTTATGACGCACATCAGGGTATCGGCCATGGCGGACGAGACCGAATGCTGAAGGAGCTTTCCTCACGATACAAGAATATAACTCGCCACGATGTTGAACTATATCTGCAACTTTGCGAACCGTGCCAGCAAAAACAAAAGGAAATAAAAAAGGGATCGTTGTTAAGCCCAAACTTTCATCAAAATTTAATTCTCGCTGTCGAGTAGATTTGATTGACTATCAATCTCATCCGGACCGGGAATATAAATTTATAATGGTCTATCAGGATCATCTCACGAAGTTTGTCATATTAGGAGCCCTGAAAACAAAACGCGCGGCGGAAGTAGCGTACAATTTACTGGATATTTTTACACTGATTGGTGCACCAGCAATCCTACAATCAGACAACGGCAGAGAATTTTCAAACCAAGTCGTAAGCAATCTTAAAATTTAGTGGCTGACCTTAAAAATTGTGCATGGCAAGCCTAGACATTCCCAAAGTCAGAGGAGTGTCGAACGAGCAAACCAGGACATCGAAAACATGCTAACAACTTGGATGCAAGATAATGGTAGTGAACGTTGGAGTGATGGTCTGCGATTTGTACAACTCATGAAGAATAGAGTGTTTCATTCAGGTATCAAAATAACACCTTACAAAGGTCTTTTTAGATCTAAAATAAAAGTTGGTATATCTTTACCTCTCGATGATACTCACAACCTGAAAATCGAAGAGGATCCAGAAAATGTAATTAAATCATCACCAAGTATATCCATTGCTTCAGAATCTGTAATAGGAGATCCAGCTGAGACACAAAATCAACCTCTACAGGCTCCACATGAACAAAGCCCTGCCATCGAAAGTTTTGATATCCGTAATGAAGCTTCAAATGTTTAAAGTGCGCATGATGAACACATGACTATCCCAAATTCTGAGATTTTTGATAAGCCTGCGAATGTTGAAAATCTTCCTTTTGAGGTAAATGATCAACCGTTACATGATCTGAATTTCGTATCAGAACGTGAGGAATCATTAAGTTCTGTACTCGTGTGCTGTGTTTGTTCCGAGGAGACAACAGGTGCTCATTCGTGTAGAATGTGCAATAGACCTATTCATGTTATTTGTGCTGCTCCGGAAAAAATATTGCATAAGGTTCTAAAGTTGTTATCCCTTTATGTGCAAAAAACGCCTTAGCTATAGAAAACCGCATCAGTTCCAAAAATAATTTGATAGAGCGAGCTCAGAAAATGCTTAAAACTTCTGAAAATTTTTTCCCTCTTTGCGTTGGGCACTACTGTAAGAATTCCTGCTCTGGAAGTCGACAGAGGTCGCGGTGATGCTCGCAATATACTAGCTGTAGTCTTACAAAAAACCGATGACGAATTTGATCAACTAGGCACAAAGCAAGGCACAACGCCTGAGACATTGTATTCAAGACAGCAGTTTACAGTTTGTCATCAAGAATTACTTAAGAAGAAGACGTCCCTAATCTAGAAACGACACTCCGTACAGTTGCGACTCTGCAATCTACGGGGACAGGTCAGGGCTTTATCAAATGAATGTAGTTGCAAAAAATATTGCGATACTAAAAAGTGTTCTTGTCTTAAAAGTAAGATTTTGTGCACTTCAAAATGTCATAATAGTACTTCATGTAAGAATAAATATTTATTTCACTTACTCAACAAAAATTTTGATTAGGCAGTAGACCTACTTATTATTTTTACAGAGTTGTTTTGTTTCTTAAGTTTTTTATATTTATTACGTACCTGATTACTTGTAAGCAAATTACATTATGTTACTTATAGCCAGAAGAATTTTTAGTTTCACGTTAATTTTATTGTGATTTTACTGTAGTAACAGAAATATACTTTTAGGTACCCGTTTCATAAAGATTATTTTTGGAGGACCCTAATTGTTAATTTTAATAAAGTTGATTTTAAGTAATAGAACATGTTTCATTTGCGCGTCATTTTATAGGTAGGCTGGTTAACATTGATAAATATAGACCAAGATCTATTTTTTTTAAACATTGCCGGTGCCACAGCAGGTACTCTATACAATCCCTAGGAATTGTATTCATTACCTAGGTAAAGTATGTAATGGACAATAATATTCATAATATTTCATAAATTGCCTGGACGCCCCAGGTATTCTATACATTGCCTAGGTATTGTACAGAATACTTGAATTATACAGATTGCCGGTAACATATACAAAAATTATTCCTAATAGTTATAATTATCTGTGAAACAAATAAAACATACATACAAACATAGATTCACGCCTTTTTTCCAGAGGGGTAGGCAGAGACTACGGATTTCCATTTGCTACGATCCTGACACACTTCTCTGGCTTCATTCACAATAAAAACATTATTATTATTATTTTCTTAATTTTCTCGACTAGCCGGCAAGATACTGATGGCACGGGCCTAAGCCAAGTGTACATCAGGCTAGTTTAAGTATGAGCTTATGAGTGTTGGCGAGGTGGCTGTGTGTGAGGTTAGTGTAATGTATAATGTGAGTTATCCGGTTCGTATTGTAAGAATTTTCTTATTAATCGGCACGTATTTAATATTGCTGTCTTTTGCAGAAGATAGTAAGTATTTGGTGGTAAGTTTAAAGTTTTAAGGGATTGGTGTAGCTGCTTTGGTGTGACTCCTGTTGTAAAAAGAATTATAGGGATAATTATTACTTTCTGTAAATGCCATAATCGAGTTATTCATCTTTTAGTTCCATATATTTGCTAAGTTTTCTGCTATTGTAATCTGTAAGTTGTGTATGTTTGGTACGGCGATGTCAATAAGGTATCCTGTCTTGGTTGATTTATTAACTAAAGTAATGTCTAGTCTATTGTAATGGATGGTTCGATCTGTAAGGATAGACCGGTCAAAATACAATTTAGCTTTAGAATTCTCTAGTATAGTTTCAGGGTTATAATTATAGTATGCTGTAAACGATTCTATTAAATTGTATTGATGTGCAAGTTTCTGGGGTATGATATCGGCTACTTGGTCGTGTCTGTGTTATTTATATTATTATTATTTTAAAACGCATAACTTTGTCCTGGTACTTTATTATTAAACATTTAATATTTAAAATAAGCTAGATCTGTCAATATTTTAAAGTAAACAAAAAAATAAGTGAATTTGAGTCCCAACTAATAATAATCAACTTATTTTGTGTCGCCATCGATTTAAAATTAGTTAGATTATACAAGGAGCTTAATAATGAAGTTAAAATGGGAAAAAAAAAACCGCCTTTTAATTCCTTTTATCTCAGTAAATTTTTTTCTTAATCTGACTCTCTTGCTTGACTCCACGAGATGCAGAGCACTTATATATCGCCTAATATACGTATATATTATAATATACGTATGTATTATATATCGCCTAATATAATATACGTATGTATTATATATCGCCGCAAGTCTAAATAGTCCATAGCGAATGCATTGCTACAATCCATGCTGTTATAGAAAAACGCATAATTCCGTTCAACTCGGACATCAAACAGATTCATAACTCGAACCCTTTTACGATCGGTTGTAAACTTTTTAAGTTCAAACTTGTGCCATGAGATCAACGAGGTTTGCTGTAATCAAATGAAAATTGGTGTAGTCAAGTCTTTCGACAGTACATTATAGTCTTTTTTTATCTTCTGTGTTATTAATTGGATAAGCCTGTCTTTGGCGTTGAAATGGTACAAATAAGCCGTTTTATCCAGGAAAGTACCACCCTTCTCCAGAACACCCCCATAGAGAGTACCAACTCTGTTAGTACGTTTTTCCCGGTAAGTTAGAGTTCCGTAGGCTTACATATCTATGTCTTCAATTTTTTCCTTTGACACCATCTTTAAATCCATTTTCCTAAGGAGAGGTATCGTGATTTATATTACATGATATATCCCTACTATTGCAGTTGATCACAGGCGTATAGTACATACTATACAAACCGGCGAGGCATTAGAATATTTCCCACATTTGCTGTATAAAAAACAATTTTGCATCTAAATTCGAAACTGGTAACACTGTTGGCTAGCCTGAGGCAATGTTTACTTTACCGGATCATAGTCTATACCTGGACACGTTGCGTTCGCTTATATGTGGTGAATGTTTGCGATAACAAAACTTTTCTAATTTAATTTTGTTGATCCAGTCATGGCGTGTGCATTACTAGTTTATGCCCGCCGGCCTCCCAAGGGAACATATAATGGGATGCAAAGTATCCTATGTGTTAGTTCAGGACATGGTCTTTCTTTGTGCTAAGTGTAATTCAAATTTGTTTTAAAATATTTTTAAATAACTTTTACGTTTATAAGATGAAAGTTTCCGGAAGCTGAAATGAATGAGTTTTGGGGAGAACTACATACCTTAGTTGGTGCCACACCAAGTAGAGAACAAAAGCTTATCTGCGGCGATCTGGATGGACATGTTGGCCAAGAGAGGGACGGATATGATGGCTTCCATGGAGGATATAGCTTGGCGACAAGAAACCAAGGAGACAGGATCCTGGACTTTGCAGCAACCCATAGTTTGTCTATAGTTAACACCTACTTCCAAAAGAAAGATGAACACCTGATCACATACCAAAGTGGAAACTCCAAGTCACAAATTGACTATTTTCTAATGGAGATACAAGACACCACACTAGCCAAAGACTGCAAAGTAATCCCAGGTGAACCTCTGAGCTCACAACATAGGCTCCTGCTTCTCGCACTAAATCTGCGTCACCCAATTGGGTCTAAGCCACCGAGAATAGAGAAGATAAAATGAATGGGGCCAAAGCTGAACTTCTGAAAGAGAAGCTAGTTGATCATCTGCAGGAGGGCAATAACATGGGTACCTCCCCAGACGAAGCGTCGGCCAAATTTGAAAACGTCTACGTTGCAACACCTAAACAAATACTTGGCATCAGTAAAGGAGCCTTACAAACTCCAAAGATCTTGCTTGGTGGAATGATCAAGCAATAGAGAGTGTAGAAGAAAAGAAAAGCCTCTTTAAGATATGGCAGGCTACCAAGGCCGTCGGGGACAAGGATAGGTATAGGCAAGCCAGAAAGGAAGCCAGAAAAACAGTTGCAATGCAGAAGGATGAAACTGGAAAATATCTGTATACACGTCTCGAACAGGCAAACGACTACGAAATATTCAAAATCGCAAAATGTAGACAAAACAATACGAAAGATTTTACAACCACCAAATATATAAAGAATGAAGCCGGTACGTTGCTCACATCTGATGCAGACATCAACCGGAGATGGTATAAGTACTACAAAGAGCTCCTGAACGAGGAGTTTCCCAGGCAACCAGAGACCGAAGAACTTAAAGCACAGGGCCCTATCGATGCTATAAGTGAAAACGAGGTCAGGAGAGCCGTCTCTAAAATGGAAAACTGCAAAGCAACGAGCCCTGATCAAATCCCAGCAGAGGTGTGGAAATTAGTCGGCGACGAAGGCATTGCATGGCTCACAAACTTATTCAATAACATTTTAATAGGAGGTGTGATGCCACAATCTTAGAGGAAAAGCACACTAGTGCCCTTCTATAAGAATAAGGGAGATGTGCGTACATGTGGGAATTTCCGAGGTATTAAGCTCACTTCGCACACATTAAAAATCTGAGAAAGAGTCATAAACCAAAGGCTTCTAAAGATAACGACAATTACAGAAAACCAATTTGGCTTTACGCCAGGAAAGGGTACTATGGACGCTGTCCATGCTGCTTGAACTGTAATGGAAAAAGCAAGAGACAATAAACAAACATTGTGGATGGTATTTATAGACCTGGAGAAGGCGTTTAATCGGGTTCTAAGACCGGTAATATGGCAAGACCTCAGAGCACATAACGTACCCGAACAATACGTTAACCTTGTACAGGACACCTACAGCCATGTCCGGACAGTAATCAGAAGCCCAGCAGACCTGCTCTCTCGGACAGCTTTGACGTAAAAGTAGGAGTTCACCAGGGCAGTGCTCTGAGTCCGCTGCTCTTCAACATTGTCATGAACTTCTTGACCGCGAACATACAGAAAATATTACCATGGAACATGCTTTATGCAGATGATGTCATTTTAATATCGGACAGTAAGCAGGATCTACAGCCAAACCTGGAGCAATGGAGGAAAGCCTTGGAGGATAATGGCCTACGAATAAGTAAAAGCAAGACCGAATTCATGGTTTGCCACTTTCAACAAACGCGCCCGCTCAATACGGATGTCACGCTAGAAAACACCAAGTTGCCATTAGTTAGTAAGTTTATATACCTGGGATCAGTAATTTCTGACGATGGCACCATAGACGCGGACGTCACGTATCGATTGACCACGGCCCGGAGCAAATGGCGCTCATTCACGGCAGTTTTGTGTGATACCAAAATACCCGTAGGAACTAAGGGTAAAGCATACAAAACCGCAATAAGACCAGCGATGTTATATGGCAGCGAAACATGGGCTGGCAAAATAATTTACACACAAGAACTTCATAATGTTGTACTTCATCATGCCAATGCTCCTTTGGTCTGGAGGTGTTACAATGAGACGAAGACAAAGTCCGAAACGAGTACATTCGAGGAAGTCTAAAAGTGGCACCCATCGCTGACAAAATGGTAGAATCGAGGCTGAGATGGTACGGGTATGTGATGCGCCGACCCGAAGAGTTCGTAGTGAAAAAGTGCCTATCCGTCGCAACAGAAAAAAAAGGAAGAAGAAGACCGCCAGCAACATGGCTAACGACTGTCCAAAAGGACATGAAAACAATGTCCCTCGTAGCGGACGATACTAACAACCGCAACAAGTGGCACCTCAGAATTAGGAAAGCTGATCCCGTGTAACGGAAGGTGGTAAGGATAAAGAAGAAAGAAGAGTGACCAAGTGAGGGTAGTTGGCGAAACCAACACTTCACGAAGGCGCCGCTTAGCTCACATCAGTCAATCCGTGACCACGATCGATGTAAGTCGGTCGAAACGTCGGGCAATCAATAGGAATTTATTTACCTTTTAAATACTTTATCGCAAGTAAGACCCGTTGTCTAGCATTATATTAAATACCTAGTAGTATGTATAAATTATGAATGCTTGATCAATATAATAAATAACAGACACTAAAGTTACGTATTGCATTAAAACCGATCGAATTCACAACTACCAGAATCACATAAGTAAAGCAGGGATGAACATTTTCCCTATAACTGGCTAAATTCCCAAGATCTTGATCCAAATCGTTTGATATCCATAATCGTATGTAGAAAACCGTTCAACCGTTATGAAGGTAAGTGAGTCCGAAAATTTCCGTGTATCTTTAAGTAATATTCTGCCTTTGCACTTGTCACAAAGTGTACAAGTATGCATCTTCATATCATCCTAGCGTTTGGAATATAAATTACTAGCTTTTGTCTGCGGTTTCGCTTGCATATTTTTTTATGAACGTGTATGCAAAATTTCATGTTGGTCGGTGGAGCAGTTAAGGCGTGAAAGCATATCAAACAAACAAACTCACATTCGCTTTTACAAAATCTAGTAACATAATCAACAAAGCATTTTCTGAGATGTTATCTACAAATTAGTGTGTCAAGCATTCGAATCAAGAATAAAATGGTTGTCGGCAGTATACATCGGGTTGTAGGGAATACAAATTGTATCGTGTTATCGCATACCCGTGGTGTGCGTTATTGCCGCTGGGAGCGAACATCTCCTACCTATTTATCATATCCTGGTATTTTGATAGAAATCATTATATCTGCGCCAGAATTATTATATTTTGATTAGTTTACTGCGTATACCAGAATAGTAAATAAGTTGTATGCGCTATGTTGTTGTTATGACTAAGATGTGAATTGATTTCTGCATGTTATTTGGTACAGTCAGCAGCATAAGTAGCTTAAAGTTTAACTCTTTAACAGTATTTTTTAAATTGTGTTTATATAAACTATTTTCTGTTTTATTATTGCTATAAAAACTAATATGTGAAAGATAGAGGCAATCGAGATCTTGGTTATGTGTATCGACATAATAATTTTATGTGATCCACAAATGGTTGTTCGAGTTTGAATGTTCTTTGTGTCCGTTGTTTGAATGTTACAAACATTCAAGTCCCCAGCGATACAGAAATTATTCCTAGTGGGGGCATTAAAAAAAAGAAACGATAATGTTGCTAATTGTACTAAAATGACTATCGGTTATTACCCAAGGTCCCCTTACTATTACTAAAGAGCGTATTATAAATAGAAATATTATTTTTGTTGAATTTAAATGACTTTTTTTGTAATGATTACGTTAAAATATATACTTATTAGATTTTGCCCGCGGATTGGCTCGCATTACTAGGTTAATTTTGTCAATAAATTTCAACCCCTCAGGAGCAGTACTTTTTCCTGGATGAAAGGTATCCTATTCTGTACCTGTGGCAATATGTATGCGAAATTACATAATGATCGGTCGAGTAGTTAAGGCGTGAAAGCGTAACAAACTAACACACTCACATTTGCATTATAATATTAGTTAGGATTGTATGGCACGACTCTACGAATAATTAAATTCATATATTTTCGGATTACACTTTGTTTACTCCAATCACACATCTGGAAAAGGTGACCCAGATACAGGCTAGCCTAGTTCGGGGCCAGTGGTATCTAATTTTGTTTATTTTAATCTATTGGAAATTAACATTTTATACTATTATATTAAATGTTACCTATCCTTTATACTTTCGCGTTGCATGATCTATGCCAACGGATAGTTTGCTTGTCACCACGAATAGTGCACCCTAACCGAAACATCAAGCATTCCAAAAATAGTAACCATGATTGAGTTAATCCTCGTTAACTATTACATTGACCCATATGCTACAAGTAAGTAGCTTATTATTTAACAAAACAAAATGTTCCATAACTTTTTTTTTCACCATGGCAACTTGTGTGTAATCTAGTTAGAGAGTTAGAGGAAGTCTCGGGATAAAACTTAACGGGTCTGAAACTTTTAAGAGGGACATTATGATTACAAAGTATCGCATTACCAGTGAATTAAAAACATCGTGAATAAAATAATACATTGTAACTATTCCATAAGGTTCTTTAAGGAATATGTAGCATAAATTACAATATTATGCATAGATATTTTTAATCTAAGTATATCACAGGCGTTTGCATACGTGTTACAGTTTAAATGTGTGTAACGTTTCTAACAGAGTTGATAAAACGAATAAGTACAATTGAATTCGGATATAAGTATTAGCCTGCGGATTCGCTCGTGGATAAAAGATATCCTATGTATTTTTCTGTACCCCTGACTACGTGTATGCAAAATTTCATGATGAACGGTCGAAAGCTAAGGCGTGAAAGCGTAAGTATCATACAAAGTCACATTCGCATTTATAAGTGCGTCCACTACATCATTGACCATGCAATGTAGGAACGTGTTGCACACCTTTGTATTCGAATATAGATCGAATGCGCGTTACCAGTTGACATTAGTATTATCTTTCTAGTATGTTTGTATACGCAGCAGGATCCTACGTTTGATTCGATTTACAGCTAAAATTTTATGTGCGTGGTATTTAGTACTTGCCGAATCGTATAAGTAAAAAAATAGTACCTTAATTGCAACATCGAAATCTTAAATTATTACCCAGCAGGACCCTTCGCTGTTTGAAGGTTTTCAGACCAATAATATATGTCACCGTTTAGCGGTGTATTAGTAACTTTAAAATACCTTGGTTTTATTTTAAAATATTAATTAGTTTATGAGGAATGCGCCTGCAAAATTTTAACATGCCAGCGGGACCCTATTTTGTTTTGACGCTTTCGGCCCAGACAGTCATATTTCTTATCAGCATTTTAAAAGTACTTTTCAAATAACCTTACGTTTAATTCAAATAGTTTGTATTTTAGGAGACAATTTGTTTTAAAACTTTTAGTATTTTTTCAGCGACTGAAGGTTTAGTTTGGCCGATGTATGAGCTTTCATAGCGTAATGTAGGTAGTACATTTGAAGTGATAAGGAAATAATAATAAAAAGAACAGGAATTTTATTCCTGTATTTCTTTTACCGATATGTGTATAGTAACGGTCATTTGATACTTAGGGTCCTGCTGCGTATACAGACATCTTTCTAGTAGCGCTTTTCTAACATTTTATGTTAGAAAAATATCATCTGCTTTAGGAAGCTTATAGGTAGACATAGGTTTTACATACAAAGGACTTGTGAGAGTTTGGATCTGAAGTTGGATGGAACACCTATCACAGGGGAGACACTTTAATTGTAGTCTGATACACAAATAGTTGCTTTGAGTCTAGGAGTGCCTCGCAATACAGGAATTATTTCTGATGAGGGAGATGTCATGTTTAAAAAAATATATCGAAGGAATCAACAACCCTATTTATTGAGTGGTTGATAGACCAGTATACTATTGTCTATGGATACAGCGTTTGTTCTGAATATTCTAAAAGCATTAAGTCGGATAGATGGACAATGACTTGCAAACTAAGCACCTTAAATTATTTATTATAAGCTTGCCAAATTCTAGCTACTCCTATTTTTTGATTGCGCATAACACTCAAAAAGTGTTAAGTATCAACAAAATGTAGCTAATGCACTGTAAGGAGAACGCTCTAAAAAGAATTGAAATGGCTACGAGCGGGAATGGTTCTTGTAACTGTAGGTCTCTTTGACTTTTTATTTGTTGAAAACTTGTTACTATCTTGTTGTGCAGTACGGAATTCGAGAGCGTGAACTCTTAGCTCCTGGGGCTTGATTTTTTTATTTGGAACTCGCACCTTAATATCTCCGAGTAGGGTCGTATATTGGACCAGTTTTATTTTTTGTTGCCTCATAATTGAGGATGAGCCTATTGCTGTATGCTGTCCTGTTATGGACTAGTGCTGCTACTGAGAATTTATATGTGTAATTTATAGGGTCTGTTTAGTTGCTACGCGAACATAAATGCCAGTTTTATTTTGATCAAGTTTCTATAGACCAGGGAAGAGACCTTTAAAATAAAAAAAAAGGTGAAAAAAATAATAGTAGGATGAAAACCATTGGAAAAGGAGGAGAATATTATAAAAATGGATGCATGGCGATCTGAAGTCGGGAAGGGGAAGGGGGTGAGTTTTTAAGGGTAAAAACGGTTTATCTCGATTTCCGGCAAAACTACAAGTCTTATGGGAAAAAGTCAAATGACAAAGTTGTAGGTAATAAAAAGATCTACAACTTTTGTATTTACACTTTTTTCACATAACCTCAATTTCTGTAAAAATTAAAAAGAAACTATTTCTGGATTTTTCATATACAAAAAAAAATTTTTCACGAAATTTGGTAAAATCTTTCTTTTTATGTCCCAAATACACTGTAATTTATTTGATTTGAAATATTTCTTTTTACACCTTATTTTGACTTAATATCGAAAAAGCACCCTAATTTTCAATCGAAAATTCACCCGTCAAAATATCAGATTTTTCAAAAAGTTTGTTTGCTTTCTTTTCGTTGAAATCTCTACTTTCGAAAAAAGTAAGATTATATGTTACACTGATAAAC
The DNA here is from genome assembly GCA_930367265.1 of Catocala fraxini. Lineage (NCBI taxonomy): Eukaryota > Metazoa > Arthropoda > Insecta > Lepidoptera > Erebidae > Catocala > Catocala fraxini. Next base: position 18,217,226 of record OV884043.1, read on the forward strand.
AAAAAAATTGTAGATCGAAATATACTACGATAATTAACAAACAAATAAGTTAATAAAGTTAATATTTGATAAGACATCTAGGTACAATATTTTGAGAAAGTTATAGAATCTTCTTCAAATTATATGCGTAGATGCCTATTTATTACTGTTTTAAGATAACTTATATACCTGAGTAACCTACGAAATTTTTTTGTATTTATTGTCGATTCTTTTGTTGCTAGACACCACTAAACGATTCAAAGCTGCTTTTTTTTTATACACTTGCTTATCATCTGCCTTATTGCAGATTATACAGATTCATCCATACTGATAATCTGAAAAGACAAAATTTCACCTCTCTCACCCCTTTGCCTTCCCGACCTCAGATCGCCCGTACATTATTTTTACTTTCATTTTTATAATATTCTCCTCCTTTTCCAATAGCTTTCACCCTAGTATTATTTTTTTTTGGTTTCAAAAATTATCGACCCCGGTCTACTATCACTCAATCTAGATATGATGATGACGGACGACGATTATTAATAAAATACACCAAATTCTGAGTCCCCTTATGAATTCTTTATATGTATTTAATTAATATCAACGAATAATGTATTCGAATAATTATCAATATTTCGATATATTATAACTACGAAAATTATCGTGCCTAATGTTCATTTTCAATTGATTCGAATTTGAATAAATCACTTATATGAGGGCCCAAAGTCATTCCTTTAGTACACACAATTTCCAAAAAAGGAATTTCTGTGCTTTTAGTATAAAGGATAGGAATAATGACTGAACACGTTGTAAATGTAATAGAATATTGATTTCAAAGAGTGCCCATGAGTTAATTGCAGGTATATCATAGCATACATATAGTATAACTTTGCCTGAATCTTACTACACATATTAACTTTTACATTCATAAGTGCAACTTTGTCACCCAAATAAATAAATAATTTTTGACTTTGGTAAAATCTCTGACCTCCTTGCTGACCACAACGCTCATTTAAACTGCTCCGGAAACCCAAATCTCCGCATCATCTAAAATTTTATTAAATTTATGTAAACACAAGCAATACTTTATTCAAGTGAGAAGAAAATTAATGATAGCCGAAGATAATTAAATTTATAATTGAAAACAAGCCTCATAATTAATGATATCAAGATTACTCGTCGATGCTTATATATAGCGTGAACAGGTTCAGACAATCACTGACAGGCCGGTCCAAAATTCATGTATTATTATTATATTTAACTTTTAGTTGGAGCCGAGGTTAAATAAGCCTGGTCCATTAGATTAGAAAGGTTACCAACTCAGAATGTTTACTAGCCCGAGGTGCCTGAATCTTGTTAGGTTTAAGTAAGAGACGTTTTGAGATTCGTACTGATATTGTAAAAATGAAATCCTTATGGCGCGATTTTGTTTTGTCTGTCTTGCCAGCTTGTATCTCTGCAATTTCTTATGCTTTCAATTTACCATTTGAAAAGACAAACTTCAGTAGCACCTTTGTGGTAAGCTGAAGGGCCTTTTGAAAATCGTTACCCCTGTAACTACAACTTCTCTCGGTTGGCCGTATGCTATTGACGTCACCTATACCAATATTATAAAGAGGTAAAAATAAAAAATAAAAATATTTTTGTTGTTTGTAAGGGATTAACTTAAAAACGACTCAACCGGTTTTAAAAATTATTTGACATTTGTTAAGCAATATTTTAAAAAGTATTGTTAATAACATAAACTAACTTACTTTTACGCGAGTGATCATAGTTACTTTTAGTAAACGCATATATTTTATAAATAGTATACCTTTACAAATATAAATTGTACTAGTGAACCGACAGTTTCGCATTGAGCGCGTGCTGTCTCAAGCTCTGATTATGAACGTACTTGTACCAAACAGCACACCCTACAAGGCTTCTGCTTCACATGACATTGACACAACAAAGTCACGGTGCACACTTTACACGGAAATAAGTCATCTTTTTAAAATAATTTTTACTAATTACTCGCTATTAAACAATCTCTATGACATGTATTTATATACCCGACTGCTTGTTTAATGTACGAGTAGTGAAAGAGATTGACATGAAACCTTCCGTTCGCATGGATTGAGATCGTAATCATAGATTGTAGAAGTAGTTTGTATATTTTATACATATGTTACAATGGAATGGTGATTGTTCAAATCGCGGACAATACTGGTAGAAGGCCGACGCGCAGTAGTATGTGTATATCTGTAGGTGACAGTAATTCTCTCTCATAAAAAGAATAAAATATTTGCAAGATTACAACTAATATTATAATTAATATAAAATAATTCCGCAATAATTAATTATAATAAAGGAATTAAAAAGAAGATAATATATCTAATTCGATACACACCAATGAAACTCATATTGGTTTGTTACACGTCACTTGTTCTTAATTCAAATCACTGCGCGCTGGCAAGACAAAAAGCATATCAGAAAATCATGTTAAGTCGTAACCTCCAGAGATTATCAAACGTCTTTATGTAAATGTTGATTTGAATCAAACCGTGATTGGATTCTTTAGGGAAAATCAAAGACGCTGTTCTTACGTAAATTCGGTACCTATATTGAATCGTAAGAAATTTATTGTAGCTATCCAAAGAAGTGATTTCTAAATAAAAATTGCTACTTCAAATAAGTGTGGATTTATGGAGCCTAATATTTGGATAGAACTTTGTGAAAGGCGGGAAAAGTTTGTTGGCGAAATGGCGTAGGAGTAACGATGTTCTCAGATTGTGTTGAGTGATTTATGTAATCAAAATAGGTACTGCTTTTTTTTACATAACTACATTTGCAAACAATCCTATAGGCTGCCTGATGGTAAGTAATTACTAAGCATATAATCGCCTGCAATAACCAGAGGAATCACTCATGCTTTGCCAACTTTAAGAAACAGGAGTTAAAGATGGGATTAAAGGAAAGGTATCAAAGAGCTTTGGAGGTAAGATCCTCCGTAACTGATTCTCAACGAGTGAAGCTTTTTAATTCTACAGTCGTCTACTTATGAAAAGAAAACCACGTTGTATATATATTTGTATAAAATGAAACAAAATTGTGACACATACTTTAAGACAAGATAAAATATTATAACAGCTTTCATCGATTTACAATAGCGAAACTTTAAAGTCGATTGATTGATCATTGTACAAATCAAAATTATCGCAGGCCAGTAACATAGTTTTTACTTGTACATAAGGCCAGTCGACTCTTTTCGACTAGAGTGGTCAATCTTCATCCGTCGATCGAATTCAGTAACACATGTCTAGGCCACTCAAATCCTTTACGTCAGCGGTGCTGTACTATACTTATTGGGCATTAAGTTGATTCAATACATTTGATAAAACAACTCGTTTGATCCATTGCAAGCATTAAATTATGGACTCGATATAAGATTAAACCATTCCAATTCCAATTTCCGATTTTTGAAGTATTTTGGCATCGCCTGAATAACAATAAGTTATTTTGACAGTTTAGATACCGCGTATGTCATAGATTATTTGGCAAAGTATACATTTGGCGCACTACTATTCCAATGTTTTATCGTATCAAAGTGCATGAGATATGTCACTGCGTGTAGACCAACATCTCATACTTGTGCTGACAGTGTAAATTATGCTGTCAACTTTGAAATTGGATTTAAGATGATTTTTATTTTAAAGCTGTGTCCTTGTGGTCTATTTCTCTTGTGCCCAAAGTGAAGGCTAAGCAATTTATAAATAAAATTGCTGCTTCAAAAAGCGTGGGCTTTTGGTAGTTTAATATTTGAATGTAACTTGGTGAAAAGGTGGGCAGTAGTTTGGGACGACTTACTCGGATGTGATAAAACGTTTAAGTTTTAATTTAATTTACGAATCTATAGCCCGCGCAGGTGTTAGGTAAGCTCAAGTTTGGAAGTAACAGTACTTAAAAAATAATTAAATGTAGCCTATGTTATTCGGTGATAATATAGCTTTCTAATGGTTAAAGAGTTTTAAAATCTGTTGAAAACAAACAAACAAAAAATCAAATCTTTCTTCTTTATAATATTAGTATAGATGTAAGTTTCTTGCCAGTTCTTCTCATGCTGAATTTGAAATTGCTCAATATCGCAAGGGGTAAATGTAAATTCAAATTAATAAGTGTTACTTTGACGTTTATAATTATTATTTTGTGACCTATTTAAAAACATATTTCTGATTTGAATTTAATGAAGATGAATAATTAAGACCGTCTTAACAGCTTTAGTGGCACTAGGTAGATATTATTTTATTTTATTTTATTTAATAAGCACACCAACAGTATAATTACACAAATTTTAGTAAAGGCTTTCTTATTTTTAAATACATTGTAATTACACAGGTAATAGGTATGCATAGCATTGTACACATTTTCTTATCCAAGAGAGATTACTTGCATGCAATACTAAATACAAACTCATTGAAAATAACACAAAAAATATAAACAACTAAAATTAAACAAAAAATACAACAAATAGAAAAATAAAAATTAACAAAGCCTGTGTCACTATTGCAGAAGTAAATGCCTATAAGTTTTAAATTTCATGGCAAAGATGTCAATTGCGTTATTTGCCTTGGCAACTCTCTCATCATATAACCGAGCCATACGCGTCAGTGGACTATTGTAGCTGATATTCAAGGTGCACATGGGTACAACAAATAAACGTGGATGTCGCATTACTCGTTGGTTAATTTTGAATTTAAAGCTGTTAATAAGCGGTGCGTCTATAGAGCCGTTGATTATTTTATGCAGCATCAACAAGTCAGAAATGTCACGCCTTTCTTTTAGACTTGTTATTTTATAATGAAACAATCTATCTTTATAATCAGGAATAAGCTTTCGAACCCCATTTCTAACAGTTAAATGTCTAACGAAACGAGCCTGAACAGATTCTATAGATTTAACGTAAGTGGAATAGAAAGGCGACCATATATTAGAACAGTATTCTAGACTACTCCTCACCAAAGCGTTATATAATAAAATGATGCTGTTGTTGTTGCGAAATGGTTTTGCCATACGAATTACAAAGCCTAGTGTTTTATTCGCTTTATTTACTGACTGTTCTATGTGATGGCGGAATGTCAATGATGTATCAAAAGTAACCCCTAAATCGCGAATGACTGAGACATTTTCCAGGTTTGTGTCATCTATTCTGTAGTTAAACTTAATGTATTTAACCTTTTTGGTGAAAGTTATAAATTTACATTTTTTTACATTAACTGTCATTCTGTTATCCAAACACCATTGTTGGAGAATATTTAAATCATTCTGAAGAGCAATGCAGTCACTTAATGTAAGTACTCTGCGATATAACTTTAAATCGTCTGCATAAGCCAGACAGTTGCTCTTTATTAAATCTAGGAGATCATTAATAAATATTAGAAATAATAAAGGACCTAATTTGGATCCCTGTGGAACGCCTGAAGTAGGTATAAACGGTCTAGATTCATAGCCGGCTAATGCTACAAGTTGTGAACGATTTTGTAAATAGCTATCAAACCACCGCAACAGACATCCATGAATTCCGACATGATTCAACTTCACAGAAAGAATTAAATGGTCCACACGATCAAAAGCTTTCGCAAAATCTGTGTATATGGCATCGACTTGACCCCTATCCTGTAATGTGTCAGTAATGTAAGTAGTATAAATTAACAAATTTGAAACAGTCGATCGGTTGGACATAAAACCATGCTGTCGCGAACTTAAAGTATGGTGAAGATGATAATAGACTACTTTGTAAATAAGACCTTCAAAGATTTTAGCAAATTGCGAAATTATAGATATCGGTCTATAATTAGCCACGTCATTTAAACTACCTGATTTATGTATTGGGATGATGTGAGCTATTTTCCATAAGTCGGGGAATATGCCACTGCTTAAAGATTTATTAAATATAATATGTAGAGGTTCAATCAGGACATCCATACAGAGACGAATAAATAAAGGAGGCAGGCCGTCGGGGCCCGCACCTTTATTAAGATTTAATGTTTTGATACTATATTTTATGTCTTTCTCAGAAATATATATGGAAGAAAGAGAATAATTAGATGCAAAACATGATCCAGGGGCATTAAATGGCAATTGATTGTTAGCATACGTAGACGCAAAATACTCTGCAAATAGATCAACGACACAGCCACCGCCCTCACCTACTCGATCACCATAAACAACCTGATGGGGAATATTTTTAAATGTTTTTTTTGATTTAGTATACCTCCAAAACGACTTAATATTAGTTTTAAGATCTTGTTCAATATTTGCTATATAAAGCTTAAAACAATTTTCTAGTGCTTTTCTAGTTCTTTTACGTAATGTATCGAAAATATCATAATCTCTAGGATTGTTGAACTTTTTAAACTTAATTCGATATTTTTGTTTTTCTTTAAGAATTTTAATCAATGATGAAGAAAACCATACCGGATAATTACCCTTTTTGGGCTTAGCTTTGGGAGTATGCTTGTCTATAAGTTCCCACAATATGTTATAAAAATTCTGAACGAATTCATTACAATCAAGAAATTTATAGTTATCCCAATTAATAAAACGAAGATCGGCAATGCATGCCTCATAATCTGTTCTATTAAAGTTATATTTTAAGCGAGTAATATTATGGCGTAAATTAATGCTATTAGATTTTTCCAACACAATTTCTATTGGTGGGTGGTATATGTCAGGTTTGCTAAGAGGGGGAGCGGTGTTGACATTGACATAGGTATTCTCGTCTACCATAACAAGATCTAAAATATGTTTATTCGTGTTGCTTATATTATTTACTTGTCTAAAAGCAGTAACATTAAGAAAATCTCTTAGCACCAAAGACTTTGGGTCACAAACTCCAATGAATGCGTTATCTCCGGACTGCCAATTGATATTAGGAAGATTAAAATCACCCATTATTAATGTATTATAATCATTATTTTGTAGACATGTGTCCTCAACCCTACTTAAAAATTCCCTAAAGACATCGCTCGGTATATAAGAAGGTAGATAAGCAAGACATACATTTATACAGGTACTTCCAGAACTAATAGAAAGCCACATATATTCTACAAGAGTTGACCAATCATGTTTCCTTACAAAGTTAAATTTATTGCTAATGGCTATCAGAATACCACCGCCATAAGATTTGGAGTATAACCGCTTAAAACTATCACATCGATCCCTGCGCACAACAGTGTATCTTTCATCAAAATACTCTGATGATAAGAACCAATCATCTAACCACGTTTCTGTAAAGCATATTATATCGTAGCTCGAATTTATTATTGACATATAAATATCATGTGACTTTGTCTTCATTCCTCTTACATTCTGATAAAACATGGATATTTTCATAACGAGAAATACTGTTAAATATACATGACATGTTAAACTAATTGCAATAAGTGCAGTAATTAGATAATCTTTTCTAAACATTGTCTATGTCTAATTAATATACTGCCCGAATTTTCATTTTTGGCGACATAAATTTTACCATATCGTACCCAGACGAACTTGTAGGACTTCTCTTTTGCTCGCAGTCGAGCGGCAGCGTGTAACGCTTTGTACACTGGAGATAAGTGTTCAGATACATATATCGGTTGTTTATTGCCGCCGTAACCCAAAAGAGACGTGTTGAGCTTTTCATCCTTGTGTGCTTTGTTATATCGGGTAATTGCAGAAAATAATTCATCGCGGCATCTAGGACTACGCAATTTTACCACTACCGTGCGTGGACGAGTCTTGTTGTTATTGATACTGGCCACTCTAGTGCATTTCATAATATCAGAATCCTTGAGATCATAAGAAACAACCTCGGATAACTGATTTAAGATGTTTGTCAGTATTTCATTTCTATTTTCAGGTAATCCATGAAGCTCTAAATTAGCGTCGCGTAAGTTTTGATCCATGATATTTACCTGGCTACGCAACTGGTCTGTTGATTCCTGCAAAACTGCATTCTGTGACCGAAGATGAACATTCTCAGTTTGCAGCTTTACGAATTCTGATCGTAATTCATTGTATTGGGAAATATCGAAACATCCAGATGACTTGAGTTCCTCAAATTGTTTTCTAATTTCATCAATCTCACCTCTTAGTTCACGAATCAAATGTTTTACTTCGGTTCGCATTGTGTTCCTAATTTCTTCTCTTATAATACTCCGAATGTCGTTATCCTTCTCTTCATCATCGGAATTAACCCCTGCCATATTTAAAGTATCTTTAGGTTGTTTATTATTCAGACAGCTAGGACAATTCCAAGTCGACCGTGCTATTTTGCTAAGCCTTTTATATTTAGTAGCAGTTATATTTACACACAGATGGTGATAGATATTTTCACAGTTAGAACAAGTTATTTGTTCAAGTTTTGATACAAGTCTTCCACATACATCACAGTTCGACATTGTGGTTTATTTACGTAGAAATCTATAATGTAGAAATAATTCCAAAAAGACGACGATATAACTCAGATTCGATCCGTCAACCAAGTGACCCAGAGCCGACGCGTTACGCACCGCGCTACTGGTTACCTGTAGCACTATTGCGAAATAGGTAATCACTTGTAATGTTTATATAAACGGTGGTATAGTAGGTAGATTGTTGTTTCTAGCTTATTGTAACTATTAAAGTTTTTAAAGATCACCACCACTATACACACTAGTTTTTTGATTTAACACACACAAACACTTATATTCGCCGAGCAAATTATATACTTGTTGTAATTTTGCATTTATCTAACGAAATATTAATAACGCATTGAGAAATCAATACTTTAAACTATGGCACTAGTATCAGGATCAATCTGAAAATATGGATATAGTTAGAGTTGTTACTTGACTGCGCTGATGGCGTAGTGGTTTAAGTGGTCGCCTCACCACTGCCACTGCGCCGAGTGTTGTGGGTTCAAATCACACACGGGACAAAACTTTGTGTGATCTACAAATTGTTGTCCCAAGTCTGGGTGTTCTTTGTGTCTGTTGTTTCAATGTTTGTCTCCCGCGACACTGAATTTATATCTAGCGCGGGTGTCGTAGTTTTAAAAGAAAATAAAAGGAAGTTAGAGCCGCGTCGAAATCGTTTCATATTATTATTTTACCCATACTAATGCTCTTTCACAAAACAAACAAAGGTCTACCAAGGAAAACCCCTGTATTTTCTATAGTTTAATACCTGCCCATACTATCCCAGTTAAATAAAAACCGCTTTATATGCGTGTTGTTACTGGAGCGGTTAGGTATTTAACTCTTGTATTTGTTGCCCGTTTTCATCCTTGAAACAAAGTTAGAAGAAAATAAAATTGTGTCGAGGTAAAGCGGGATGTTTGGGTAGAGATAAGACGAACAAGCGACGCGTTTTTTCTCCTGACCGCTTGAATTTAGCCGGATTACCTTTTCACCTATAGGAGGTGTCGCTGAATGAATGAGATTATATATTGATGGCTATACATTGAACGGTGTGAGAGTTTACAACGTGAATTTAATGGAAGCTACTGATCGGTGTATGTTGTGGGGAGTGAATTTTTCAATGTGACGTTTTATGTTGTTATTGAGTGTTACATGACAAAACATTTTGTATATACCACCTCGTTGGAAAATAGGTGTAGCCCGCCTGATGAAAATGTACATGATGCGCACGCAGTATATACCTTACCATCACATATATGGCGCTCATTATTATCAAAGTGAAGTTTGATATCAATTGTGCGTCATATTTATATACAGTTAGCAAACTATAACTTAAAGTTGAAAATACCAAAATTTTTTAATCTAGTTTTTGCCTGCGGCTTCGTTTGCCCAGAAACAGTATTTTTTTGGATGAAACATGTTGTTCTTTTCTGTAGCCTTGAAAACATATATTCAAATTTTAATGATAATCGGTCGAGTAGTTAAGGATTGAAAGCGTAACAAATAACCAAAAAATCTCACATTCGCATTAATAATATAAGTTAAGATATAATAACCTTTTTAAAAATGCTAGGTTAGGTGCGTTCGTGCTTTTATGATGCAAAAATAATTATTTTCCTTGAATGTGTTAATACGGATTAATAATATGTTTGGACAACGTCGTTACACATAATAGATATTAAGTACCACAAACCGTATTGATGAGAATAGTCAAGGAAAAGAAAGTGGATCGTAAAAGGAATGCCTGGATATCGTCAAAGAATGGACAGGAACCGAAAGCCAGGGGAATAAAATACCATAGATTACTTATGTACAGATGGTCACCCTAATAAAACACGTGAAAGCCGACACACTCATAGATGAATGTATGCGTTAATTTCTTTCGGATTACGTAGATCCATAGACTAGGAGATAATACGTGCCGCTCTCCTACTAGAGACGAAAGTATTAACAATATTCTTGCTGGGTGAAGGACGGCGGAAAACGCAGGCAGCACTGTTAGTTCGACAATATATGCATGTTGTATTCATTGCCACAGGGTGGACAAAAGCTTATCTGTTTGTATTTTTATAATATAATTTATATTCCTGATACGGCCGATTTGTCAACCAAATAAATAAAAAGTACAATATACATGGCCTATATATTTTATGAATATTGTTTCTGACACGCTAGAATTGTATACCTTGAAAATGACCAACACAAAGCTGAAGTGGAAGCTAGGTGTAATCTGATATTTGATTCCGTGTTCGCGCCAAATGATACTTGACCGACTCCATTACAAATACAATTGAGTAGTAAAGACTTGCTGGTATCGGTTCGAAAGGGGAAGTACTCTCTCACTGAAGATCACTGTAATGTTGCCTTTCGTTTCATAAGTGAGAACTTTACCCTTCAATCTCTCTCTCAGTCCCTTCTTTCTTTTACTTCTACTACCACATCACATAGTCCGTGTGCTTGTTCACCACCTATGTAGTTAACGGTAGGCAGTGTCTCCTTGGAGTTGCTTTAGAAATATTTATTTATTTATTATTTAACACAAATGAAAAACATTATAGTATATACCTAATCGTTGTACAATTAAAACTTATACCTAACATTTACGATACATTATAATTTAAAAAAAGGACTCACTTACTTACGCTAGTAAAATAAAAGATTCATAACATAAAAAAATCACTAAACCTATCTATTCTATCTATCTTATAAAATCTCAAACAACTACGACACACATCCATCCAGCAGATAACTCTGACTCTGATGTCAAGAGAGCATATTTAACATAGTGCTCGATCGAGAAGCGAGTTGGCATGCGCTACAGTACGCGCATAAGACACAACTATTAACTGCATAAGAACACAAACGTAGAGCAGTTGGTCAGTAGCCAATAAAAAAACGTTCTATATGTGTGTCAGTTTTTGTCTCTTACATTAAACCGACTATCCGTACCCTTATATTTTGTGGCGATAATAAATCTCGTACGAAATAGGTTGAAGTCTGCCGAATTGGTGTCTACCCTTCTTGATGAAATTGTATCGGCCTATTTTCAGAAGAGGGTGGAAATAGGCCGATTCCACTGTATGAATCAAGCTGTAATACCTAACACAAACGTAGATAAGAATTAGGTTCATTTTGGGTGCTGAGATATAAAAACGCTGGCAACAACACTTTTATACTAGTATTATAAGGAGAATCAGCTTTTTTGTTTTTTTAGGCTTCCGTACCTCAAAGGGAAAAATCGGAACCCTTATAGGACCACTTTGTTGTCTGTCCGTCGCGTTCCCAAGATAAAGGGAACAGACAGACGGACTGTCTGTGCCCTTTATCTTGGGAACGCGTGGAATGGTATCGAGTTGAAACTATAACATTTTTGTTAGGAGTACCATGTTTTTGGTAATCTTTCTAAATGTTTTTAAGGGGCAAATGACATGTTTTGTAAATCTATTTAAGTAATTTTTAAGAGACTTACCTTTTACAAGTTTATGGCAAACTTATACTTAGCACATTGAATGCCATGCAGGTACCAGACAAAATAGAAAATGTATTGTTCGCGTCATTTCTGACCGGCCGGCTTGGCGTTGAATGTGTCAATAATATTTGAGATTATATAGGCAGAGTATTTGCCTCTCAAATGCAATATTTGCTATGCAATATTTTTTAAATTGCGTCTATTTGCTAAACTATCGTGATGAATCTCTTTGGTAAGTTTTGAATGGTAAATATTGGTATCGTTTTGGTGTTTTTACTTAACAATTATATTTACAAAATTTATATTAGAGGTTAAAGTATAAAACTGCCGATTTGTACTGAAAAATTAAAACTAGTTTTTTTCTAAGATGTACCATATTTATTTAATTGAAATATTTACCCTCATTATCTATACATTGCTGCCATCTAAACGGAAGATAATTAAAAAGAAAAAGGAATTCATTTATGCCTTTACGATTGAACATCGGGGATCTAGATTCGACAAACTATGTGAAAGCATTTTGTACTGCCTCCTAAGAAGAATTTTTTTTATCACGTAGAAAGTTGTCCAAATCTCGAAAAAAAAATGGTAGTTCGTTGGGGCAAGGTCTGGCGAGTATGGAGGATGACGCATGGTTTCTTACTGCAGCTCCTGTAGAGTTACAATGGTTTCTCGTGCAGTGTGAGGTCTTGCGTTATCATGGAGCAATAATGGTGAAGATCGATTCACGAGTCGGAGCTGTATCACTGCCAGTTTCGCCATCATTGTTCGAACGAAGTTCGGCACAGTAAACTTCCGCTGTTATTGCTTGACCTGAGACAGCTATAGTGATTAACACCATGAAGAAGAGACTTTAGAACACTGTTGTGGCGTTTGATCTGGGGTCAGCCATTGCATTTTTTGCTTACGGTTATCGTAAAGAATCCACTATTCGTTCACATGTCACAATTGGATCTAATATCCCTTCATTTCTGTACCGATTCAACAAGTTTCAACACCCATTTTTTTCTGCAGATCAGTCAAATCATGAGGCATCCATATTTCATATTTTTTTATCTTATTAATTTGTTGCAAATGAGCCAATGTCGTAGGTAGGGTAACGTTAAACCATGCCACTAATTCCTGGGTAGTTTGACTCGGATCGGCTTTCACCATCTCCTTCAATTCAGCGTTATTCACCTGTATGAGCGGTCTTACACGTGGTTGGCTCTTCAAGTCGAAGTTTCCATTACGAAAGCGTTTAAACTAAAAACGCACGGTGCGTTTATTAGCAGTCTCCTCTCCAAATGCAGCGTTGATATTGCGAGCCGTTTCTGCCGCGTTAGCTCGTCGTCGGAACTGGTATCCAAAAATGATTCAGATTTTCGAAGTATTCATCTTTCTCGTCTAAGCTAAATAAAAAAAAAAACAATTAAAGTCGAAAATAGAATGCTGCAATTTTTTTAAAAGAAGAATCTTATAGGTATTATGTGAAAAAAGTTTCACTCGAAAATCTCACACCATGAAGGTTTTATGTCAATTCAAAGTATCTATTACTATACAACGGCAACTTTATACTTTAACCCCTATTATTTAGTTGACTGTCGTTGTTCCTGTGGCATTAGTAGTCGTTTATTTTTTGACCTAAACCGAAGTTATCAATTCGATTACATGGTCGGATAAATATGTTGATATTTCAAGTAATAGTTTGGAAATATGCTTGGTTAACAGATATAGTCTCGCTTCTAACGTAGGGCTAAAATTTAGGTAGCGAAATATGGTTGCAATTATAAAAGACCAGGGGAATTTAATCACAACCGTTATAATTTTCACTCACAATTACTTAATTGCTGTGCTCAGAGATATTACACTGTAAATTCACTTCTTTACACTGCAACGGTTAGAACTCATCTGCCGTAAAAGCGCTCATGCTACTTCCCACCACGCGGTATTAAACCGGAAGTAGTGTGAGCGCCTTTATTATGAAATGTTAACAACGATTAAAATTATTATAAGTCCTTAGCATATTTTATATAATTAACAACTATTTATTAACATAAGGTATTTTATGTTATAACTACAAACTAAATAACACTGGAAGTGGAATATAACTTATACAATTATACAGTATAGCAATATATATTTGCATAATTATAATACTAGTTATTGATACAGTTTCTAACACAATATACCTCTGCCTAACCCGTCCGGGTTATATTCATGAGTGTTACCTATACCTCTGTATAAAATACTGTAAATAATTTTATGTGTCAATGCAGTCTTATAAAAAAAAGACTGCATTAGTTTTCAGGCCCTATATCGCAGGTAAGTTTACAAACGAATAATTATCGAATACAAAGTACACTCAGCCTCAATGCACTCATTTATGGATCCCATAAATAATTGCCCCGTGTGGATTCGTAACCACAACACTTGGCGATGCATCTGTATGCCCGCTGTGCCATCCATGCGGTCAACGTGTATAAAATATTGTACAAAAGTTTTACTTGCGTTATTATCCAAAGTAAACTTTATCACTACAAACAAACTCTTTCTTATCTGCAAAATCACCTTTCAATTTATGTGAGGTCAAAGTTGATTACAATCTTAAACCTACTAACACAGAGCGTTGTCCCTCAGATTGAATCCACCACTCGTCGGTTATAAAAGGGCTTAATTAAAGCTTGCGGAACGACTTAGAAGGATGTCCTGTCTTCTAAATCGAGCGGGAAAAGAAATAAAATTCATTGACTGAATGATTTTTGGAGTCTATGGTGTCAAAATGAATAACTTATACTAATGAAAATCAGCAACAATTAGTAGTTAGTAGACCGTTGGATTGTCATGCAGAGGTATTGCGTTCGATCCCAAGCGCGCATGTCTGACTTTTCAAAGTTATGTGTGTAATAATTAGTTACTTGTTGCTGGCTTTAATGGTAAGGGTAACATCATAAGGAATCCTGCATGTTTGAGTTCTCCATAATGTTCTCGATGATGTGTGAAATCTGTCAACTCGCACTGGACCAGCGTGGTAGATTGTGGTCTACCCCTTCTCAAACTGGGAAGAGTAGCTAGCCCATCAGTGGGACAGTTTATATATAGAGATGATATTATAAGATATATGATTATCGATTTATCATGCGAATAATTCGATGGTTCAAGTGATTCGAATATTATTCGTCTCGTATCTCGTACAAATCTTGTTCACACATACTGAAAGATAGATACGTGTAACAGATTGAACTGTGATTGTCAAACGTCAGAATTGTCGTAAACCGCCACGTCACGTTGTTTATACATGTTTTATAACTCTGTACAATTCATTGTTCGTTTTAAGATGTCACAGTGTGTAAAGATCGGTAGGGCAAGTGCTATTGAAGTAACACTTCTTTAATTTATTTTTTGACTGTATGTGGATGAGTGTGCATGAAGAATGTAATGCAAGTGAATGAAATGGAGCAAGATCGATATGTTAAGATCGTAACAAAGGACATACATATGTAGTAACCGTCTACTTTTAGTAAAGTTGTACCTTAGTAAACGCTAAAAACCGGGTTCTAGAAGGGCTAATGAGTGATTCCTTTAATGAACCTGTCAAGTAATGGAAATAATAATAATAATATTAGCTCTGTATTAAACTGTCCCACTGCTGGGCAGGGGCCTCTTCTCAGTATGAGAAGGTTACTTAATCCACGCTGGCCTAGTGCGAGTTGGCAGACTTTACATATCTTCAAAAACACTATAGAGGACTCAGACATGCAGATTTCCTCACGATGTTTTCCTTTACCGTTATAACGTGATAATTAACCATTGGTTGTGGTAACACGGTCTTTGGATCGAATTCAAGACCTCTGAGTGGTAATCCAACGGAGTTCCACCAGGCTGTCGCTGCGTCCTACCTATCTAAGTTGTTTTTCCCTACCTAAATATCAAAATAACTTTTCTATTACCTAGGAAATCAAAAAAGGTATACTGATTACTTACCAAGCAGAAAATTTCAATATCTGTATTCGATTTGAGCTACTGCTATTATTTACTCTGTGGCAATATGATATAAAACGTGGAGCACGATCATTCGTTTTATTGAAAATGTTAATCAAGCCTTTGTTGTAAAATAGTCTCTAGGTGATCCCGGCACAATTTTATGACACCCTAAAATATAAGAGAGAGAGAGAGAGATCTATGTTTCTGTTCATTGAGAACCTCATTTAAATTTGACGTGCCATGCAGAGACATTAATTTAAAATTCTAGGGTGTTTGTAGATTGGTATCTGGACGCCGGGAAAAATATTAAAATGGCCGGACCGAATTTGATAAAATCTGTAATTGTCTGCTTAAATCTTGACAAAAGTATGGACGTCCTCAATAATTCATTTAGTTCACAAAGTAACGCTTATAAGTTTAGTTAAATAGTAAGTAAGTTAAACTACATTTACAATTACCAGGTTTAAGTAAAAACTCAAGGCAACCTTATAGATTGACTTTTACAATTTTGGAAATTTCATTATAATCTTTACATTGGCCTAGTAATTTATTACATTACGTTTTAAGTGACTAGTATATTCACACATTGTGTTAATATTAAACGAATATAGATTTATCATCATTGATCTTTACTTTTTAACCTGGTATGGCTTACGTGACATTCACACGCGCCAAGACACAAGCAGGAGCTAGATTTGAATAATCGAGGCTAAATTATTTGGTTCCGTAGCTCCTAAGTTATAAAGATGGGACAATCCAGCTTCTAGACCTAGCTCGTTTTAATTATAAGATATAAACTATTGTTTACGTTGCAAGATTTTGTTAGTGTTTTATATGAGCTTAGTGTTCTTGTGGCGGTAAAATTTATTATACTGCTTGGTTCAAATGATTAGATCGTACTTTTTTCTGGATTACTATGCCGGTTTTGTACACCTTACAACACTTATTTTATTACTATTAGTCAGGATAAACACAAGATAGTGAACAACAATAAATAATAGTCAAGCGCACATAAACATTTAAAAAATTATATTCGATATAAATTCATCTACATTGTAATAACAATTTTCTATAAGAAATTGGAATAATTTATTTCTGAAGACATTAATAAATTCAAATCCATTCAATGCAAACATAATTGAGTAACAAAAAAAACTTAACCATTTAAAATATTAGTAGGATTGTTATCTAGAGACCGGTAAATAATATATTAGGTACTTTTATCAATATAAAGGTGAAATCATTAAAAAAAACAAGCAGCAATACAAGAAAATAAATTCAGAAACTAAGAATTTACATTTAACACAAAATAAACAGAAATTTATTAGAATTTACTAACTGATTTTAATCAATTAATAATAATTATTCAGAGTAGGTAAGTTGACTGTTCAATCGGGCAGAGGCTTTCCTGAACAAGTTGACACTGCGGCGAAAGAAGGTGAGAATGGTTGGTGCATGCGCTTATATAGACGCGCTCCCACTACTGCGCGTCATCCCTGCTACCAACAGCTTGTCTATTCCTTTTCGGCTAACAGTAACCTAATATTTTGCCATAAACTTAAGTAAACATTTTTACAATTCTGATAGCAAATGTAACACGCTTAATGAAAATGTAATTTAAACAAATATTTCTACATTCAAACATAGTCTTACGCTTGTCAATACGCGAAGAGATAAGCAAGGTGTATCACTCCAACATATCGCCAGCTATAGTTCGAATCCCACATCTACCGAGGTCCACATGATTGCCTAGCATGTTTCTAAATTCTATGCTTCTACTGAGAATTTCCCAACAGAAAATTCCAATAACATTTGCCCTAAGAATCCAACTTAGACCTAACGATAGGCAAATATAAACGCAAACTCATAAGACAAAGCAGTCAGCCTACACATACTTTAGTCAATATGATATTGGCAAAACCCAATCGACCCAAACACGAAGGTGTCTTGGAGCCAACACCTGACGATAATTGTCGCATGTAAGGCTTCAGTCTAATCGCGTTACCAGCCAGACTGCGTCTACACGTCTCTAATTACGACGACCATTCACCTAACGCTGGACGCCTTTGGTAATATCGGTAATATGTTACATTCCCTCGGCAATGTGATTCAATCTCCATACGTATTTGCAGACGATAATTAATTTGTGATCCACAAATAGTTATGCCAAGTCTGTTTCTTTTTGCAGTACATTGTTTCGATGAAGTTGTCTTTAAAGTCCTATTATAATTTGTCCTACCCGAAAGTCGAATGCCTCCATGAGTAGTCCTAGTGCAAGCAAACACATGCCACCAAAAAGACGAGGGTGTATAAACAAGTTAATTAACCTTATCATCATTAGAAAGACACCCGACACAGTTACAAAATTAGTTTAGTTCACAATAACAACTTTAAATGTAGTCACAGTATCACCAAGTTGTAATTTATGGAATATCCCGTCCATAGGAAGTAATTAATCTTAACTAAATTAACGACAGCTTCAAGACTGAGATTAGAATAAAGGTAACTGATGCATAAACATCGATTAGTTGGTTGTCCGGTCTGGGGAGAATGGTCGCTCTTGAGATAGAGGGCTTTATCAGTATATATGCCAAAGCATACATACTCGTCATATCGACGCCAGAAGGATAATTGTTGTATCTCCAAAACAGTAATTGCTGTATCTAGGCAAATTTATATTAAAACTAACTTTAGAACGGTTTAAACGATTGCATATTATGAGTTTAAAATTCGACGGATGCAAATTCCAAAAATAGCATGTGTGTCCAAACCTATCTCTATAGATAACAAAATATGAATTTAAAAAAATACAACTATATTTTAGATTCATCCATTTTAATTTCCAGCGTTGATATATAGTCCCACGCCTATGTGTATCCCCGAAGAGGCAGACAAAGATATATTATATATGTCCTGCCAGCTATGGTTTAATGTCCCACGTTATAGGAGCAAGTCTATCGCTGAAGTACTAAACTATTTTCAGGGAACTACCTCGTTGGTTCTTATGTTGGCATGCGATTGTGAGGTCTCACATTCGATTCCCGAGTTGGGCAGAGTGCTGTTGGACTTTTCAGTTAGCAAATTGTCAGTAGCAACACGGTGTCTGATAATGAGTCCGCTTCGGCCCGAATGGGCCGGCTCGACCGGAGTGACACCACGGCGTCACAGAAAACTGGCGTGAAATAGCGCGCGTTTTGTTTCGTCGAGAACCCGCCCCCTTTCTCTCTCTTCTGCAAATTAAAAAGGCCGGCAACCCACTTGTGATTCCTCTGGTGTTGCGGGTGTCCATGGGCGGTGGTAATCGCTTACCATCAGGCGATCCGTCTGCTCGTCTGCCCCCTACACTATAAAAAAAAAAAACATCGACAAGTTGGCGCAATTATGTGCGATCTAAAAATATACTTGGCGAAAGGTGGGATAAACCTCTGCCAACCCCTTCAGATACACAGGTATCAGTCGTCAGTGTACGTCTTTTTACGTTCTCTTCTCTTCGTATATACATACTTAGATAGCGGCTTAGCTGTTTCCTTCTTATTGCTTCAGCAATGCGATTGAAACCCAGCCTTGTCATGAGTGGCGGTGACCGTTTACCGTCATGTAAACCAGCTCCTATGCCACCAAGAGAAATAAAGATTGCCTTTTAAAATATATCTCGAAACTTTCAAGCACAATACTTGAGCTGATCCATAAAATGTGAGTGAATCATAATTAAAGATACGACCGAAGGTTATTTTTTTAAACTTACATATTTGTCTGACCAAGTTTCGCCATAAAATTCTCGTTACAGTCGCTCTGAAGGATCTTGAAAGTTGCTCGTCAAAACAAAAATGTGTTCCGAACGAAGTTACTCTACTAACTCCTAATAAAATTATTTTAAAGTATTTGATGATGTCACGTATTTTAGTACTACCGAAGTAAAAAACAGACCTACAGGCTAGCCTGCTCGTTATCATATTCTATGATTATATATTATGCGCTTTGCCGATCATAGGTAAAAGGAATAAAACCTGTGATATAAACGAAGAAAAGTGAGAGCCGCCTGAACTTACATACTAGATAACATAGGATATTGCTTTGCTATTCTTACGTAGTTGACTTTAATTGCGTGGTATTTCGTCGGACGAACTGCCTCACTCCTACCCTTACCAAGAAATATCCAACGGTGGCCTCTCCCCTTGTAGCCTTTTTATTTATCTGTCTATATTCTTTTAGAAGTACATACTCAATGTATGTATGTGTAACATTTAGAAGTGTTACACACAGACATAGAGTATGTTTACCTATATTTTTATTTTATTTGTTTCACAAAATCAAGCAAAACACTAAACAGTTTTTATGGTTACTGTCCAAATATAAGACACAACATTAGTATAGACTCTTCTTAAAGTGAACACTGCATGCTATGAAAAGCTTGAGTATATTCATCACAATCAAGTTTAACCTATGAATTTAGAAAATAGGTATAGTGATCTCATTATACCTGTTTGCTAAGTCCAAATTTTTCGTTTTGACTGTTCAGCTTATCACATGGCATAAGGTCGCGCTTACCCTTGTGCCAATCGTGTGATCCTAGGCCAAAGAAATGAATAACTATGCGTCTTGGATGATACAAAATAACTGTGTCCACGCTGCGCGCCGCGGTTCGACTACAGACGAAAGGAATAATAATATTCATTTTAAGTGACAGACGATGTCTATTGCAGGCATTGCCGTTTCTGGAACCAGGTTTGTACCAATCTTTGAACTTACATTTCGACAAGGTCGACAAAATATATTTTACGAGTATTTATATCGCTAGATGATGCAATCGCAGATCGACGATGAGAGAGATAGCATTCTATCAGTATATTTCGCAAACAAGGTCCTGAAAGTAGGTTAATGTGTCAAGATTGTGCACTACGGATTGCTAATAGTGATCGCCCTTCAGCGTCCTTATATCTTCTGTATTTTATTATGTCCTGGTAGGCGTGTTACTGAGGCGGATGGGCTTCTACGTAACCCACTTTCCTGTAATCGACACGGGTTCGTGGGAAGTGATGAATATAGACGAACAAACAATATTATGTAAATTGATATTGAGTAATCGTTATGTACGTTTATCTTCAATCAACCTCTCATTTAAGTCGCGAAGTATTTTCTTTCAAATGTCAAAGTTATAATCTAACTTGGCAGCAGTCAGTATAGTTAGTTCAAGTAGCCGAGGGCTTTCTACGCTATGTTGTAATGAGCCAAAGATTTTGTTGAGAACTTCGATTGTATACACTCTCTTAAACAGAGACTTAACACTTAAACTGTAGAGTAGAGTTTGGTTGTACAGGATGCATCGTTTAATTTAGTCAAACTATTTAGTTGATTATGTTGACTATGATAAGTTTATAATCAAAGTCAATTATCAAAGCATTTGTAGGGTGAATATGATTAGGGATCTTGAGGTGATCTTTGAAAGTAAACTAATATTAATTGGCAAACATATAGACTTTATAGTAAATAAGGCTTCCAGGGCTCCGAGTTTTATTATAAGATCGTCGGCCACTTCTTCTACGTGCGAATACATTTGACATTGAGTATGCTTGTCAAGTATGGAATGCTCAATATCAAATCTATATATCTCGAATTAAAGGTGTACAGAGAAGGTTCCTGAGGTATTTCGATTTTAAAGCGCAACATATTTCTATTGATTATAATGAGCGATGCAATCGGTATCATTTCTTGGCCCTTGAAATCAGAGGCAAGGTTAAAGATATCTGTCTCAAGCTTAACATTGCGACCAGCTCCATTGACTGTCCTAAACTCCTTGCAGGCAAACAATTACGAACTAACCAATTAGGCCTTAGACAGCAACCCTTATTGAATGTTCCATTTGAATCTACGAAGTACCGTCAAAATGCCTATTACGCAGTGCTAGGGCATTTGATAAACTTTCTTTTGAACTTGATACAGATTTTTTAATACCAGACCAAAAACAGTTTGAAAATTGATGAATAATGTTTTCTTCGCAAACAACCAGCCTTAACTCATGTTTTAAATTTATTAGTGTAACCTAATTTAATTAATATATATTATGTAAAAACGTAATTACATAATATTGTCATCTATTTACGCGAATATTATTCATTGAAATTAAACTGCTATATACGGATTTTATCGCGTTGTTTATTTGACACTTTATTACAACATTTTGAAAATTGTTACACTTCTACTACTATTAAACTTTACTAATTTTTAAGCTAATTAAATTATTATTAAACTATTTAGATTTAATTTATTTTTACACTTTCCCCGACGTTTCGGTTGCATTTCAGCAGCCATGGTCACGGGGAGACTAAGATGGCAGTTGTCTCAATGTTCCAGTGTAGTTATTTCAAAGTACCCGAACATAATTTAATCATTGGTGTTTCTATTTATGCAGAATGAGCTCAAAGTATCATGAAGTCTAGCTGTGGTTTGCTTCTTCTTGGGTTTGACTATTTTTATTACTGGATCCCAAGCTGGTGGTACATTCCAACCATCTTCTCTATTAAAATTAGGATGTTTTTTGATTTCAATAGCCTCGCGAAGCATCCTTGGTAGGAATCGGTGTTCTTTAGCGAGAATCTGTGGTTTGTCAAATCTCAGGTAGTGGTTGGTCCCCTGTTGCACATGTTCACACACAGCAGACTTCAACGAGCGTTGGTGTTTTACATCAGCTATGTGTTCTTTTATGCGGGTGCCTATGTTTCTCTTGGTTTGACCAATGTATGAGAGTCCGCAGTCACAATCTATTTTATAGACCCCTGCATCTTGTAAAGGTAGTTGGCACTTGACGGATGGTAAAAATTGACTTATCTTCGTTGGCGGCTTGAAGTATGTGTTGATTGAAGCTCGCTTCAAGATGTAGCCAATCTTGTCAGTGACACCCCTTACATAAGGCAGTATAGCAGGCTGGCGCTCGACTGTGGCTGGCTTTTCTCGGGATCTGTGACAGCGGCGCGGTTGTTGGAGCTTGTTGTCTTGCAGTACTTTCTTGACATGTTGAAGCTCGGCGTCCAGGTGTTTCTTGTCACAGATCCCATGGGCTCTCTGAAACAAAGACATTCCCACGGTAGCTAACTGTTTAGGATGGTGGTGAGATTCACCGTTTAAGTACCTATTTGTATGGGTCTTTTTCCTATATACAGTGTGGCTCAAAGTATGATCAGGATTCCTGATGACAAGTACATCTAAGAAAGCTAATGAATTATTTGCCTCTAATTCCATAGTAAATTGGATGTTATTATTAATGGAATTAAGATGTTCTAGGAATACATTTGCACTATCTGTTGGTAATATTGTAAAAGTATCATCTACAAACCTCTTATAAATCCTGGGTGTGATGGGGGCAGTATGTAAAGCTCGAGCCTCGAAGTCCTCCATATACATGTCAGCAACGACAGGCGATACTGGGGAGCCCATTGCGACACCATCGACTTGTATGTAGAATTTATTGTCCCACAACAGATAGCCAGTTGTTAAGCAATGCTTAAGTAGTTCTGTATATTCCTCAGGCATATTGTACTGTATTAGCTTCCTTTTAGTTATTTCAATACAGTCATGTGCAGGTAAGCATGTAAATAATGACTGTACATCAAAACTAACCATTGTTTCATTGTTAGTGAGACGTAGGTGTTTAATTTCACTCACAAAATGGTACGAATCCTTTACATGTGCTCTCGAGTTGCCTCTGAGTGGTGAGAGTATCTTCGCTACGTGCTGAGCCAGTCTGTAAGTTGGTGTGTCGATCTGACTCACAATAGGACGTAGGGGAGCGTTTTCCTTGTGTATTTTTGGTAACCCATACAGCTTTGGAGGTTTTACGCAAGCTGGTATTAATTGTTTAACGTCTAGATCTAGTTTTTCGGAGTATTTATGAATGATGTCTTTGGTTTTATTCAATATTTTGTTTGTAGGGTCTGTTTTAACCTGTTTATATGTTGTTTCATCCGAAAGTAAATTTTCAATTTTATGTTTATAATCTGACGTATCCATTATGACCGTAGCGTTTCCTTTATCTGCACGGAGTACTGTAATATCTGGCCTAGCCCGCAAGTTCTTAAGTGCGACGAATTCATCTTTGGGAAGATTCGGTCTGGGCACTTTACGTCGACGCAAGACCGATGAAATGTCCTGACGTATAGCCTCCAAATCTTCCTTTTTTATATTATTCTTGACTAGGCAGTCCTCGACGTTGCAAATAATGGCCTCATACGGTATCCTAGCCGGTGTTATTGCATAATTTAAACCTCTACTCAATACTTTTTCGGTTGTTTTGTCTAAAGTTTGTTTTGACAGATTAATAACTGCTTGTCTTTGACTTGACGGCGGCGTGTCATTGGTCCGTGCGTTGACGTTTCGTTTCTTGCTGTTGGCATTTGATTTAGATGATAATTTTTCATATTTTTGAATTTTGTTCGTCTTACACGCATTATATTTTGATCTTTCTCTGTGATTTAAAGCATTGATGCATTGTTTAAAATCAAATGGAGTTATTAATCTCTGTATTTCATTAGACAAAATCTCAACGTTCCTATTTATGCTGCGTAAGTCAGCGCGATGTTCTCTGATAACTTGTATTAATAACTTTTGACTTGCCTGTTTTAAGATCTTAGCGCTTCCTCGTATGTCTTTCTTGGCTGATATCTTGACACACGTAGGAATGAGACTGTGATCTTAAAGATGTTACATATCTTGCGCGCTTAGTTTGTAGATCTTCTAACCGGCGTATTTTTGTTGCTGTTTCCAGTCCGTACTGATTTACATAATATTGTCTTCTATTTACGCGAATATTATTCATTGAAATTAAACTGCTATATACGGATTTTATCGCGTTGTTTATTTGACACTTTATTACAAAATTTTGAAAATTGTTACACTTCTACTACTATTAAACTTTACTAATTTTTAAGCTTATTAAATTATTATTAAACTATTTAGATTTAATTTATTTTTACACTTTCCCCGACGTTTCGGTTGCTTTTCAGCAGCCATGGTCACGGGGAGACTAAGATGGCAGTTGTCTCAATGTTCCAGTGTAGTTATTTCAAAGCACCCGAACATAATTTAATCATTGGTGTTTCTATTTACGCAGAATGTACGCAAATACTACTTAATAGTAGTAGAAGGGTAACAATTTCAAAATTTTCTAATAAAGTGTCAAATAAACAACGCGATAAAATCCGTATATAGCAGTTTAATTTCAAAAAACGTAATTAGTTTATAATTCAAATAAAAACCGTATTATTAATATTGTATATCTGTGGAAACTGGTTGTCAATATGTACTCTGAACATTCTTGTACCATATTTGTATCATTTGTTTGTAAGTTTTAAACATTACATAAATAAAATAATAATAACATTTTCTTAACATTTCTATTATTTATAAAACCTAATATTTATATACAAGAATATTAAGACATATTAATAAGATTAGATTGCAAACGTGTGGTCAATCTGATAATGAGTTATTTTCTTTTTTAAATCGAGTATAGTTAATCAAATCAACCCAAAAAACCAAGCCAAAAACTACGCGCAGCTACAGTCTGAACACGGATTTTGCCAAATAAAAGGTGCTTAATGCTATCATCTAGGCCCACCGCCTTATTTCGCGGTGCTGCAGAAATTCTTAGTGGATATCTCTGATAATACTCCGAACTCCACTATCAGTTACTGCTCACAAAGACGGCTTACTACGTATCACACTTCTAATAAACAATAAAATAATTGTGACATTCGTGCAAAGTTGAACAATATAGGTGTCATGTTGGTATCGCCTCTGTGTTGTTTCACGCTTCGATTGTATAAGAAATTACAAACGGAGCGTCTGTAATATAACGTTACGTGCTTTGAGACCCTGTCCGTACAAACCTTTCCTAGAACCTTGCCAGTGAAGTAGTCGGAACATATTTCAAGCATATATAGAAATAATAGATTTAGCCAGCTTCGCTCGCGCATATCTAGGTTCAAGGTTAGGTTAAGTTAGTAACAGTCCTTTTTTCTGCATAAAAATTACCCTGTGGCCTTTTTGTTCCCTTGACAACGTGTATGCGATATTTCATGATGATTGGTCGAGTAGTTAAGGCGTGAAAGCGTGACAAACAAACAAACTCACATTCGCATTTATAAGATTAGTTACGATTTCTCGATAGTTCAATACATCTAAAGGTGAGCCCTCAAATCCCACACAAGCTGTTAAAAATAGATAATATAATTAGTTGAAAGTAGATATACAAATGTTTGCCGTTTAGCGGAAACTATTTTTGTAGGTGGCAGTAATTATTTTCCAATAAAAATAACGGTTTGTGGTTTTATTAGATCTCCCACTAGAAAAGGTCATGGATAATTGTAAATGAATTACTGATGAAAGATCAGAGCTGGTATTTAGTATTAATGCATGTATTGTTTATTTGAATGCTTAGGCTAAGGTCTATTATGGTCACATTTAGGAAACTATGTTTAGCTTATTAGGAAGTCGATTACAGGGAATTATTTTTCTAACGTCATCGTAATAAAATTATTTTCCAGATTTTAGACAGGACAGTTTATTTATTATTTATATACGCACTAACTTTTGCCCACGGTTTTCTTTACTAGGATCAGCCATTTTTTTAGATGAATGGTATGCTTTGTCGTTTTTGAACCCCTGATAACGTGTATGCGAAATTACATAATGATCGGTCGGGTAGTTAAGGCGTCAAGGTGTTACGAACAACAAATTCACATTCGCATTTACAGTAGTAATTAAGATAATGATGACAGTTCTCGTTTTCACGCTGAAAGGAAAAAAGCTTTTAAAAGGAAAACAAAAATAAACTCAATCTCACAATCAATCATTACTTTAGTACCAGGGGCGCATAGCCTGCAGTAGTTCGGCGATAGCTCGGCGGTACAATTTTCTCATTTTCCAACGTCCCCCCGAGATTGCCTTCACTGCCGCCGACTGCACCACGGAAATAGATTATCTGCTATTGATTGAATTGATGACTAAGTTCTCTCTTGACGTAAACAGCGACTGCGTTTCACAACATGTATCTTTTTCTTGACCAGCACTTTAATTTTAAATAAAACGTTGGTATTATAACTAATGGAAGCGGAAATATGTGTTAAAAGAGAGACGGCAGGTAATTTTTTTTTAAAGTCTGCATATGAGGTACTGGACGTCCTTCTATGTTCCCCTGACAATGTGTATGCGAAATTTCATGATGATGGGTCGAGTAGTTAAGACGTGAAACCGTAACAAACAAACCCACATTCCCATTTATAATTTTAGTTGGGCAGTTAGGATTAGGATAACATGGCTTTGCTGAAAGTGGCATTAAGTGGTTGGAAATGTAAATTCACAGTGAAGCTTAGTGCAACTTTGACGTTCATACGTGATAAACGAATAAACTTGAGTGGAATTTGATGTCATTTTAATAACACATAATTCATCATATTTTTAGCAGTATCCTTAGTTTATCTCGTCTTGTCCCGTCTAGTCAACAAGTGCTTTTTTGGTCAACTTTTTTCAGCAGTCTCGGAAATATATGAATATATGAATTCGATTCGGAATAGCATGTAGATGATTTTTGAAATATTCAAGAGCCTCTTGCAAAAATTGCAAAAGTTATAAACAATTAACTATAACTATTAACTAGTTTTTGCAAATTTAGTATATATATATACTAACATATAAAGTTTACCTCTTTATAATATTAATTCGACTATTGACACGCATAATTTTATTCGAATACACTTATATAGAACGCAATATTTACTATCAATATACGGTCAGGAGTATATGTACGTGCACTGGCTTCACAAAGTAGTAATAGTGTAATAGTAATAATTAATTTAGTAGTTGTAGTATAGTCAACAAATTCGAATATTATTGGAATGCAAATAAGAATAAGAATATGGTATGGTAGTAGAGATTCTTTTAAATGGGCTTTATTTAACTGCTATGTATGGCGGCTAGCAATAACAGCCGTATTAAAGAATGTTTATGCACCGAGCATTCAAATATTTTTGAGCTGGCCGGGCTTGTAGCTAAAATCATTGCAGCTAGATATTGTAGTCAAACATTGCCCGTTTAAAAGTGTCTTAAAACAAACCACAAAGTGCACCTACCATTCTTAGATATAAGTACGCAAAAGGCATCAAATCATTGCCTCAGATAAGACCCATAAAATATAATAATTATGGAAGCAAAGAAGCCTTTATAGAATATTTTATCGCCAGCTGGTATGCGAATGGATGTCATCTAGACGAAGAAAACATCCCTATAAGCGAGATATCTACTCGTAAATAGTAAATCGTCTATTACGCGGGGTTAAAAGACCTTCCCTGTTGGGCTTGTAATAGGATTTGTAACTTGTTTTACTGTGTTTTTATACAATGTAATAAAGTAAACGAGCGAGTAAGAGATATGATGTGACATTATAATGTTTGGGTTACTTGTTCTGTTTTCTGTACTTCTGGTACATCGATATATGTATAAATGGTTAAAGTTGTTGGCGCAGCTGTAGTGAATGCTATGCTGACTTTAAACTAGCATTAATTAATATGAGACGAGAGTATTACCGTCTAAACGAAACAGTTCCAGACGTGCTTTTAATGAGGATCTATTGACAGCAAATCCTAAGACAATTTTCCCGATCGAACCTGACATTTCATAGCATTGCATTCATTACCGCTGCGTTAACGAAGCACTCAAATAATATCTACATTGATTGATACTCAGTACATCACAACCAGCAGTCAGTCGTAAGTGCACAGTTATTTTTTAAATAGCAGCAGTAAGGAAGAGTTGCCTCACATTGTTTTATTCTTAAGTCAAATAGTTACAATACTCAAACTTAAAAAATACAAAGAATTTTTGAAATCTAGTAACGATACATACCTTTTTTTTCGTGGAGTGTTATGGTAGGCTCTCTCAAGACTTCGGGCCTACCGACTAAAACCAACAAGGTGTGCCTGACTACCATTTCAAATCTGGTACAAGGCGTAGTTGTCAAATGACAGAAAACGGATCCACGTTTCTAACTGTGACGTACCCATGAATTATTTGAATGCAGCTGTGCAATGGAGACAGCGAGGTATTCCCATAAAACCCATGTTTTTTAGAGTTAAAAATACTCTTATACAACTTTGTCCGTCCGTCTGTCCGTTCGTGCGTCTGTCTGTTATACAACTTTCAACTCAAGAATCGTAAGAGCTAGAGACTCGCGGTCAACGCCATTCGACTCAGCATAGTCGATATACCCCTGAAATTACTATGACCTTTGACCTCAAGGGCACGTGGTATCACGTGACCTTTGCATATAACTTGAACCATTTTTTCGAACTTTAAGATTTACGGCAATTCATTGCCGATTCTCACTTGTTTTATACCGAAATTTAAAATATGAATTACTCCTTCACAATCAATTTAGATACTGTTTGCACAAAACAATTTCTTTTGATTGCTTATGCTTTTATGTCTAGTATAATAATTATACAAATCAAACACAGGCTTTTTGTATCTTTGTTTGTATTGGGTGCTTTTAGCTTACATGTAAAGCTATATAAATTGACTAAAAACACTACACAGTACCAAAATTAAGTGTAATAAAATATACAGAATAATATTATATGTACTTTTGGCAATGGTTTAAGTTAGTTTCGTTTAACCTATGCTTTAGGGTTTATGTCGAATATATTTCAACGAACAAAGATATTATATGTCTTTCTTTTATGGAAATTTGTATGTATGTATTCGTAGGCTTGTATTCGTTCATGAAATATTTCTTTGGTGTAACAATGGTTTATGATGTTAAGTTATAACTGTGCCTGTGATTTCTCTACCATATATCTGTTTGCCTGGTACTTTTTACAATATTATTTTATTTTTATGCAATCGAAATAACAGAGAATACATTTTGTCTTGTTTTTGTTAGCATTACATAAAATAATCTGTGTTCAGTACGGCTGTACGCACGATAAGCACGGTATTACGTGGGTCCTAAAATAAAAATAAATAATATTTGAATACATATTAGAACCACATTTCGCCAACTATGTATTGGTGGATGTGTATCCAATGGGGATCAAATCCAAACCAGTACGCGCAATAGCAGTTGCGAAACGACCACTTTAACCACTCGGACACACACAGATGGCGTAGTGGTTGAAGTGGTCAAAACCTAAGCCGTAAAAGATTAGATTTTTAATACAACTCGTCCTTCTTTAATCGAGGATTTATCAGGCAGCGAATTATATCCCTGGTTACTGAAGTCAAGAAACAGTGATTAGTCATATAGGCAATAATTAATAAGAAAATCCATTGAAATCATAACGTAGTTTGTAAATAAGAAACAACAACAAGTTAAACTTAGATTACTAAATATCACGTCAGAGTTCAGTACTTTATTAACACCGCACGGCTATTTCGAGACTCGTCTTGACTTTGAACTGCTATCTCTATAACTGTGTAAGAATGTGGCGCCTACCGCCCGTCACGTACCTTTGATAAATTAGAGAAGTTCCTTACTGGCCTCATTACTCATGGCTCTCATCTGGCACATAGTTCTTATCAGCTCTTAATTACTTAACTGATTAAGCAGCTATAAAATTGAGTAAATAGAAAAGTTTTAACATTGGGTGAAAAATTTCTTTGAGTATTTTCTTTTAATTTTAAGGAGTGGCCAGCTCCAGAGTTGTACGTGAAGTAATAATTACTTTTATACTTTCGCGTTGTACATAATATATAACGTGAGTTGACGCGATCTTGCATAAATATTGTTTACCTTTTTTATTTATTACGTAATAGGCATACCGTGCGCGCAGTGTGTCGTGTACATGGATAAATAAATCTATGGGAAAAGTAAAGTGTTGAAGATTCTTCGGTCCCAAATTTATAAGCACATAGTTTATTTATCATGAGGGAGGCCGCTGGTAGGTTTGCCAATAATATCAAGACCAGTATTAGGGTGTCATAAGTTCTCTAGCAGTCTGTGTGACATCAAACTCTAACGGTGGTACCTAATTACCCATCAACTAGTGGTTTTCCTTACTACCCACAAAAAATTTCGTCATAATTCTATAGCTAATTACTAAGTAAAGAAAACCTGAGATATATGAGAGGCTTATTGAGAACCGTAGTGAACTGTTTCAATACATGTATTGAAAAGATTAGGAATACATGCAATACATACACAGTCGCATGCCTATATTCACGTAATAGGGATAATCTATTGCTATTTACTAAATTCAGTTTTAGAATTCGTGCTGTATACCTACTGTGAATTTTTTGACAAAAATAACTCAATGGCACTTTACCGGAGAATCCAACCCGAGATCTTATTCACAGCAGTCGGATGATCTACCGCTACGTTATAAAAAGAGACAGTATATTATGTCAATCATATAGTGAATACAACCAATATATGTCGGAGTTAGTTCACCCATTTCGGGGGGTACCCTGTTATCAGAGTCCGGGTTCGACATGGTGCAAGTACGAAATAATAGTCTCCACACGCATTACAACCGTTTATTTATTCACTCTCGATAACAAAATTGCAAGTGATCGAGCCGATGGCAATGGATTAAACTTTGATTAAAGATAGTAGATTAGTATATAGTAGATTGTACGGAAACGCGGTAATTTCGATATAGGTTGGCAGAACGACCTCCTCGTGTCTCACCAAAAAGTGAAATCCCTTCAGTCAAATGCGTCTAATGTCAAAAGATGACAACTAACAGCTGTCAAACAAGACCTACCACGCCCTGTATCGACCTCACCCAAGCATACTGCTTGACGTTTCCGACAAACGATGATAGATGGGCGGTATTCTAAATTAACGATAATCAATAGCGATTCTAATAATTGTGCCCCTGTGTTGATTCTGCGACATATATTATATTATAAATAATAATAATATATTACGATGAATAAAATAATTTATATATTATATTATTAAAATTCAAAGTAAAATATTAAAGAAAATATTGCGTCTCAGTGAAAACCTGTAATAACGTTTTAATACCGTCTTCCGTCTTCCACGAATGAATGAAGTGAACTGAATCACCTAATTTCATTCGTTTATAAGCTGATTGGGAGGGAAATAGGTTGCCGGTCGTACGGCTAGGATAGCGAGTAGGTATCTCTCTGTGAATATTTGAGCTCCGAAGATTTATGACAATCTAGTATTGCTAGCTTAATCAAAATACATTTCCTTTGATGTGATAGTGGTTTAGTGGTAGTGTCACGTTTTCTTGGTGATTGCTGTTGTTAGTTCGCTACCCACGTGTGGAAAATTTTGTGTACTCTGTGACAGTTGCTCCGATTGTGGGATTGTGGGATTGTGTGTCGACTAAGTCAGTAACTTAACTAAACGCTCGTAAGTGTTACTTTGAGAATGAATAAATGATTTATATAATATCTTAACTTTGACTACTGATTTGGCAAGGCCGATTCTTTTAAAATTAATTGACGAAAGTGTATATGATTTAAGTTTATAACCATTTTTATCATTCATAACGTGTCTTTTTTATCATTTTCAGGTATAGTGCCACTGGACGATGATCACCTTCCCTTCTAATAAAAAGGTAAGAATTTATAATTTGTATAAAAGTCACGTTCAAAGAAGAATACATTTACTCGGATAAGTATCTCGGATACTACTAGGATAGTGTAAACATCGTGTCAAAAACTATTAATTATCCTACAAGTCACGTTAAAATAAGAATAAATTTACTCGGACAAGTAATTTGGATATTATTTACATGGTGTACACAATGTTTCAAAAATAAATATTTGCGTTAAAAGAGGCGATTTACTCAAAGAAGTAACTCGGATACTACTGACAGTGCAAACCTTATGTCCGAAACTTGATCAGAGATTCGAGGCCGTATAACATAATATTGCTTGAGGCGATTTTTATTTTATTCGAATATCTTAGTATTGTTTTGCTTTACTCCTCAAAGGCTGCAAATGAACATCGCTCGTTTACTAAGCGGTTATTGAAGCAACATTACGCTTACAACACAAGTCATTAAGGTTCTGCTATATACCTACATATATCAAGATATATTAAATTTAATTTTGGGATTTACAAATTGTAAATTTTCCTGTAGTTCCTATCCCTAAAAACACAGGGATGTGTTCGTCCTCGGATTTCAATAATACCACACTTCCGAACACGACTGGTATATTGTACTTCAACCTTAAAGACCGTAACAATTAGTTATACAATAATAAAATTATGCAAACAAAATAAAAGGTTTATATATGGTCGCTGGAGAATCTTAACACCACGATCTAAAATCTGACGTCACACGCACAGTGCCATCTAGGTATTCACTTACGAACGACGTTGTAGTATTAGATGTACTAAACGTGACTCCTTACAGTATATACAAATTAAGGCCTTACTACCACAGAATACACGTTTGTAATACCTAATTAAGCTTCACTTTATAAACTCTTGTTCCATATTATATTCTTTTTTAAATAATAAATCAAAGCTCGCACTATGAATAAGTACCTGTATGGCGAGGGACTTCACAAACATTCTAACAAAACAACAAAGCACCCGGAACTGCCATTTGTGAACCACACAAATATTTGTTCTGTATGAGATTCGAATCCGGCGAAGTGGCGAGGCGATCACTTAAACATCTACGCCATCGGTGCAGTCATTTGCTATCTGCGGTCATTTAATACAAGCTCATTCCTTTTACTGTAAGCCTAGTGACGACTCGATGGCGTAGTGGTTAGTGTAACCGATTGCCACGCCTAAGGTCGCGGGTTCGATTCCCGCACAAGTCAAACATTTGTGTGCGTGAACATGGATGTTTGTCTTGGTCTGGGTGTTCCTATGTATAATATGTATGTATTTACAAAAAAGAAAGTATATATGTATGTTTATCCATTGTCTAGTACCCATAGTACAAGCTCTGCTTAGTTTGGGCTAGATGGTGTTGTGTGTATGTGATAGAATATTATTATTATTATTAGTGTCCAATAAATTGGGCACCTCAGTAAAGGAGACTGATCATTTATATATGGAAGTTGGCCCAAGTACTGCCCAACACTAACACATAGTGCATAATGTTCCTTAGACTAACACTAGTCTGTAACCCAAAGCACAACAAAATCTATCTGTCGATTATTTAGTTAAAAATCCGATCAAAAATATTTTTTATAAGTAAAAATCATAATTAATTGCTTATGGGACTGCTCGACACGATTGGGGAGAGGTGAGGTGCAGGACCCACTTTTTAACGTGCCTTCCGAAGCACAGGGCTGCAACACCGCCAACTTCCTGACTCTGGGCTGTTATTGGGAAAAACAAAAAACCAAGAAAACCTAATAACACTTTTTGGCCCGACCCGGGATGGGAACCCAAGACCTCATGCACGGTAGTCGCACTTATTACCGCTGCGCCACTGAAAAGTGGGCACAGCTGCCAGTTGTTCCTCGTCCATTAACCTAACATAACATAACCTGCATTTATGCGAGCGAAGCCGCTGGCTAAATCTAGTCTAGAATAAGTGGAAAAGGCCACTGTTGCCAATTATCTTGTGTGGGTTTGTTTGGTAGAGTACCAATATTTTTGGAGTAGTAACATTGTTACTACGTTTCACAAGATAAGTAAGCCCTCCGAAAGTTGATATATGTATGTATCATCTTTTCCCATTCCTTTGTTGACTAATTATTTTTTTACGGTTAGCAGTACGTGAGTACCCTTGGTATTCAAAGTGATCTTAGATTTCGGTAACTGCTTATCATTAGGCGAGCCGTGAACCTGATTGCCACCTTTGGTTGTATGAAAAGAGAAACTGGATAACTAAGAGGATCTATCTATTAAAACCTGTAACCACAGTGGAAGTTACTATTGAGCTATTAATGCTCCAAAGAATTTCGGGGTACTATGCTGTTAATATCAAATGTTTCGATTTCTGTATGTTTGTAACTTAATCACTAGCAAACCGTTCAATAGATCTGGATAAAACTTGGACACACCGATAAATCATACATATATTGTAATAACACATAGGATACTTTTATTCCGGTACACGTACGTTCTCCAAGCAAGCCGAAACTAGATTTCAAATATAAATAGAAACCCAAGTACACCTATTACACCTACACGAGGTCGTGTCACTAATAACTTACGAGTTACCAATTATTCAACACTATTTATAGGAATATAGAAATTACGGGGTGCTATCTGCCCCCACAAAATACAAAATACCAAGACAATTATAGACAATTGTGGGAAGCTTGCCACCTTTATAAGGTGTTACGTAAGTCTTACACGTGTCGAGACTTGTAAATAAAGTATTTGGTGCTATCTTTTGTGAACAACTCTTAGTAAAGTCCTCCAGACAAAATTTCGGTCACGGTCGCAGAAGATATTATGGGCACGGGAGTCTGTGCAATGAATCTTAACATCGTTCAAGTATTTGCCCCCACCTCTACTGCAAGTGACGAGTCATTGAAGTTTTATTCCGAATTAGAGTCAACAATAGCGAAGGTACCTAACAAAGTTATTGGTCATCCTTGGAGACTTTAAGGCTAAGATCGAAGAAAACGCTAATCAGCTGGGTATATGCGCCGGAAGCGGAATGATCGAGGTGAACACTTATACAATTCACTTCAGAAAACGATCTGCTGGATGTGAATAGCCTATTCCAACACCACCCTCGAAGGCTGTACATCTGGGTATCGCCCGATGAAAAAACTCGCAACCAAATAGGTTACATCATGACTCGGTTGCAATGGAGATCATCTGTAACAAATACTCATACGTTACCTGGAGCTGATTGTGGATTTGACCACCAACTTATGATCTCTAGACTAAAGCACAAGCTGACAGCAGCCAGAATCATAAAAATCCCAGAAAGCTAGAGGTAAAAGATGTTCTGAGATTTTGTTCGATTGTTAAACAGATCTGGTCACAATGGTCTGAGGCAGCTCTAGTTAACGAAACACCTGATGCACTATGGAACCGAGCTAAGACACACATCACAACAACTGTCTCAAAAACCACACCACCAACTACAACTCGCAAAAGACAGCATTGGATGATTGATGGCAGCTTCGAACTTCGTAAAACGTCGAAAGATGAAAGCAGCCAGAGCTAATATTAAGGTTCTTAATAAAATGTCGGCACAGATACAGCATAAATGCAGACAAGAACATAATACCTACCTCCGCAATATGTGTAAGGAAATTGAGTCTCACGCAGACAGATATGAGTCAAGAGACTTGTATCACAAGATCCGCCTCAAAAACAAAAACTCTGCCGTCCAAAACCTTGACCATCGAAGACCAGCATGGCCAAGTAGTCACCGAATTGGACGAATTTTCCAAAGTTGGGAGGAATTACTGTCAATCCTTGTTTCAAGGTCCTCAATCGCGAAATTTCGCACTTACGTAGCCTGCGAGTGACGTGCTTGAGCCAGATATTCTTGAGTCAGAACTGTCAGAAGTAAGAGCCGCTATTCAACATCTTAAGAATGGAAAAGCCACAGGAAAATATGAGATCTCAATTGAAACTATAAGAGCATTGGGAGAGCGTGCCGTTCATATCTTTCATATTATCTGCAATAATATCTTATTGCAGATAACATGACTTCACACTCCCAGCTAAGTGTCCTGATGTACAAGGACCACGAAGCAAGTCTTTAGCGAACCACGCCCTGGCTATATTTGTATAAGTAAAGATTAAGTCTTTTATTTGTATCTTAATACATTAAAAGTGTATTTGTTATACCGGCTCTCATTGTACTTCCTAATTATTCTACAGTTCTCCTAAAGTAAACCCTAAAGGTTACAATGGCTCACAGGCAAATGGCCCTCGGAATGGGCTCACACAGTATTCACTCCTCTTCATAAAAAGGGTTCCACGAAGAAGTGTAGCAACTTTCGACTTATGGCCCTGACAACACACGCTAGCAAAGTCATGCTACATATCATAAATGAGCGACTGAAAGCATATTTGTCCAGAGAAATTGCGCCAGAACAAACCAGATTTGTGAAAGGTAAAGGAACCCGTGA
This sequence comes from Catocala fraxini, assembly GCA_930367265.1. Lineage (NCBI taxonomy): Eukaryota > Metazoa > Arthropoda > Insecta > Lepidoptera > Erebidae > Catocala > Catocala fraxini. The sequence goes on from OV884043.1 coordinate 18,254,096, forward strand.
ACAAATTCTCATCGTTCGACAAATCATTGAAAAGGCTCGAGAATTCAGTAAGCCGACGTACATATACTTTTTTGATTTCTTCAAAGTGTTCTACACGGTGAAATGGCCAATGTTGTGGAATACACTATCGTGATGGGCACGCCACAACACCTCGTGCACCTGCTCAGGGAACTGTACGAAGGGGGAACAGCTTCAGTGCGGACAGAATCAGATGACCTCCTCTTAGATAGTTTCCATCCAAGTGCGGGCGTGCGACAGGGATGCATAATAATCACCTTTACTATTAAACGTCTCCACCGAGCTTGTAATGCGAATCACTTTCGAAGATGGGGCTGCTGGTGTTGTGATTGGTTGACACAAAATCAGGAACTTACGGTATGCAGATGACACCACCTTATTTGCGAGTAACGCTGACCTTATGTAGAAATTACTTCACAGAATGGAGCGCGTAAGCTTTATGTATGGGTTAAAGATAAATCGATCTTAGACAAAAATTATGATTGTGGATCACGTCAACGACAATTTGCCCGAAGTGACACAGATTGCAAATTGCGACGTGGTCCAGGCCTACATATACCTTGGAGCTTTAATCTCAAACAACGGCGGCTGCGTAGATGAAGTAAAACGACGTATGGCCATAATCAGAACCGCGATGGAAAAGTTAAAGAAAGTATGGAGGAATCGCAACATCACCAAAGCTTCCAAAATCAGGCTCGTACGAACACTTGTATTCCCCATATTTCTTAACGCAGCAGAGACATGGACAGTGCGCGAGTTGGAGAAAAGGAAAATTGATGTTTTGGAAATGTGATGATGGAGAAAGTTGCTCGGGATATCGTGGAAGGAGTTCCGCACCCACGTGTCCATACTCTAGGAACTTGGCATCACACAGCGTTTGTCGGCCGTATTACAGTCGCGCATACTATAGTACTTTGGACATGTTTCTAGGTGGGATAACGACTCCATAGAGCGGCTGGTTGTACAAGGCAGGTCTTGGTTGGCAGGTCACCTATGCGCTGGACTGACCAAGTGAAGTCCGCAGTAGGAAACCGCATATCAGACTGCGCTGAACAGTCTGTCAACAGGGAGAGATGGCGAGAGATCATGCGAAGAGCTGTGTCCGCCTCTATCACTGACATAGACGCTTTAAAGTGACCACGACCGCTCTGCCATGAGCGAACCGACAGAGAAGAAGAGAAGTCTGCGCCGCGAACAAGAGTGCATTCTCCATTCCTTTACTCTCGCAGCAGTAGTACATGGTGTTCTTTTTTGGTTTAAGACGTCAACTCCCACACTAGGAATAATTCCAGTGCAGCGGGGGACTTTACAAACATCCAGACAGCGGACCCACCACCTAGACTCGGAACAAGTGTTTGTGGATCACACAACTTTTTAGCTCGCGTGAGGATCGAACCTTTGCAGCATTCAGCGTAGTGAAACTTACATCACTTAAACCATTACGCCGTAACTACAATAACAATGACTACAGTATATTACAATTTCTCTGTTGCACTAACAAAATAATTGTTAAAGTGAACGTCCAATCACAAATATTGTCTTACGTTTATGCGAATGTTATACATTGAAATTAATCTAGTTTATACAGATTTTATCGCGTTGTTTATTAACACTTTAATAATATAATTTTGAAAAAGAATTACCCTTCTACCGAACCTTTACTACTATTTTAATTATTTCTTCTTCTCTTCTTCTTATTTAAGTCTAAGTGACTTGTCGGTGTAGCTTGTCTCTCCATATCTGTCTGTCTAGTGCCATTTCTTGCATTTCTCTGTAACAATTAATGTGTTTAATTATTTAAAATAGCTAAAATAGTTTATAATAGCTAAAATAGTGGTAGTAATAATGGTACAACCCAAACTACCTTAACCGGAGATTTGACAGCTCGAGTGGTTATCGTTGTGGTTAGTATATGCAACTGAGCTTCTAAGTATAGGCTCAGATGCACCACCTTGACATATGTATTGCCTCTGTAGTTGTCACTGATATGCTTGGATTGTATAATCTGGACGTCCTTAGTAGGCATCTAGCATGTTCCGTGCTCAATGATAATCCATCTTTGTCTTCTGTAACCTTTGATAATCGTGATCCCTTTGAGTTACATCTGTATCAGATAACATCCTCTTCGTGTCAAACCTGATCCTGAATCCTATCTGATTAGTCTGATTACAGTAGAATCAGTCTACCACGAAAATGTATATTCGCAACTTAAAACGAAAAATATGCAATGAAGTTACTTCGGCTTTCTTGCATTCTGTTGTAAAGTTTACGAATTGAAATCTAGGTCAAATCTCGTAATAAATATGTTTCACAGTACAAATAATCGGCACGAATCTTTAGCTTTTACGTTTCATGGTATCCAAAACATTTAACGATATTAAGGCTTAAGAGAAAGCGAAGTGTATAACAACTGTATGACTACTAGTCAGCATTTCTTGACAATTATTTGACTCAGGCGCTTATCTGGGTGTTATATGGATCCTGAAAAGCAGAGGCGGCCAATTAGCGCAACGGAAAACCTTAATTTCTCGAATGGTGACAAAAACTTCTTTGGCAAGAACACAGCTTTCCAGTACGTGCATAAACACAGACACCGTTTTATTTTATATAAATCTTGTTTTCTTATTAATTGGTTAATGGCTAGCCTAAAGTCAGCCCAATAACTAACATCAGTTAAATAATTTTATTGCATTTGCGAGAATGAGACGATGCTGTACACTGTATAAGGCGCCGTCTCCTTAAACAAGCCGTATTCTTTAAGAAAAAAGAATGCGTATCTACTTATATGAGAACGCTGTGGGTACCGGATTCACCTGCTGAGTAAACCACTTTATACAGTTACTAAGTCCAACATGGACTGAAAACACTAAAACTTTGGTTGCTTAATTTCCAACCATGCCATTGCTGTGCCCTATATGCTTCATAATTGTTACCAAACCTAACTATAAGATATTTTGTACATTTTGAAATTAAACAACTTCAAATGAATTTTATCGCGTTGTTTGTTTTTATAAAACACTATTATTACATAATTTTGAAACTTTAAACTACTATTGTTAAACACTTTTACTAGTTACTGTTTACTTCTATTTAAGCTATTTAAATTATAAAAACCATTTAGATTTGATTTTATACTTATCTTGACGTTTCGGTTGCTTTTCAGCAGCCATGTTCACGAGGAGACATTTTGGAATGCAATAAAGGTTGAAATTTATATTAAACCAAAAATTAAGTAAATATGAATATTGAGCAATATTATTAAAAAGCAGCGATAGCTCAGTGGGGAGACCAACAGACTGCAATGCAGAGGGTCTCTGGTTCGAACCCACGTCACGCACCTGTGACTTTCGGAAGTTATATGACTTTTCAAAATTATGTGCGTATTGATTGACAATTATCGCCTGCTCCGTGCCTCGAAGAGCACGTTAAGCCGTCGGTCCTGGCTGCCATGAACATCTATGGCAGTCGTTATTGGGAAAGTCAGTACCCTCTAATATCCTGACACTGGTCTAGCCTTAGGGTATCGTTAGCCTTCGGGTTTCGAAGGTCAGGTCGCAGCCGCTCCGTGTAAAAACTGATATCCAGTCAAATCCGGTTCGACCAGAAAAGCCGACCCCAAGTGACTTGGGAATAATAAAGGCTAAGAGAGAAGAAGATTATTAAAAAGCATTAAAACTGGCATGGGCAGCACAATATCCTGTAAACACATTACATGCGCCGGTAGCGCAGGGTTCCCTATATAATAGGGTTAGAACCGCGAGATGTATACCCATAGGTCATCTAATGGTTACCGTCGGATATCCGCTTACAATAACTATGTGGTCGTATTGATTACCTAAATTATTAGGTATATAATAAATTATTTGCTCAAGGCGTTTTGTGTTATCTTCTTTGAATATACGAGTAAAAGCTACTATATAAATAACTATAATTCGGCGTTGCAACGTCTTATTTAAATTATATGTTGCAACTGAGTTAAATTGGTTATATTTATCACAATTTTCTACGTTCGTGTGCATAATAACTTATCAAATGATATTTTCATCGTAATTAGATATATTCTATAGGTAGGCATATTTTACAACAGGAAGCAAACAGACCAGTAGACATTTAGTTTTCATATATACATAGATATTGATAAAAAAAATTTTTATAAACGTTCAATTCTATCTGTGATTTTTTATTTCTTGCGTTAAATGTTATAATTTTGATGATCTGAAATAAAATATTGAAAGACATTGGCCTCCGAAATACAGTTTCCACTAGTAAATACATTTTGAGATAATTCACATTTTTGTAACACGTTAACGTCAAAAACTGATAAATTTTTTTATCGTTTGTGTTACTTTAACAACAGAATTGAACACAAGATTAATTGTTCATCCATTAAACGATGGGTACTATAGTAAACCCAATCAGTACTTTGTTAAATACGCTTATCTTTAAAACATCACCGCCGATGTTACGCATTTTGAATGGGAATCAACCGACGCGACACATGACCTGAATCCGTAAAAGTGAGCGATGTCTACGTTACTGCTTGGACATACAGCCTCATGAGATATCGAGCAAGTTACGCTTGAATGAGAAGATATTTTTAGGGTGAGTCGCAGGCGAATGCATGCTAATGTTTTTTTTTTTTGCCAAAGCCTTCCTGCACTTGGCTAGGCCTGTCATGTAGGTAGTCTTTTTATTCACATTTACGATTCATTATTCTTGACTCGACGTAAATAAATATATCATATAAAATGTTTACAATGATTAAAATTTATAGTAAATTATATAAATAAAAATTAACAACTAAATTACATACATATGTATGTCGAATAAGAAAAATAAAATGAAATGAAAATAAAAATTATATTATACATACTAATTTGAATATCAATAATTTCACAATTATATTATCAAACTCTTTTAAATTACATGTTTTACAAAGGCCTCTGTTTCATCATAAGACCAGGTAAGTAATGTTTCATGTACAGTTAATTTAACTTCGTGCATTGACATATTCGCTAGGCTACATATTTTGTTAATTCTGTTATACACAAAGGGCTTCATATAGGTACAAAAACATTGTGCAAATCTGGTATTAACTTTAACCAGAGAAACTCTATAGACCCGTCTCTTGATCATGTCTCCATAGCTGCTAGAATTGATTATTTCCTTGTGTATATCATAAGAGTAATTTTTAAAGTATATAGTCTTCTGTCACTCAGCACCTTTGTTTCACTGTACAGTGAGCTGGTTGGAAACCTGTAAGGTTTTTTTAGCATAGTTTTCAGCACTGCACGCTGAGCCCTTTCCAAACCTATGAGGTGAGTAATGGCAGCGCCTCCCCAAGCTGCAATGCAATACGATAAAATAGATTCGCAAAGAGTTAGGTAAACACTTTTTAGCAAACAGGGGCGTGCACAAAGATTTCTGGTAGAGTATGCACGCCCTACCCGAAACCTCTGCGAGGGCACTACATTTAATTTATTAATGTTTTTGTGTGTGTATATATATCTGTGTACAATAAATAAGTAAAATATCTATCCAAATTCAATTCAGCGACTTTTCGATATGGCACCATTGATGATTGTGTGTGTGGCCATCATGAATATCCAAATAAGTGACTGATAGTGACTCACTAGTGACAACAAGTCACTTAAATGATATCCATTGTGGCCTTGTAGGTATTGCGCAAATGAACAAAAATAAATGAACGAAATTACTAACATACTTGACTGTAGGTATTATATCTTTTTTAAATAATTCTGTAAAACGTCGTATAAATTACAAAATCGTTTTAAAATCATTAAAAGTTCTTTTTCAATTGAAATCATAGACTGTGTGTTTCGTAGATATGTATGGATTCTTTTTAAGCAAGAAAATGATCGTTCAGCCGATGCGCTACTAACTGGAATCGTAACTATTAATTTTGCTAATTTGTAAACTTCGGGAAATATGGCTATTAAATTGTTTGTATGTAAATATTGAATAAGATCAAATATTCCTAACGTTTTTCATTCGTCTGATTTATAAACGCATCGGAGCTCATTCCTAAGGCGATCCGCGTTAAAGGAATGTTCATGCGAATTAATGAGTTCGACGATCGATTGCTCCGGAAAATTATTACAATACAAAGTATAATATTCATACGAAAGTAGGTTGAAAAACTTAAGGTCTTTTAAGTTTTTATAACGACTACGACACTCGTTCAAGATATTGTCAATAATCTCGTTAAACACGAGCCTGTAAACGGAAAACAAAATAGTTTATTTGTGTGTACACAGCCAGCTAGCCAGCTATAAATATCATAATACTTTTTATTAAAAGAACGTGTGGTGTACCTTTCTGTTGTTTTAGATCTAAATCGCGAATACAGCGTCCCAGAGAAATTATTACTATAAATTTTCAATAATTTACAGTAATGCCTGTAATTTCACTAATTATTTAGTTATCAATTACAAAGTGCTCAAAATCCCCTCGACAGCTCTGTGAAGTAATTAATAATGGCGTACAATGCTATATTGCTAAAATAATAGGCTTATAATAAACAACAATTATGACGTCTTTGACAACTGTTTAAACTAGTTGGATAATCGTGGTAAGCAGAGCTTTCACACGTGCATTTTACACACACAAGCAAAATATTTGTCTTAAAGACAGCGTAATCGATTGACGTTTAAATGTATAGCGAATAAGCACAATTATTTCTGCTTCCAGACACCTCAGTGGTGTGGCGCGGCGATAGCAACAATCATTAATCTCTATTTGTTTAGTAGTTCGCTCAAGGACCAATAGATGGCAGTGGCACAAGCTATTTGTTTAGTAGTTCGCTCACGACCCAATAGATGGATGGCAGTGGCACAAGCTCTTATTGTTATTCAGCTTGTAGTATTTAATAAATAGATTTCGATTATATAGATTTACATAGGCCAGCGGACTAGGGTATGCAGTGCTTATTTGCTTGTATGAAGTGCACGCGCTTGTTAGCAAGCTCATCGGAGCCACGTCCCGTAGTGTTTTCATAATATAGATGACTTTTCAGACTCTTGCAGACGTGGCAACGATATGCTCGCCAATGGTGAGTTTCTCATCTATGATAATGCCCAGGTATTTTATTGATTTTGCTCTATTTAATCGTATGCAATTACAGCTTGTTGGTGTATTAATATGGATGTCAGTGCTGTAAGCGTGAGCTATGATTTCCAAGCCTGTTGGAGGAGCCGATGCGGCTGTTTTGTGAAAACATATAAAGCTTGTCTTGTTGACGTTTAGTGACAAAAGTTTTTTATTCATCCAGTTAACCACACCATTGAACCCAGTCTGTGCGGTCTAGAAAACTCTGTCCTAGGTCCTTTCATTAAATAAAATGACTGTGTCATCGGCATAGTAAATAATTTCTGCATTGCCTATTTGTTCTTTTGCTGACAGATCGTTTATATAGACCAGAAAGAGCGTCGGGCCCAGAATACTACCTTGTGGTATTCTATAGTTAACCTCTTGCGTATAATGACGTAGCTATTACCCTTCAAACACTGCCGCCGAGACGTGAGATAACTTTGAAAGAAATTCAGATTAATTACTCTTATTCCAATGCTTTCAAATTTTTCAACAATATCAGGACAGACACCGTGTCGAAAGCCTTAGCTAGATCAAGGAATATCCCCATGCAGGCTCATCCTTCATCAAGATGTTTACTTACTATATCGGTCAATAAGACGACAGCTTGTTCAATTGATCGCTTTTGGCGGAAACCATATTGTTTGTGAATAGCAAATCGTGTGATTCTAAAAAATTTACTAATTGTTTGTCTATTATTTTTCCTATAGTTTAAAGAGCAACGGATGTGTAATGCGTTTTATAGCACCTCACAGCTTGCGTGAATTATTTAAATTTTGTTCTAATTCATGTTTGTCATATTGATTTTTCAGCTTACGAATAAGGTCTTGATAGAAATTTCTATATCTCTCATAGATGTGTAATTTGACAGGATCATCAGGTGATTTGCGCGCCTCTTTATGAAGTTTATCTTTATTTAATGAGCATCTTATAAGTCCAGGAGTCATCCAGGGCTTAAAAGTCAATTACGAGCGGCAAACCGCCATAATTCGTGTATGTCTTTCTAATATTATAAATGCGAATGTGAGTTTGTTTGTTACGCTTTCACGCCTTTACTACTTGGGCGATCATAAAATTTGGCATACACTTTGTCAGGGAAACAGACAAGGACATAGGGTACCTTCATCAAGAAAAAATATTGATACTAACCTACAATTACGCGAGTGTAGTCACGGGCAAAAACTAGTATCGAAATAAAAATATATTATGTGTTAATACAAGACATGGTCTATCTGTATGCTACGTTTCTTTAAAATCCGTTCAAGCGCTTATGCGTGATTAAATGATAAAGATGTGCATAACCTTTCATATTACCATAAGTGTTACTACTAGTCCGATGTCCATTTAGTCACACAAGACATCTTTATGATTGCACAGGACATGCCGTGGACACACCCAGAGGTATAATTAAAAGAACCAGTGATTGCCAAGTGGTCGAAATTCGAGCGTAACTCATAAATTACTATTATATTGTTACGCCCAGTGCCATCTCCAGGCATTGAGGGGAAGACTCGGCAGTTCCATCTAATAATTTACTACACCGCCATCTATTGACATCTTACGGAACTACATAGTTCTACGATACGCGAAGCGTAGAGAGAACGTTGGCACATTCTCGAATCTTCGTACTGTTTACATACCGGGTATGGCGTTACTAGAAAACTGTAGAAACGCTTTAACCGCGTATAAAAAGGGAAGGCTAGCGCTCGCCCAGTCAGTTTACAATCGTAAGCGGTCAAGTATTCATCGAAGTGAACGGAAGCGGAAATACTACGGAGTTTAAAGCAGTTACAGTGGAAAAGTGAAGTATAGTGTTTGTTGTGTTTTAAATTTAATTGTGTGTTTGAATAAAACGTGTTTGAGTCGGTAATATTGCTTACATTCTTATCCGTCGAACTCAGCACGTAACAATATGTTTTATCATATTTTTTCTGCCTACCTTCTTGGTTTAAACTTTAAATATTTCAAATACCACACTCCTTTGTTCATGCAATGTTCTTAAAACAGGTACAAAGATTTATATTAATATGAAGATTGTTAGGTTGAACCCGTTGCTAATTGTCTGGTTACACTACGAATAAGAAATATGAAGTACCTTTCTCTTACAGGATTCCAACGAAAGAGGAGTACAGTCACTCTCAAAGAGATATATACGGATCAAAGTTTCATAAAATGCCTACATTCAATATGCCAAAATATTATTTTCATATATTGATAGTAATAAAAGCATAAAGTAAGTATTTAAGATTATAAAGGGCATACAAGCTTATGAAACATCTACATTTAAAAAATTTTGGAACAGACCTTTACTTAGCATTTGAATAGTTACAGTAAATATCACGTTTTGTTGCAATAGATGAATACTGTATATTGGCATACATGGTCCCAGGATCTAGCTTTGGCTCACACGGGATCGAGTGTGATACGCAGCGGAAACAAAACTACCATGGCAAACGTATTGTTGGCGATCACTAAGATAGCTAGCAAAAATCAACAGTAGACAATCAGACCTGCGCCACAGGTACATAATGAATACACCACTTTTATAATGCGTACCGCAAAGGAGTGGAACTCGCTACCTAAGCCTGTGTTTTCCGATAAGTACAATCTGGGTGTCTTTTAAGTCGCTAGTGAATACATATCTTCTAGGCAAGTGTGCTCCATCATCGCCTGCATCGTCACTTTGCAACAGGTTATATCGTGGTCAAACGCAAGGCTATGGTGAAATAAAACAAAAAAACGTTTCATAAATTGGGCTAAAATCCTATATTTAAAGTTTGTTAAGTAGCACTTCATTATCTACTTTTTTAAAACGATGGTAATGGCACTGCTGCTATTACAATCAAGATAGATCGTGAGCAAATTGGATTAACTACGCGTAAGTGTGTCACTAAATTCCTAGTTAAAATACGTAACGGAGACGAGGCGATATGTCGATAGCTGAAGCCTCACGTTCTTATAATATGATATATGATCATAGCAATACAAATTATGTTTTGATCAAGGCTTACATACAATATTAGCGGTGTATAAAATGATTTTTTACTCCCTCATTTTAATAACGTATCCGAACTATCCAAACGATTTGGTAAAATTGTATCTTAAACTTATAGAACTAGAAAAGAATAGTATAAGGTGATTACCTTGTGCTATTCTTTACCCGAAATAGACGGATTCCTGTTTGTAGAAAAAGTTACCTGAAGGCCATTAAAGTAAGGGATCAGAATAGAGACTTCAGTGTTTGTTCCTTTTGAATATTATCCCGTGGCTCTAGGTTCACAAACTGTCTGGTTTTAGTGGGTATAAAAATATTGTGGTAGTGTATCCAAACCTTAATAAAATAAGAGCACAAATTTAAACTACTCATTAAGATTTATAGCATGTGGTGCTATGTACATACCTTTTTGAAATGGTTTACGTTTAAGCTTTGCAGCCACGGCCAGTGCAACTTGGCCTAAACTTCAACAACTTTATTTATTAATTGCAACCTTTTAAAATAATTACTCTATAGGAATCTTAAGTATAAGTGCTTTACTTAGAGAACAGGACTATAATGCACTACATTATGTGCTATAACTACTAGTAATACATAAAAACAATTAATACAATACGGCTATATGCAAAATAATTATAATAAGTTCAATCATGTAACTTACAATAAAACTAAGCTTGCGTAACCGGGTTAAAGCCCGTTTGTCCTGAAGCTTACTGAATGATTTACCAATATTCTAAATTCAAAATTGTGTTTGTCCTTCCCTGACTTAAAACAGGACAATTAATTAGAGACGACATATAATACCGTTTATCCCAGAAAAGAAGAGTAAAACCACTCGTAAAAGCTAGCTAGTATATATAAATCTTGCATCGTTAATCGAAAATTTACTACTAAGAATTTCTTGACCTAAACTGTAATACCTAGTATTTACCGACTGAATATCAAGACCGGAATCTTGTCTACTTGACCTTAGGTAACGCTTTAGATCTGAGGTTCCCAGATGACTTTTTTCTCATAGACCACTTTCAAAATTTTGCAGGTTCCCTGCAGGTGGACCCTCTGCAGCTACATTTCTATATATTTTATATTACATATTTTTGAGTAGTAGAGCCTCGCTGATTTCAGCATGAATGGGCCGGGGCTCGACCGGGGAAGGACTCCCTCTCACAAAATACGACGTGAAATAGCAGTATTCCTACTGTTGTGTTTCGTTCGGTGAGTGAAAGTACCGGAGGCCCAATTACCCTCCTGCCCCCTTCCCGCTCCTTCTTCTTCCCACTCCTTCTTCCCACTACCTCCTTTCCTAAAAGGTAGGTAACGCGAAAGTGATGCCTCTGGTGTTGCAGGCGACCATAGGCTACGGTGACCACTTACCATCAGGTGGGCCGAATACATGTTTGCCACGTTATATGTATAAAAAAAAAATCTTGGCATTCATATTAATAGATCATGCAATTAAAAAATTTGATCAAATCTCTGCGGGCCGACCTTTTTTTTAGAAACCGTTGGTACCGAATATGGAATATGCAAGTTTTAACAAGTAACGGTCGCTGAGCTTCTTAAAATATTATCTGCCTACATTGATAGATGAAGTCAAGCCAACATTTTAGTTCTTCACTATCGAAAGCAAATAACATAATATTGTCTTCTGTTTACGCGAATATTAATAATTCAAATTAAACTACTATATACGGATTTTATCGCGTTGTTTATTTGACACTTTATTACATAATTTTGAAATCTGTTACACTACTACTACTATTAAAAAAAAGAAAACAGTATCAGAACATCATCAAAATATGGATATACATAATAATTGTTTATTAAGTTTAAGTTAGCACAAGTATGAATAACAATAGGTCTTCAAAATACTTAAAATAGGAAACATTACTTTGGTCGCCTGTACTAGGTTATACCTATATCACAGGCGATAATTATGTGCTATTATAGTGTAATAGGAAGGGCATTCTTAACAATATTTAACAAATATAGACTGTTCTATAATAAGTTACTATTACAATCAAAATAATATAACTTATTTGTATAATTTTGTATTTAAATATTAGTTGACATATATGAAATAAACATAGGATATGTCTAATAATGGGAATCTAAGCTAACTAGTGTAAGTGATATAGATATAAATAAACGGCGATCTAGGCTCCCTCATAATCTACTGAGTTTATATATCTATATTCAGCTTGTTTTCTGGCTGGACAATCAGTTTCACCAGTCTTGTGGTTGCTAGGCTTCTTAAAACGAGAGCATGAAGCACATTTAGGAACATCTTCTTTCTTTGTACATTCGGTCATCGAATGTCCAGCTTCAGCACAATGTCCACACGTAGGTGTAACCTCTTTGCAAGATTTCGCTGCGTGACCATACTGATGGCATTTGTAACATCTTGTAACTAGAGTAAAATCTCTCACGGGGCAGGACGTCCAATGTATGAAAATTCTAGCCTGTGTGATTAAAGCTTTCCTTATGTTAGCCGGAACCTCAATGATGTAGCTGCAGGTTTGAGCATCTTTCTTGCCCGATTTGTGGCTTAATTTTATTGAAGATAAGAATGATTTCAGATCCATCGATGAAAACTTATCGGCTATATTTTGCTCGAAGAGACAGCTGAATACTTCATTTTCGGACAGAGAAGCGGGTACACCAACTACCACAATCCGTGGTTTACGCTTGGTGGGTTCGTCAACTGTAAGACCGGACAAAGAGAGATAGACAGCCTGCTTCACTTTTTCTGCGTCTTGTTTAGTTTCTGTGCTGATAATAACTCAAACTATTCAAAATTAAAACACGAATTCAAATCAAAACCAAAATTCAAATTAGAAATTAAATTAAATTGTAGCTGTGAACCAAATTAATTTGAATTCTTATAAAAATGATTATCATGTCAGGTCTATTTTATAATTAATGAATTCTTGTATGTCATAATAAACTTTTTCTATCAGATAATTGAATAGTATATTTTTAAAAACATTAATATCTTGCTCCTTCCAGCATCTGTGTATCTTATTGTAAATGATTGGAGCCATACAGAATACACTATTTCACATGAGGGTTGTTTTTGAACTATGAAGTCAAGGTCTACTGGTATCATGTCTACTACGATTGATTATGTCTGATAGCTGAGGAAACAGTTTAGGGTTTGATTTAACAAATACTGTTATCTCAAAAATATACAAAGAAGGAACAGATATTATCTTATGCTTTGTAAAGTAGGGCTTACAGCTTTCAGTAATATTTAGTTTGAACATCGTTCTTATGCATCTTTTTTGAGCCTTGAATATTAATTCCTTATCAGTAGAATTGCCCCAAACGATAATGCCGTACCTAAATATTGACGATACCAGGCCACTGTACGTAAGTAATGCATCAGTATTGAGTACCGAGGTCAATTTGTATATAGAATAAGTTGATTTGCTTATTTTTTTTGTCAGGGCTTCTACTTCTGCTTTCCAATTTAGCTTACTATCTATAATGATGCCTAGGCATTTAGTGGTTTCAACTTTACCAATATTGGAATTCTGATAGTGTGTAATTAAATAATTATATTTACCATTCTCGCTGGCTGAAATGCATGATATTAGTCTTATCTAGATTTATTTTCAAATTATTGTTTTCCAACCATTGTATCATCGATCTAAGTGAGTTATTTACATCGGTGCCGTAACTATCTCGACAAGTGCATAGTATTGTGATTGTACTATCGTCAGCAAACAAGGTTATTGCTTGGTTAATGCTTTTTGGGAGGTCATTGATATACAAGGTTGCTATGATCCATAGACATTAAAATGGACAGAGTATTCTATATCGGCTCAGTGTTAATTCGAAACAGTTAAAACTCGATAAAGATAAAAATAGAAAATCACTTTTTATAAATAAATTAAATCAATTTAATACGCAAACACCATATTTTATAAACATCTGTTGTCTTTCATGGTTTCATTGTTGTTCTTCTTTCATTGTTACATTGTTGACACGGATTTATTTATTGCTTCCTTGTTTGTGTTACAAACTAATGGTGTAAGCAATAAGAACGAAAACACAAACATAACATGCTTGTGTTTTCGTTCTTATTGCGCTAAGATTAAGACTCACTTTGGCGTGATTGTTGGCTACTGTTATAATGTATACTAAGTATCAGAGCGGCAATATCTCCTACATTTTTGTCCCTATAAGGTGCATGACCTTAGATACCTATGCTTAGACTCTCGGTCAGCTGTTAGGGCAGAAACAACCCGTTGCAGTTCAGCAAAAACTAAAAATCTATCCTGCAACTGAACTACTGCTCCTATTGAACTAAAATTTGGTGTAGAGCTTGTATGTGGTACATACTATACATATGTAGATAAAAATAAAGCATCACTGTTTAATCAACCTTGTATAAGATGAAGAGGAGAGGACCCAAAACGCTACCCTGAGGCCCACCATATTTTATTAATCGTTTTGATGATCTATGTATTTCCTCACGTTTTGCTTTTGTATTCAACATCGTAATTTCTGTGAATTGTTTCCTTGTACTGATATATGACTGGATAAGACTAGTCACGTTACCCCTAATCCATAGGCATTATATAATTTTTTATTAAAGTTTCATGACAGACACAGTCAAAAGCTTGTGTCATGTCACAAAATATTGTACTAACGTGGTTATTCTTATCTACATTTATGGTTACTTTATATAAAAAAGACAATTTTTTTTATAAAACTTACTTCTTAAGTGAATATGTGTATGTATGTACTTAGACTCACAATACTCAATTTCAAAATAGAGTAAAATGATTAGTGTAAAACGCGGACTATATAGAAATACGAAAAATTTTACTTATTTTGTTCGTTTTCTATTCAAAAAATTGGAAACTATGCGCTTTCCAACTGTGGTGAACTGGGTTTCCTAAAATCCTTAGTGAACTATTACGCCAGCGAGTGAATAAGAGCGATTGTCGCACCTATAGCTCACCTAGAACTTCTTTTATGCAAGATCAGCATATCGATAGCATATACCTGGTAATACAAGTGTTTAAAGAATACGGTGACTGGCCTAGTTCTTGCGACCGCAATTTTATATTTAAAATAAAGTACTAGGAGCTCAGTACAAAACTAGAGCTTCTTTCTAACATGACAATCATCATCTGGAACGCGCCCGCATCATAACATTTGTTCATAGTTCTCAGTAATAAAATAGTTTTTTAACATTTTAACTTAAACTTGTACCACACAAACACATATATTATATAAAGTAGATTCAGTGCTAAATGATTAAAAGTTGGTTTAACGAACTAAGTGAATAAACAGGTGTAAACAAACAATTTCTATAAGTGCATATCATAGTGACTAAGTCGTGAGTTTATGGGATTTTCGCCCGTGTGCGCGCTGCGTAACCACGAAAGTGCCTTGCATCGTGCGCCTGCGGCTGACAAGCAGTGCTACCAACGCCACGGCAATATTCTGACGCAAACGTTCCAAATACAAATTAGATATTACATCTTACGCATAAACGTAGTATAATTCGACCATTTGCTACCATGGAGTTCATATGTTGCGGTTTACGTACTAAAAATGCGAGCAGAGAGATGGTATGTTGTAAATGTAATGATAATTACCACACAAGATGCATTTTCCATGATAAAGAGGAAACATGGTCTCCTGATAAGCAATTCCTGTCATCGTGGCTGTGTCCTAAATGTGCTCGAATAGGTCAAAGGGATAATAGAGATGAGACACCCGTACGAGCTCACGCAAAAGCAAATGTTGCTAAGACACAGGCAGAGACCTCACCATCACGTCAAAACGTAACATTACGTAAAAATTCTGCTGCAAAAAAAGAGGACTTAGTCTCGATATCAAAGGAAACATTACGAAGCATTATTAAGGAGGAAATTAATGCAGCCTTTTCTAATATCAATAGTACCCTAATCGAACTAAAGACTGAGGTAACTGATTTGCAAAATAATGTTAAATTTATGAGTGAGAAGTATGATTCTTTAATAAAAAGAATATCTTGTGTAGAAGAAAAGACTAAGTTAGAAATCCAGGACTTGAAAAGTCAAATAAAAGTTGCAAACCTTCAGATTGAAAAGCAGGAACAGTGGGGTAGACGGTCTAACATTGAGATCATAGGTTTACCGGAGAAGAAAGGAGAAAATCTTATCGAGACCCTCTCTAAATTAGCTACCTTTGCTAAGTGCCCCTTTAACCCACAGACTGATATTGATTTCGTGACTAGAGTGGCACATGTAAATAAAAATGTCAAGAAACCAAAGCCAGTCGTAGTACGTTTCCTTGCTAGATATAAAAAAGACGAATTTTTATCCCGCCTAAGAGAAAAGAAAGACCTAAAAGCATGCGATGTCGGCTACTCCGATAATACATCTCGTATATATTTTAATGAGCATCTGACAAGTAATAACAAATCTCTGTTGAGCAAATTGAAGAAGGTGGCTGAAGAAAAGCAGTACAGATATGTATGGGTAAAGAACTATTCGATCTTGGCGAGGAAAAACGACTCTAGCGCTGCTATTCATATTTCATGTGAAGACGATTTAAAAAGCTAATTTAATAAGATATGTTAACGTTAAGAAATTTTTCATGTTATTTTTGTTTATCTACAGCATTTTATTGTTGTTATTTCGCAGGCGGGACATGACGGCAATGGAACAGATTTTATATATTTATGAAATAATGTTGTGGCAACTAGCGGAAGGGTCTTTAATACGGACAGAATGCTATTTTCGTCAGTGTATTATTTTGGTGAGTGATATACGTAATAAATTAAAATTAGTACAGCCTATTATAGTTTTAAATAAATGTTATATTAAATTTCTCTTACAATGATTCCCGACATCAATATTTACTACCAGAATGTTCGTGGATTACGTACCAAATCGACTATATTTTTTAATAACGTATTGCTCTGTACATATGATATAATTTGTCTAACTGAGACGTGGCTATTGCCGGGTATATTTAATTCAGAATTATTTGATGATAGATTTAACGTTTATAGATGTGACAGGGATTATAGCGCTAGATCCGACAAGATGGGTGGAGGTGTCCTAGTTGCTATCAGAAAAGGCCTTGTCATCAGTGACGTCATTATCACTCCATCAAATAATCTAGTATCGGCTGACATTTTGTCTTTGAATGTTCTGGTTAGAGAAAATTCGCATAACTCCAGGTTAAAGTTGTACTGTTGCTATTTTCCGCAAAACAATCTTCAATTTAACGATCAAGTAGCTTTTTATGAACGAGTTTTTCAGTCTTTTTTAACATGCCCAAATGACAGGTTTCTTATAGTGGGTGATTTTAACGTAAGAAATGCACAATGGACATCAATAGGCCAAAATGGTGAAGTTATTCTAAAATCTCAGAATACAAACACAGATCCATTAGTAGGAGAATTGTCAAACTTTTTATCGTTTAACAACTTTACACAGTATAATTTAATCGCAAACATAAATGAAAGACAACTAGATCTAATAATAGGTAATTTTAGTTGCAATGTTTCTAAAGCAGCATACACTTTGGTAAACGAAGATTCTCACCATCCTGCTTTAGGCATTTCTATATGTAATTTAAGTTTAAAGACTTTACGTGCCCCACCGAAAACATTGCGTATCTTTCATAGTGCTGACTATGATTGTATTAATGCTATTTTATCTGAGATTGATTGGGGTTCTATCGTGGATGTACATGATATTAATCAATCTGTAATACGGTTTTATGACATCTTGAAGGAAATCTTCGATACTTATATCCCAGTTAAACCTATATCTAGTAACAATAAATACCCACTTTGGTACTCTTCAGTTTTGATCAAAATTATCAAGGAAAAGTTAAAGTTCCATAAGAGATGGAAATCTTTTGGACAATATGGAGATTATTCTACGTTTGTTCTTTTAAGAGATAGGCAAAAAAGAGTAGCTAAAGAATGTTATGACAATTACATATTTAAAACTGAGAGTATTCTTGCTAAAAATAGCAAATTCTTCTGGACCTACATTAAATCTAAAAGAAAGACAAATGATTTACCTGACAACCTGCACTTAGAGGACGTTAGTTCATCGAACGGGCAAGTTATAGCAGATCTCTTTAATAAATATTTTGGTGCCGCATTTGAGAAAGAATTTACTTATTCCTCGTCTTCCCAAGATACTGTTGAGAATGATACTTCGTTGAATCTGAGTACAATCGACATTCCATTGGATATTGTTCTGAAATACCTGAAAAATCTCGATACCAGTAAAGGTAGTGGTCCAGATGGAATTCCTCCTTTGTTTCTTCAAAAATGTCATAAAACTTTATCAGTTCCTTTGCATATGCTATTTAATGCGTCACTTCAATCTGGCACGATGCCAACCTTATGGAAACGGTCTTATGTGGTCCCTATTTTCAAAAAAGGAGACAAACACGATGTTAAAAATTATCGCCCTATTTCGAAGCTCAGTATAATTCCTAAACTTTTTGAACATATTGTCTGCGATGAAATCATGGTGCTAATTAAACCAATATTAATACCTGAGCAACATGGTTTCACGTGCCTGAAATCTAGTGAAACGAATTTGTGTGAATTTATTGAGCATGTAACAGCAGCTATGGATGAAGGCTTTCAGGTGGATGTCGTGTATACTGATTACTCAAAAGCATTTGATAAAATTTCTCATAGACTACTAATACGCAAACTTAAGAGTATCGGTATACACGGTGATTTACTTCGATGGCTGGAGTCTTACCTAAGGGATCGTAACCAGGCTGTTACTATCAAGGGCTTCTGCTCAACATTTATACCCATCACATCTGGTGTACCACAGGGCTCGCATCTCGGACCGCTCTTATTTAATATTTACATAAATGATGTTAATTTAAATTTCAATAAATCAAATTTCTTACTATATGCGGACGATAAGAAAATTTTTAAAGTTATAAAAAATAGTAATGATTGTCAAGAGCTCCAAAATGATATTGATAAGTTGTGTAACTACTGCAAGAATAATATGCTTTACCTCAATGTCAAGAAATGCAATGTCATCACCTTTACTAGATAGAAAAAATATATTGAATATAAATATAAATTAAATAATGAACTTATCGAAAGAGTATCCGAAGTGCGAGACCTTGGGATCCAGTTAGATAGTAAACTGATTTTTGATCGTCAAATAACATCTACATATTTCTAACAAGGCTCTACGAATGTTGGGTTTTGTATTCAGGGTTATCAAGGAATTTAAGCGTACATCCACAGTGTTGCTCTTGTATAAGACTATTATTAGACCGATACTCGAATATGGATCGGTAGTGTGGAATCCACAATATAAAATCTATATTGATCTAATAGAAAAGATCCAAAATAAAATAAATAAACATATTGCATGGAGATGTTATAAATATGAAAACTGCGGTGAAATAACTGCCTTGCCATCTCTCGAGACGCGACGGAATGAACGTGACCTAGTATTTTTGTTCAAAATTATAAGGAATCAAGTAGACTCATCTTATCTTTTAAGCAAAGTCGGCTTTGGATGTCCACGTATCAACGCAAGAAAAAAGCAATTATTTTCTGTGTCCTTTGCTAGGACTAATTATAGGAGGAATTCCTTTATAATAAGATCCTGCCGCTCGTTTAATAATCTTATTAATATCTGCAGTGACAATTCCATTGATGTGTTCCACCTTTCTTTATCAAAATTCAAGAAATCTATCCATGCCTGTCTTGTTCCTGCTTTGTGAAACTGAATTAAATAATATAACTTTATAACTTTGTAACTCTGTAACTCTGTTCCTAGCACTGTACTTCTTTAAAATACTATTTTTTTTTGTTGTTGTATTGTTACGCTAATTACTTGTGCATTTTTTATTTTAGCTTATAACTTCAAATATTTTTGCCGCTACTGTGTATTTATATGTGGAAACTGCTTTGGATTAAGTGTAGTTAATTTGAACATTAATTATTTTCGAAATGTATCTGTTTGTTTCCCAAATAAAATAAAAATAAAAAATAATATAAAATGAATTTTATGGCGAGGTAAAAAGCGATCATCGACAAGGTATCTTCGATCTATATTGAGGTGGACTCGAGCTATTGTGAGCGGCACAAAGAGCCCGATTAATGAAATACTTTGCCGAGACATGGATAGTTCTGATGACGTTTGGAAAAAGGTACGAAGAAAATATGTTACTACGAGCATTGTATAAAGAATTAGATGATCCGCGCAACTTCGTCTGCTTCACATAAGATAATTTGCCACGTTTTTGCAACATTTTTCATATATGCTCTGCTCCTATTGGTCGTAGCGTAATGTTATATAGCCTATAGCCGTCCTCGATAAATGGGACAAAATCCAACACTGAAATAATTTTTCAATTCGAACCAGTAGTTCCTGAGATTAGCGCGTTTAACCAAACAAACAAACAAACTCTTCAGCTTTATAATATTAGTATAAATATACGATGTTTATATAACAAATAATGGGTTTGTTTTATATAATGTTGCATATACATATTTTTAATGATATTTACTATAAATTGGGGTTATAAATTACTAGTATTATTGTGTTTTCCTCTAGTTAAGTTAGACTGCTTATATTCCGGGCACGCCACGATCGTGGCGGTAAGTCCCGTGTTTGAGGAGTGGCTGGAGAGGCGGCATGGCGCCCTCACCTTCCGGCTGACACAGGTAATGACTGGCCACGGTTGTTTTGGCCAGTTCCTGTGTCGTATACGCCGGCAAGAGACGCTCGGTTGTCACCACTGCGGCGACTGCCGCGACGTTGTTGTGGACACGGCGCTGCACACTTTGGCGGATTAACCCGCCTGGGCATCGCAGCGCCGTGAGTTGATCGCGGCAGTCGGATTGGTTGCCCTCTCGCTCTCGGCCGTAGTTCAGTCTATGGTCCGGAGTGAGAGGTCGTGGAACGCCGTCGCCTCCTTTTGTGAGGAAGTCATTTCCATCAAGGAGGTGGCGGAGCGGGAGAGGGAGCGTTTAAACCCTCTCCCTAACCGCAGAACCGGGCGCCGGAGGGCGCGAGATGACCTCCAGCCACCCTGAGGATTGACCTGGGGGTGGCGGGCTTTGTGGGCCTGCCCGCCATCCGTTCAGCACCAGGTCCGAGAGGCGGCGTGCGTGTTCCCACGCGCGCCTCTGTGTCGAGTCCGTCTCCCCTCTAGGGGGGATAGTAGGGATAATTTGTGAGAAGTGCCTTTGGGTAGGTCTGTTCGTGTAGTGGCCTGCCGTTTCATACGGCGGGGCGAAACCTCGGCGGGGTCGCGACCGCATGTGCAACTGATTCGCGCGGCCCCGTCGATAGTGGTTTTGTCGAGGAACACCGTGGTAGGTTTAGTCGGTATTCCGGGAGGTACATTATCTTCTTAACATCTTTCTGTTACCCCGGCGAGTCCGACATAACCCCTCCGCCCGCCCCCGCGGAGGGGTATGCTCCAAGCATTCCCCCACGTAAAAAAAAAAAAAGACTACTTGTATTTGAAATAGGTTAACGTCGGTAGTACAATGAAAGGGAATTTAATCCATAACTCAATCCCTAGTAGTAATGCTACTAATAGTAATGCCTTATCCATTGGACTATTCTATTATTTTATTTTGTCCCACAGCCTTACTGAATACTTTGAATTTACATTGTCTATTTTTATACGTTTATTAAGTATCTTTTTACATCTCACATCTCAATACCAATCAAAGTGGTTACTTACTCGAGCTCCGGCTCCATCTAGAGTTAGGAGAGGCTGGTAATCTGTCATAAAGGTCCTCCTAGTATTTTTTTTGTACAAAGGTATGGTATGGTGCTATGGTAAGTGGTCACCGTAGCCTATGGACGCCTGTGTTAAATTTCTTTTATTTAACTACGTAATATTTTTATCTATGTATATATTTATAAGTAAATAAAAACAAACCATTAATTCATTTATATGTATTTATTAAAATTATGTATAAAAGATTATATAGTACACTATCTACATATACGTATACCTAAACGCTATGTATATTTATATATACATTTACTCATCCACTAAGCGTATACAATGTTAGGCTATTAAATAATTTATAGAATAACCCAATCTTTAATTAATTCATATTGATAGGGTAATTGAAAAGAAGTTTAATTTAAATATGATTTTTAACATTCATATTGTCGTACACAATACACGGCAAATAGAAATTCCAACGAGAATATTTTAACAAGTTAATAAATAGTAATAAACAAACAGTAATAACAATTTAAATAGTTACTCAGCTTTTATAGCGCAAACTCGGAGCTCCGTGCGGTTCGGCGGCCAATCGACAAGTGAGTCGATCCGTCTGACACGTGTCCTTTTATACTAGTGAACAAACAAGTCGGGCGGCCACGTGTTTTTAGAAATGATTATATTTGAGCTGCTTAGTTTTCGCTAATGATGTTGTTAAATCATAGTTTATTTTTCTTTATGTTTGAACATGTAAATAACTCTAAAATTGATCTTATAATTGTAACTTAACCTAGAATCTAACCTATAAATAACAATGACATAAAATCTAGCCAGATTCATTATACAGTTTGTTATCGGCACTATTGCCGGGATAAGTAAGTACTTACAAATGAGACACACACATATTTAAACGTACTTATTTTGGTATTTCTTTGAATATTTAGAATAATCTATCACGGCCAGACTGACCAGTACTTCGCTCTCGAAGTACCCTTTGTATTAGTCTGTATATATTATATAATTATTCCTTTATTTTTTTTTTTGTTTATCACCTGCTGCATTAACATTTAGTTAACCAGCAGTATTGTTTTGATCTTTGGCCTTGGCATACAAGCACCTATCACCCGCTGCAGTGTGAATTTCAGTGAAGTATCAGGGCAAAGATCGACCAGCGGTATTTTTTGTGACTTCTAACCATGACATATCAACCCTATCACCCGCCGCAGTATGATATTCAGGTTAATATCTGATCAGAAGCCGACCAGCGGTAAAACCATTAAATATGTGTATGTCTGACGTAGAAAAACAAAGAGTAGATACCTTTATAACATTCTTTATTTTATCCTAATATACAAATCACAATCAACTAACAAAGATATTTGTATACAATATAAAAATTTATAATAACGATTTATTTTTTACATGCAGAAACAACAATCATAATATATTATAGTAATAATAATAATCTATCACGGATCAAATTTACAAAGATTCTTCAAAAGAAATATTTTGTTCTAGCCATTCGCCTGGCCAGGCTCGTAATTTCTCCTTAGCCACTGTAATAGCCCTAATATTATTTTGACCCTGTAGCCTAAATCTGTCATTTTCTAGCACTTCTATTATTTCATATGGACCTTTAAATTTAGGGGCAAGTTTGTCATGACGTCTATGGTCTTGACTAACGTAAACAGTATCGCCAGTAGAATAAGTTTTATTATTTCGTCTAGTATAGTCAAATCGGTCTTTAAATTTTGTAGCGCTTTCATCAAGTCTTTGTCGTGCTAAGTCACGGTCAGTATTTACATTAATATGGGGTTGATTAGATACATCTGTCACGTCATCTAAGCGAGCTTGTATGGGTGGTATGTTTCCTTCTCTGCCTATCAACAGTCTAACAGGCGAAAATCCTGTAGTTTTCTGAATGGTGGTATTAAGGGATTGCTGTACATTCCAAAGAGCGTTTGGCCATTCTGCAGTATCATTAATTGTTGTAGTCAGCATGTTTATAACTGTCGCTACATAACGTTCAACTTGGCCGTTACTGCGAGGTGTACCGGTAGATATCATATGGTGTCGAATTTGCAATTCTCTAAATAGTGACTGCACAATGTTTGAGGAAAAGTTTGTTCCTCTGTCAGTGATTATCAGGGAAGGGGTGCCAAATAATGTTATAGTCTCACGTATAACAAATACTAATTCCTGTCCTCCTAAATTCTTAAGTGGTTTTAGAATACAAAACTTAGTGAAACCATCAACAACTAATAAAATGTGCTTATATCCATTCTCAGACTGTCGGAAAGGTCCGGTACAATCGAGATGCAATGTATAAAAAGGAATAGTTTTCACTAAAGGGCAGAGCAGACCTTGTTTAGGTCCCGAATGACCTTTCCGAGAAGTGCAAATCAGACAATGAGAGATATATTTTTTTGTAAAAGCTGCAATGCTAGGGAACCAAAAATGTTCTTTAAGTTTACAGAGGGTTTTATCGTAACCTACGTGGCAATTCTCGTCATGGTAGAGTCGTAGCATACTCAGCCTATATCCCTTAGGAACAAATAATTTTGGTACATCGTCAGAGTCAATCTTATAATGTAACAAATCGTTAATAATAACATATTGGTTGACGTCAATGTCACCAATTCGAACTTTGTTTAGTAAATCTTGAGTTTCGTGATCATTTTGCTGAGCAACTCGTAACCACGATGATGGATCAGCATTTAAGTTTTCAATAATATTAACCGAAGGTTTTACAGTTACTGGGTTGCGACTTAAATAATCAACATGATGCACAAACGTACCCTTTTTATATGAAATTTGAAACTGAAAGTCTTGCATAAAGGTCCACCATCTAGCTACACGAGGGGACAAGTCCTTTTTTGTCATTGTGGATTTGATTGAGTTGCAGTCTGTCACTATAGTAAAATTTACTCCCAACAAATATACTCTAAAATGTCTAAGGGCATTATAAATGGCTAATGTTTCTAAATCGTATGAACAATATTTGGATTCAGTAGGGGTAGTACGTTTGCTAAAATATGCTACCACTCTATTTTGATTATTTATTTTTTGTAGTAAAATGGCTCCGTACCCTATGGAACTGGCGTCTGTATGTAATTCAGTCAGTAATTTTGGATCAAATATAGTTAAAAGGGGTTTTGATATTAAGTGTCTTATCACGTATTCTTTAGCATTCTCTTGGTCCTCGCCCCATTCCCATTTTTGGTCGTTCTTTGTTAATTTAGTGATACTAGCGGTTTTTGAAGCAAACTCTGGTATAAACCTACGGAAATAACTGGCTAATCCCATAAATTGTCGTACTTCCTTGATAGATGTAGGAGTTGGGGAGTTAGTTAAAGCAGTAATTTTATTTTGACTTGGCCTTATCCCTTCTTCAGAGACATTTCGACCCAAATACTCTATCTCATTTACAAAAAGTTTGCATTTTTTTAAATTTATGGTAAATCCAGCTACACTAAGAGCATCTAAAGTGAGTTCTAAATATTGTAAACCTTCCGTTTCAGTCTTAAAGGGAATCAACAGATCATCAATATATACTAATAAAAATTTTAAGTGCTGAACTGCTTTGCTGATAGCTTTTTGAAAGACAGATGGGCCATTACATATACCAAAAGGCATTTTTATAAACTCATAATGGTTATCTGGAGTAACGAAAGCAGTATATTTAATCGAGTCTTCTGACACGGGAATTTGGTGAAACCCACTCTTCATATCTATCGAGATATAGTATTTAGAGTTACCCAATCTATCAAGTTGGTCCTCAATCAAAGGGAGAGGATATCTTTCCTTTTCAATAATTTTATTGAGGGCTCTAAAATCAACGCACATACGGTCAGTTCCATCTTTCTTTTTTACAAGTAAAACAGGGCTAGCATAGGGGGAATCACTTTCTCTGATTATATTTTTATTTAAAAGATCTTTGCAAATTTCATTGACTTTTTCTCTCTCAACGGGTGCTAGTCTGTAAGGTCTATAATGTATAACTTCGTCTCGTTTTATACGTAGATGCAATGTACCAGTTTTGACAGTCCCAATGTTGTGTTCAGAGGGTAACACAGATGAAAATTTATTAAAAATTGTTTTTATTTTAGTCTGAAGGCCAGTATCTAAATGTTTAATCAAGTTATCCAGTAGTCCTAACTCATCAGTAGTAGTCTTGGTATAGTTAACAACGTCAGTCGATAATGGAGTTACCCTACGAGTCACCCTACAACCCATGGAATCCATAATAACAGAAATATCTGAATATTGTATAATATTACAACCTATCAGACAGTCATAATGAAATTCGCTATCCCGAGCTACATTAAATTCAATTTCGATACAGATTTCATTAAATTTTACAGGTACAGTGATTTTACCAAAAATATGTAATATACCATTCCCAATACCACTAAGTGTGGTGTAATGGGGATCTAGTTTACAGTCCAGTCGTTTGGCTATGGAGTTTTTAATGATACTACACGTAGCACCAGTGTCGATAAGAGCGTTCAAAGTCACGTCTTTAATGTCAACCTTTGTTAACTTGAGGTTGTCAACCTTAACAAAACAGTTTACATCATTTTTATTATCTATTGTATTATTTTTAGAATTATTTGCTCGTTGCTTAAAGAAACATACATTTTCAGCATGGCCTATCTTTTTACAGTATGTACATTGAAGGGAGTGATAAGTTGACGATGAGGTAGAAGCTTTGGACTGATTGGTTTCACGATTTGGATTATGAAAACATTGAGCACGAGTGTGACCAGGTTTATTACAAAGAAAACAACGTTTATCTTCTACTCTAGATCGTTTGTGACTACTAACAGTGGATATGAAATCAGTCTTGTCAGTTTTGTGATCTAGTGGTCGCTTTTTAGGAACTTTGGCGTATGTCGTGAATAATGATATTAATTCGGCAGTAGTGTTAACACGACTGTTATGTGCTGCCATTTTAACAGTGGTATCATGTATGCCCCCACAGATAAGTTCTACTAACTGTACTTCGGTAAACGCTATTTTCGTCTGCTTAAATAGTCGTAGCTTTTCCCTGGCGTATTCACAGTAAGAATCAGTGTTTTCGGATGTCAATAATACTGCTCTGGATAGTTTTTCAGAAAGATTACGTTTTTCAGGGTATAAGTCAGTCAATGTTGTTTTAAAAACTTCCCATGTTCTACCCTCTTCAGGATCCCAAGTCTCATACCATAATAATGCAGAACCTTTTAAGGCTTTACCTGCCTTAGCAACTGTTGTTATGTCACTCCATCCCATGTCCACAGCAATAGAGTTGATGGAACGACACCAGCTATCAGCACCATTTTCGTTTTTCTCTGGATCAAAAGGCGGTAGTACGACATCGTCGCCTCGGCGTTTATCCGTTAATGCAGCTTGAATTGTCTTCAGCAGGCTTTCAATAATCGAAGGATCCATTATGAAACCACGCTCAATTTCTGAAAACATAGTATTAACACATTAGTCTTTTGTTGGAATCCCACTTCTGATGTTAAATTTCTTTTATTTAACTACGTAATATTTTTATCTATGTATATATTTATAAGTAAATAAAAACAAACCATTAATTCATTTATATGTATTTATTAAAATTATGTATATAAGATTATATAGTACACTATCTACATATACGTATACCTAAACGCTATGTATATTTATATATACATTTACTCATCCACTAAGCGTATACAATGTTAGGCTATTAAATAATTTATAGAATAACCCAATCTTTAATTAATTCATATTGATAGGGTAATTGAAAAGAAGTTTAATTTAAATATGATTTTTAACATTCATATTGCCGTACACAATACACGGCAAATAGAAATTCCAACGAGAATATTTTAACAAGTTAATAAATAGTAATAAACAAACAGTAATAACAATTTAAATAGTTACTCAGCTTTTATAGCGCAAACTCGGAGCTCCGTGCGGTTCGGCGGCCAATCGACAAGTGAGTCGATCCGTCTGACACGTGTCCTTTTATACTAGTGAACAAACAAGTCGGGCGGCCACGTGTTTTTAGAAATGATTATATTTGAGCTGCTTAGTTTTCGCTAATGATGTTGTTAAATCATAGTTTATTTTTCTTTATGTTTGAACATGTAAATAACTCTAAAATTGATCTTATAATTGTAACTTAACCTAGAATCTAACCTATAAATAACAATGACATAAAATCTAGCCAGATTCATTATACAGTTTGTTATCGGCACTATTGCCGGGATAAGTAAGTACTTACAAATGAGACACACACATATTTAAACGTACTTATTTTGGTATTTCTTTGAATATTTAGAATAATCTATCACCTGCAACACCAGAGGCATCACTTGTGCGTTGCCGACCCTTTAGGAAAGGAGAAAGAAAAAAAGGAAGTGGGAAGGAGAAGGGGCGGGAAGAGGGAAAGAGGGTGATTGTGACTCCGGCACTCTCACTCACCGGACGAAACACAACAGTAGGAATACTGCTATTTGACGTTGATATTCTTTGAGAGGGTAGTCCTTCCCCAGTCGAGCCGGCATATCATGCTAAAATCAGCGAGCTGAATGAGCGAAATCTCTTAGAGGACTCAGACTCACTTACTCGATCATGTAACACCTAGTTTAAGACCTGGTTTTGTAACCATTCTGCGTGAGAGAGTAATAAATAAATAATAAAAAATATACAAAGTTGTGATTTCTGTATCTGAGATGTTTTATATGTATATTTCTGTATCTGGCAGTAGAAAGATATATTCTGTATCTTTCTACTGCCAGAATAATGTAAATATTAATACTAATATTTAGTAAATGTCCAAAAAACGTTGTAATACGGATATATTTATAAGTAAAATGCAAAGTGAATTTCATATGTGATGTTTCTGGATGATTTGTTTTTACATGTTGACCGCATGTAAAAACAAATCATTCAGAAACTAAGAGAGAAATCAATCGACATATTTTATAACAGAATTCTAATGGTTCCTTTCGACAGAAATATGTATATATAATAAAATCAGAGATATTAAAGGTTATATCTTTTATTTTGAATTACGAAGTATTATAAATATTAAAATACAAACATGAAAATATACTTCATCTCAGAGAAGCCTGCTTGTTGGCATAGTAACACAAAGTTGTGCTTTTTTAACTAACCATAGGTTTGATTTATGTCAGGCAGAGAGTTGTTGTTTTCAGTTAGGTAATTCTACAACTAGTAGCATGGAGTCTAGCTTACTTTTACAGAGAAGACTCAGTTTAAAAGCAGAAACTTTACTCTGTAGAAATGTTATTGCATTTAATCAGATATCTAAGTCTCGGTAGCTGTATGGAGTCTGGTGTTATACTAGATACACGACAACAAGGTCACGTCCTCTGCAAAATGTAACTATATTTAGTAGTCAAAGGAAACTGGATCTAAGAAAAAGAATACCCACATTTCTGTCTAATCCCTTTGGATATATAATCGTATGATACTATGTGAGAAACGACAGTGATCATATCTCAAAGTACCAATTCAATACGTCATAAAACTCGTGAATCATACATTATTTCATATAGAGGGAGATATAACGAAGTTGTTCCAATTTCTCTTTCACCCTTTTGATATGTATACACAAAAAATAATGCCGAGATATTCCATCGAAATGAGTTTCGAATAAAGTATGGCTGATGAATAAATATTAATATGTTATTCCGTTTGATCATTTGTGCATTTATTTTAATATACCGTTCTGTTCGCGGTTACACTGCATGAATTCCAAAGAAACGCATATCGGATAAAATATTCTCATATCTACTAATCCGGGATATCGGTGTGTTAAGTTTATTCTAAATCTGCTCAACGGTGTATATGTGTTTAAGTAAAAAACAATCAAAACATCTAAACGACTTTAAATCTTTTAAGTTTATCATATTAATGTCCCCTAGGCCGCAGTTAGGTCACGACATCTTTAACATAAATTAGCCATTTGTGCAAGAGATATTATAGTGCGAAAGTGTATCTGTGTAACACAAGTGCACTCCTTTCAACTTCTTAAAATTCGACACGACCGGAATTATATCAGACGCAGGACCAACAGCTTTACATGCTCTCTGAGGCGCAGAGTACCCGTCACTGTCAACTGCCGAACTCCGGGGTGCTATTGACTATTTCTATATACATACCCAATCCCAACCCTTAGAATTAAACCCGAGACCTCGTGTACAACAGTCGCTTCACTCACGGCAGTAATAGTGCGATAGCGTGTGTAATTCACTAGGTCTTCACTAGTTTATGGCCTTTGTTCCCGTTGGGTAACACCAGTTTGAGTCACACTGTTACTCAATTGGAAAAAAAAAACCGAAAAGTAACACTGTAAATCATTGCAACGTTTTTTTTTCTCAATAATTAACACTATAATTTTTGTATGTAACAGGGTTACATATCTGGACGAAATATCCCAAAAAGTTCCGTTTAGGTGAAATTTAAATAAAATCATTCTAATCCAAAATCAACATCTTTTAATAGAACTGTTTATGGGTTAGGCGAATTCTACACTATTCCTCAGTTCTATGCTAGAACGAATGTGATTTGGACGGAGCCCCGCTCAGCGGGGCTCATTTTTCTGGGTGGGTGTACAAAAGTGAACCTAACACAACCTACCGCTTTCGAGTCGGAATCGTACGGATGGACAAAAGCTTTTAATAAAGAATATTTTATTTTGCATAATTTATTTCATCGACGTTGTGCAAAATAACTAATATCGTAATTATCGGGCTAATCACAATATTAGTTAATCGTTACATTTTGTTGAAGGCGTATTTCATCAATGATTTTATTACAAAGAGGTGTTACTTAACGAGAAAACAAGATTCTGTTATGTTACAGTGTTACCTATAGGAAAAAAAACGTTGCAATAAATTACAGTGTTACTTTTCGGGAATATTTTTCCAATTGAGTAACAGTATGACACAAACTGATGTTACCCAACGGGAACATGCGGTTTATGGAGTTTACACGCGCCACCGCATCAAAGCGCGTAGTCTGCGTATGCGCAAAGCTCTCAATAGTTTTCTGTCTAGCAGCGAGCAGCTGTGCTACTATGCTAATATTCCCCACGATTTAGTTTTTGTAGCGAGTTATAGCGTGTACCTATTATTACCGCGGCCATTTCTCTATGTACATATGTGTTCTCTTTAATGACGTTCAGTTGTGGAAGTTTACTTCTATTATGTCTGATTTGTTAGAGACTGTTATTTCTATAATTAAACCTATACTAGATTACTCTCCCAAATTCGGCCGCGTGTGTTGCAGTCCACCCACAACGTCAATTACAGGGACCACATTTATGTTATCCGGGTTTTCTGTTAAGAACAGAGTAGTTTTTTAAAGAAGAAACTATGTATTACATTATGCTCCATATGTTTGGTTTTATTGAACAGAAGTAGATGAAGACTTATATTAGGGTGAATCGCAAGCTTAAAAACTGTATTCGGATCAAAAACCATTTAGTTCTTTTCCGAGATTCAGAAAGACATGTAGCATAAAATGGACCGCATGCTTATAGTAGGCCATATTTATTGATAAATTTATTTTTGAAAGAATTATGTGGGTCTGGGCTCATAACCTGATAAATTTGACTTTGACTTTGATTTTCAATTAAATACGTTTTCTTGTTTCACTTTTATTTTATTAAATTTATCATTTATATTAATAATATAAGTACTTAAAATGTCTTGAGTTTTTCCTTATGTTTGTAATTTTACGAGCTGGACACCAGGGTCGTACAAAGTGTTATTAGCTTTTTAATAATTAGACGGCGATAGACTCGGCCCTTATTACGTGGACCTAAAATATAGCTGGTTAAATTTAGGTGTGATGTACTTTTGCTTACACATTCACGGATATAGAGAGTTTATAAAAAGAAGAATTATATTTTATTTTAAACTGCTTCGATAAAGCACCTTTGTATTCTTCAAATTGTAACAGACTTTGGTAGACTTTTTTCTATTATCATAACTGGCAACTTCGCCAATAATTGCTTAGTATTGCCGAACTAAGTACTGCTTGTAGAAGGAAGTTATAATTACACCTATTCATCAATATGTTTACCGATACCGTTTCGTATTGATTTGTTTATCGAATAAATATCCGCCTCGCTTTGAAACGTTATGCTTCTACAGAAAATTTTACCAGATGCGTTAAATAAATATATCTATATTTATAAAACGTGTTATTATTTTTCTTCGTTTAGCAAATGAAGGATTTTTATGTACTTTACTTGTACTTGCCTTGTTGAGTACTGCTAATTTCGGTAAATACAGTACGTGCGGGGTTTTAGGTTTGATACTCAGGTTGACCACAATGTTTTTGGTTTTTTATTAAGAATGCCTCAGTAACATTACGGAGACTGGAAAAGTGCTTGGTGGATAGC
Source organism: Catocala fraxini (assembly GCA_930367265.1). Taxonomy (NCBI): domain Eukaryota; kingdom Metazoa; phylum Arthropoda; class Insecta; order Lepidoptera; family Erebidae; genus Catocala; species Catocala fraxini. Next base: position 18,286,339 of record OV884043.1, read on the forward strand.
AAGAACTTCGATCCTATCAACATGGGCCTATGTGTATACCTACATATGTATCTTTTTATTATAAGTAATAATATATTTTATTATATATAATATATGTATATAAATGTGCATTTATGTTTGCCTGCAATCTTAAAAGCCTAGGTTTGATTTCAACCTCAGTCAGTGTTATTGAATTTTCTACTAGGAAATTGAGTAGCAACACAAGGTTTGGAAACGTGCCCGGTAGGCAATATATGTTTTCTACTTATTATGTGGAACTTAGTACATAGTTGGCGGCATATAGGTGTAACGTATCTCTTCGCCTACGCTTTCGCGATTAATGTTAAAAAGTTTAAATAAAGTTTTTGTTTTTGCTCCATACAAGTCACAATGACGCTCTTAATATACAGTGTCTTAAAAGACCTCTGGCACGTTGAATACCACTAGGACTTTTAAAAAATGCAAAGTACACCCTTTTCTAATTATTTTTAAAGAGAAAAATAACAGTATATCACTTCCAACACATTAACTTAAGCCTAATTAGGCGTGAGGCTTGGATTTCGGCCGTTTTCCGTTACTGGTGCAATAAATTTATTCAAGTACAATCTATAGGTATACTCCGACTAATCTAAAAAGCGTGCAAACTGTTCTCTTTTAGGTAACAAGCTGTCTACGGGCGCGTCTCCTTTAATTGGATGGATTATACTGGTATTTTTTTTCATTATTTTTTATAGGCATTTCCCGCATTAGAAGTAATATGCCGCGGGTTTTTCCAAAATTGAATTGACTGTAAGGTAAGACATATTTTTGAATGGATCTTATGTTAAATGCGCAAGTATTGAACCCCTCGGCGTATTGAAAGCAAAGTAGTGTATTATAGAACATTGATGGATGGATTCTTTACTGTCCTATAATATATAAAAATGTCACTGTACTGTAATTTATTATATCAATTTCTCTTATTGACAAGACTTTCCTGGTATTGAGATGCCTCGAATCAATTCATCTTATGGGCTTTTCATCTCATCAGTATTTCTAAAACATATTTACAGTATCGGCATTTCCGTGTACATATAATAAATAGCAGAATGATATTTTCTTTATAATTAATCATAAACTATTGTGTGTATTTGTTAGAACAATCCACAACTATTAAATATATTAAAATTGCCTTAAATCTCCTTATTAACTTCAGCAGTTCTTAATCTATACTAATCATACAATCTACCCATCGCCGGTGTTGGGGCGGGCGATGGGGATATGTCGGGATCCAGCCCATATGTTTGGGCTGAACCGACTAAAACCACCGCGGTGTTCCTCACACATTTATGGCGGGGTCGCGCGGATCGCTCTCGCATTCGAATCGCGACCCCGCCAAAGGTTTGACCCGCCGATGGACGTGGCGGGTCCCACAAAACTTTATACACGTAATTGGGGGACCTGGTCCCCGACAACATAGCGGGGGGACCTAGTCCCCTTTCCGACATCGAGAGGCGTGCGTGGAACACGAACGCCGCCTACTCGGACCTGTGCTGATCGGGCGGTGGACGGCCCCAATAGGTCCACCGCCCGCAGGCTTCTACTCAGGGTGGCTGGAGGTCGTCTCGCGCCCTCCTGCGCCCGGCTCTGCGGTTAGGGAGAGGGATTGAGCGTTCCCTCTCCCTCTCCGCCGCCTCCTTCACTGACATCACCTCCTCACAGAAGGAGGCGACGGCATTCCAAAACCTCTCGCTCGAGATCATGGACAGAACCATAGCCTCGAGCGAGAGGACGACTCTACCGACTGCCACGTGCATGACACGGCGTTGCGTGGCCCAAGCAGGGCAAGCCACCAATGTGTGCAACGCCGTGTCCTCGACAACGACGTGGCAGTCGCCGCAGTGATGACAACCGGGCGTCTCCTGTTTGCCTATTCGACACAGATACCGACCGAAACAACCGTGGTCGGTCAGCACCTGCGTCAGGCGAAACGTGAGGGCGCTATGACGCCTCTCCAGCCACTCTCTAAGTACGGGTCTTACCGCCACGATTGTGGCGTGCCCGACGCCTCCGAGGTCATCAGTTAACTACGTATAACTAAACGATTTAGTCATACTTCATTTTGTACATTACTGATGTACGTTTGTAGAAAAAGTTTAATTTATTATTATTATTATTTTATTTTATTAATCGCATCGTCAAAAAAGTGTAAATATTCGTAATATTTATTATTCGAATGCCCGAGGTAATAATTGATTGATAACAACTAACATTATAAATCCGTATGTTTGTAAAAATGTTTGAATGTTTGTTACTCAATCTCGCGTTAATGCGTAGTACGTGGTTAGATGTAATTTGGCACACAGATGTCCTGGATTAACAAGGAAGATAACTCTTACCTCGAAAAAAAAACGTAATAATATATCTCTTAAAACATTATGAGAGCAGACATGCACTTTTCACGACGTTTTCCCGTCACCGTTAAACATAATAACTATTACAGAATTTTAAATACTTAACATAATAATACACAGTCTAATAATCCAATTAGTCTTTATACTGTGATAATACGTACATATCTTAAAAAAGTCAGATTTGCTTGCCGCGGGATTCAACTTAAGACCGTTTCATGACGGCTTAACAGTCTCCATACAGGTGAAAGTCGGCGCTACGTTTGTGTTTAAAAAAGAAAATATTTTGCCTTTGCGGGATTCGAACTATCAACAATGGACGTGGCATCAATAACTTTGGTGAGCTAAACATTTACTTACAATGCTCAATGCGGCAAGTGCGGGCATTAAGCCTTCCCTACTTATAAACGTGTACTAAATTACTAACACATGTACATAGACTAAACCCTCTATACTCTTGCAAGGTTAGGCAACCTGACCTAACCTAACCTACTTTTACGCGAGCGAAGCCGCGGGCAAAAGCTAGTTTCAAATACAAAAATATATATTATCATAGTTTATTTTCTTTCAAGAAAAACAACACGCTTTCTAAGAAATTTGAAAAAGAACACAGTAGTTTTCGTTTTGCTATTGCATATTTATTAATAGCTTTTTTTGTCAAGCCAAGGTAGACAAATAGAGTCTTTGGTCCTCTTTAATTTGTCCCTCGCATTAATTCCGGTGTCGATTCTAAATTGACCGTAGGCTTCATAGCTATCGCTCGATTTCCACTTCCGGATTCTAGGTTCAATGTTGTGTAAAAAGTAAAACGCAATAATTATTACTTGGCTGCTTGGTTTTATTTCGTTTTCACTTAAGTTTTATTATTCGTAAATAATATATGAAATAGAAAACTGGTATTGATAGTCTAGTCAACAAGTGATTTGTTGGGCAACTTTTTCCAGCAGTCTTGGAAAATATGAACGAGGTGTCATTCGATTCGGAATGGCATATAGATGATTTTTGAAAAATTCAAATTCCGCTTGCTAAATTTACAAAAATTATAAACAATTAACTAAAAAAAAGGGTTTAGTTTTTGCAAATATCTCAAAATCTAATTGAGTTTTTTCAAATGTAAAAGTCAAAAAGAGCAGAAAATTTCATAAAAATGTCTTGACTCCCGGAATTGTAGGACCAATATTTATAATTTTCCCAGAGCGATGAAAATACTGGCGAAAACGGGTACTCTGGCTTGCGCAAGCCACACCACGGTTACTTCGGACACTTTATCAATAAAAATAATTCAAACATACTAAATATAAAATTTAAGAAATGAGAGAATTCAAGGGCCTCCTCGATAGATAAATGAAAAACAGAAATCATGCTGCCATTTATGAGTTAGATATTGAATCCACCCCACATTTATAACCACGTTTTTTTTAACTTTTTTATATGCTTTGTCGCATACCCCTCTGCTGGGGAGGGGTTATGTCGGACTCACAGGGGTAAAAGAGAAAAATGGTAATGAAGATAATAATGGTCCTCCCGGAATACCGACTAAACCTACCATGGTGTTCCTCGACAAAACCGTAATTGACGGGGCCGCGCGAATCACTTTCACATGCGGTCGCGTCCCCGCCGAGGTTTCAGCTCGCCGTATGCAACGGCAGGCCACTACACAACAAGACTAGCCTTTAGTCATCTCTATATCACAGAGGCGCGCGTGGGAACAGGCACGCCACCTCTCGGACCTGGTGCTGATCGGGCGGCGGGCAGGCCCACGAAGCCCACCAGCCCCAGATCAAACCTCAGGGTGGCTGGAGGTCATCTCGCGCCCTGCGGCGCCCGGTTCTGCGGTTGGGGAGACGGTTTAAGAGCTCCCTCTCCCGCTCCGCTGCCTCCTTGATGGACATGACTTCCTCACAGAAGAAGGCGACGGCGTTCCACGACCTGGCTCCGGACCATAGATTGAACCACGGCCAGGAGCGCGAGGGCAACCATACCGACTGCCGCGATCAACTCAAGGCGCTGTGATGCCCAGGCGAGGCAATCCTTCAATGTGTGCAGTGCCGTGTCCTCAACAACGTCGCGGCAGTCGCCACAGTGGTGACTATTAGAGGTTATGGATTAAATAACACACTGTACAGACACTTTAACTATTTATTTTATACTTTGACACGAGGAAGTTTTATATGTCCGTTCACTTACAGCTCACAACAAGAAGTGATAGATAGCAGTATTGTTACGTCTTTTATAGCTAATCAAACTGTAAAGTATTTGACTACTATTTATATTGTATGATGTTATATTATACAATTACTAAGGTGGTGCAACAATTGTAAATAGTTAAATATAATAATTAATTAATTTTTGCATGTATAAATGTATATAATTCAACACGCCCCCTCAAAAATTAATCACTGCTTTATACAATTCAAAAAAAGAATAATTGTTGTAGATATTTATAATATCTTAACAGATCATATATCACCTCCAAATGTTTACTGGGAAAATGTATAAACATGGTCCAACATTTGTTGCTAGGATTAGGGAAAACCCAGAAAAACCTAATCAGACCACTTACATAAGTCAATCAGATATGTACACACTTATGCGCAGTAATAATACTTATTCTAAACCCATTTTGTATCCATCTTTGTCAAAACATCACAGCCAGTTGTTGACCTGTGGGAATATAATTTAATTTAATTATATTTCTTTCAACTTGCTCTCTTGAGAAATGATATTTATATCAATATGTTTTGACCTCTTATGGCTAGTTGGATTATTAGCAATGCTTTTACAGACATTATTATTTTCCTTAAATAAGTATAACAATAGGTTTATTAATTCGTATGTTAATACTTTCTGCTAGAGACTTAAACCATAAGGCTTCTTTTACAGCCTCGTAAAGGGCCATATATTTGGCTTCAGTAGATGAAGCTGCAACAGAAGTTTGTCTCTTTGTACATCAAGTTATAGTACACTCTTCAAATAGTTTAAATAAATAACCGGAAGTAGTTTTCCACCGTAAACAGAATCCATATAAAACATTATCATAATCATTTCTTTTATAGGTTAACTTTATATGCATAGTACCTTTAAGATATCTTAACACGCGTGTTAAAACGACTTAATATCTTTACAGATGTACTTAAATTAGGGCGAGTACATAGCATAATGTACATTAAACATCCTATAAAGTTACGACATGGTGCATCACATTTTTCTTTTAGATTTAAAGCTTCATAATTAAGTTTAGCTTCAATAGTGTACTCACAGGATTACAATTAATCATATTGAACTTATTCAACACTGTTTGAATATAAGCACATTAGATATGTAATTATATCAGCATATCTAGTTATTTTGATGCCATGAAAGAACTTTATATTATTTACATCAGTCATTTCAATTTGAACATCAGCACATACTATAACCAAATCATCAACATATAATACAATTTAAATATTTTTTTTGACATTTCCTTTGTCTATATATATACATCTATCAAACGATGTATTTTGAAAACCCTTTTCTTCTAGAGATCGTTCAGATATTTCAAACCAACACCTTGCAGCCTGTTTCAACCCATATAATGCTTTATTTAATTTACATCTTAGGACGCCTTCAGGTATATTCATATATTTCCCTTTCTTTAAAACGCTATTACAGAAAGCGGTTTTGACATCCATATGATGCATTAATATAATTTATGTCGATTTGCAAAACTAGTTATAAAACGAAAGCTAGCTATTCTAGCGACAGGCGCAATAGTTTCATTAATATCAGTAAGATATTCTTGGCTAAAACCTTTGGCAATAAGACGAGCCTTATATCTAAAAGGGATTTTTTTTTAAACTCATCAGTTTTAATAGTAAAGACTCATCTAGTCTACAATATTTATATTATCTGGTCTTGGCACCAGACACCATGTATTATTTATTCTATGGGATTTTAGTTCATCTTCAATAGCTTTCTCCCATTAAGACCTATTATCAAGTGACTTTATTTCTTGAAATGATTTAGGTATTATACATGTAAATGAATTGACACTAAACAAATAGTCATCATTATCACCACTTTCTTTATAACAAATACGAGTACGAGCCTTGAGCCCATCACTCCTTCTAAGTAATTAATGTGTTTCATTATTGTTTACAGGTAAGGAAACCATGTCAATGTCAGGTTCACATGCAACCTCATTAACTATTTTGCGATTTCTACTAATACTGTCTTGTACATCAGATTTTAAAGAATCTGATTTAGGGATACTTGAGATTCAGTTGACACTGATTTCACCACTTGGTCCACATCAGTTTTGTCTTGAGAATTTTTAAAATTATTCCCTTCAGGCTTTAGTGTAGGCCTGGACACAAAAAAAATTAATCTCATCCACTACAACATCCCTGATAGTCATATATTTATCGCATTCTGTGTTCCATACCTTATAACCATTTGGATTATAGCCCACCAATAGGACTTATCATCAAATTTACATTTATTGGTTTTATTATGGACATACACAGATGAACCAAACAACCTAAGGGATTTAATACTTGGTTTTCTATCATGCCATAACACATATTAAGTTTTAGACTGATTTAGGGCTTTTGTAGGTGTAATATTTATAAGTGAACAGCAGAAGTGTTTATCTATAATTACACTAGTTAACATAGCACAAGCCTTTTCAGTTATGGTTTGAACCATACATTCAGCCATATCATTTAACCATGGAGTTCTGGGTACTGTTAAGTGATAACTAATACCATTACTTTACAGTAGTCTTTCATTTCAGTCGACAGATACTCTCCACTATTATCACTATACAAAGTAGCTCATTTTGAATTTTTAAACTTTGACTCGCTTTTTGCAACAAAATCTTTGAATGCCGTAAAAACATCTGATTTATATGTCAAGGGATAAATAACATAATAATGAGTGAACTGGTCCAGAAACAAAATAAAATAATTCTTATTATCAAACGTTGACGGAGTGATTGGTCATATACATCAGAATGTATAATGGTCGCTTAATGTATTCCGGCTTAAAGAATTTATTCTCAAAAAGACAAAGTCACTTACATGAGAACATTGGATAACATTGTGTAGAAATACATTTCAAATGGTTATCCTTTGTTTTTAACCTTATTAAAGGGTAGTCTAGTCAGTTTACCATTTATGCAAGCTTTGCATAAATCATCAGTAGGTGATATTGTTTCAATGAGTTTAGTCTTCAATTAAATTATTACACTAACTCAATAAATTTACTTTTATTAATATAACCTAAGTGTTGACGCCATATGTAATTTTTAATTAATTAAATTACACTGACATGCTTGGGAAACAGACTGACCTCTCTCAATAGATATTCTAAAATCTAAAATGATTAATATTTTACCTTCTTTTATAATGAGAGTCCCATGCTGATCAAAAAATAAGCTTCAATCCGGCCTGCTGCATCTTTGAAACTGATAATAAATTATATGGTACCTCAGGACAATACAATACATTCTCCAAAACACGTGGAACACCATAGCTGCTTACAACATTGATCGTACCTCTTTTTGTAACTGAAAATAAATAAATCATGTTTAGCAACAGATTTCTTTAATTGGTATTCAGGCGGCAATGACGTAGTGGCTAGTGCAACCGACCGCCACACCTAAGGGGTTCGACTCCCACACAAGTCAAACACCCGTGTGCATAGACATGGATGCCCGTCTTGGTCTGGGTGCTTCTATATGTAATATGTATTTACAAAAAAAAGTATATGTATCTTTATCCATTGTCTAGTACCCATAGCTCATAGCTTAGTTTGGGCTAGAGGGTGTTGTGTGTATGTGATAAAATATTATGGAATATAGAATATGTAAATGTTCATAAGTAATGAAAATACCGTCCCTGTTTATAAAGTGATCGGATGCTCCTGAATCCAGCATAAAATGTAATTTTGTTTACATTATCATCTTGTTGGAATTCTCCAGTCATAAATGCATAACCTGAAAAGTCGTCAGATTTCGACTCTTGCGATAAACTGACTGTTTGACTTGTTCTCGTTCTGTCCGTCATATCTTTTTGTTTACTTGCTCGTTTAAAATAAACGCAATCCTTCTTAACATGTGCCTTGCGTCCACAATCATATCCATTTCACTAAGTAATGAACGTATTCGTAACTTCCAGATACTGTATTTATCGCCATCGTACGGCTTATTTCTCTTTTGCTTTAAATGTTCCATTAGGTACTTACGAATATCGCATTCCTTTACACGACACAGTAGAATCACGATTTGAACACTAGACTGTGGGTAGTTGTGATTTATTTATTACACAGAATATTCGATCGCGGCACTGAGCCCATAACCTATTAGAGGTTATGGATTAAATAACACACTGTACAGACACTTTAACTATTTATTTTATACTTTGACACGAGGAAGTTTTATATGTCCGTTCACTTACAGCTCACAACAAGAAGTGATAGATAGCAGTATTGTTACGTCTTTTATAGCTAATCAAACTGTAAAGTATTTGACTACTATTATATTGTATGATGTTATATTATACAATTACTAAGGTGGTGCAATAATTGTAAATAGTTAAATATAATAATTAATTAATTTTTGCATGTATAAATGTATATAATTCAACAGTGACAACCGGGCGTCTCTTGCCGACCTATGTGACACAGGAACTGGCCAAAACAACCATGACCAGTCATTACCTGTGTCAGCCGGAAGGTTAGGGCGCCATGCCGCCTCTAGCGACTCCTCAAAAACGGGTCTTACCGCCACGATTGTGGCGTGCCCGGCACTGGGGTGCACAAGTCGATTTCTCCATTCTTCCACTAGGACCTGGCGGAGCTCGAACCGTGCCGCCTCTAGAGTGGGTGGAGTTAATCCTTCGCCCCGAGCCAGCGTCTCCTGGCGCCAACGGTAAAGCGACACCAGAAGCGCTGCTTCCAAGTCCCAGGGGATCGATCCGGCGAGGCGGCTCGCTACCTCGAATGAGGTTGTACGGTAGCCTCTTATTAACCTAACGGCCATGGCGCGCTGTGGCGCACGAAGTGCTGAGATATTACGGGCCGTCAGGTTGTCTCCCCAAACTGGGGCCCCATAAAGGGCCATAGACCGCATGACCCCTTCGTAGAGCCTGCGGCAGGAGGTGCCTGGCCCCCTTAGGTTGGGCAGCAGACGCGCGAGCGCACCTGCCGCGCCCAGAAGACGGGGGGCCACTCAACAAAAGTGGGCTACAAAGTCCCATCGGCTGTCGAGCAAGAGACCCAGATACTTAAGGGTTGACTCGAAAGCGACGCGGACCCCTCCTACCATGATGTGGGACCCTAGAGGTGGCCGGTTCCGAGGGCCATGGAAACATACGGCCTCGGATTTAGACAGGCCCACCTCGAGGCCCAACCGCCGGATATGATTGACGACTTGTGCGACCCCAGCGGTCGCCAGCATGGCCGCCGCCAAGTGCGATTTACCCCTCGCTGTGACAAGTGTGTCGTCGGGGTAACAAATAACGTCGACGCCACGGAGGAGCGCACCTCGCAGCACCCAGTCGTAACCGATGTTCCACAGGAGCGGACCCAGAACCGATCCCTGTGGAACACCGCACGACATCTCTTGCCGACTCCAACCGTAGTGACCCGGGTAGATAACTACCCTTTACTACTCTACTACTACTACTCCTCCCACCCCGGGGGCTCCCCACGGGACCTCCTCGCCGCCACGAAGTGGTAAACTTCGGCGAGGATCTCCGCTTGCAGCTCCCAGGGGGGGGGGGGGTCACTGGCCAGCACGCACGCCGCCGTCCAGGACACCGTCCGGTAACCGCGTATGGCCCTCGTCGCGACGACCCGCTGCGGACGTCGCAGCAGGGTCTTATTGTCGCGACTAAGAGCGTTCGGACCGCGCCTTCTTTAACAGCTCCTCATAGGTTGTCCCTCGCTCGATAGCAGCCGGCTGCAGAGTTAGAATTACTGCAGTGGAACGAGGGGCTTGCAGCTTTCGAGCTGTTTTCTTAGCCGCTGCTTTGGCTTTCTTCGCCGCTATCTTCTTTTTCTTGGCCGCCTCCTTTTTGCGCCCCACAGTCTCCCAGTTGTCGGCCTGATGAGTGAGAGTCGCTGCGCTCTTCTTGGGCGTTGAGGTGCCCCTCTCTTGGGTGCTGCAGGTGCGGGTACCACCTGCGGTCCCTTCTTGCCTTTCCGGCTTGTCGGAGCTGCTGTAGCGGCCGCTGGGGTTGGTTTGGAGGACCTTGGAGTCCTCAACTTCTCCGCGTACGTTGATGCTGGGGGAGGCAGAGGAGGGGAGAGCTCTACCCTTGCTTGTCTTCCCGACGTTAGAGGACGACGTAACATTCGACCCTCCATGATGGAAAGCTTCGACTGGAAGTCGCTGAGCTCCTTGCGCACTAGCTCCATCAGCTCCAACTCCGCCTTTTTGGAGCTCTAATTGTGCCGCTGTTCTATCTCTTCCTGAGCTCCGCAATTTGAGATGCCAGGCGGGCATTCGCCTGCAGGAGCTTTTGCGTCTCCTCGCTGGTAGCTCTGTTGAAGGCGACTTCCGCAATTTGCGTGATAGCCTCAACGGACTCCTTTAGGGCCTTCTGGCACGTACCTTTTAAACCCTTTGACTTCTTGGAGACCAGACGGATTGTCTCCAAGGCGTCACTGAGCCGGGTCTTCAAGTGTCACACCGGCATGTCCTCGACATCTGGCTCCACCATCGGTTGCTTCCTTCCCGCAGCGACTCGCTGGACGGTTACAGCAATGAGGTCATCCTCCGTGCGCTTCTCGTTGTCGGCCTTCCGCAATGCGGCGACAAGTTTGGCTTTTGCCTGGCTCAGACTCACGTACAGTACCGTGGAAGGGCGGACGACCACGTCATCGCCGTGATGTACACGCACTTTCGGAGTCGGCACCATCTCTTGACCGGAGCCGTCCGACTCCGATTGTTGCGCAGAAGTGCGCGACCGCTTCCTGGAAGCCTTCTCAGTTATAGAGTCCGAAGCAGCTACCACATCAATGACTTCTACATCGTGTTCCAACGGCACGGTTTCCTCTTCGGAACGCGCAGAACTGGGCGTGCGCGTCCTATTCTCACTCAGAGATTTGTTTTTTAAAATAAATTTGAGTGAATTTTCCTTAATAATTCCCATGAGTATGGGAGAAGGAGTGGTTGTCCCGGGCAGAGATCCCGATACCCGGGCAACCCTATTACACTCAGGGGGTCGCACTAGTGACTGAACTACCCATCAGCCGTGCATCTCTTCGCCGTGCGGCAGCAACTTGAGATTCGGGGTGGTTTTTATAGAGGGCCACTCCTTCGCAGTCCAGGCGGTGAAGCCAAGACCCTCGGTCCGGTCAGCAGCCGCGAGACGTGATCCACGACACTGCACAATACGGGGTTACGATTTGTTCTAGACGGTGACAACGGGGATAAAAGTCGAAAGAAAGGGGGCAGAAACAAAATTGGACGCAAAACCAAAAGGGGAAAAAATCAAAAACAAAGTACAAAAATAAAAAGGGAGGGCAAAGAAAGGGGGGAGGGTCGTCAGAGTGATGACAAGAGACCCCGTTGTCTGTTCAGCGGCAGTGTAAGTGCACGCCGAACCCGTCAAAGGCGCTCTCCCATGTCCACTCTAAAACAGAGCGGTACTGGGAGAGCCGGGCCTAAAGATAGGGCCTCCGGCTTGGGGATGGGACAAGCGTTCATCGCCCCGCCACCGGTGCCAAACGCGACGGCACAAGGCACCGGTTGTCAGAATATAAGCCGCCAGCAATAATGAAGAGCATTATTGCCAACGTTGCCCAGGGTGTACCACGAGGCGGTTTTCTAACACACACCCCACATATATTACCATTACTCTAACCGTGTCCGTATTCTGAGACATAGTCGATTGCAGATTATGACAGATTTGTTATTGTATCACTGAATTTCAAATTGCAGACATATTAAAACTCTTTCTGATTGATTTTTATGAAGGCATCTAGATACCTTTTTTCTGGTTAATGTATTAGCATGAGCGCGTTTTCTGTTTGATAAATTAAAAAACATGAAAATAGGTAAATCGAAGTCAGTGTCAAATAAACACAAAAAGTAACAAAATTAATTTATTAACTTGGCACAGTATTCTCTATTCGATTCTCAGATCAAGAGAAGTGGGAAGGTATTTTTTCAAGTAATACCAGCAGCAGTACAAAGTCTGGCACTGTGTCCGGTAGACCTAAAACCATAGGAGAACCTGGGTTTAAACATCTCTGCCTGACCGTACAGGGATTTCGAGATAAGACTAACTTGAATGTGTGTTATGCCCATGAAAATGAAAAACTATTTTTCTTTTCGGTATTGGAATTTTGTATGAATCTTGTGCGAACCTAAAATTTTCTAATAAGGCTGATCTTTTGATAGCTCTCTCAAAACATGATAAACTAACATGCTTTCATAAGAGACAAGAAAAATAAGGTTTTTTGGGCCATTTAATGTGTATGTAATTATAAAACTGGTTAAAATAGCCCAATCGACAATATATCTTTATGTCAAGCTACAGTTTCAATCTGAATATATTTTATTTTGGTGTCTGCGTAATCTAGGTTTAATTCCAGTCTTTGAATATATTTCGGCGTTTCACTGCTTATCCGTATACAAGAGTCGGTTTCGTTTTAAACCTGCTTTATAGCCATTTAATGAAATCGTATTTTGTGTTGGTTCTAGAAAATATGAGTACATTTGTAGTAAGGTCTGAATAGTATACGTTGTCTAGCTTTTTACGGTTCTAGTATAATACGCAAAGGTAAAAGGCAGATGGCTAGTGCATAAAATACTTCAGAAGACAAGGCTAAAATACTTACAAGATAAGTCTGAGAGGGAAAGAGTATAAAAAGAATGTGCAGCAATGAAATATTTTTAGAATAATATGTGTAGGTATGACCATATTATTCTACAAATATTTTAGGTTTCCAGATCAGAATAAAAGAGTATATATCAAAATGGAATGACTAACTTCCTTCTTTTATGTAAAGCAAATAATAATAACTATTAATGCATAATATAATATCAATAATTGGCAATTGGCGATGTCCCACTGCTGGGCAAAAGCCTCTCCCTTAAGAAACTCTTAATTATCATTATAAAAAAAATATTAAACACTACAGCAGACTTTGAATACATCTTTGAATATGAATCAGTTAATATGATACCAAATTACCGTACAGCTTCAACATATCATAAGACAATTACTTTAAAAACCATTAAATTTAAAAAAGAATTACGCATCCAATTAAGCAATGAACCTCAAAGCTTACCTTATTTACTGCAGCCAAATAAATTTAAGGTAAATTCAAGTACCTCCAAACAGACAGGTACAATTAATTACAAAAAAATAAACCTTCACCTAAGTTCCGAATACACTGAAACAAAATAAATGGGCATTGAATACACGCTATCTCATTTACCGAACCGTAAAAATCTCGAAAAGGGATTGGTTAAAAATGTGTATATATAACTCAGTGGAATGTCAGCGATAGACAGAAAATTGGAAACTGGATTGGGGGTTTGTGATGTATGTAGGTTGTAAGCATCGTGCGTTTCCTTTGATTGCTGGTGTGGTTATTCCTGGCAAGTTATCACAGCGATGTACATATCTGTCATGTTTTTATTAGAATTCGCGCTTTTGGTGGTTGGGAAATTTGTTGTTGGAAGGATGTTTGCTTTTATGCTGGAAGTGTAAAGTAAAACGAGAACACACATGCATTTTCTGTAGGTCAGGAATGGTATAAGGTCAAACAAAATAAATTTTTAGTTTTGATAAATTTTCAGAAATTTCTATCACGAGAATATAAATATGGACGTTTGTGTTCGCGAGCAATTTAGTACTTTCTAAATACAGAAGAAGCGAACATCGCAAATGTTGAAGTAAGGTCTTATATAGAGCAAGACTACTGTGGAGAGTATTTCTATGAATGTTTATATTCTGTTGTTTGATAGCTGTGAATTTTTTTCATACAACCATTTTGGTAATATAGGTATAAAAGAAACCTAAACCAGATTGTTTGTGGCACCAGTGCATGCTCTTAAACTTTTTGAGCTGATAACATGTCTTTATATGTATTATCAAATTGCTTAATTAATATTGCATCCAAACCTATCGTTCCAGTAATCGCCTGGTACAAACCAGTTGAGTTAGAGTGTATACACTCTAATGCGTATTAACAATTTATAAACAATTTATCGTAGAAGTCTCCTTTAGTACGTAGTACATAACAACGCAATGCGTTCAACGGATAGTTTAATGAAATCACTATCCTGATACGTAATATGAAATATTAATAGACGAAAATAGCTATACACATATAAACATATATAAACCAAAAAAGCGCTGTTTATTTTATATTTCTGAGTAACAAAAATATTTTTGCCACAGGAATAACGAATATTCTGCTGAATAGAGATTTATTCTACAACAAAAGAGGTGTGGAAATCTGTCCGGTGTCATCTATAGTGACAAATTGTTTGATACACCATTCATCAAACTCGCTCACCCGTACAGTTCAAAGTAATTCGTTTATATTCATTCAGTGTGTACCAACCAAGCGATAAGTAAGTGTGTATGTAACGTTTGGTCATATTGAAGTTGAAGACTGCGTCGTTGCGATTGAGTGTGTATTCCAATATGTTCTATGATTTTTGTTCTACTAATAGAACAAAATAGATTCTTTTACTACAATGTTCTAGAAAAAAATTTAATAGAAGAAAATGGAATTTAAATTCCTTATTGTTCTACTATCTATTGTATTAATAGTATTAATAGAAAAAACTGAAATTTTCATTCCATAATGTTCTACTGTCTCTATCAGTAGAACAAACTAGAATTTATTTTAATTAGGTATGTCAGTTGTTGATTCCTTCTACGTGCTGTAGGAGCTGGAACCAGCATCCTGTACTTAAAGCATATGTAATTATGATCTGACAAGGTAATCTCATCAGACCCACTCGACAATCTTAGTGCTAGCCCTGTTGGTGGCTAACGTGATGTCAATTACCTCTGGTCGCCTACAGCTAGCGAACGTTGGCCTGTTTCCTTTATTTAGAATTTGTAAAGAGGTACTTACCGCATACTCCAGTAGCTTCTCCCCTCTTACATTCACATCCGTGTTCCCCCAGACTATGTGGTGTGCGTTGGCATCGCACCCCAGGATCATGTCCAGGTTCTCCCGGCTGCCATATTCAACAAGGTCCTTTATCTGTCTACATACAGTTTCCTTGTCCGTATAGTCCAGGTATACAGAGGTCAGGATTACAGTATCCCGCCCTCCGCTCCCTCGTGAATCGATTTTAACTGTCGTAAGATCCCTAGAACAAAAATTGTATAAGGGCATTACATTTATGCCATTTCTGACATACACACATGTCCTTATATCATTAGTGGAACAGTTATGAAAAATTACACCTCCCGTCCCACCCAGACCTCTAATCTTTCCCTCTTTAACATAAGGCTCCTGGATCAAGGCAATATCATATTCCTTCATCCGCAGGTGGCGAGCCAGAATGGCCTTCGCCCCGATGCAGTGATGAAGATTTATTTGTACGCACCTTAGTCCAGCCATGCGGTCTGCCTATACGGTAGCGCCTTCGGTGGTAGCCACTACTGGCCGCCCCCCTTGCTCTCCTCTTCCACCATCGCCTCCGCAGCTTTCGGCGACGACGACAGAACCAGACCGTCAATATGTTCAATTATGTCGTCGGTCTTCGGTGATGCACAAGGTGAAGAGGTGCAGAGAGCCGTACCTGGCTCTTCCACCACAGCATTTACGGGTTCCTCCCCGTCCTTTACCCCTTTACCCGTGATTCTATCAAGGCAGGGGCCTCCCCCCCCACGCCGGCATCAACTGGCACCTTCTGCACGTTCGGATCCTCGAGGATCTTGAACGTGCTCTTGTCCATGCCAGCAAGGAGACAGAAACCGCTTGCCTTGATGACCGCGGCTGAAACGCTGTCATGTGCAAAGCTCCTCCGAGCAGTGCATCAACACTAATAGCAGGCAGAGGATCCGGCGTGGCCTCTAACAGGTCCCAAATGGCCACACGTATAAGCTCTACCTGCTCTGCAGCTAGTAGTGCGTCATGGAAGTTGTCAGCAACAACGGCCATTTTGACTCCCGTCAGCGCCTCCCTGTAGGAGTCACCTTGGGTCTTGGCCCGCTTGTTGTCACCGACCTGAGCGACGGTTTCGTCGCTCACTTCCACTTCCTTTTTAGAAGAGACTGCACCGGGTGCCAGTGCCAACTGCCGCTGCAACTCGCGCCGCTTACGGTTGGTACACCCGCTACGCCTCTTCCTACTCTGGGTATGGCTTGCAGAGTTTGCAGCCGAGTTTGGCTCCCCCGTAGGGTGTGCCTCGCCTGACTGCTCCTTGCTAGCCTCCCCGAGACTAGATGGCTGACAGCCACTCCCCGAGGGTGCTGCGCTAAGATTCGGGTATTCTTTACGCAACGCCCCCCTGGGGCTGCCACGCTCTCTGCATTGGATACCCTTTCCAGGATTACCCCCTCTCCACGCCTTTGAGCTGCCTGGGTAAGCACCACTCCCTTGGCTCAGGTTCGGACGGCCACTAGGGCCATCACGACAATGTCGCTTAGGTGTGTAGGTGCTCCCCATGCAGCTCCTACACCCGCCTTACCGGGGGGAGAACCCCCTAAGGGTTCAGAGGTCCTTAATTGGTCGCCCTTATCGGTCAAGCCTTGAGTTTTGGTTTTGACAGAATCCATCTGGTCTATCGTTGAGTTCACCTGCTGGCTCCCCACCCGCCACGGAGTCCACAACGTTGGGGATGTCTTGTTCAGGCACCAGGGCTACCAGCAAGGTATAGCGCCCCCGAGTGAGCTGTCCCCGAGACGTACAGCACAAGTCGCTCCACCCCAAACCACTGAGGTGGAATCAACAGTGGAAATCTGATGAAGATGGCTGCCCGCAGACACCTTCATTTGGCGACATTGCTGTTTGGTATTGTTCAATAAAAAAAAAACCAATTTACCTCTATGATAAGCTAAAGTGGTCACGTGATATTAATCACTACAGCACACGGGCGGCGTCTCATCTCTTGGTCACTGCAAGTCACAGAACCACGGCTTTCAGGGGTAGTTTCAAATACGCAGCGACGCAATGTTGGAATAACCTTCCGCCGCCAATACGAGATCTAAAATCATTGCGTTCATTTCGTAACAATTTAAAACAATATTTAATAAATAAACAAAAATCTGTTCCATAAATTTAATATGTACTTACATGAAGTGCAATACGCCACTATTTGTTGTTGTATTATTTCGATATTATTTAGTTTTAATTTGCGCATGCGCATCTTTCTCAATTTTGTAAGGAACCATGTGTACTTTTGTATCGTATTAGTATATTCTTTACTCTGTAATTGTGTACTATTAGGTCATTATAACCCAAGCCGCTTGCAATGTTGATAATTTTAATTATTATGTCTATCGTGGTAACTGTTGACGTTGTTGACATTGACAGATGTCAGTCTGGCATGTATGCTGCGTTCGTAAACCTCGTTTTACAAGATGCGGTAATAAATATTTATAATTATTATCTATATATTATTATTATTTATTCTGTATTTGCATGTTGTTGTTATATTATATTTAAAATTATAATATTATTAGGTATATTTATATGTAATTTATAATGTAATCATATAATTTTAAGAAATTTTAATCTTAAGGCTTTTATTTTATGTTAGGCCTGCGAGAATACCAGCGTTGCAGTTAAACTGCAACAATAGCTGACGCAGATGCCTATTTTACCACCTCTATTTAAATAATTTAATTGTTTGTGTACTGTATGTTTATGTTGGTAAATAAACTTTTTCATTTCATTTCATTTCATTTCATTTTATTTCTTTTGATTTGAGGTGGGAAACGACCACTGCCGGCTGGAGACCTCTTCACCCAAGGACACTCGCCTGGCGCCCGCATGAGGGGACACCGCAGCCGATTGATCACAGCTGGCTAGACTGCAACCACCCGTGTAAGAGGAAATCCACACCAAAGAGGTGTGTTGCAGATCAGTGGCACCATTATCGCCACATCACCACTCAACCCCCAGGACTCCTTCATCCCGCCGTACGGGTCCCCGCGTACGGCACAAACACGCGAGGTCATTACTATCCATCGTCTGTCGTTCGACGATGGACCCGCCGGAACATGACCTCTCCATCCCAGGCAGTGGTCGTCTGGTGGTTTTAGTTACGTCTATTTCAGAGGGAACTAGACTAATAAACTGGGGGCAACCACGTGAAGGATTCCCCACCAGAGTTGTCTTAGGGATCTACACGACTGTTGCGCTCTCCCCTAAGACCATTGGCACCTTACTCGTCTTGAAGAGTCGAGTAAAGTGGGTTTGCATCTATACTAAACAAGCAGCCAATCCAGTGAAGCTAGAAAGCAGAAAAAGCAAGCTAGGCAGTGCAACTATTAAAGCATAAATACAAACCCTCCCGTTACAATCGATAGTAGAACAATAAGGATTATAAATGACATTTTGTTCTATTAAAATTTACAGTAGAACATTGTAGGAAAAAAAAATCTAATTTGTTCTATTAGTAGAACAAAAATCATAAAACATATTGGAATACAACCGATTGAGGCGGTCTATTAGATTTTTGTGTCCAGCATGAAGATTCTGGATATTCGACAGTTAATAAATTAAATAATGAAATTTAGTATTAATATGGGCTCGCAATAGTAGGCCAACTTGTATCTACAATTATTGTTTACGTCCATAATTATACATTTAAAAGTTAAACTTATATACGTAATATTGTCTTCTGTTTACGCGAATATTATTAATTGAAATTAAGCTACTATATACGGATTTTATCGCGTTGTTTATTTGACACTTTATTACATATTTTTAAAAACTGTTACACTTCTATTACTACTAAATTTACTAATTTTAAGCTAATAAAATTATTATTAGAAATATTAAAACTATTTAGATTTAATTAAATTTTACACTTTCCCCGACGTCTCGGTTGCTTTTCAGCAGCCATGGTCACGGGGAGACTAAGATGTTAGTTGGCTCAATGTTCCAGTGTCGTTATTTCAAAGTACCCGAACATATTTTAATCATTGGTGTTTCTATTTACGCAGAATGAGCTCAAAGTATCATGAAATCTAGCTGTGGTTTGCTTCTTCTTGGGTTTGACTATTTGTATTACTGGATCCTAAGCTGGTGGTACATTCCAACCATCTTCTCTATTAAAATTAGGATGTTTTTTTGATTTCAATAGCCTCGCGAAGCATCCTTGGTAGGAATCGGTGTTCTTTGGCGAGAATCTGTGGTTTGTCAAATCTCAGGTAGTGGTTGGTCCCCTGTTGCACATGTTCACACACAGCAGACTTCAACGAGCGTTGGTGTTTTACATTAGCTATGTGTTCTTTTATGCGGGTGCCTATGTTTCTCTTGGTTTGACCAATGTATGAGAGTCCGCAGTCACAATCTATTTTATAGACCCCTGCATCTTGTAAAGGTAGTTGGCACTTGACGGATGGTAAAAATTGACTTATCTTCGTTGGGGGCTTGAAGTATGTGTTGATTGAAGCTCGCTTCAAGATGTAGCCAATCTTGTCAGTGACACCCCTTACATAAGATAGTATAGCAGGCTGGCTCTCGACTGTGGCTGGCTTTTCTCGGGGTCTTATTATATACGGTTTTAAAGCATTGTTTATTTGAAATATACTTCATTTACAAACTATTTATTTTATAATGCTATTGCTATTAAACTTAACTACTTTTTTAAACTATTTAAATGATTATACATTTAAACTATTTAAATTATGCTGTCTCCGAAGGTGCGCAGAGATGTATTACCACATTACGCTGGTTACAGCTGACTAACGGGCACATGGCTAGACTCTACGCCACTGAAAATTTACTTTCAGGAAAAACATAATAGCACACATCAAATCCCATCCTTCATGGACAGCAGTTGAATTGACCACCGCTGTACCACGGAGACTGATATAAATCATAACTATAACTATTAGTACCACGTCGTCAGCTTCAATATTATCGCGTAGGTAATACCAGTTTCAACAAAGCTACGTCTGGGCGCATGTGCTTTAGCTGTAATTAAAAGCGCAGCGTACGGCCCGCCGCTGTTACTGGGATGTCAGCAATCAGTGGAGTATCGATTATTAGTGACTTGACACACTTGTAAACACATCTACTACAACTACACGTTGTTTGCTACATGCTGAAATGAATAAGCTGTCATCGTATTGTTTGTCTACTAGAGATACGTTTAACGCTAGTTTTTGTGGCTATGTCCGTATGTAACCTACGGAACGCTGGACAAATATCTTATGTGTTAATCCAGAACTTGGTTTAGCTATGTGTGACGTTTTATTCAAATCTGCATTATTTAGTAATAAACTTCCAAAGATCCTTTTACTCGACTACGGCGAAGCCAAAAAGAAGGGTAATGATTTTGGCAGTCTGTGTATGTATGTTTGTATGTTCCACCGTAGCGCCTAAACTAATGAACCGATTTTAATGAATGAGGTGTGAATAGATTCGTAATAATCTCCCGGGTGACATAGGCTATATAAACTTTACGAAAAGTATTAAATAAAAAAATAAAGTTTAAAAAGTTATAGTCCTTTTTAGACCCCTTTTTCACGTATTCGGGTTATAGTTTTTAAACTTTATTTAACAGATTATTTATGCGTCAAAATAAGTCCTGTGTCACGGGGAACTTTACAAATAACTGATGCAATGAACACCCAGACACAAAACAACTATTTGTGGACCGAAATCACAACATTTGGCGCAATGGCAGCGACGAGGCTACCACTTACACCAGTACGCGACCCCTGCCTATCACAAACTTTTCCATTTAAGACATTACGACTGCTTCCCGGCAAATGTTTGTGCTTCTGTCAAACATCTGACTCTTGAAAGTCAAACAATATTACAGTTTTAAGTGGCAACGGCAGGAAAGACACAATAGACTTTCAGTTATGTCTGGCATTCCAACAATTGGTTTTGAAGTGGCTAGGCTGGTAATCTAGACCACTTGCTTGTGAAGGTTACGTGGAGTATCGAAGACTGGAGTATGGCAGAAATACGATAACAATATATATATGTATATATTTATTTACAGTATAACAGTTTGAAGCGGAATGGATACAGTGTAATCGGGCGTCGGTATTTATACAATAAACTAATTAATAATAATTAAATTAGGAAACGGTCGCTCCTGGCAGTTTATTATAAAACGGACTGTCTTGACCATTAGGCGGAGCTTAGAACAATAGCCACGCGGCGGCCATGTTGCGCGCGCGCCGGTAAACAATGGGCGTCGGCAGCCATCTTGTGGTAGGCGTGGCTTAAAATCTTCGCCGGTGGTCTGACGTCACGATCACCTGATCGGGTGGCGTGATTTCACGCGACACAATGTATAGGCGCGAGGGATTTTCGTGTTAGCGGATTTCATTCCTACACCGCTCCCCCGGGAAGACCGTGACTACGGGCGATAATAATCAGGGAATCTGACCGTTCTGCCACTCTTTGTCTTCCTAACAGTGCCTTGGTCTTGGTTCTGGTTCTGTGTCTGCGCTTGTGGTTGGCCATGATCCTGGTGTTCTCGTGACATATGGGCTGGTTTAAGGCGGTCTATCGTGACTCTTTGCTGCTTGCCTTGAACATCTATGTCGAAGGTCTTTTTGTCACGACGCAGAACTTTGTAGGGACCCAGGTATGGAGCTTGCAGTGGTCTTCGCACTGGACCTTGGCGTAAGAATACATGAGTTGCTGTCTTCAGGTCTTTGGGCACATAAAATGGTCTGCTTGTGCTGGTGTGCCAAGATGTTGGCTGTGGAGTCAGCTTTGTCATGTGAGCTCGAAGTCTACTGACTAAATTGCTGGTGTCTACTGGATCTTGAGGAGCAGCATGTAACCTTTAGGGTTTAGTTTAGGTGAAATGTAGATATATTTAGGAAGTACAATGAGAGAAGGTATAACAAATACACTTTTAATATATTTAGTATACAATTATAGTCAGGGCGTGGTTCGTTAGAAGGCTTGCTGCGTGTCCTTGTAGTCAGGAGCACTTAACTCGAGATGTGGAGCCGAGCCGCAAGCTGTCTCGTCCAGGACGCGATCGGCTTATATATGGCGCTGCCGCCGGGCAGGGGGGAGAAGGGGGGCGCCAGCCACCACTCCGACTCACGCGCAACCGTCGCGGTCGCGCGGTCCGCGTCACACACCCCCCTCGTTAGGAGAGAATTTTTCCTCGGGGAAATTCGGTCTCCCGAGGACTCCCCTCTCCTCCGGCAGCAGCTTCCGATCGGCATCCTGAAACAGGTAGAATAAGAGGAGTCAGTCCTTTAAAAGAACTATATTATTCAATAGACGAGAATCTATAATATGATAGCACCGTAGTTGCGAACAGATCATTAACTGATAACAATATAAAAAAAACACGTTAAAGGCAAGGTGATTCATTCATTAGGAATGTGGACTCGACAGCCGGCCGCTAGATAATAACTCGTTTAGAATGTCAACAAAGTAATTAGTTAATGAGTTTGTTATGAAGATCAATAAACGACAACTACGGTGAAATTGAACAATACAAAAATTTTGCGATTAGTACGCTAGCAAACAGATAAGAAGAACCACTATGAATGCAAAAAAATATGACGGGAACAAAAAGACTGAACCTGTAGACCGACTTGACAGTGACAATTTAACTACTGAACCACTGGGTGAAAAAAATGAAATGTTTAGATTTCGATTAGTATTTTCGAAAGCAATAATTGATATGAAGATAGAATGCGTAATTTAGACACAAAGTATTGTCTAAAAAAAATTTTATAATACATAAAAAAAAAATTATAGACAGATACACGCATTGAAGTACGCAGTTTAGAAGTATATATTTTCTAGTGTTACGCTAGGAAGTATTGCATTTGTAGTTAAGTAATTAGGTTAAATATAAACGAATCACAAAAGAAAAAAAATCAAGACAATGTCGTGATCTAGCTAGCCCTACGACGAAGTCTTGGGTTTGGTACAACAAAAGTCCACTAGCTAGAATCACCAAACTATTCCTTATAGTTAATTAGTTTCAAGTCTTTAACGTGCCACTCACCGAGAGGTTTACCAGACATATCAGACAATATATATACTAACGGAGACTTCTTGGAAACAATTTTACATTTAATAAATTTAGGTGCCAACTTTTTACTAAAGTATTTATCTTTATCACTAAGGTAAAACGTTCTTCTCCACACAATATCACCAACATTAAACTCGACCGGTTTACGACGTAGATTGTAAGACTTACAATTGCGTTGGTGAGCGACCAATAATGCTGCTTGTACCTTCTCGAAAATAGAAGTTAAATAGCCAAGGTTCTCAGCGTAATTGTCATGAGGAATATGAACCAAATTGGGATCAGAGTTACTGACCCCAAATAGTGAACCACAAGTGACAAGCTCGCGACCATACACAAGAAAATTAGGAGTAAAACCGGTTGTCTCGTTAACCGCGCAGTTTATTGCAAACTGAATTTTTGTAGTTAAAGTGTCCCAGATTCGATGATCGGAAGTTATAAAGGTAGAAATAGCTGTCATAATAGTTTTGTTATAACGTTCAACAGAGTTCACGTGAGGAGAATATAACGGTGTATAATGAAGATTTGGAATTTTGTATTTAGTTAAGAGATTTTTAAAAGTTGCACTAATGAATTGTTTACCGTTGTCTAAGATAATAGTGGATGGAATACCATGCACTAGAAACACATTTTCTTCAAGTATTCTTGTTATTATGTCTGCGGTAGCCCGCTTGATAGGAAAAAGCAAACAATATTTAGAGAAACAACAACTGACCACAAATATAAAAGAGTTTTGACTCCTACTAGGTGGTAATGGACCTATTAAGTCAATACTAATCACCTGAAAAGGTTTTTGACAAGACTTAGGTTGGCCCATGTGACCCAAGGTGGAGTGATTTTGATGTTTATGAGCGATACAGGAATCGCACAGATTCACGAACTTGACCACGTCAGAATACATGCCAGGCCAATAGTAATTAAGTGCTAAGCGCTTATAAGTCTTAAAGACGCCAAAATGACCAGCTGTGGGTGAAGCATGATTATTAGATATAATGGTAGACCTCTGTTCTGACGGAACAACTTCTTTCCATTGAAAATCCCTAGTAAGGGGATTAAGAGTTTTTTTAAAGCGATATAATTTATTGTTTATTACTTGATAATCGACAAATAATGTCGGTGAATCAACACAACCATTAAAAATGTTTAGATACCAGGAGTCATCAGTAACTGGACATCCTAAAGAACCATTAGTAAGTTCATTAGTAACATTAGTTATGGAGGATATAGGTATAGAACGAGAAAGTAAATCAGGTACAACGTTCTCAGAACCCCGACGATGTTTGACCTCGAAATTGTAGCATGATAAGCGAACACTCCATCTCGCCAAACGACCTGTAGGGTTATTTAGCTTTAAAAACCACTTGAGAGCGGCATGGTCGGTATAAACTGTAAATTTTTTCCGTTCTCCACATAACAACGCCAATGCTCTATAGCAGATAACACGGCTAAAGCTTCGCGCTCAGTAGCACTATAATTTTTTTCCTGGCTAGTGAGCGACTTACTATAATAGGCTATAACTCTCTCTTGTCCGTTCAGGACTTGACAAAGAACAGCACCGATACCGAAGTTACTGGCATCAGTATGTATTTCAAAGGGCTCAGTATAATCTGGGCAAGAAAGAACAGAAGAAGACACCAGACAATCCTTTAACTTACTAAAGGCCAAATCAGCCTCATGAGACCAAAAAAAAGGAGGAGAAGTTTTACCTTGGCTAGTTAATTTGTTTAAGGGTGCGGCGATTGAGCTAAAGTTCGGAATAAAACGTCTGTACCAAGAAGCAGCGCCTAAGAAACGACGAACTTCTTTCCTATTAGAAGGAGTAGGGTAATTTTTCATTGAGTTTACTTTATCGGGATCCGGATGTAACCCCTTAGAATCAACAACATAGCCCAGATATTTCAATTTATCTCTAAAGAATTTACATTTTTCGAGATTAATAGTTAAGTTAGCACTTTTTAATCTTTCGAGAATGCGTAAAAGAAGAGAAATATGATTTTCAAAGGATGACGATATACAAATAATATCGTCGACAAAACAAAATACTTTGTTTTCAAACTCGGGACCGGAAAACAAAGTATCTACCAATCGCTGTTGAGTAGCAGGTGCATTAGTAAGACCAAATGGCATTCTTTTAAACTGATATGTACCTCGTGTAGGAATATAAAAAGCTGTTTTACAACGATCTTCCTTTCTGATCAAGGTCTGCCAAAAAGATTTAGATAAATCCAAACTAGTTAGGTATTTAGCGTCTCTTAAATTATCTAGAATTTCCGCAATATAGGGTAAATTATAAGCATCTTTTTTAGTAATAGAATTTAACTTACGGCTGTCTAAACAAAAACGTAATTCACCATTCTTTTTAGGGGTCAGAATAACGGGATTCGACCAAGGGCTTTCAGAATGTTCTACCACGTCTTCCGCGAGCATTTCATCGAGATGATTAATTAAAATACGTTGTTTATTAGGAGACATACGATAAAACCTCTGCCGAATAGGAGAACAATCGCCTGTATCTATGGAATGTGTAATAATGTTTGTGCAACCGAGACCCCGCGACTGATAAGAAATATCGGTGAATTTTGATATAATTTGGTCAGCGGTAGCTCTCTGGTTGTCTGTTAGAAGACCATAAGAGACGAGGTGAGAACCGACATTCGTCTGTAGTTCAGCGACGTGCGCATCAGACTTATTAAGAAATAAAATCGATTCTAAGTGATTAGGAAACAGACCAAAACTTCTCCAAAAATCCATACCAAGTATTAAAGAATTTTTTATATCTGGTACAATATGTACCACCAAGTTTACTAAATTATTTTGGAATTCTATTGGTACAGAAACCGAACCTAATGTATATAATTCCTCTCCGCTCGCGGTAATCAATTTAATTTTTTTAGAATTGTCTACAATATGGCTATTGCTTAAAAAATGTTTATGAGAATTGTTTCCAAGAATTGTCACACTGGAACCAGAGTCCAAAAGACCAACGGCGCTTTTGCCATTTACATTAAGAGAAATATAAGGAGTGAATTCAGTATTAGAGTCACGGATTGAGGATAAGTGGTAACAACTAAAGAATTTAGAAATATAAGTTAACCAATTAGACCACTCTTTTTTATTGAATTTAGAGTGACTATTATCTCCCCAATCCTTGCTAATTAGTTTTTTGGAGTAGTATTACTGGGTTTAGGTTTACAATTAGGACAGTCAGAGACGCGAAAACCCTTTAATCCGCACTTAAAACATATTAAATATCTCTGCTGACGACAAGTATTTAATGAATGTGTATTATTTCTACAACGCGGACAGAACCGGTTTTTATTAACGACAGCTGCACCGATTGTTTCAACGTGAGACTTGGTAGCGGCCGATGTACTAGGTTGATTATTAAAGTATTTACTTTTATAATTAGGAGACTTATTATAAAAGTTCATATTATTGAAACTGCCCTTATAAGGACTAGAAGAATTAGAAGTAGGGTAATTATAAGCAAGATCAGGTGCCAGGGTGCTAGGGGACACTTTAGGTGGCTCCCTAAAGTCCTTAGAACGGCTATCAAACCTTTCAAAGTTTCTACACACGTTAATCAGAGAAGGAATATCTATTACATGGGTAGTTAAAAGGCAATTAGTGTAGCACGGCCTAATGTTATTTAATAAAATTTCTAATTTATCAGATTCACTAATTGGCACATCGAGACGAGAAAATAAACCTTGCATTTTTGCTATATATAAGGTTATGTTCTCAGATTCGCCCTGAGAACGTTGTCTTATTTCAGACATCAGTTTGTAATCAAAATTATGAGGGCTAAAGTCTCTTTTCAACAACTGACATAATTGACCCCAAGAAGTAACGCTATCCCGAATACTACGAAACCAAGTCAACGCGTCGTCGGAAAAGATCTCAAATGCAAAAGAGAATAACTTATCCTCAGGTATATTCCTAGCTGACATAAATTCATTAACCCTCTGAATAAAAGCACGCACACAAGACTTGCCATTATATTTAAATTTAGAAAGTTCTGAGAAAAGTTTACGCTCATAGAATAATACATTTACAGGTTCGATCTGCTCGCAAGCTCTAGTGCTATAATTTTGAGAAGTTGATTCCTCCGGCTGAGAAACTAACGATCTAAATGAAGCATATAAGCCGTGGAACTCATCCCAAATAGGTTTTAAATTATTTTGAATCGACGGTTCGTCGAGACAAACGCGGTTTAATCTATGAAAAATGTGATGTAATAGTGACTCAGTTCTAGCTGATAAATTACTGTCTAATCTATTACGCAATACTCCGACATTATTTGATGCTCTGAATAATGAGGTCTTTAGAGCCGCGATATCGACTTCCGGAGACAAATGAGACTCCAAAATGCTCTCAGAAGGAGAACCTGGTGCGAGCTTGGCGATTGACTTTCGAAGATCATCGACCGTATTAGCTTCGCCACCACGCAAGGTAACCTCGTAAAGTAATGCCGATTTATTCAGTAACGGAAACTTAATCTCGTACGCCATCTTGTTTAGAATGTTCGCGACGGTCACGAGGTATCGAACGGCCGAGAAATTTTACTAATCACGCAATATAACACGACAAGCAGCGAAATAAAAACACTATTAATAGAACACAGTGAAATATAAGCGTATGATTCTGGCCAAGGGTGCAAGGAGAAAAAAACGCGATAGCTAATAAGCGTATAAATATAGCACGTGCAATAGAATTATCTCGAATATAATAATAACGCGACGTGGGTAATGAAACCGTTAGCAACTTCACTACGCGATTACGCACGTGGTAAGCACTTAAGAAAGAAAAAACTTACATACCCTTTGAGCAGAATACACACGCACAGTACACAGTATATAGCAACAGTAAAATAACACGTAGCAAGCCTTTAAACTTAATAGCCGGGCGCCATTGTAACCTTTAGGGTTTAGTTTAGGTGAAATGTAGATATATTTAGGAAGTACAATGAGAGAAGGTATAACAAATACACTTTTAATATATTTAGTATACAATTATAGTCAGGGCGTGGTTCGTTAGAAGGCTTGCTGCGTGTCCTTGTAGTCAGGAGCACTTAACTCGAGATGTGGAGCCGAGCCGCAAGCTGTCTCGTCCAGGACGCGATCGGCTTATATATGGCGCTGCCGCCGGGCAGGGGGGAGAAGGGGGGCGCCAGCCACCACTCCGACTCACGCGCAACCGTCGCGGTCGCGCGGTCCGCGTCACAAGCAGTAAAGAACTGTCCAGGTAAGCGTAATGGCTCGCCGTAGACCAGTTCTGCAGCAGATGACTGTAGATCCTGCTTCCATGCGCTGCGGATGCCAAGCAGTACCCATGGCAGAGCTTCTGACCAGCTCGATGTCGCATGGCAGGTGATAGCGGCTTTCAGCTGTCGATGTAATCTTTCGACCAGACCGTTGGCTGCAGGGTGATAAGCGGTGGTCATGTGGTGTGTGGCGCCAATTAGTGCGGCTAGTTCCTTGAACAAGTGCGAATCGAATTGCCGTCCGCGATCAGTGGTAATATGTTCAGGGCAACCAAACCGTGCGATCCATCCTGTAGTGAGGGCAGTGACACAGGTTTCTGCAGTTATATCCTGTAGTGGGTATGCCTCAGGCCAACGTGTTGCTCGGTCGACGATTGTGAGGCAGTACTTATAGTTGCAGGATACTGGTAACGGTCCAATCAAGTCCAGATGAATGTTCCGAAAGCGCGCTGATGGTGGTTGAAAGGCTTGTAAAGGTGCTGATGTATGGCGCGTCACCTTGCTTCTCTGGCATGCTTCGCATTCTTTAGCCCATCGTCGGCAGTCCCGTCGTACGCCAGGCCAAACAAATCTCTGCGTTACTAATTTAACACTAGCTTTTGCGCCAGGGTGGCTCAGGTTGTGAAGTGTTAAAAATACCTGCTTGCGGAATGCCTTAGTAACAAATGGCCTTGGAGTTTCTGTTACATCACAGTAGATCTCAATACTGGATTCGGGTAACTTGACTTTGTTAAGTCTTAGCGAAGATCCGTTGTACAAAAAATCGCGTAGCTCGACGTCAGTTTCCTGTTCTTTGGCAAGAGCCGCGTAGTCCAAAGGCAACGTAAGCTCGTTAATACGTGAAAGAGTGTCTGCGACTACGTTCTGTTCGCCTTTGATGTACCTTATGTCTGTCGTGAACTGGCTGATATAATCGAGGTATCGAAATTGTCGCGGGGAACAGTTTTCGCGGTTTGTTGCGAACGCGAAAGTCAGCGGCTTATGGTCCGTTACAATGAAGAAAACTCGAGCTTCTACCATGAACTTGAAGTAACGTATAGCCTCATAAATCGCTAATAGTTCTCGATCGTAAGGACTATACTTCTTCTGGGAAGTGCTGAGTTTCTTGGAAAAGAACGCTAGAGGTTGGCATTCGTGACCATTGTATTGTTGCAATACTGCTCCAATCGCAGTATCTGAAGCATCTGTCTGGATTGATAAGTCAGCCTTTGGATCTGGATGTACTAGCAGCGTTGCTTCTGACAAACTCTTCTTGCTATTCTCAAATGCTTCTAACTGCTCTGATGTGAGGTTCACAGGGTGAGAACCTTTGATCTTGGGACCAGCAAGTAGATGATTGAGGGGCGCTTGGATATTTGCTGCGGCTGGTACAAAGCGACGATAAAAGTTCAGCATGCCCAAAAAGCGTCTCAGTTCTTTTATCGTTTTGGGAAGAGGGAAGTCTCGAATGGCCTGGACCTTGCAGTCCAAAGGTTGTATGCCTGCTGCAGAAACTTTGTATCCCAGGAATTTTACTTCTGGTTCGCCGAATACACACTTGTTGGTGTTTATCAGGACGCCGTATTCTGATAGTCTTTGGAACAGTTGCTTCAGATGTTCTTGGTGCTGACTACTGTCTCTGCTGCTAACCAGAATGTCGTCTAAGTATCCGTAGCAGAAGTCTAGACCTCTCAAAACTACGTCGATGAAGCGCTGGAATGTCTGGGCCGCATTACGTAAACCAAATGCCATGAAGGGGAACTCATATAGTCCGAATGGCGTTGTGATCGCAGTCTTCGGTATGTCCTCTGCAAACACGGGTATTTGGTTGTAGGCTTTCACTAAATCGATGGTGGAGAAGATGGAGGAACCTGTCAGCTGTTGAGTGAAGTCCTGTAAGTGCCTGACAGGATAGCGATCAGGAATCGTGCGAGCATTCAGCATCCTGTAGTCCCCACAAGGACGCCAACCGTCATTCTTCTTTCGTACCAAATGAAGCGGTGACGACCATGGGCTGTCCGATATGCGTGCTGTTCCATGTTGCAGCATGTCCTCAAATTCCATCTTAGCGACCTTCAGGCGTTCTGGGTCTAAACGGCGTGGACGATTGGATACTGGTGGACCTGGGGTAGTACGGATGTGATGTACTGTTGAATGCTTGGTGGTGTTGGGTTTTCCGGCTGGTCGCGTTACATCTGGATACTCCCTTAGTAGACGATGGTATCCGGAGTCGTCTCTGGTGGTTCGGATTGAAGAGATCGCTTCTGCAGAAGTGTTGCATAGTGCAGCAACTGTAAGGTCTGTTATGCCATCAATCAGACGTTGGTTGCGACAGTCAACTATCAGGTTGTAGTAACTAAGAAAGTCGACGCCGATGATAGGCTTAGTGACATCAGCTATAATGAAGCGCCAAGTAAAAGTGCGTCGAAGTCCGAAGTCTAACGTGAGAGGTAAATCGCCGTAAGTTGATATAACTGTCCCATTAGCCGCAAACAGCTCATATCGAGTTTTGATACGTGGCTCCCGAACAGCGGACCGCGGAAAGACGCACAGGTCTGAACCCGTATCTACTAGATATTGCACCTTCGTTTTGCGGTCCGTAATGAACAGGCGGCTCGTTATTGCTAGGCAGTCATTTACCGCCACTACTGGCTGCCGGGGAAGTTTTCCTGCTTCTTGTAGGTACAAGGTTGGGTGCATCTTCTCGCTCGTTCGCCAAACCGGTCATGATAGAAGCAGTAGGAATTGTTGCTTGGCCGAGATCGTGACCTGGAGCGATACCAGGGATTCCTTCTATCGTTTGTGCGTGATCGTGATCGTGGGCGCCTGTTCAGTTCCGCGCTCATGGTCTCCAGTTTTCTACTGAGTTCTTCTACCTTCTGAGTTAGAGCTTCGATAGCGCTGTTCGTGGATGCTGCTGGTATTGCCGTGCTTGCTACCTGACTTGGTACCTGGCCCGTCACCTGCATGGTTGCTGGTACAACATCATTGACCCGGTCTGCAAGCTCGGCTAGGTCTTCCAATGTCATCTTTGCCTGTTGGGCAGCGATGCATGTCTGTAGGTGGGTAGGTAGACGGCTCGCCCAGATAGTTCTGATGAAGTCAGATGGAACGTTTACGCCTGCTAGCAGTTGCAGGTGCCGAAGGAATTGCGTGGGCTTCCTGTCACCCATCTCCTCATGCATCAGGAGCTGCTTGATCTTCCGCTCCTGAGAAGCCGATAGCCTCCGTATAAGCTCAGCCTTCACCGTTTCATATTTGTTGGTTGCTGGCGGGGTGACCACCAAGTAACGTATTTCTGATGCATGCTGCGGTTCCAGCTGTGCCAACACGTAGTAAAATTTGGTGGCATCTGCGCTGATGTTTGCCAGAATAAATTGTCCCTCAAGCTGGGCGAACCAGAGCTCAGGGTCATCTGGGTTGAATTTTGGCGTCTTCACTCCAACACGGGAGGATTCCCCTAGGAGCACGTCTTTGTCGGCTTGAGCTTGCATATTCCAGAATTACTTCCCCTGGATACAGGCTAGATCGTCGAAGGGTCACCAGTGAAGTGGCTAGGCTGGTAATCTAGACCACTTGCTTGTGAAGGTTACGTGGAGTATCGAAGACTGGAGTATGGCAGAAATACGATAACAATATATATATGTATATATTTATTTACAGTATAACAGTTTGAAGCGGAATGGATACAGTGTAATCGGGCGTCGGTATTTATACAATAAACTAATTAATAATAATTAAATTAGGAAACGGTCGCTCCTGGCAGTTTATTATAAAACGGACTGTCTTGACCATTAGGCGGAGCTTAGAACAATAGCCACGCGGCGGCCATGTTGCGCGCGCGCCGGTAAACAATGGGCGTCGGCAGCCATCTTGTGGTAGGCGTGGCTTAAAATCTTCGCCGGTGGTCTGACGTCACGATCACCTGATCGGGTGGCGTGATTTCACGCGACACAATGTATAGGCGCGAGGGATTTTCGTGTTAGCGGATTTCATTCCTACAGTTTATTTGGCCCTCAGTAGGTTGCATGTTTATGCGGTATGTATCCTTATTGTTTTACGATTTAGGTAATGTCGAATTACCGACGATCAGGCAGAAGCGGGTTCATTGAACTGAAACAAATAAGGGTATATTAATTTTACTTTCATTTAATTACTTCTTGTAACACCGCCTTATTTGATCCACTGCTGGGTATAGTCCTCTCTTTGTTTGTGTCACTCTACACACTTCTGTTCTCATGTCTCTCCAGTAGAACTCCTACGAAGTAAATGTCTATTCGAAACTTCGGGCTGAACGAAATATTAACAATATACCTACCATGAAGCTTCATTGTATTCCTTTCTTTCAAAGTGACATCGCTCCGCTGATCTGACTTGTTTATGGTAAGGTTCAGGACGATTGAAACGCTACTCAATATGTTTCATGCTACAAATAGCAAGATTAATCCGGCTCAAAACTTTGATATTTACGTTACGGCTTCAGGTTTAACCTAAGATCATAACAATAAACAAATTATTTTTTGTCACCCTTTTACGCCTTAACTACTCGACCACTCATCATGAAATTTTGCAATCACGTTTTCAGGGGAACTGAAAAGGATATATGGTACCTTTCATTTAGAAAAAAGAACTGTTACTAACCTAACCTACATTTACGCGAGTGAAGCCACGGGCAAAATCTAGTCATAAATAAATATCACCTGTCAATATCGTTGCTACCAGGTAGCTTTTAGTGTGCTTTAGCTCGCTATTAGCTGTAGACTTGCTTCTCAGACCATGCTTAGTCCTGTCATTTGAGTTCCATTAATTGTTTTTCTACATCTAAGGTGTACCTATTAGATTTGATTGTGTGTCTTCGTATCTCGACATTTGGATCCTATCTATCAACCTTATACCGGGCTTGGATTGCTTAATAGCTTAAAGATCGTTATCTCTACACAGCCTTAGGCCTGTGTCAGATTACAGCCTCTGCGGTTTTTGCCAGAGTATCCGTTTTTTAACTCTTATAATCTATATAATATCATCCTCCGGTACCCAAAAGAATGTTAAATTAGTAGCAGTACTTCTCCTGGATGAAAGATACCCTATGTCCTTTTCTGTTCCCCTGACAACATGTATGCGAAATTTCATGATGATCGGTCGAGTAGTTAAGGCGTGAAAGCGTAACAAACAAACAAACTCACATTCGCATTGATAATTAGTTAGGATATCTTTGCACACTGGAATTAAGTAAATGTAGTTTCATATGGAAAATTTAAGAATTACCATTGAAATATGGAAAATGCTAACTTATACTAGGTTCACAGTATAGCAATATATTAATTTAAGATTACTAAAACTGTATTGAGTAAATTAGCTTTATCGCTGCGTACATCGTAAAGCCATAATTGCATTTGTAATGTAAACACATCGTGTTAATATTAGGTTCACCGCACACTTGCGTCTGAGGAGTTATTAACTGTCGCAACTACGTGGTTGGCATGTGTTGCATGGCTCGTTAATTTCGTACACATAGATGTCAATATTCATTATAAGATTATATCTACATATATGTAAGTGCTCTTTCTGTATCTGCTGGTCTGTATGCGTAGAAATAGGTATAATATTATAAGTGTTATATAGTACACCTTATTTACTCTATAGCGCATAGAAAATATTAAACTATAACTTTAATATAATATTAATTATAATACGTGAGTAATATAAATACCTACTTAGCTCTATATACTAAAATATATTTCAACATGCTTTGTAGATAATAAAATGTTCGTTCTTCTCTCCTAATTTTGCCGTGCCCGACGGGTTCCATAATTGTTTCTTTCTTCATTTATAAGACTTGTGTATACATTATGGAGTGCAATAAATGAATTGAATTTAATTTTGTATTAATAGAAAGTTATAATGTTATTAAGCTTAGTGCTTACTTACGGACTATTAAGTTCTTTTTTAATACGTTTATTTCCATTAAAAATAAAATGTGGTACATTTTTTACAAACTCGTCAAACTGTAAACACAGTTTATTGGCGAGAGAGGCGCTCTTTCTTAATTCTAATTACGTACTTATACTAAATTATAATTTATTGACATAATATTATTATGTTAGAGGAGTTTTTCATACATTACATAAACTTTACTTACTTTAATTATTATATATGCTTAAAAAATTATTTAACTTAAATATATATTTAAATTAATTATGGTCTTGTGTATTAATATTATAATGGTTTGTATTGTGTCTAACTATTGATGACGTGTAACATCTCATTTTTCAGTCTTTTCTTTAAAGTTACCCTGCTTAAGCCTTCCCTGTGAGTTCTTATAAAATCTATTTTATTATATATTACAGGTGTTAAGTATTGTCTAGTTCGTTCGCCATAGTAGTTTGTTACAGAGGGGGTCACATATTTCCCTTCCTGAGCTTGTTTAGTGGAATACTTATGTGTCTTAGGTTTTTATGTTCATCCGTGTAATATTGTTCTAATGCTATTAGATATTCTACTTTCAAATGCACGGGAAGTATTTTACATATAATAAATAACCTGTCATAGTGTGGCTTACATTGTAATTTTTGCTTCTGACTGACCAAATACTTAACTAATCTGATTTGTAGTTGCTTTATGCGATCAAGCTGCGTTTTAAATGTTAGGCCATAACAACTCAAGCCATAGTAAACTATTGAGTCAGCAAGTGCATAGTACAATATATACATAAGTTTTTTGTTTACCGAATTACTGAAGTGAAAAAATTTACCCAGAATTGACTGTAGCTTATTGCAAACGTCATTTATGTGTGACTTCCAATTAAAGTGACTATCTACCATTAGACCCAAATATCGGTAGTTGTCTACTACTTGTATAGTGGTACGCGGGCAGCCTGCTTTACTGTAGTGTAGACACTCGTATGTATGTCCGATTATATTTAAGTTTTGCCTACTTTGTTTAATGTACTTACTATAGGGAGAACATATATACATGGTTTTTGTTTTGGAGTAATTTATGATTATGCCATTGTCGTGTGCCCATTTAATGATATTTTCGAAGTCTTCCGGTAAGTGTGTTATTGCATCGCTCATATTTTTGGACGAATACAGTAAGCACATGTCGTCCGCGTACATAAATGTTTTGCAGTGCTTTTTTTTTTTTTTTTTTTAATTTAATTTTATTTAGGGTTTTCTTTTTTTAAAAAAAAACATCAAACCCATTGTACTTATACAATACAATACCCTAACTAATTAAAAATGGCTATTGAGGAAGTCGATACTGAGTCCGCGGTATTAGCCGATAAAATGCTGACGTTATTTCCGAAGTAGGATGACTCAAAGCACTTTGTACAATTCCTACATCTAACCTATTAACACCAAACTTTCTCATCATCGACTCCCTCTCGACCTCGCTTCTGACACACTCCATCAGCAAATGTTGTACGTCTTCAACCCTTCCACAAGTCAGGCAATTTGGCGAATTGACTTTTTTCATCAGATATGCAAACTTTGCCGACGGATAGTGGCCAGAGCGAAGTCTAAAAGCCAATTTTAATATAAATCTATTTAACCTAGTGTTTATAAACCAAGGCACACGAGGAGGCTCACACTGTATGGTTTTATACCATACGCCTTTTTCTTTACTTCGCTCATCAAAAAATTCTTTCCAAATGTGATGACAAAAGGCTTTATATTTTGGTATCATTTCAGAGTGAAAAGGGGCAATACTTTTTAGCACACCATCTGTCACTGCTAATTTTTTGCAGTGCTTTATTACATTTATAACACTGTTGACGTGCATTATGTACCCGACCGGACCAAATACTGATCCGGTCGGCACGCCGAGATTCACACCTACCTCATTACCTGTTATTCCGTCGATTAACGTGCGAAGGGATCTATTTTCTAGGTAACTTTTAAACCAGCGATGGATTGGCCCTCTGATACCACATTCATCCATAGCCTGCAGTAATAAGGTATGTTCTAAAGTTTCTATGTGCCTCGGAGAGCACGTTAAGCCGTCGGTCCCGGCTGCCATGAACATCTATGGCAGTCGTTATTGGGAGAGTGTCGACACAAAAGATCTCACTGGGTTGAAGTGTCGCCGGTCTGCACTGACTGGCCTCCACATAAGATACATATGTTCTAAAGTACCGAACGCCTTTTTATAATCAATGAATAGGGCGGCCACAAACTTACCCTCGTTGAGACTGTTATTGACGTAGTCTGTAAACTGCGCGAGCGCGGTGTATGTGCTGCGCCCCCGCCGGAACCCGTGTTGGGCATCCGAAATTATTCTGTGATTTTCTCAGAAACTACTTACCTGGTTAACCATTATCTTTTCTACTATTTTATTTACCACCGATAACATTGCAATTGGCCTGTAGTTGCTGTAGTCTAAATGGCTTCCCTGTTTATAAATGGGTCGTATTATGGACTTCTTTAATATATCCGGGTAAACTCCCTCACTTACACACATATTTATAAACTTAGCTAATACTGGACTTATTTCTTTTTTAACAAATTTTATATCTTGTATTCTAATTCTATCAAATCCCGGTGCTTTATTATAATTTAAATTATTAATACATTTTTAACCGTGCTTGCGTCTACCTTCTTAAAATAAAAGGACACATTACTCGGTGTGTCATAGGATCTTCTATCTATAAAGTAATGATCACAGTTATGCTTTATATTCTCTATTTCGCCCGTCAATGTTACGGAAAATTTATTACAAATATTGTATAGAGTATCATTTTTACCCAAGTATTTTATAATTACATTATCCAAACTCGTTTTTTGTTTACTCGTCCAAGTATTTATATGTGTCCATATTTTCCTTATATCATTGTTACATTTCTCTATTTCTTTTTGTCTGTATTTATTCTTGGCAATATCTATTAGTTTATTTACTTTATTACGATATCGAGTATATATTAATCTATTATTCATGTTCTTTGGTGATGATTTCCAAGCTCTAAATAGTGAATCCCTAAATTCTATCTTTTTCTTAAGTTCCCTATCAACCCATGGTTGCGTAATTCGCTTTTCATTAGGTATTATTTTCATTTTACATTTGTCATAGATATCTACAAATACTCGATACAACTTTTCGTATAATAACAACGGGCAATTAATTTCTAAAAAGTCAGTCCAACTAATTATTTTTAAGCTGTCAGTTACAGCTTTTTCATTTAAAATAGTCTTTATTTTACATTTAATGTTATTATTATACACATTACCAGCCGTCGTTAAGCTAATCCCAACCATATAATGATCCGATAAGGTGCAGGTTAACAGGTGCGCTCGCGCGTCGAGTGATCGCCCCCATCGGGCCCGCATGCACACATAGTCGATGTTTGATGACGTCACCCGGCCGTCGACGATCGCCTCGCGCGTTATCGCTGTTCTAGGAATTGCGCTTTGCAGGCCGTTTCCACATAGCATGATTTTATAGGTGTTCAAACTTGAGCTTGCACTCTGTGATATATCTATGTTGACGTCTCCAATCAATATTATTTCGTCTGAGAGCGGGATGTTTTTAAATGTCTTATCTAGTTCTGTAATACATAACAATTTATTTGTGCTTGGTGGTCTGTATTATATGAATTGTGTTGGTCCCGCTAATCAGTTTCCCGTGCGTTATTTCTGTTACATTCAGTGGTATATGTGAAGTTTCTGTAGTAAATTGCATATCATCTCTAGCATAAACCAGTATGCCACCTCCTTTTCGCGTCTCCCTAGTATTAGGATATATTATATATCCTGGGATCTTATATAATAACACTTCTTCATTCTTTATGTTCACCTCTGTTAGTATTATTATAGTTAATGTTCTCCTAGTTAAGCAGTTATTCAGTAGGACAAGCGATTGGTTAAATTGTTTCCGTATAGATCGAATATTTATATGGATAATATTCATGTTATTAGTTGTGAAATTTTGTGACCAATTATCTAAGTTTTCATATCTAGTATAATCAATATCATATATATCCTTAACTTCGCTAGAGTTATCAAATTTTGTATTTGCTTGGAATTCACGTAGTGTGTTCACGCCCTGTCAGGTGTTGTTTTTATTGTGACTTTTTATTTTTGTTGTCATCGCATAACATTTTTATATCGTTTTCATTTCTAATGCGAATAATATTTTCATTCTCGCTCTTCTTGACCAAAATAGTGGAGTTTTGTATCCAGATATATTTATATACCTGTTTTAATTGGTTTCAGGTTTCCCAGAATAATAATCTTGTCGATTTGGTTAAGTCCTCATTTATGTACACAGGCATTTTACTGTCGGTATCATACACGTCGCCGTTTATTATTCGCATTTTACGCTTTTGCAACCATTGGTCTCGTACATACTTAGACCGTAGCTTAATTACTATTGGGTGTGCTTGTTCTGCTCCCGGTTTTTGCACACCTACCCTTTCAACACTTTCAATATCTTCTGGATTCAGGCTGAGTTTTACGGCAACGTTTTCGATAACTTCTCTTATATTTTCGTTATCTGTGTTCTTCTGTAGACACGCAATTTAGATACATTTTTCTTTCTCCTTGTTTTCCAAAAAGTCTACTCTTTCTTCCAGCGCAGCATTGCACTTCTCAAGATAAACATTTCTCTGTTCTATGGCTTTTATTTTACTTTCTGCACTTTTCTTAAGATCTAGCATTTGTTGGTATTGCTCCGCGTAGAAATCTACCGTCTCCGTGAGATCATCTAACTTTTTCTCCAGCTTAAAGATTATTTCCAAGTTTTTATTCATTTCTATTAGAAGCATTTATACTGTAATAGAAAGATAAGTTTCAATGATAGGCGACTGTACCGGTATTTTCGAGCTAGGTTTTTGGCACTCATCACATAATTCAGTTCGAGTAAATTGTTTTAAGTTCTTCACACATTTCTTATGAAATACACTATCACATGTCCCTTTGCACTTCACAATATCGTATTTGGCTATTGATAAAAACAATTTACTTTTTTTACACTGCACCATTTTTACAATATATAAACACGTCCACACGCGGAGCGCTCGCGGGGGGAATGAGTAATAAAGGTATTATCTTGGGCCTACGCAAATAAAAAATAACTGTTATACTGATCAAGCTTTGTGTTGTCAATTAAATCAAGGTTTAAAGAGACCCTCTTTAAACCTTGATTTAATTTACACAAAGTACACCTAAACCCAAAACAAATACTCGACGCGGCAGCAATTATATCTTGAGTTATTTAGGTGCTTTTACACAATAATTATATAATTATATTGTATTGAAGGAAGTTGTGATTTCTTGCATAGGATGCTAACACTTTGACTTGTTGAGCTAATGGATTAAGTTATAATATGCCTTCTCATACGCTTCACCTGACCATTCGATCGCTTTTCAATAGATTACGGAAGACCGAAGTAAAATTCGCCTTATTCTCTCGAAGAGTCTAATACTATCATAGTCCCTAAACATTGTAACGAACGTTATTTGCGTTACTATTTACGCAGAGCCTACTCTGCATAAATAGTAACGCTAATAACGTTCGTTTTTAGCCTACTAAAAATAGCCTGAACTCTTACTGTGCAATTTTGGCAAAATTTTGTCCCTCATCCAACCCTTACACTCAAATTTACATTACGTTTATATCTTAAAGTGCCGATATTATGCGGTTTGTTTTCAATATTTGTAGCGAGCGTCGATCGTTCGCCTGACCTCAGCTCTACGTTGCACTTCGATACAGTTAGGTACGTTTAATTTATTCAAACAAGGAGTAATTTGAAAATAGCCTTCTCCCACACTTTTCCCAATTGTTTGTGACGTACTAATGTATTATGTTGTCACTAACGATTTCATATATATTACATTCCGTTTTATTTGAAAAGCTTATGGCGTAATTTGGTAACGAGTTCGAAATACATTTTATTTTATGTTATTTTTAGAGATAAAAGACACATTCACAAAAAAAAAATTTGAACGAGTTTGTGCCAATTAGTAGCTGCCTATATATTTAGGCGGTGATATAATATTAAATTAAATGGAAGCCGTATTATGATCTACCTACCTCCAAGCAACTTGACTTGCCTACCTCCACTTATTCATATTACCCTATGATTAATAATTATGTAATAAAATAATATATATCAGCGCAACAACAATAATTTATTAATTAATCATTAATAATTCTGTTTAATAATTCAATTGTGTTAAAACTAGTTCATAATTAATTAATAACTGTATGATTATTACAATGTAACTTGTGATGTGAATCACAAGTTAACTCAATACTTAACCTAAAAATTATACACGTGCTCGCTACGCTATAAATACGGCCGCACAGAGTGCACTCCGTCGGTCTCGCTCGAGTCGCCGAACAGTACGGAGGTAGGTACTGTGTGAATTAGTTGTTAAGCCGCAGTTAAATAAACGAGGCTTTCAACAAACAGGTGAAGTTTTACTTTGAGGATTGAAGATGTGTGATCACCATAAACAGCTGACGTCACACTTTTTAAAAACACACCGGAGCCTGGTTCTCCGTCATATATAATAACATTTTTTACACAAATTTTGTGATAACATTGTGCGATAATAAATGCAATAGACTATAGTCTGTTTCAAATACGAAGTCCGTTTTGACACTTCATAGCACGTAACTCTGCACATCAATACATATAGTAAAAATGTAACGGATCGCTGTCTGTACATGGAAGATATATGAGAAAAATACTATTTGGATCTTTATCAACGCAAATAGCACCCAAAACAATTATTGTTAGAATTTTTGTCTGTTTGTTTGTTAATCTGTTTGTCTGTGCGTTTGTGCTCACTAATCTCAGAAACGGCTTATCCGATTTAGATGTGGTTTTCACTAATATATTGTGGTAAGCTTCACTTAACTTTTAATGTTTGTTTCATATCAATCGTTGAGAGCCGCGCCGCTGTCTATATTATTATATATGCATTCTCATATTATTCGCAGCGAACGCACGTATTCCTTATCCTGCCCTACCTCCTCCTATCCTATCCTAAATACGAAAAAGTCTGGAACGCTTCACGTATATAGTCCAATACGTGTGTGTGTGTGTGTGTGTGTGTGTGTGTATAAACACACAGATACTTTCCTGTTTAACAGCATTATTTAATATTATTTAAAAGTTAGGTTATTTTTCTTGACTTTCTTTATTTTTTAAATTTTCTATTGAAAGTCAGTAAATACTTACAGTTAAGTCCTTTGTAATAAGTACATGTTTCTTAGCTTAGGTTGGTAATAAATAAAAAAATAAGGATCTAAATTAAAAATATTTATATCTATTACACATTTCTTTTGTTTTCGATAATTAATAGGTTAGATTAACACGTCTTAATAGTTATTAAACTGTAATAAAGTTAATCTGTGTAATAAGCTGTAAGTATTTCTAATTTAGTTGTTTATGATAAGTACGTGTTTACAAATTATAATAAAAAAATATCAGCGCTACAGTTTTATTCATACCAGATACAAATTGGACGAAATTGTTTTAATTATTTTCAACGATTTCGAGGATTGTTCAGCCAATTGATCGTGGACATGTATGCAAAAATAGAAACGGAGAGGTTAATTTATATACTCACTAACCAGACACGTTTACGTGCTGAGGATTACATGCATTTGCGAGACGCAATGCAGCAAGGTAACAACGTGGAGAACATAGGACGATTAGTTATCTTACCGTCAAGCTTTATAGGAGGTCTACGTTATATGCATGAGCGTACGCAAGACACCTTTTGCATGTCCGTAAGTACGGTCGACCTAACCTTTTCATCACTTTCACCACTAACCCAAAGTGGCATGAAATTTCACAAGAACTTTTTCCCGCTCAGGCGCCTCATGATAGACATGACATAATAGCCCGAGTTTTTTTACCTAAAACTAAAGCTGATGGTCGACCTAATTACAAAAGAAAAGGTTTTCGGACCATTTCTGTGTTATATGTACAGCGTTGAGTGGCAAAAACGGGGTTTGCCACATGCCCACATACTACTATGACTAGAAGAAAAAGTTAGGCCTGATGCTATCGATACTATTATAAGTGCTGAATTTCCTGATAAGACAGAAGATCCCATATTATTCGATATTGTAAAGACTCACATGATACACGGACCATGCGGCACATTAAACAAGAATTCTCCCTGTATGCAGAAAGGTCATTGCTCTAAAAGATACCCTCGAGCACTTTCAGAGCAAACAATATCGGGACAAAACGGATATCCACTGTATCGTCGAAAATCACCTCAACAAGGTGGCTTCACAGCTAAAATAAGGTTACATGGTCAGGAAATAGATTGAGATAATAGATGGGTGGTACCTTATTCACCGGTATTATCGAGAACCTTTCAAGCGCACATCAATGTTAAAGTATGTAACAGTGTCGAATCCATCACTGGGATGATGCTTTGTCCGAAGCAAGTATTAGCGAAAGTCCTCAGCGGTTGCGCCATTTGTTTGCAGTCATGCTGGTGTTCTGTGCACTTTCTGATGCTGTGCACAGTTATGGCATTAGTATCAGAACAAATTAGCTGAGGACTTTTGTAGGCACGCACAACTAAATAATAACAACCCAATTAGTG
This sequence comes from Catocala fraxini, assembly GCA_930367265.1. Classification (NCBI taxonomy): domain Eukaryota; kingdom Metazoa; phylum Arthropoda; class Insecta; order Lepidoptera; family Erebidae; genus Catocala; species Catocala fraxini. Next base: position 18,329,689 of record OV884043.1, read on the forward strand.
AGAGATTACGTGAAAGTCACTTGAATCGTTGTTTGCTGGCTATTCAAGATATAGTTACATCTATTGGGGGTAATCCTATTTCTCAATATGGCATGCCCGAGCCATCATTTGACGGTGAACGTATGTATGTTATCAAATACATTTAAATAATACCAATAAACTACTTAAATAATTAAATCCAATAATAATAGAATAGATGTATATGAACTAAGTAATTAATTGATTATAAAAGCATTGCGTGGCGCCAACTTCCGGCGCCACTTAATTATTTATTATACTTATTACTTTTTATTGTATTAGTAACAAATAATTATGTTTATAAATATTATAAATAATTACATAATTATATGATTTATATAGCACATTTAAATGTTAAAAGTACTTCGTATTAAAGTTACTTTTGGAACTGACACCTAGCTTTTGACGTTTTAAAAGTGCTTGTTACTCAGGCCTATTTGAAATAAAAAATTTTGACTTTGACTTTGAAATAAGGCAGTTTGAATGGTTGGGACTTTACAGCCCATTTTCGTCGTCTGGCCCCCATTCTTCTGGGCGCTGCAGGCGCGCGCTCGCGCCTGCTGCCCAACCTTGGGGGTCCAAACACCTCCTGCCGGAGGCTCTACGAGGGGGTCGTGCGGTCTATGGCACTGTACGGGGCCCCAGTTTTGGGCGGACAGCCTGACGGCCCGGAACATTTCGCCGCTTCGTGTTCTTCAGGTTACCGCACGATCTCGTTCGAGGCTTCGAGCCTCCTCGCCGGATCGATGCCATGGGACCTGGAAGCGGCGCTCCTGGCGTCGCTCTATCGTTGGCGCCAAGAGACGCTAGCTCGGGGCGAAGGACCTGTTCTGCCCTCTGTAGAGGTGGCAAGGTCCGAGCTCCGCCAGGTCCTAGTGGAGAAGTAAAAAGAGCGACTTGTGCACCCCAGTGCCGGGCACGCCACGATCGTGGCGGTTAGTCCCGTGTTTGAGGAGTGGCTGGAGAGGCGGCATGGCGCCCTCATCTTCCGGCTGACACAGGTAATGACTGGCCACGGTTGCTTTGGCCAGTTCCTGTGTCGCATAGGTCGGCAAGAGACGCCCGGTTGTCACCACTGCGGCGACAGCCGCGACGTTGTTGTGGACACGGCGCTGCATATTTTGGCGGATTGCCCTGTCTGGGCATCGCAGCGCCGTGAGTTGATCGCGGCAGTCGGATTTGTTGCCCTCTCGCTCCCGGCCGTAGTTCAGTCTATGGTCCGGAGTGAGAGGTCGTGGAACGCCGTCGCGGAACGCCGTCGCCTCCTTCTGTGAGGAAGTGATTTCCATCAAGGAGGCGGCGGAGCGGGAGAGGGAGCGCTTAAACCCTCTCCCCAACCGCCGAGCCGGGCGCCGGAGGGCGCGAGATGACCTCCAGCCACCCTGAGGTTTGACCTAGGGCGGGTTTGTGGGCCTGCTCGCCATCCGTTCAGCACCAGGTGCGTGTTCCCACACGCGCCCTGTGTCGAGTCCGTTGCCTCTCTAGAGGGGCGACAGTAGGGTTTATACTTATAAACCCTACTGTCTACCCTACTGTCTGCCTACCCAAAGGCACTCACTCACTTGAGTGAGTGCCTTTGGGTAGGCTCTTCGTGTAGTAGCCTGCCGTTTCATATGGCGGGCCGAAACCTCGGCGGGGTCGCGACCGCATGTGTAAGTGATTCAAGCGACCCCGTCGATAGTGGTTTTGTCGAGGAACACCATGGTAGGTTTAGTCGGTATTCCGAGAGGTCTATTATCATAATTTTATCATCTTTCTCTTTTACCCCGGTGAGTCCCGCATAATCCCTCCGCCCGTCCCCGCGGAGGGGTATGCGTCGTGATACTTATTATATTTTATAATTAATCAACGATAAGCCCAGATTTTTTTCCAATTAAACACGTTGTATACAACTGTGACTTTTGTATTCTTTCGATATGTCAAATTTAGATGGACTCCTTATTTATTATTCTGTTTCGATTCTAAACCCACGATTATAGTTTGTTTGGAAAGTTAATCGGTAATAGATATTGTTATGTGCCAATTGAAACGGTCTCTTCACTATCGCTGTTCAACGATCGTCTGTCAAATGGGATTTCGTATTTGAAACGCATTATAAATTATCAGTAACTATTATTATAAATATATATCACCAAATAATATATCCTGCAATTGTAATTCAAATATAACGTATATTTATTTATTTATCTTCTTATTTTCTCATGATTCTGTTTATTACTAATTTAACTAAATGAGATTCAAAAACTGATAATAATTGTACCGAAACTAAACTTAAAAAAATTGCATGACTGAACAGCTCCTCTCTCCTAATAGTGCTGTGCCCGACAGGGTCCATAATTGTTACCTATTTTAAGCCTTCCACCTGTAAATGTGTTCCACATTATGAAATGCAATAAATTGAATTGAATTGGTCATGACAATCTTTTGAGTGCACTCAACATAAATCCGAACCTGATATATTCTACTCCCCACGAAACAATTACTTCCAGTACGGCAAATGTCGATTTAATTCGTTTATTGACGAATAGACATCGGTTTCCAAACTCAATGTTTTTATCATTGTTTCGATATGATTAAGCTTGGGTTAAGCAAATTGGTTAACAAAACAAAAAATATCTACGGGTACTTTACTATTAACTGTAATCATCAATGCAAACGTATTCCAACAGACTATAGCGGCAATTAAAACTAATATTATAAATGCTAATGTGAGTTTGTTTTTTATGATTCTATGCCTTAACTACGCTACCGATTATTATGAAATTTCAGATACACAGTGGCAAGTGCACAGAAAAGGGTATAGGGTATCTTCCATCCAGAAAAAGTACTGTTTTCTAGAGAAAGCCAGTTAAGAAATAAAGAAGAGACCTTAACAGTAGAATTAACTTAAATGCCAAACAAACCAACGCACTTTCAGCATTGTGCTATTTTCCCACAAGCAAGAAACATGAGCTACATTATCTATAGCTTCCTTACTTACACATGCGACATAACCACACGGTGAGGCAAGTAGCGCAAGGCTAGAGCCGACAGCCACAAGTGGCTCGCTTCTAAACTTATACAAAGCAATCGTGGTTAGTACCGCAACTCAAAGCCTAATTACACAGAAATGGACAGTAACTGCTGTGTATCAACTACCCGCTTTCTACGTAGATGTTACTCTGAATAAAACAATTTGATAAATGGTAGTTGAAACGAGTTATTTTTTAAGCGCGCTTATATTAGCTGCACTAGTAAAGCGCTAGGTTAATTTATGCGTCACACGCTGCGTTAAATGCATTTCGATTACCGCTTTCTATTTTGTTAAAAACTAATGAACATGACATTAGATCATATCCTAGGGCTCATTTTCACTTTTAAAATTATTGTGTCATTAATCACGCAATGTAAAATATGGAAAAGCGGAGTTTTCTACTACTACCATTATTTGCTTAAAAGAAGATTCCGAATACAACTTTCTGTAAACGAATTATATGATACAATATTTTTTTAAGCATTCTTTGTTTTGCCTGAAATCTGTTATCACATTTTTTATTTATCGAAATCCGTCCTGCTATTAGGAGAAGTGCATTGACATGCACACACACCTACAGAAGAGTGATAAAATATATAAATATAAGAAAGAAAGAGCCACGCTTGGTTTTTGCGCTGACACGCGTGTCATTTTGAACAACGCATTCGGTAAACGGAATGCATTTGCCTTGTGCTTCTTTCGCAACCTATGACGCATATGAGAAACGAGCGTTTTACTAGCTAATTAGCAAAGAAATAATAACTTCAAAATTTCGTGTTGGATGTTATGGCGGTGGTCACAATTTGGCCCTAGTAGATGTGACCACGGATGATGTAACCTGGTCGAAACGGTACCTTAAGGTTAATACGGTGCATGGTCGCGTTACAAATTAAGTAATACTAGTTATTGCCCGTGGCTAAGCACGGTAACAGTTTTTTCTGAATAAAAGGTACAATACAGCAAGCTTCTGGAATGAACTGCCTGCTTCGGTGTTTCCTGAGCGCTATATGTCTGCTGACATTGCTGAAGTCCATGAGCAGCGGTTACCACTGCCCATCAGGTGGGCCATTAGCTCGACTGCCACCAATGGCAATAAAAAAACAAGAAAAAAACTGTCCTTTTGTGTATCCCTGGCAATGTGTGTGCAAAATGTCATGATGATTGATCTAATAGTTAATACGTGAAAGCGAAACATAATAACTCACATTCGCATTTATAATATTAAAAAAGTTAGGATGTAAACAAATCTCGTCAGACTTTTTTTTTTTTTTTTTTTTTTTTTTACGTGGGGGAATGCATGACGCATACCCCTCCGTGGGGGCGGGCGGAGGGGTTATGTCGGACTCGCCGGGGTAAAAGAAGATGGTAAAGATGATAACGTACCTCCCGGAATACCGACTAAACCTACCACGGTGTTCCTCGACAAAACCACTATCGACGGGGCCGCGCGAATCACTTTCGCATGCGGTCGCGACCCCGCCGAGGTTTCGGCCCGCCGTATGAAACGGCAGGCCACTACACGAAAGATCTACCCAAAGGCACTTCTAACACTCTCTACTGTCCCCCCTAGAGGGGAGACGGACTCGAAACAACAGAGGCGCGCGTGGGAACACGCACGCCGCCTCTCGGACCTGGTGCTGAACGGATGGCGGGCAGGCCCACAAAGCCCGCCACCCCCAGGTCAAATCTCAGGGTGGCTGGAGGTCGTCTCGCGCCCTCCGGCGCCCGGCTCTGCGGTTGGGGAGAGGGTTCAAACGCTCCCTCTCCCGCTCCGCCGCCTCCTTGATGGAAATGACTTCCTCACAAAAATCTCGTCAGTCTGTTTTAACTTACTTCTAATCGTCGTACCGGTATGAAATTTGGCAAATATACGTAATTTGTATGACAGTACAATCATTTTGTATATATCTTTGGGCAATATATTGTTGGGTATTGCGACAAGGCACCTAAGTATTTTTTGGCATCGTTTCTTAATCAAACATAGTTTCTTAAACTACACGCTTTTAATGTTTGCCAGCATGTTTTAATGTTATATAATATTATTTAATAAATTTGTCATTTCAAAATTGGATGGTATGTTTGATACTTATTAAAATTATTTGAAATGGTTTGATTAAACATTGATTACTGAATTCAGGTTCACAAATTGTTTATTTGTGTAAGTGACTTATGTAAGCGTTGACTACTTATACCACCTCAGTCATTGAGTCTTGAAAAAGAGTAGGTGAGCAATATAGCTTAGTACTGTCCTTTGTCGTTTCTGAATTCTTCAGAAACAGTTGTTGGTAGCTTACGCATTTGCAATATAGGAACACATGAGCAAGTATATCCTCGGTTTCTATACAGCACCTACATAAGGGGCTGTCAGTGATGCCAATATTGAAGAGGTGTTAATGTGGCCTGTTATTATGACACGTGGCGTAGGACTTTCTTAGTATATGCAGTAGCTTGCGAGACAGATGTTTATTTAGAGATGGCAGATCATTCTCTGTTCAATTATATTTATTTACTCCTGTCCCTGTTTTTTGTATTGTTTCGTGGTTCTAAGACAAAATCATGTTTTAAGTTCGCAAGAGGTTGTTGAAAAATTATTAATTTTACTTATGTCCTCTTTCAATTTTTGAGTTACCTAAATCATCTTCTAAGTAGAAATCAAATCCTAATTAATATTTTTTAATAAGCTTCTATTTGCTACTTGGCTCGTATGAATGCCAAAGCAATGGTATAAAATGAATCCTATATATACCTTATTATCAATTTTCTGCATACACTTTTAAATCCTAACTAATACTATAAATGCAAATGTGAGTTTGTTCTGCTTTCACGCCTTAAATACTTGATGGATCATCATGAAATAGTGAACCGCGGCCAAAATCTAGTTTATAATATCAGTAGGGTAGTACGCTTTTGTTCTAGTCAGAATATATTGAAATCAGATTATAGAAAATCTATCTGCGTCACAACGTCCAAATTGGGAGCGTAAACAAACGAACGGATATTTTTATATGTATTTTGTATCATGAATATGACCTTCTCATAAATCATTCAATTTTCATCGGGTATATGCCCATGGGTGTCGTACGGCCAGAAAAGGATTGAAAAGGTTCATCGGCAAACGAACTGTATTTATATGAAATTATATTTTTATTAAAAAAAAAAACTCGGGTGTTTTGTTGCCATACAACGTATAATAGTAAATATTTGTATTTAGTATATAAACATAGTCTTGTGCCTATATGCTCAAAGAAATAGGCGGAATTGTACCTATTTCATCCAAATATCGCCAGCTATAGATTCAGGTCCTACGTATCGCCAAAACTATTACTGATTACTAGGCACGTTTTTAAGCTCTGTTCTACTATTGAGAATTTTTAATAGACATCCCGATAACGCTTTGATCGAGCCGGCAATCGAACCCGTAACCTCATTTACAACAGTCGCAGGTTTTACCATTTAACGGTCACAGATCCTGTCTCTGAGCTGTTATTAAGAATGTTTTTACAAAAACCCCAAGATCACTTAAGGTTCGAACCGAATCGTTGCATTGACTACCACTGCGTCATCGAGGCAGATATTCCTCTTTTATTAAGACTACAGTATATGTGGATGACAAAGCCAATCAAGCTTTTATCGTCGTCAAAAGCTCATCAATCAATGCCCCTAACCGCTCTGACACGTCGGAAACAAGCGCTTTCAGTTCCATTCTCAGACGGCTGTTTATCACTTAATTCAGTTGACAGCGGATTTAACACGTTTACGCCGAGCTCACGATTTGTGACTGAGAATTTGCTGAGTAATTTTCTGTTATTTATAGTTCGCGTACAAATATTTAGATAATTTTAGATATTTTTTATATAAGTACGTAAGGAGAACACTTTGTGTTTTAAGCATATTGCCCGGTCGGTGTGGATATTTCTCTCAAGAAATTCTTATTGTGGTAGAATATGTATACTCGAATGAGTGTTAGATTTGGTATGGTTAAAGTTTATATGGAGAAAGAGTCCCGAATGCTAATGCATTTACTTTACTTTATTTTATTACTAGTAGATTAAATTAGAGTTTATCTCTCCCTTTACAGGTAATGTAAAACATGGTGTGTGCAGCAACAATGTGTGAATATTTTATAAATAAGGCTGATTATTATATATTTTTATGATTTGGCCTGAAGCAACTTCCGATATTAAAAATCGAAAAGTTGGATGATAATTGCTTTTCTTGATATGGAGATAGTTAGAACGAAGAATGTAAGGCTAAGGCAACTAATTAGCCACAAAGTATTGGCTTAGCTTTAGGCGTCGCAGCGCGGATCCGATGAATTGCAACAAATAACTCTTCGGGATCCTGCCAGGGATTGGCAATATGCACATAAAACCTCGACACTTTTAATCTGTGTGTCCCTCGAGCATTACAGGAGCCAAAAGGCCAGTTAAATGTATTTCCTTATAATTGGATAATTTATTTTCATTTACCTATTATTTATTTGGCAGCTAAATGAGCAAAATGCATGTAATCTAACCTAACCTAACCTAAAATCTGCAAAAGAATTCGCAGGCATATGACACTTATTTGTCACCAAGTATGGTTTTAGGCCACATTTCCAAATTGCAGCTAATGAGAATTTCTTGTTAGTAAAACCTAAAAATACTGTTCGACCCTGGTATCGTCCCGGGTAGACTACATGCACAGTATTTGCATTCACCACGGCTACACCAATAGATTCCTTGGCAGCAGACAGACAAAATGCGCGTCTAAATATAACCGCCTAAATATCCTCGACATGCTAAGTAGATGATAGAATCCAATAGATTTCTTATAAAAGCTCGAACCGAAATCTCAGGTTTGACAAATAGCGTTGACACATACGCCCCAGAAGGATTAAATTGTTTTGCGTAAAGCTTAAAAACTATATTTGTAAGGCAATATTATAATACTAAAGCCTAATATGATTAAAACGTACATCCTAGTAATAATATAAGTGACCTAATAAGTCTAAAAGTTTATGAAGATATTTAAATGTTTGTTACTCAATCACGAGTCAACCATTTAATGTTTTTCGAAAATACTCGGCATACTTATTAACTATGTCCTGGTTTAATAAATATAATGATTTTATTTCGCTATGCGTTCTTTGGGTATAACCACATGCAAAGCCACATGCACAAGCTAATTCACATTGTATATTTTACGGTTCTGTTTTTATTCGAAATTCAAGCCAAGATACAGTCCATCTTATCACAGAAAAGTGAATTACGTACTAAAGCATGATGAAATACGAAGTTTCAAGAGACTGTAATTTTTGTTTAAAGTAATATAACCCACAGAAAAATACTGCTCAAAATAAAATAGGGAGGGCAACTTCATAACTCTGAGTGTTGAATGCTGTAAAAGAGAAATGTTACCCACTCAGTGAGTAAATAGATACCGCTTATGCAGTGTACCGCTGAGAGAAATACATATTACCATGCATATATCACAAGACGCGAGACCATTACTCAAGTCTCGGGCTGTGGACCCAAGTTGTCTTCGAGTGAAATGTATCTTGTTCTGTTTTCACGATTGTTTCCTGGAGTTGTTGGCAAACTCTACGAGTTTCTTGTTATGGTCTTTAGGTATCCCCCTTGCTTCATTCCCTTGCATTACTTCGCTGCCTCGGTTCTTATAATCTGGTCTTTTGTTACGTCTCTAATGTAGCCAGGCCACGTTAGTCTAAGTTCTAGTCCTGTTCGCCTTTTTTATTCCTTGTTTTATGTCCTAATGTCCATGCCCATGTCCAGAGTATCTTAGTCCATCATGTTAATTATTATAAGTGTTTACTTTGTATTCTTCAATATACCTACTTATTAATATAGACTGACTCTTGTAACTCTCGAAGGAATAGGTAATGGTCTATCATAACCACTTTTCGACAGTTTTGTTTCTTAGCTCCCTCTTAAAAGTGCTTATTGCCATATATTGGTCAGATTTCAGATTCGGTGCTGCTTCTAAGAATTTAGAATATACAGACCTTGCTGTATGTTTGTATGTCTATCACAGAATAAGCTGTCATTATTTAAATAATAACAGCTTATTCATAAAAAGTTTAAAACTATAACCCGACTACGTAAAAAAAGGGGTCTACGACGGACGAATTTAAAATTTATATAGCCTATGTTACCTGGGCCATTATTACGAATCTATTGACACCTCATTTATTAAAATCGGTGTAGTAGTTTAGGCGCTGCGGTGGAACATACAAACATACATGTTTGGCTTCGCCGTAGTCGGGTAAAATGTACATGATTCTTTAAATTTAAACTTGGATTTAAATTCAAAGCCTCATATACATATTATGCGAAGACAACGCTTTGAATAATATCTTAAATAATATCTTAAATAATCTTAAAAGATTAAAGCTGACTGTGATTAATTGTTCGGATATATGTATGTATATGTTCGTTCGTTACGGCTGTCTCAAATATGTATTAAAATTAATGTAGCTATCAGAAGGGACTATTTTATTGAATTGATCACTCGTCGCATTTAAAGATTGATTTTGCTTCAACGATTTTTTATACAACCCTACGGGGTACTTGGGACAAAAGGATACTACGGTATTCTTGGGTCCCAAGGGACTATAGATGTGAATTTTGAGAACATGTGATAACGGACACAATTTCTCAATATTCTTCTTTAATCGTTCTGTGGATATAGTTAGAGCTATATAATTTATCAATTGTTGGAATGTCAGACATAATTGAAAACCTACTGTGACTGGTCGCCGGTGTGCCGCTACCACTCAATAGGTTAAGGATTGCTAACATAGTCAAAAATATTAGTTACATTACATATTTCTTTACGTAAAAATATAATTTTAGCAACATACAAACACAATACATATACAATGTATTCGACCGATAAGTGACCGGCCGTAAAATATAAAAAAATACGTAAAATTATCGAGGAAAACGCTATAAGGGGGTGGAGGGGTCTAAGTTGTATATTTTTTTTTAATTCGAATTTTACTTTTTATGGAAATTAAACTACTATATACGAATTTTATCGCGTTGTTTATTTGACACTATATAATATTTTGAAAATTGTTACACTACTACTACTATTAAACTTTACTAATTTTTAAGCTAATTAAATTATACATCTTGAAGCGAGCTTCAATCAACACATACTTGATTGATGTGATATTGAACATATGTTGCGCGCGACGAAAGTGATACGGATGCAATCCGTCCTTCTTAAATATCCTCCATACTGTGACTCGTGGGATACCCAAACGAATCGATAGTAGGCGTACACTAGTAGTAGGGTCTCTGGTAATCATATCCATACATAATTTTTTGTACGATTCGCGGCGTCTTTGCTTTGGCCTTGCTCCTTTCGGTGAAGAGACGATGGACAGCGATAAAGGATCAATGTCCAAGGGCTGGTCTGCTTGGATACCTGCGGCGGTATTCTGCCACAGCAGTTCTAGCATTTCCATCACAAAAACCATACACATAATGCATATCGGCAATGTGGGAAGGTGGTAAGTGACTTGGTCTCGGCATAATAATTCACAGTACAAATAACTATTCGTAACAGCTCAAACAATAAATGCGTAGTTTCACGAGCACAGAGATCGGTCAACTAAAGATATTTTACTAAAAAGTATGCGTAACCCATCGGGGTTTGCGTTCAACTGTTCATTCTTTTTACCTGCGAAAAGGGGATGCGCTGTTTATGCTCTTTTTTGCTATTGAAAATGAGCACTTTTGCAATTTAAAAGGCCGGCAATTCACTTGTGACTCCTCTGGTGTTGCGGGTGTCCATAGGCGGCGGTAATCGCTTACCATCAGGCGATCTGTCAGCTAGTTAGCAACCTACATCATAAAAAAATAAAAATATAAAAGCATTCAACTACAGAATAGCTGCTTAAAACTTTAATGGAGAGAATAATTTAACTTGTGTAGGCTATCAGATTTAGAAAACGAGGTACAACTGAATTTTCGAAAACTTCGACCATTTTCAACAAAATAGCTTCGATCAATCTTATTTGTCAATATCCTTCCCTCAAATGGTTTCTGAGTAACCCATTGCGGCGGCACCCTCTCTAATTTGACCGCTTCAGGCAATCATGTTGTCCTCTTCCAATACAAAGGTTTTGTATCTTTTATTTCTTTCATTCGTCTCTGTGTGACTCTTTAATTGTACACTGAATGGTCTTCAGATCTTCAATTGGCGATAAAACAGTCCTGAGTGCTTTGAGTTAAAAATAAAAATGTTATCGGAAGATATCTGATCGCAATTTCATCGATGCCGGTAATAAATTATATTTAACAAACTCTTTTAATAATGTGAATGATTTTATTTCGGCTTCATTTAATTTATATCTGGTTATCTCCTTAGTGTTATGGCATGACTTTTGTCGTTATTCGATCGAAATTCACAGATTTTAAAAGAATTAAAAGGAAAAGCATTTAATTTTATTTAAATATTTGATGCTTGTCATTTAAACAAGCAAACGCACGACATAAAAAAATGAACATAACTTCTGACCGCGGCATCACTCGCTTTTATCTCGTAGAAACGTATACCGTGAAAAAAGTATCTTAAATATTAATCCAGGTTATTGGTCTATCTATGAGTCAAGTTCTATCCATATCCGTTCAGCCGTTTATAGGTGATAGAGTAACAAACATCCAAACATCTTCACAACGTTCACAAGAAGATTATATATCAAACTAGCTTTTGCGCGCGGCTCCGCCCGCGAGGTACCTACTTCAATAAAAAGTCTATGTCCTTTCCCAGGTTTTACTACCTCCTTATCAAATTTTATTCAAATCCGTTGATTGGTTTAGTCGTGAATAGGTAACAGACAGGCCAACAGACATACAGACAGACCGACCTACAGACAGAGTTACTTTCGAATTTATAATATTCATAATTAATAAGGATCAAATGTAAGAAGCACTTAAAGAACGGAATAGGCATCTGTAGACAAACTTTTGTCGCGGTTCAAATCCGTAATACACGAAGCGTGGGCATTATATAATTGAGACTCTATCGTACTCTTACTCCAAGTTATTTGTGGTTGATGTAGTATACATTTTCTTTTCTCTCTCTCTCTCTCTGTCTGTCTACCTACCATCTCCCAATCAAATAGTTTAAAGGTTTCATTCATCAGTGGTTGTCTATGCCTACGTATACGAGTATATCCCGTTCTAATTCTATCGGAGACGTCGTGGAAGGGACTAGATAAGGTACGTTATCGGACTGACCTACATTAAGATAGTATGTCTTAAACACGACGGGATATCGATTAGAATGATTCCTTCTATTCTTGTTGGAACTACATACGTATTGAAACAGTAGATTATGCCTACGTGTAGGCAGAATTGTTTAAAGGAAAGAATATCAGAAGGCTACTACGTTATTTCCATTTCTGTGAAAGAGATAAGAGTCCAGACATTTAAAGTAAATAAAATCAAAATAAACTGTTAATAAAAACGTTCCTTTAAAAAAATTGCGAAGGCGTGCGTGTTCGGTGCAATAGGACGTGTATGATTTGCTAGCTATATGTTTATGTAAGGTAGTTATTTATTTATTTTATTTATTTATTTATTTATTTTATTTAAGCAACCGAAACGTCGGGGAAAGTGTAAACTTAAATATAAATAGTTTTAATAGTTTTAATAATTTAATTAGCTTAAAAATTAGTAAAGTTTAATAGTATCTAGTAGTAGTGTAACAGTTACAAAATTTTGTAAAAAGGTGTAAAATAAATAACGCGATAAAATCCGTATATAGTAGTTTAATTTCAATGAATAACATTCGCGTAAACAGAAGACAATATTATTTATTTATTTTATTATTTTATTTATTTATTTATATTAGTTATTGACAATACTATATATACTAGCGGTCGCCAAGTGGTCGAAATTCGCCCATAATTAATTTAAATTTTAAGTTTGATCGTTATTAAGGTTTTATCGTCTATAACTATACCCTTATACCTAATCACATTTATTATTTTTAGTCACCTACTCCACATACATATGTTACCATAGGTACAAAGAATTCCACGACATCACTCAAACAATGTCGAAATTCTACGAACGCGATTCAACTGCTTGTGTCAAATGCATGGTTGTGTGCGTGTAGTGTTTTTTTATTCATTTAATGTATTTCTAATACATATTTTATTAAAATATTAGGATTCGCCACTCCTTCTCCGTATAAACTTTTACTGTGCCAAATTTCATACTAATTCGTCCGCGCAATTTTCGTAAAAAGAGGTACAACATTTTTGCTTCATGTATTAATATATAGAAGATATGCGCGGTGCGGCTTTGACAACGCAATGTAAGAATCGTGTTGCGTACATTCAAATTCAAAGTTCGAATTAATTATCGAATATTAATCGAATGAAATTATGTGCTTCCATACTCGGTCTTTTGTTTGGTTGAGCTAATTTTTCGGCCCGTTTCTTGAGGCTTATGCTGGTATTCTGCTATACCCAATTTCTCATAGATACCTTATTTATGTTAAAAAGTTACTCCTTTGATAAAATGTCATATTAATTCAGTTTATCTTCACGTACGTATGCGGGGTAGTCACACAATTCGTGCGCCGTAGACAATGAAGGATCACTCGCCGTCAATATACGTCATCTATTGTCTATGTGTTCGAGGATTTACGACACTTTATTCTTGTTATAGAGTTATTTAAAAAAACTGGCGTTAAAACGAATCATTGCTTGATTTACTTACCTTAAAAAGTTAATGTGACGTTGACCACGAAAAGTTGGTAGAGAAAAGCTCTGGTAAATAGAAGTTATGATAGAATCGTGCCCCGTCGATAGTGGTTTTGTCGAGGAACACCGTGGTAGGTTTAGACGGTATTCCGGTAGGTACATTATCTTCTTAACATCTTTCTGTTACCCCGGCGAGTCCGACATAACCCCTCCGCCCGCCTCCGCGGAGGGGTATGCTTCAAGCATTCCCCACGTAAAAAAAAAAAAAAGAATCGTAGCATCTGGCAGGCCGCTGCTCTTAGAAAATATATTTAATAACGTAATGTTATTGTTTTAAGTTATCAATAAAACGATTTTCATTTTTAATAAGTTATTTATTTCTTGGGCAACGCTCTGACCCCTGGATTCATATACAATACTTTTTTCATTGTGTTTGAATTCCACCTATTGTTATTTTTGGGTGACTAGATGAAATTTAACATAAGCTAAACCGCTCGTAATAGTGACCACTCAGGCATTATAGCTCTCTTTCACTAGTTTACTATTGCACTGAATATTGTGGGTTCGATTTCCGTATGGAACAACAACTTGCGTAATTCACATATGATAGTGCTATGGCTATAATTCTCGATGTATTTTGTGTCTGTTTTTCCAGACTTTGTAGAACTCGAGTTGTTCCTGCTGTTTAAGGAACTACCAAGTGACCTACAACCATAAAATATAGAAAAGTCATACACAAGCACCAGGTAAACAATCATTATTTTGTTTACAATTTTAGTCTGGTTGTGGCTCCGTGGCGCAGCGGTAGTGAATGCGACTTGTGCATGAAGATTCGGGTTTGAAGCCCGGGTCAGGCCAACAAAAAGTTATTGGCTTTTGCTGTTAAGAAATCATTTAGCAGCTCGGAGTTAGAAAGTTGGCGTTGTCAGATATCCCCGTGCGTTGAAAAACCATTGGTTCTGCGCCTGATCCCTCTAGGGTCGTGTCGGATTACCGTCCCATTGGATCATGAGAGTTAGGGAATACAGGGTGCACTTGTGTTCGCGCACCCACTTGGGCACTATAATATCTCCTGCGCAGATGGCTAGTCTCCGTTAAGATCGCCGTGACCAAAATTCGGTCTGGAGGATATAATAATTTATTTATTTATGAGCGGTGGTAGTATCAAACGCGCAACACTATGCCACTGGTAAAGGCTGCCTTAGGGTGAGGGGTATATTTTGCCTGCCCCAAGTTTAACTCTACTATTGGTAGTCATGCTTACAACACTGATGTACTAAGGTAGTAAGTTTAAACTCCCTATTTCAATAACATAAGTTTACTAGCAATTTTCCAACCGCAATAACATTGGCCAAAAACAATTTCGGACCCTTTTTACGACGCTTAACTAGCACGTGCTAAACTATGAAAGTATAAAATCTGGCGTCGTTACAAGGGTCCGGCCATGTTTTCGAATTCTACGTGGACCTGTCAGGGTTATGGAATTAATTAAAGGTTATTTTAAAGATTCCTTCTTCATTGAAATTTGTTAGTTTGTATTTACGTTTACGACCGTAGGATTGGATTCGAGCAGTGTGATAATTTGTCTCTTAGGCAATTTTAAGCACCAGTGAGGTGTGTGCAAGAGTGCTTGCTAGAGATATGAGTATTACTTCTTTGCTTGCCTGAAAATATACACAGAACTCAGACAGAGGTGTATCAAACCCACATTTTGTCAGCTAAGTATTTAAGTATTTAACCTTCGTTATAAGTGGCATGCCACCGAAGCCGAAGTCTAACCTATAAAGACTTTTCTAACAGGAAAGTCTAATAAATTCTTATGCTACAAGAAGACCAACGAGGCGCTACAATATACATATTGTAGTACCCCGTTACTACAAGCGTGATAATGGTCTGGGTCAGGATGACTGGACCAAAAGAGATTTTTGAAGTTTGAGCAATACCAAGTTTTAGTACCTATTTGGTACTATTTGGTACCAGACATCAAATAATTGGTACCTCGCTAAAGAGGGAAAACTATTACGAGGAAAGTGGCCAGCCATTCTGACTTCAGAATGGCTGGACCAAGTCGGCTTCACCTAGTTGTAGGAGTTATAACTAGTTCATCTTTTCGTTAAAATTTAGTACCTCATTGGTACCTCAACATATGTTTTTCTTAAATTTTTTTGATAAGCCAAAAAAAAGTTACATCTAGAAGAAATTTTGCATGTAATCTGGAGCACGTTGATTTCACCTAGTTGTAGGCGGTATAATTAGTTCATCTTTTCATTAAAATTTAGTACCTCATTGGAACCTCCACATATGTTTTTCTTCGATTTTTTCGATAAACCAAAAATAAGTTACACCTACAAGAAGTTTTGCATATACAGGGTTTTTCGTGATTACGATGTTGGTCCCATGGAGAAAACTGTTCAGTCTGATGGTCTGTACTACACCCTTAAATTTGGCTGGCTGATTTTTTTTGTTATATTTATAGATTCTCATTTATTTATTTTAAACATATTCAGTTGCGTTATAAAGTACCTACTGGTTTCAAAAAACTGGGCAGGTGCGAGTAGGACTCGCACACGATTGGTTCTGTACCACCGTACAATATAAATTAACACTATACAGGGTAACATTTTAATCGTTTTAATCCTCATAAGGGGTCATTGTACTCATCATTATGAACAACTTCTACTATGGGACCAAACCTGAAATCGAACTAGTCACTTACAACGATCAAACTTTTACCACTTGTTTAAAAAAAAAACTTGTTTAAAAACAACACGATTTTTGTATGGGGACCTAATTTCGTTCTATACTTTATTTTATTTTCATTATTTTTTGAACAGAAATACACAATCTGTGAAAATTTCTACTGTTTACTTATTACAGTTCATGAGATACAGCCCGCTGACAGACAGATGGACGAACAGCGGAGGTTTAGTAATAAGGTTCCGTTTAGCACCCTTCGGTTACGGAACCCTAATAAGATCAGTTTTTCAAATGCCATCAAAGATTAATGTGTATTACATGTAATATTAAAACTTATATGTGTATAAAAAAATATTTTCGTAACTGTATTTTCTTTGTCCAAAAATAAATTGATAAAACTACTACTAAAAACTGATGAATCTGTTTTTTTCTGATTCGCCTTCATTGATAGAAAACTGGAGAGATTTAGCTACAAAGAAAAGACAGCAAAAAACAAAGATAGGAAAACAAATGATTAAGGTAACTTTGTTGAGAAATGGTTCGATTACACCGTTTGCAGATAAACTCGATAATAGACGTCGAAATTTGCATTCATGATTTACCTAAAAATATAACATTAAAAGGAATAGAGTACCACCTTTTGTCTGTTATAGAATTTGTGCCACCTCCGACTCCGAAAGGCGTGGGACATTACAAATCACATTGCCGCAGAGGGTCCAAATGGCAATGTTACGACGACATGTCAAGTAGAATCACAATTAGTAAAAACAAAATGTATGCACACTGTTATTTATATGTAAAAATATTTAATGTGTCAATCAATTAATAAATATACGTAATATTTAATCTAAGAAAAACATATGTGGAGGTTCCAATGAGGTACTAAATTTTAACGAAAAGATGAACTAGTTATAACTCCTACAACTAGGTGAAGTCGACTTGGTCCAGCCATTCTGAAGTCAGAATGGCTGGCCACTTTCCTCGTAATAGTTTTCCCTCTTTAGCGAGGTACCAATTATTTGATGTCTGGTACCAAATAGTACCAAATAGGTACTAAAACTTGGTATTGCTCAAACTTCAAAAATCTCTTTTGGTCCAGTCATCCTGACCCAGACTGATAATGGGACATGTATGAGACCATGCAATTACTTTTAATTTGTTCTACGTAATGAGGTACTCATTCATTCCACTATTTTATTAGTTAGGTAGATGTTGAGGTTCTACTCTGACTGGAAAATTAAATACTGAATATAATTTGAGTCTTTATTTAGCATGAATGAGGGTGCTTTAATTTTACAGGCAAAAATAACAATTGGTTCAATTTATATAAACATCAAGAAGAAATTTAAATTAAAATTAACTTTAACTAGATTCTACGCTCAAACTTTTTGTTGAAAAATAAACTTTATATTTTAGGAATATGTTATATAAAACATTCTTTGTTATTGTTCGATAGCGAGGCTTTTTGACTACCAAGTCAAACGTTTTGGCTTCATACTTCATACATTTTTACTGCACACAAATCAAATTTTTAGGCTTATGCAAATGAGTATTAAAATGCTTAAGCTTTAGAGGAATAATGGTACATCGGGACTCTTGCTTAAATCCTAAATTTTGTTTAAAATGGATCAGCACGGCTAGGGAAGGATCCCCAAATAATCTTTTGCTATGGTTCTTTGGTGAGTAGTGAGGCACTCTAAGTTGTCATCAAGTAATCAGTAACCGGTACACCTTGTTAGCAGCACAGTAACTCCTATAAGAGTCGAGTTCTAACCTATTGAGACGGCAGCGGCACTCCGGCAGCCAGGCAATTTCGTCCGGCATTGAAATTACCGACATGTTATGATATAAAAAATGGCCCTAATACTACAAGCGCCTAAAGACGTAAAGTATGGGTTCTATTATCAGGTGGAGCGAACAGTTATTAGGTTTCACCATCATCACCATCATCTCAGCCGAAAGACGTCAACTGCTGGACATAGGCCTCCCCAAGATTTTCCACACAGACCGGTTTTGGACTACCCGCATCCAACAACTGTTATTGGGTTTATCTTTAAGGAAATCCTCTATAGCAACATGAAGTCTGGAAATGTCTCCGTTAAATGGCAATAGACTCGCCCTGTATAGGTTAAATCAAGAATTATAACATCAATATTTCTTCAGCTGTAGTTTTTTTTTATGAGACTGCTCCCGCTCTAGTTATTATACCTGTATCATGGGAGACGTTAACAAACATTCAAACAAAGTACACAAAGAACGTCCAGGCTCGGAACAACCATTTATGGATCACACAAATTTTTGTTTCGTGATGGATTCGAACTGACAACACTCGGTTAAGTGGCAGTGGCGAGGCGACCACCTAAACCACTACGTCATTCGGATGTTATACTTGTTTGCCTATAGTAACAGGGATTTTCAGGCGTCTATGTAGAATTTGTGTGTACATATTACAGAACGTTAAATAGGCATGTCTTTCAGTCATACATTCGCAAATGTTGACAATTGTTTTTGGAAACGTTAGCTCGCACTGAAAAGCATGTATATAAAGCATGTTTTATCTCTATTTTCTGTTTGTATTCAAAAGCCTTTACATTATTTAACAACATTGTACAATGAAACATAGAAATTAAACTGCTATATACGGATTTTATCGCGTTGTTTATTTGACACTTTATTACAAAATTTTGAATTTTTTTTACACTACTACTACTATTAAACTTTACTAATTTTTAAGCTAATTAAATTATTATTAAACTATTTAGATTTAATTTATTTTTACACTTTCCCCGACGTTTTGGTTGCTTTTCAGCAGCCATGGTCACGGGGAGACTAAGATGGCAGTTGTCTCAATGTTCCAGTGTAGTTATTTCAAAGTACCCGAACATAATTTAATCATTGGTGTTTCTATTTACGCAGAATGAGCTCAAAGTATCATGAAGTCTAGCTGTGGTTTGCTTCTTCTTGGGTTTGACTATTTTTATTACTGGATCCCAAGCTGATGGTACATTCCAACCATCTTCTCTATTAAAATTAGGATGTTTTTTGATTTCAATAGCCTCGCGAAGCATCCTTGGTAGGAATCGGTGTTCTTTAGCGAGAATCTGTGGTTTGTCAAATCTCAGGTAGTGGTTGGTCCCCTGTTGCACATGTTCACACACAGCAGACTTCAACGAGCGTTGGTGTTTTACATCAGCTATGTGTTCTTTTATGCGGGTGCCTATGTTTCTCTTGGTTTGACCAATGTATGAGAGTCCGCAGTCACAATCTATTTTATAGACCCCTGCATCTTGTAAAGGTAGTTGGCACTTGACGGATGGTAAAAATTGACTTATGTTCGTTTGCGGCTTGAAGTATGTGTTGATTGAAGCTCGCTTCAAGATGTAGCCATTCTTGTCAGTGACACCCCTTACATAAGGCAGTATAGCAGGCTGGCGCTCGACTGTGGCTGGCTTTTCTCGGGATCTGTGACAGCGGCGCGGCTGTTGGAGCTTGTTGTCTTGCAGTACTTGCTTGACATGTTGAAGCTTGGCGTCCAGGTGTTTCTTGTCACAGATCCCATGGGCTCTCTGAAACAAAGACATTCCCACGGTAGCTAACTGTTTAGGATGGTGGTGAGATTCACCGTTTAAGTACCTATTTGTATGGGTCTTTTTCCTATATACAGTATGGCTCAAAGTATGATCAGGATTCCTGATGACAAGTACATCTAAGAAAGCTAATGAATTATTTGCCTCTAATTCCATAGTAAATTGGATGTTATTATTAATGGAATTAAGATGTTCTAGGAATACACTTGCACTATCTGTTGGTAATATTGTAAAAGTATCATCTACAAACCTCTTATAAATCCTGGGTGTGATGGGGGCAGTATGTAAAGCTCGAGCCTCGAAGTCCTCCATATATATGTCAGCAACGACAGGCGATACTGGGGAGCCCATTGCGACACCATCGACTTGTATGTAGAATTTATTGTCCCACAACAGATAGCCAGTTGTTAAGCAATGCTTAAGTAGTTCTGCATATTCCTCAGGCATATTGTACTGTATTAGCTTCCTTTTAGTTATTTCAATACAGTCATGTGCAGGTAAGCATGTAAATAATGACTGTACATCAAAACTAACCATTGTTTCATTGTTAGTGAGACGTAGGTGTTTAATTTCACTCACAAAATGGTATGAATCCTTTACATGTGCTCTCGAGTTGCCTCTGAGTGGTGAGAGTATCTTCGCTACGTGCTGAGCCAGTCTGTAAGTTGGTGTGTCGATCTGACTCACAATAGGACGTAGGGGAGCGTTTTCCTTGTGTATTTTTGGTAACCCATACAGCTTTGGAGGTTTTACGCGCAAGTTTAATAGTAGTAGTAGTGTAAAAAAAATTCAAAATTTTGTAATAAAGTGTCAAATAAACAACGCGATAAAATCCGTATATAGCAGTTTAATTTCAATGAATAATATTCGCGTAAATAGAAGACAATACAATGAAACATAGTTGAAGACCAGCCTTATTTGGAAAATATTGCTAGTAATCTCAATACTTAAACTTTGGTTAAAGGCCCACCGTTTTAACTCAACTATTACTCAACATTGAGTAACCTTATAGGTTCTTGTTTCTGATTAATCGCTAGTGAATACTTATCTCTTAAATATATTTATTTCTGCGATAAGTTTCATGAACAACAATTGAAACTTAATACTAGTAGCGTATAATATCAAAACAAACTGAGCTCATTTAACGCGATCAAAGATTTAAACATTCAGTTTCGCATTTCGTGATCTCGACAGCTCTTCAGAGTTCGTTATGAAAAATTCAATATAAAAGTTAAATTGAGTTTTGACGTATTATACGTTGGAGTGTGACTCCCGCCATGATTGCCGACGGCTGACTACGTTATGTGCAAATGCGCATATATTGTCTATTGTATTGTTTCTCGATCTGCCTTGCATGTTTGACGGTTCGTAATTGCTTGCGACAATACTGTAGAGCCAAGTTCTTAGGCTTTTCTGTTGAAAAGACTTATGAATAATGTAACATTTTTTAATCTGTCAAGTCTTAGAAAAACAGACATAAATAAAAAAATTATTGTTTAAGCCGCCGGTGTGGCGGTTACTATTTGTGGATCACACAAATTTTTGTGCCGTGTGGGGACCGATTCCACAACACTCGGCATAGTGGCAAACGCGAGGCTACCACTTAAACCACTACAACATCCTTGCAATCATTCGGTCGATAATTATGTTTTTGACGCGTTTGTAGTCGAAATGTAAGAGTCATGAGATCAGAGCGGTCGTATTTTATGTAGAGAGCTAGCAAACGCCCGACTGACGCGTCACGTGATCAGAAGGCTGGTCTTTTCTTGGCCTAAAGGATCAGCGTTCACTTCTGGGCACGTTACCAGTTGAAAGCACTTACGAAATCTACGGCACCTTATTTACCAGTTACGTAAATATTGATTTATTTTTAATGACTAGTTATCTTTTTTTAATCTAAACTAATATAAAGGCGAATGTGAGTTTGTTTGTTAATCTTTCACGCCTGAACTACTCGATCGATCATCATACAATTTCGCATATTAAGTACACCTTGACAGTGGAACAGAAAAGGATACTTATTAATTTTAACTTTTATCCAGAAAAAGTACTGCTATTGTCCTAACCTAACCTACATTCACGCGAGCGATGCCGCGGGCAAAACCTAGTACATAATTTTATGTAAACATTGAAAAAATTATATCGTGGTGTGGCGTCTTTAACTGTTTTCGGTAGTCCGTGGTAAGGCTGTTTTTACGGATGACGCAAAGAGGAAGTGGTCGCCTCGTTGCCGGTACAATGTTAAGTGTTCTGGATTCGAATCCCACACAGGAACTATATGTATGTGTGCTTCCTAAAGAATTTAGTTAATTGTATGTTTGTGATTCCACCAACACAATCATTTTACAGTGCCCAAATAAATAATAGCGAACTTTTTCATTTATAGAATCAATTGCATTAATTTGACTTGGCAGCAGAACTGAGAGAGGAAGCTCCAATGACGTACTAAAGTATATCAACAGTTGCAGTACAGACATTTTGTGTAACCTTTTACGCATTCGTTAGAAAAGCTATTTTCTGAAATTTAAGTTTACTCGCAATTTTATTTTCATCATTAATGAACGAGAAACGAGGTTTCGTGATTCTCTTAAATTGTTGTTGCATTTGAGTTCCAAGTTTGAATGTACAGTCCGTTTGTATTTCATACTTTTTGGTTTCGTTTGAAACAGCCTTGGTGGGGTGCGGTAGTGAATGCAACTGCTGAGTATAGGGTTCAGGGATTAAAGGGTTCGTTCAATGTCCTGATCATGCAATTTTTTATTCGGTGGTTTCGTCAAGAAATTCTCAATAGCAGCTTGGAGACTAAAACTGTGCCCGTTAGCACCAGTTGCGACGCTCTCGATTCCGTGGAACCTAAACCGTATTCGGTGCAATGTTTATAATATACCTCGATACATATATTGCTAATTATGTTTTTAGGACCCTTGTAATAGTATCAAGGTCCTCGAAAAGCTTGGTCCCTATTACGTAGGCTTAAGAGGAACGCGGGAAGCGTTACGTCCATACAAACATATTGCTCTGTTATCTCCTTGAATGACGAAACTAAAGCAAAAAAGAAGTAATCTATGTCTACCACTGCTATGTTAGTTTCTTTTTCATAAATTAATCATTATGAGGACTAGAAACCTAAAAGTCTACAAAAATAGCTTGGTTTCACTGCTGTTTTTAGACATCGAGCAAACAAATTTAACGAAATTAATTAAATGAATAAAGACATATAGTATTATATGTATGTTTTTATCCAAAATCCTTTTAATATATTTATGAGAAAATATTAAAATTGGATTAGTAACGGAGCAGGAATCTAGAGAATACGAGATGATTTCAGAGGTATAATCATTCCGGTCTGTAGGTATCTCTTTTGCACATTGATATTTCGTTTTGGCTCAGCGCGATAGCATGGAGACTAGAACCACAGTATACTAAGAACAGTAGTTTATCTAAGACAGCTCGGCGAGTTATTAGCCTACTCTTGCGTTGGCGCTTAACGTTGTCACTTTTATTTTTAGTGCGTACACGGCGCCCGGCGCGCACGCACACATTCAAACCGGCAGCGGCACATTTCTATGAAGATGACTTTTTGTTCTTAGTATACTATGCTAGAACTGTGTGTACTGAAAAGTAGTAAAACACATTTCCTTTGAATGTTTTGATGCCCATATTTATTATATTTTTATATAAATTTTTATTATTATATAATTTTACATTTTCTTAATAAATAGATGGCGAAATCGATTATTTTTCTATTCACATAGATATCACCAGCACTAGGATAGTTACTTTAATACGAGGGACTTTACAAATATTTAAACAAAAGACACAAAGAACACCCAGACTCGGAACAACTATATGCAAACTATTTTACAAAATTTTTGTCCCTTGCTGAACTCACGACGATAGGCGCAGTGGCAATGGGAGAACTTAAACCACTACGCCATCTGTGCGCTCAAGCCCTTCGGATATATGTAGGCGACTTAGTAGCCTAGCTTGGACTTCAGTGATAAATATTGTAACAGACTGAAGTGTTATTTTTGGAAATAAAATGTATTATAATAATAAAACCAACGTACCATTTACCAAATGAAGTAACAACTTCATTTGGTAAATGGTACGTTGGTTTTCATCCGTTTATATTGCAAGAAAAATTAATCAAATACTTATTTCGTACATAATATCGTTGGTACCCGGTATATTGCTCCTCATGTAATAAACTTTTTATTGGTGTCCAGTCTCAATTACGTTTATTAGAAACCTATGTATGTATGTCCTTGTTAGGGAAAATATGTAGATATATCTCTTCATTTTTCTTTTTTCCGTGTTTCACATTAGTGATGGATACAGCTTTATGGGTACGGTATATTTTTTAATATGGTATTGGTTGTTGCTAGGTTATTGTTGCCAACTCACACTAGGCCTGCGTAGTAAACTGTGACCTAACCCTGTGGAGAGACCGAATCTGGCATAGTTTATTAGCCCGGCTGATATTATATTATATCCTTACTAATATTATTAGTATGAATTTGAATTTGTTTGTTACACTTGCACGCCTTAACTACAGACTGATTTTCATAAAATTTTGCATACTGATTGCCAGGGTACAGAAAGGGAGAAAGGCTAAATAAAACTCTTAAATATGCAGATTTCCTCACAATGTTTTTCTTTATGTTCTTTCTTGGTGGTTTTGTATCGAACTCGAGATTTTTTTAGTCTTCACGCAATTTTCTTTACAGTCTTCACACAAAGTTACTGCAATACATATAAACTCATGTCTGTTTATAATCGAAAGAATTGGCAGAAGTGTGTAACACGTGTTCTGGAATGCGAGCAACTGTCCACAGTCATACTTTTAGACTCCTGCTACTTACAATGTTTTAACGTAAATATCCAAAAACCCTTCACCCGTCTCAAAAATAATTTAAAATTAAACTAATTTGTACGGTTTGTACGGTTTTACCGCGTTGTTTATTAATTAAATTAAATTAAATAATGTTGAAACTATTAACCAATTTAGTCACAATAGCACACGGGTGGCCGGACACTATCTGTCACTTATGTCTGACATTCTATGACTTGATAGATTAAACTATTAAAGTTATTATGGAAATAGCTCTCGTGACCCGATTACATGCAAACATAAACGCAATCCTATGCCACAGGACGAAGCACATACCATCTGCTTCGTTGACTGTCTTCGGTAATATGGGCCCTACTTTTCGTTTTACAATTAGAAAATTCACAGTAGTAAGGAGCGAGCGATGGCAAAATAACCGGTATTATAAGTAAACAATCTTAACTATTATTATGAATGCGAATGTGAGTTTGTTTGTTTGTTACGCTTTCACGCCATAACTACTTGACCGATAATTATGAAATTTCGCATACACGTTGTCATGGAAACAGAAAAGTCCATAGGCTACCTTTCACCCAGAAGAAGTACTGTTCCTGAGAGATAGCAATAGATTGACAAAATCTACATTAACACAAGCGATACCGCGGAAAAATTCTAACAAAATATAATATTAAAACGCTTCGACCGTTTTTCCAGTTGTAGGCAGATCGACACATTATTGGGGACAGTTTATCCAATCACCTCCTACTCTGGTGCGTCCTTGACACTTCGATCGGGTCTCAAGAGACATTATCAATATTTTTTCGACGGCAGTCCGGGCTGGCCTGATCGATGTGTGTTAGCACAACGATGCGTAAGACAACCTTTAAATCTAATGGCTCTCTGTTTATTCGGCCGTTATTTTTCTTGTGGCTCTGCTGTAAATGTGTCTGTTTTTGTGGAAGTAATGATTATGATGTTTGATAGCACCAATAGTCTAGTGAAGAGATTGTTTGAATGCAATGCAAATCATCCTCTTTTTTAACAAAAGAATAAATATTCGTGATAGCACATTATGAATGTAAAGAACAAGTAACTACACATAAAAACTATATTCAGCCTCATAAATAGAAACATAAATGCTCGTATGCATATACGAGCGATATATATCTTTTTACACTATGAATAAAATGTCTCGATTATACTTAACTAGCTTAAACATATTTTAAATTGGCTATTTGAAGAAGAATGAGCTCTAACATAAATACATCTTTATTTAAATGGAGCTACCCAAAGCAGAATTGTGAAATAGTTTTAAATTAGCGTCAATCACTAAATTTTGTTCACGACTTCGTACGCATGTAATTTGAAAGTAGGTAGGTTCTTTCTTTATGCTCTATTTCTAGGCGGCGTATCAAGATGAAACATGCACCAGATTTTAAGTTAGACCTCCAACAGTACCTACAACTGTGAAAACTGCTTTCAATTCTTTGGAGTATTTTTTGCGTGTTGCGCGTAAACATACAGGAAGACAAAACATGTAGTAATAATTGTTTTGACTGCTATAACTGTTATAAAGACCTCTTACTATAATGTTTCTTAAATATCTGCCATATAAAGACATCGATCAATTACAGTTTCATATGTGTAGATATTATTACAAACTCTGTTACCACATTGTTATTGCATGACCTAAAATGGCACTCTATAATACCTGGACCCTGGCCTCGAAACGTTTGAAAAAACATTTTTATTTGTTTGACAATGATTTCGGACTCTATTTACAAGTTAAATAATTAAATATCGCAAAGTTTGTATAATACATGAATTAATTTATAACTGTGTGTACAAAAGTAGATGAATTGGTATACATGAAGTTAACGGTTCTGATTATCTAGCTACATTAAAACCGTACGGTCTTTGAAGAGCGAGGATATTAATTCCCGTCAGTCGGATTGTATGAATTATTAGTCTTTTAGGCTTGTTCTCGAGTTTCATTGTTACGTCATACCTAAAGTAATTTGTGGAATATTATGGCGGAAGATTTTTCTTTTTGAACATCGAAAATATTAGATGATCCGTGTCGTAATTTAAAGAATGGGAATAACTTTTGGAATTAAGTATTAAGATGTCGTTATAAAAATATTTTCTTCTTTTACTCTCTATTTTCTTCTTTTAAATTGCCAAATAAATATTATTTCTATATTTTACAACAAGGTGTTGTATCCATTATTCCACTTATTGGTGACTATGTAAATCTAAAAGTAATAACATTAATTAATTATGCAATAAAAAATATTATTAAGACTTAGACCTACATTTTTCATTAGGCTTAGTAGTCTTATTAAATATACACTTTGTTAAAATTAAATACTTTATATGGATTTTATCATGGTTTATTTAAAAACACTACAATGTTATAATTTAAAAGAACTACTAGACTACATACTGTTACTATTAAACTTTACTACTTAAAACTATTGCGCGTAAACGAAAGACAATATTAGACACTTTGTTTGTTGTCACAATGCAAAGCTCATTTTATGTGGCTATACACTCAGTCTATTAAGACTGCGCCGAGCGAAATGTGCCAAAACAGGCGGTCACAGTTAAGTTGATAAAATCAACACTTTCTGTTTAATTCAAATATAAAATATACATTTACCATAACAATTAATGTGTTTACAATTACTCCGTGTAAAAAACATAAAATAATTGATATTTTCGCTTATAAAATTACGAAAAAATGCAGAGACGTAAGCTCGTGTTACGTGATTTTTAGATTATAACGGTAGAAATCTATCCTATTCTACAGCTTAAACGAAACATAAATATATATTACAATTTGTCCGTCCTAAATATTTAAGTTATTGGTTGACAATAAAGATAAAATATTTATTAAAAAAAGCACTTCAAATCCTTCATACAATTTTACTATGGTGGCCGCGCGCTGATTTGAATTTCGAGCTCTGTCATTCAGACCAACCGCGTCTTCCGCTCGGCGCAGTCTTAAAGGGGAATCAGTCTAAGCAATAGATAGCCAAAACCAGCCCCTGATCTTCCTAAATATGTATTGTCTACACATTCTATAGAAACCATTCGCGGCAGTTGTCTTGCAACGGCTCTTTAGAAGGATACTCGGTACTAGGATATCATGTAAATGAGGCAATGAACGGGTAATAGCTTGTCCTCTTGACATTTTAATGCGTTCGCTAATCGGCTTGCCAAGCATGGTAATTACCGCAATATGCTCCCCTGGTAGATATTTAGTAGAATGCTGAGTATTTTCGGCAATGACATTTTTACTTATGCGGTATATTTAAGTAGGCATAACATTTATTTTATTTATTTATATACGCTTACTATACTAGTATAACAGTTATAACGGAACTAGATTTTGCCCGCGGCTTCGCTCGCGTAAATGTAGGTTAGATTATTAACATGACTTTTTCCTGGATGAAAAGTACGTTATTTCCTTTTGTATACTTACAAGGAGTTTGCGCAATTTCATTACGATAGGTAGAGTAGTTAAGGCATGAAAGCGTAATAAACAAACAAACAAACAAACTTTTATTCGCGTTCATAATATTAGTTAGAATAAACGAAGCTTTCTGCTTAAAAGGTTAGTGTTTGAATTTAAAACTAACTTACAATTAGTCAGCAGAAATAGCTCACGCTAGTGTTTGCCGGAACATTTATTAAATTTTCGCCCATGAAGCCTCCAGGAATCTAAAATTATGCTACACTCGAACATTTACATATTACCTAGAACAAACTGATATTTAATAGCCTTTGAGAATATTTACGTATACACAAGCAAACACAAAATATAATAATATCAGTCTATATATTATAAACTGTTCCACTTTATCTAATTTAAAATAAGGAGAATAAATCGCGTTTGATGCATACAAAACGCCATACGAATTAATTTATTTAAGATTTCAAATTAAACAAACTTTATATGGATTTTATCGCGTTGTTTATTTTCTATAAAACACAATTATTACATAATTTTGTAACTTTAAACTACTATTGTTAAACACTTTTACTAGTTACTGTTTACTTCTATTTAAGCTATTTAAATTATAAAACTATTTAGATTTAATTTTACACTTTCCCCGACGTTTCGGTTGCTTTTCAGCAGCCATGCTCACGGGGAGACTAAGATGGTAGTTGTCTCAATGTTCCAGTGTAGTATAGTGTAGTGTAGTATTTACGCAGAATGAGCTCAAAGTATCATGAAGTCTAGCTGTGGGATCCCAAGCTGGTGGTACATTCCAACCATCTTCTCTATTCAAATTAATATGTTTTTTGATTTCAATAGCCTCGCGAAGCATCCTTGGTAGGAATCGATGTTCTTTAGCGAAAATCTGTGGTTTGTCAAATCTCAGGTAGTGGTTGGTCCCCTGTTGCACATGTTCACACACAGCAGACTTCAACGAGTGTTGGTGTTTTACATCAGCTATGTGTTTTTTCTTGCGGGTGCCTATGCTTCTCTTGGTTTGATCAATGTATGAGAGTCGAGCCGCAGTCACAATCTATTTTATAGACCCCTGCATCTTGTAAAGGTAGTTGGCACTTGACGAATGGTAAAAACTTACTTATCTTCGTTGGCGGCTTGAAGTATGTGTTGATTGAAGCTCGCTTCAAGATGTAGCCAATCTTGTCAGTGACACCCCTTACATAAGGCAGTATAGCAGGCTGGCGCTCGACTGTGGCTGGCTTTTCTCGGGATCTGTGACAGCGGCGCGGCTGTTGGAGCTTGTTGTCTTGCAGTACTTGCTTGACATGTTGAAGCTCGGCGTCCAGGTGTTTCTTGTCACAGATCCCATGGGCTCTCTGAAACAAAGACATTCCCACGGTAGCTAACTGTTTAGGATGGTGGTGAGATTCACCGTTTAAGTACCTATTTGTATGGGTCTTTTTCCTATATACAGTGTGGCTCAAAGTATTATCAGGATTTCTGATGACAAGTACATCAGCTATAGCGCGATTCAGCCGGATGGCACAACGCCATCTATCGAAGTAAGGTGCTATTTTTGCACTAACTAAACGACGAACACAAAGAGGAATGAACAGAAAAAAAATATCTTGCTTTATTCTGTTAAAGTTCGTGTACACCATTTGGTCACGTTTTATTTAGTAAACAGAAATGGTGTACTATTCAAATAGAACAATTCTTGTGTTTAACAATTACATACAAAAATACAAATAATATATGCGTGGATTGGCACAGCTATCAATTTACTAAAATAAATAATCTTGCCCTCCCTTTCGGGCGGCAAAGCTTTTAATACACGAGCTCGTATGTACATAATGTGGCCTCTAACATATGAGGCATTTGAATGATAATGTCCGCAAAAACTGGCTACAGCTAGGAACATTGCCAAGGGTCGGGATATCAGCGAGGATACCAAGATGGAGATTAAGACCCTCATTAGGGAATAGCAATCAAGCCCCCGCGAAGTAATAGGATTGTGACCGTAGTTTAATGAAGAAAGAAAGCTTTTCTGTCCTTGTTATATGAATTAAGATGTGTTTTAATATGTTTACATGTATAAACATACGCATGTTTTTCCGAAGAGGTAGGTGTAGATTTATATACCTTTGCATAAAAATATTACATATCTAAACAATATATACTTCTATACTAATATTATAAAGAGGAAATAGGTACTTGATTTTTTGTCTATTTGTAAGGATTCAACTCAAAACTACACAACCAATTTAAAAATTTATTCACCCTTAGAAAGCTATATTATCACCGAATAATAGGTCATATTTTAAAAAAAGGACTCTTTATATATATAATATACTCTCACATTACACAGAATAAAACAAATGTGTGACCTACTAATACTAAGTATTTCCGAGGCAGGTGATGCTGCTGCCCGTTGTTTAAGTTTCTAAAAAAAGTAGAACAGTTGATTTCAAAAGAAATATAATGGAATCTTCTCACCGCATTATTTGCAAGTTATATTTATTGGTTCTACGAAATAGGGGTGTGTTTATCGTAGTCCGTTTTCAATTTAAAATTGACATTATCGTATAAATTACCGATGCAAGTCACGTGAAAACCGTGTTATTAACCTGTCAAGTCTAAGAATATCAGACTTTAAAAAATGTAATGTGTCTGGCCACCGGTGTGCTGCTGCTACTCAATCTATACTAATACTATAAAGTGGAAAGGTTTGATTTTTTGTTTGTTTGTTTGTTTGTAACGATTTAACTCAAAAATTACTCAACCGATTCAAAAATTTCACCATTTGTTAACTATATTATCACCGAGCAACATAGTCTATACTTTATATAAAAACAAGTTAGAATCGGTAATGAATTGCCGTAAATCTTGGAGTTCGAAAAAATGGCTGAAGTAATATGCGAAGGTCACTTGATACCACGTGACCTTGAGGTCAGAGGTCAAAGGTCATAGTCATTTCGGGCGTACATCGACTATGCTGAGTCGAATGGCGTTCGCGACCGCGAGTCTCTAGCTCTTACGGTTCTTGAGTTGAAAGTTGTGTAGCAGACAGACGGACGGACGGACGGACGGACAAAGCTGTTGTATAAGAGATTTTTCGAACTCTAAAAATACTGTTGTTAACATAATCTAACCTAACCTACTTTTACGTGGGCAAAAGCTAGTAGTTATATATAATTATGGATTGTATTACTATGTAGCTATTATTGTGGTCATGTTATCTGGAATAAATAGTATTATTATTAACTTGGGCATGTAACCCGCACGAGTCACTTGCGCATGTAACGCGCTTCAGAGTTACATGCCTTGCGTTTAAAATCCGTAATTATCTGTCAGTGTGCAAATTTGCCGCGTCATATGCAGCTAAACTTTTCTGTATCTATATGTTTTGTGTTTTCAACGTTTTAAAGGTCTAGTAGTATTAAATTTTGCTATTAGGTTATTCCCAGTAGTATATGAGGTCTGGCATTTTGCCCGGGATATAGCGAAATAATACATATTTGATGAGTCAAGAAACCAAATTGGTCTAAATCTCTAATTTAAAAGCATTGATTGCGATCTTGGCGCAATGCCGGCAAGACTATTCGTTTTTGAATTGGCATGTTGGATTTTATTATGGAACTTGCTTCTACCCCCGACTTTGTCCGCGTGGAATTTAACAAAAAGGTATTTTTAGTCGCATAATCCAAGTCCTTTTCTGAAAAGGTACCCTAAGTTGCTCCTTATAATATCAGCTATCTGCCAGGGAAAATCTGGTCAAAATTGGTCTAGCCGTTTTAGAGATTAGCTGGAACAAACAGTCAGACAGACAAAAATATTAAAATATATTTTTTGTTAGTACCGTATATACTTTCATATGCATTTAGTAAAAAACTGTTATTTTGATATTACAAACAGACCCTACAAATTTATTTTTTTGTATAGATTGAATCATATATAATATAATTATCAGATCTGATATTATACATAGTTCCGCAACTAAATTGTCTGCATAGATATCGGAGTAGCTTAAGTCGTCGCCTCGGTGTCCTTCCTAAATCCTTGTGTTGCAATCCAGTAGTCTGTAACGAGAGACTATCGTTTCGAAAGGATTATTAAATTATTAAAAGGGTAATGTAATGTATTTGGACTCCCTTTTCCGCATATGAACTCTAAGTTGGTCCATTATGCGGTTAAGGAGATAGTCAGCCCAATTCCGCTCAGAAGCACAGAGGTTTCATGGGGTCTTTGCAGGCTTCGCGGAGTGACCTCGGGTTGTTGAGGATTTCCTTACGCTGTGCTGTTACTCCCACACATTCCAGGACTACGAGTGTAGCAGATTCTTCTTCGGTCAGACATTCCCTACAAAGTGGGCTGTCTGTTGCTCCGATGTTGTACAGATGTTTGTTCATGGGACAGTGTCCTGTTATTGTGGGGTCCTCGCGATGGTCCGAAGGTCCAATCTTTGTAGGTTGAGCAGGCGGTGTGTCAGACGTAGTGAGATGGCCGGTAGGGCTGCTCTCGACTGTCTGCAGTCCGTTGACTGTGCCCAGCGTTTGTTATGTTGGCTCTGAGTGCGAAGCCGCATCCATGTTCTTAGTTATGAGAATGGTAGAGGGAGGAACGGTGGTGGACCTTCCGTGGTGGTTTCCGATCATCTTCTAGCCAAAGCTATTAAAAGGGTATTGTAACATATCTTATATTTAACTGACCGGATGGCGTAGTCGGTTAAGTAGTCGCCTCGCCACTGCCATTCCGCCGAGTGTTGTGGATTCGAATCCCACACGGGACTAAAAATTGTGTGATCCACAAATGGTTGTTCCTAGTCTGGGTGTTCTTTGTGTCAGTTGCTTGAATGTTTGTAAAGTCCCCCGCGACACAGAAATTATTCTTAGTGCGAGAGATGTAATTAAACAAAATCTTGTTTACCTAGTATAGTTAGATTTTGATAAACTGCCAAATAGCAATCTAATAACAATCGAGTAATACACGCGTATGGACGACTCTATGAAAAAGGACTTCAAGACAGCATGGAAGGTAGTGTAATGGGAGAGTTAGATATACAAAAGCGGTGTTATTGTGTTTGCTCTTACGCTGGTTGTCTGTAAGATCTTAATTGGGCGAGCTGACTCTTCCATACCGTTAATAAGGCAACAGTGGGTTCTTCAGTATAAGAAATATGTGAAATTTGATAACGTAATTCTCAATAGGAATTAACATACATATCTTTATCTATTTAAAAAGACAACTCCAGTACTAGCAATAAATACTGTGTCGCAGGAGATTTTACAAACATTCAAACAACGGACACAAAAATACCCAGACTCGTAACAACCATTTATGGATCACACAGTTTTTCTGTCATGTTGGGATCGATCCCTCGACACTCAGCGCGATGGCGACCACTTAAACCATCAATGCAGTCGAGGAATTAACACGATGATGCATATTGTTTACCTTTTTGATTGCTTGGTTTTTCTACTAGTACTGATCGTTGTCACAAGTTGGTAGCTGATAAATAATATACAATACTAGATTTTGCCCGCAGCTTTGCTCGCGTAAATGTAGCTCAGGCTAGGTTTTTAACAGTGCCTTTTTTCTAGATGAAAGGTACCCTATACCCTTTTCTGTACCCCTGAAAACGTTAATATAAAATTGCATGATGATCGGTTGTGTAGTTACGGCTTGAAAGCGTAACAAACAAACATACTCACATTTGCATTAATAATATTATTTAGAATTTAATAGTTAGCTGATCATACTATAGCTTTTATAATTGCCTACTTACATACACTGCAACATTTAGTACGTACATATATCGAAGCTTTTCAATTAAATTATTAATATACTCGATACATAAAACAGGAGCCATAATTAAAAAGAGGTCATGTGCAAAGAGCGTGATGTGCGATGCATAATATGTGCCTGAAACTGCTATTCAGGCTGCGATAGTAACATACATATACATATATCAATGGCTGTAGCCCTTTGAGTATCGTGCGCGTTTCTCAATATATTTTTAGTCGGGTAAATATACGAGTATAAGCTAACAGTATATTTCATTTAGGTAAGAGATGAACAGGAAAATAAAATGGTATGTAAATTGAAGACTTAACTTACCCTCACCGTTAAAGCGAGCGATAATTAACTAATTAATACGCACATAACTTCGAAAAATCAGAGATGCCTTAAGATCGAGCTCAAGACCTTTGCGTGGCAGCCCAGAGATTGCCCACTAGGCCATAGCTGCTTTTTAAAAATCTATATACATATATGAAAATCTCGTGTCACGGTGTTTGTGGTCGCACTTCTCTGAAACGGCTCGACCGATTTTTATGAACTTTTTTATGTATATTTGGAAGGTATGAGAATAGGTCGTAAAGTATATTTCATACTGCTAAGAAATAATTTATATGGCAAAACAACGTTTGCCGTGTCAGCTAGTGAAGCTATATTATTTTACTTTCCTAGAATCATGCCTGTATATCATCGATTGAGTATCTCGTCAGCTAGCGAGCGAGCTAGCTAGCGTTCAAGTATCACGTAATACGAGGCGAAGGCTTTTAACGTTCATTAAAACTATTGGAGTACGTCGAGATCCCTAAAGGCTACTGACCTCCATCATAGAAGTTCAGTATTGTGAGTTTATATGTTTCAATATTTTGGGTGATCGTCCGAGAATGGTGGGTTCAACTTTTCCGTAAGTAAATATATGTTTTGTTGAGATATTTATATGCTTAATTTATTTAAAAAAGAATCAGGCGTTGTTAAAGGGATATCTCTCTTTTTTTAATGGCAACGCCTGCACTAGGAATACTTTCTGTGTCGCGGGGGACTTTACACGAACATTCAAACAACGTACACAAAGAACACCCAAACTCCGTACAACCTTTTGTGGATCACACAAATTTTTGTCCCGTGTGGGATTCGAACCTGTAAAGTCATGGCAAGGCGAGCACTTAAACCACTACGTGCAGTCAAAGGTAAAGGCTTATATGTTCAGTCAGAGTGTTTTGTAATCTCATAACCTGTTCGTAGCAATACAGATTTGCATACTGTACTGTAATGCATACATTCTGCCAACATTGCGGCTCAGTTTAATATGTTTAGACAAATGGAGCCATTCAGTGTAATGGTATATTGCCCATCAATGCTGTGATTTCTGTCGATTTCGTGTATTTATTTTATAGCATTAACAATGTCAAAGTCCAAAATCATTTATTCATTTAGGTTACAAATTTATAATTATGACGTCAAAATATGTGAGTTAACTAAGTTCTTGAAGCTACATTTAGGTTAGTTGTTAGGTTCATGCAAAGGGCCATAGGAGTTTCACTCGACGTTAAAGTCAAAATTCATTTATTTATTTAGGTCACAAAGTAACACTTATGAACGTCAAAATCTATTGCTTACAAAGTGTTGTTGCATTTAGGTTAATTGCTAGGTTCAGGCAAAGGGTTGAGCATCTGAGAAGATACCTGCAAAAAATTCACGGCCGCTCTTTTATATCAGCCTATGTAATTCTGATGTGTGGTCGTGTACTGAATATTGTCATACATTATATTACAACATTAAGTCGAGACGTATTGTTGCCTAAATATTATCCTCGCGGCATCCTAAAGCAACAAAAATATACTAAAGGGCTCACTGATTGAGAGATAGTTGGAGTATATTAAATAGCTTGTTGATAAATCGTAATGGAGCTACATAACCAGTTTATTTCAAGTCGATCTCTGAGTTTGTGGGTTTCATGATAGCGATGTATGGTTATCCTCAAAAAGATCAAGATATACAAAATTATTCGAATGCAATCTTTGATATTAATTGATTATTTGATTACGTATTATCCTAACGCAAATATGAATGTAGATACAGATAAAATAAGTAAGTTAGCACGGTCATTTGCGGCATTTCCCGCTCGTCTACTATTCGAAAACATCGTCAGCACAACCAAAATCTATATCCGTCATCGAATCAAGTTTCGAATACTCGATTATGATTCGAATGAATTGATCAACATGCGATTGCAAGATTGTAGTAGTTTAGTATATTTGTGATAATTACATTTATGCGGATATAAGAGCATACATATATCGAATACTCGGTTTTTTTTTATAGCAATTGCACTTCGCTGCTTTATAAACGCATGTCTGCGTAATTTTAGTCATGCTGTCTCGATGATCCAGTGATAGTTAAAGCGACGACTGTGCGTAAGTTTTTTGGATCAATACCCAGAGTCTGGCAAAATGTGATTGGCTTTTTGGATCAATGCCCAGGGTCTGGCAAAATGTGATTGACTTTTTGGATCAATGACCAGGGTCTGGCAAAATATGATTGGCTTCTTAGATCAATGCCCAGGGTCTCGCAAAATGTGATTGGCTTTTTAGCAAAGCTGCGGGCTAAATCTAGTAGATTAAATTCTGTAAAATGGCTAGAAAACAGATCGACACGATGTATACAATAAGATCTACGTGTCCGAAACGTAATTCGTTTCGTCGCTTTGTTTACGAGTCCGTGGTGCGACTGCAGATTCAATTTGTTGCCGAGTTCAAGGAAATTTACCGTTTCCTGTTACATACCAGGCGGAATTGTACTTTGTTTTCAATGAAGACTAATAATTAAATGTCTCTGTCTTTTCGTTTCTACAGCTGATAGGCGGAAGAAGATGCCAAATTACGGCAAACTAATCTTTCATTACTAGTTCATTTCGTCTTTTATTGTATTTATGTACATTTTAAAATCTACATATACTAATATTATAAAGCGGAACGATTTGATTTAACTCAAAAACCACTCAACCGGTTTTAAATATTTACCATTAGAAAGCTATATTATCACCGAGTAACATAGGCTACATTTTATAAACAAGTGGGAACCGGCAATTAATTGCCGTATATCTTAGAGTTCGAAAAGATGGTTCAAGTAATATGCAAAGGTCACGTTATACCACGTGACCTTGAGGTCAGAGGTCAAAGGTCATAGTCATTTCGGGGTATATCGACTATGCTGAGTCGAATGGCGTTAACCGCGAGTCTCTAACTCTTACGGTTCTTGCGTTGAAAGTTCTATAACAGATAGACAGACGGACGGACGGACGGACAAAGCTGTTGTATAAGACTTTTTCAAACTCTAAAAAGGTACTTACTAACTTACTAACATAACCTAACCAGACTAAACTACGCTGACGTAGTAGAAGTGACGAAACGACCACTTAAACCACTACGCTATCCGTGCAGCCATATTTAAACGGTACACATTGCGGCCTCGATGGCGTATTGGTTAGTGTAATCGACTGCCAGCATAAGATCGCGGGTTGATTCCTGCACAAGTCTAACATTTGTGTGCATGGACATGGATGTTTGTCTTGGTCTGGGTGTTTCTATGTATAATATGTTATGTATTTACAAAAAAAGGATATAATTATGTATGTTTAGCCATTGTCTAGTACCCATAGTACAAGTTCTGCTTAGTTTGGGCTAACCATCTAGCCCGATTGCCCCAGCCCCAGTTGTGTATATGTGATAGAATATTACTTTTACTATACTGATTAGAAGCGTACTACAGGGTATTTTGTACAAGACAATCTTCAACAGTTACAGATACACCGTATACAGAGTGACACAACCAAGTACTCCTGTAAATTGTTGAAGACATAGCGCATACTAAGTAGTTCTCATTGAGAAGCAATGCCAAGGGTTGGATTAAATTTAGTCAGGAAACGAGTTAAGGTACAAAGTTCGCAGCCTCCTTTAGCAAATGAACGACTCACAAACAATATCTAAAGAACCTATTAATTCTTATTCTATCTAAAATAACAAATATGAGTGTGTTTGTTGGTTTATTACGCTTTCAGGGATATGGCAAGGGGCATTGGGTACTTTCATCGGAAAAAAAATGTGTGTTATCTAAGAATAAAAATTTATTGACAACTTCTACATTAATGCGAGCGAAATCCCGGGCATGCACTAGTAATGTTATAAATGAAAGAGTTAGTTTGTTTGTTATGCTTTCACGTCTAAACTACTCGACCGTTTATCATGAAAATTCGTATCCACGTTTTCTCAACAGTTCTTTTATAGTACTGTTACCGTAATTCAATGAAATCTGGTATTACCTTTTAGACAACCTTTTTATTATTAAATACACATATATATTTTGCAAGCTATGGTTTTAAATCCGACATAATATAGGTGAGCCTTTTGCACACTTTCGGGCACAGCAGTAGACTCCGTACTGACATTTTCTTAAGAGAAAATGACAATAACACTTTGCACCGATAATCAAATCCTAGAACTCATGCACAGTAGCTGTATTCGTCGCGCAAGCCGATGTGCCATCAAGCCAGACTATAAAAACATACCACATATAAATTTATTTATTCATTTAAAACTTAACATTTTACATTTTATAATTAGCAGTGGCTTCAGTACTAAGCTCGAGGCTTGTATTGTCGCATCGATTTAATTTATTTGTTTACTTTCTGTGAGAACTTTATTTTCCAATGATATCTTTATATAGTTTGTTTTTCTGACTCCTGTTTTCTATGCTAAAGTCTCTGTTATTATCTACACTTATATTATAAAGAGGAAAGATTAAATTTGATTTTTTATTTGTTTGTAAGGATTTAACTCAAAAACTACTGAACTGATTTTAATAATTCTTTCACCATTAGAAAGCTATATTATTACTGAGTAATATATGTGTCTATTTCAATACAAAAAAGAACTGTTACTAACATAACCTAGCCTCACCTACTTTAACGCGAGCAAAGCCGCGGACAAATTCTAGTAAAAAATATAATCACGAAAGAGTTTGCTTATTCTGACCGTAACGTTATCTGCACCGAAGTTGAGTAAATTGGTAGCCTGCAGCCGTCGTGGTTGGCTGCCGACGAAAAACCGCACACTGCCGAATTACGGGATGCGGGATGCCTAGCCTTAGTTTTAGATACTCTGGATGCCATCAAGTGAGATTCATTGGAATAATTGCAGCTATACAGTTATACTAGAAACTACGACTAATTTAGTTAAATCTAGTGGAAGTTTGAAGCTTTTGAGTAAAAGTAGCCTTTTGGTACAACTAAGACGGGAAAAGTAGAGCCTACCTGCTTAATAGCTGTTACTATTAAGTTTCACATGGAGGGCAAACCGACTGCCGTCTACCAAACACAATTCCAGACCGAAAACCCAATCACATTTTGCCAGATCCTGGGCATCGATCCAAAAAGCCAATCACATTTTGCCAGACCCTAAGCATTGATCCAAAAAGCCAATGACATTTTACCAGACTCTGGGCTTTTTAGATCAATGCCCATGATTGGGTTTTCGGTCTGAAATTGTGTTTGGTAATAATATAGCTTTCTAATGGTGAAAGAATTATTAAAATTTCATTTAATTACGGTAACAGTACTATAAAAGAACTGTTGAGAAAAAATGGATGCGAATTTTCATGATGAACGGTCGAGTAGTTTAGACGTGAAAGCATAACAAACAAACTAACTCTTGCATTTGTAACATTACTAGTGCACGCCCGGGATTTCGCTCGCATTAATGTAGAAGTTGTCAATAAATTTTTATTCTTAGATAACACACATTTTTTTTCCGATGAAAGTACCCAATGCCCCTTGCCATATCCCTGAAAGCGTAATAAACCAACAAACACACTCATATTTGTTATTTTAGATAGAATAAGAATTAATAGGTTCTTTAGATATTGGTTGTGAGTCGTTCATTTGCTAAAGGAGGCTGCGAACTTTGTACCTTAACTCGTTTCCTGACTAAATTTAATCCAACCCTTGGCATTGCTTCTCAATGAGAACTACTTAGTATGCGCTATGTCTTCAACAATTTACAGGAGTACTTGGTTGTGTCACTCTGTATACGGTGTATCTGTAACTGTTGAAGATTGTCTTGTACAAAATACCCTGTAGTACGCTTCTAATCAGTATAGTAAAAGTAATATTCTATCACATATACACAACTGGGGCTGGGGCAATCGGGCTAGATGGTTAGCCCAAACTAAGCAGAACTTGTACTATGGGTACTAGACAATGGCTAAACATACATAATTATATCCTTTTTTTGTAAATACATAACATATTATACATAGAAACACCCAGACCAAGACAAACATCCATGTCCATGCACACAAATGTTAGACTTGTGCAGGAATCAACCCGCGATCTTATGCTGGCAGTCGATTACACTAACCAATACGCCATCGAGGCCGCAATGTGTACCGTTTAAATATGGCTGCACGGATAGCGTAGTGGTTTAAGTGGTCGTTTCGTCACTTCTACTACGTCAGCGTAGTTTAGTCTGGTTAGGTTATGTTAGTAAGTTAGTAAGTACCTTTTTAGAGTTTGAAAAAGTCTTATACAACAGCTTTGTCCGTCCGTCCGTCCGTCTGTCTATCTGTTATAGAACTTTCAACGCAAGAACCGTAAGAGTTAGAGACTCGCGGTTAACGCCATTCGACTCAGCATAGTCGATATACCCCGAAATGACTATGACCTTTGACCTCTGACCTCAAGGTCACGTGGTATAACGTGACCTTTGCATATTACTTGAACCATCTTTTCGAACTCTAAGATATACGGCAATTAATTGCCGGTTCTCACTTGTTTATAAAATGTAGCCTATGTTACTCGGTGATAATATAGCTTTCTAATGGTAAATATTTAAAACCGGTTGAGTGGTTTTTGAGTTAAATCAAATCGTTCCGCTTTATAATATTAGTATATGTAGATTTTAAAATGTACATAAATACAATAAAAGACGAAATGAACTAGTAATGAAAGATTAGTTTGCCGTAATTTGGCATCTTCTTCCGCCTATCAGCTGTAGAAACGAAAAGACAGAGACATTTAATTATTAGTCTTCATTGAAAACAAAGTACAATTCCGCCTGGTATGTAACAGGAAACGGTAAATTTCCTTGAACTCGGCAACAAATTGAATCTGCAGTCGCACCACGGACTCGTAAACAAAGCGACGAAACGAATTACGTTTCGGACACGTAGATCTTATTGTATACATCGTGTCGATCTGTTTTCTAGCCATTTTACAGAATTTAATCTACTAGATTTAGCATTTAGCAGCTTTGCTCGCGTTTATGTAGACTTTGTCAATAAGTTTCTGTTTCTCGGGAACAGTACCTATTTTCTCGATGAAAGGTAACCTATGCTTTTTCTGTTCCCCCGACAACGTGTATGCGAAACTTAATGATGATCGGTCGAGTAGTTAAGGAGTGAAAGCCTAACAAACTCACTTTTATATATATAACTAGATTTTGTCCACAACTTTGCTCGCGTAAATGTAGATTAGGTTAGTAACTGTACTTTTTCCTGGATAAAAGTTACCGTATACCTTTTTCTGTACCCCTGACAACGTGAATGCGAAATTTAATGATGATCGGTCGAGTAGTTAAGACGTGAAAGTGTAACAAACAAACGAACTCACTCTCGTATTTATGATATAAATTAGGATTAAACGGTTACACTCCTATTTGTTTGTTACACTACGCTATTGTAGCTCGGCGATGTTTGTCGACATGTGTCAAATCGTTGACTTTTAGTCAATTTTGTGTAAGGTGTGCGATGAGCTGTTGATGTCTATTATTTATCAATATGAAAAATAAATATCTTTTAATTTTTTTTATTTAAGACCTTTAATCATAATTCAACACTCAAACCCTGTGTGTTGAATTATGTTTAAAGGTCTTAAATATTTATTTTCACTTATATACACGTACAGAGGCAACAACCATAATTTACAATAAACTAATATTAACAAATCTAACTACTAATAAATAAAACAAAATGAAAGGACACAACATGTAAAAAAAATTGAAAATAGAAAAAAGCTCGGTATTATTCCTAGTGACGACAACTCTCGCAATAGGAATAATTTCTGTGTCGCGGGGGACTTTACATAAAGTCTTTGTGTCCCTACACAAAGACCACTCAGACTCGGAACAACCATTTGTGGATCACACAAATTTTTGTTGCGTGTGGGATTCGAACCCACAACACTCGGCGCAGTGGCAGCGGCGTGGCGACTTCTTAAACCACTACATCATCTGTGCAGTCCAAAGTCCAAGTCCAAGTTTGGGCAGCGTCGTAAAATTCCTCAGCATCGCTGGCGACCGGGCAAGTGCCCAGAGGACTGGTAGCATTGCCACGTTGCATGGCAATGTTGATTCTTTGAGCCAAGAAAAGTTCAGTATTTTGATCACGCGAAGCGTCGATTAGCCGCTTAGAAAGTTAAAACGATAAGTTGTAAAGTAAACAGTATAGTTACCTCTGGTCATATGACTATATAGAAACTTGTGAGTAGTTATTATAATTTAATCTATTAAACGGTTAAAGTCACATTTGTTATTCCGAATTGCGCAAAGGTCTTGAGTTCAAGTCGACACTATGTGATATAGTTAACTCGCACTAGGCCAGCGTAGTGGACTATGGACTAATAAGAATGAAAGAAAGGAATATTTATTGTATGCAATTTGTATAAAGGTAAAAAGAAATAACAACAATCCATCCATCCAAAATGTTAATACCTATGTTTCACAAATAAATTGATTTGATTTGATTTGATTTGAACAATAATAAACAAAAGGTTTTCATAAAAAAAAAAATAACCAATAAACAGCTTGAGACACATGCGTCCTACAGCTGCAGCAATCAGGACTCCAGCTCAGTATTTGTCTGGTTCCAAGAACCAGGCACTGGTTTTCCACTGGAGCCTAATTCTCAAAATGAGAATAGACGCTAGCCCAGCAGTGAGACAGTTAAATAGTGCTGATATTATTACTTATTACTAACCTAGAACCTTATGGATCATAAAGTGATTAGCGATATTAATATTATAAAGAGGAAAGATTTTACTAATCTTTTCTCTTTTTTATGAATTTAATTAAAAATATTCAATAGATTTTTAAATTTGACCTATTACTAAGCCTCATTATATACATTATCAGAGCAGCGATAGCTCAGTGAGGAGACCAACAGACTGCAATGCAAAGGGTCTCGGGTTCGAATCACGTCGCGCACCTCTAAGTTATATGACTTTTCGAAATTATGTCCGTATTGATTAATAATTATCGCCTGCACCATGCCTCGGAGAGCACGTTAAACCATCGGTCCTGGCTGCCATGAACATCTATGGCAGTCGTTATTGGGAGAGTATCGACACAAAAGATCCCACTGCACTGGGTCGAAGTGTCGCCGGTCTGCACTGACTGGCCCCCACATAAGATAAGATAAGCTACATTATCACCGAGTAACACAGGTCATATGTTATTTAAAAAAGTACTGTAACACCTAACCTACTTTTAGGCGAGTGAAGCCGCGAGTAAAAGCTAGTCACTACATATTATAAAACATAGTTCTACGCCGCGTCTGTCTGTCTGCCTGTTCGCGATAAACTCAAAAACTTCTGAACGGATTTTTATGCTGTTTTCACCAATAGACGGAGTGATTCATGAGGAAGGTTTAGGTATATAATTTGTTAATACTTTGCACTACCCGTGCGAAGCTGGGGCGGGTCGCTAGTTAAGTATAAAACTGTTAAAGATTCAACTAAAAAGGAACTGAAGACTTTGAATTATTTATTTTGTTCATTTAAATTTTCTTGCTTATCATGATGAAAAATTCTTACTTTGCTGTATTTATTTGCTGCCTCAGGAGAGAGTTATGAAATACGGAATGCCAGCGTCTCATAAAATTAAATTCATTTTAGCTTTCATTTAACTAATAAACTGACACAAGCTCACGCAGGTAATTAATCCTAACTGCTATTATAAATGCGAATTTATGTTTGTTTGTTACGCTTTCACGCCTTAACTACTCGACAGATTATTATGAAATTCACATACACGTGGGATACAGAAAAGGACATGAGGTAGGTACCTTTTATTAAGGAAAAATTTTGTTACTAATCTTACCTAACCTAAACTACATTTACGCGAGCGAAGCCGCAGGCTAAACATAGTTTAATTGAAATTAAACTACTATATACGGATTTTATCGCGTTATTTATTTTACTCTTTATTACAAAATTTTGAAACTGTATTGAGTAACAAACAAATATAATGTTTAGTATAATATCAGTATTATTTTTGTAATATAAAACGCCGTTTAAATTGTATAACCATAATACCGAAGCTTTGAGTGCTGCGTTTAATTGCTTATCTAAAAATGCTATTCATATTGATCAATTATAAAATTGTTGCCTTTGCTGCATATCGTTATGGTACTCCCACACTGGCTGTTACAAAATGTTTACAAACATTTTTTAACACTAAACATTTATTAACAAATGTTAGCTGTTACATTCTGTTAAGAATTATTAGATGTTCTGAGTGCTCCTACACTGATAGAAAATGTTTACAAACATTTTTTAACATTTTAAACATGATATTGGTTCGCAG
The DNA here is from genome assembly GCA_930367265.1 of Catocala fraxini. Taxonomy (NCBI): domain Eukaryota; kingdom Metazoa; phylum Arthropoda; class Insecta; order Lepidoptera; family Erebidae; genus Catocala; species Catocala fraxini. The sequence continues at coordinate 18,374,451 of OV884043.1, forward strand.
TTTGGATTTACGTCCCAAAGCGTCTATACGAAAATGGAAGAAGATTTGCTCATTGGACTAGCTTTTATTTTTTGTTAAAAAAAAAGAAAAAGCGCTCTAGCTGGATGCGCCAAACGCTAAGAGCTAGAGAAAAATATAGTATACCCTCAGGTCGCTCGTGCCGTCTGAATAAATATTCACGAACAAATGATAACAGATGTTTTAATTTGTTACAATTTGTTAACAAACAATTTTGTTGTAGAAATGTTTAGTAACCATTACCCCTAACATGAAAACATTTTAAAACATAATCATTGTGTTCATATGTTTGCTAAAAATGTTTACCAATGTTTGTAAACATTTTGTAACAGCAGTGTGGGAGCACCATTATAAATCTTTTTTCATTAGCCTTTTTTTATGTCCCACAGCTGGGCAAAAACCACTCTCGTCGAAGTCAAATCACTCTGTTTGAAGATATCCCTCCCTGCCAGTCCTTTTCGAAAACGTGCAAGTCATCCCGACATTTCTGTTTAGGACTGTCCCTTCGCCGTCGACTGTCTTGTGGCATCAAATCGGTAACGATTTAATTATATTGAAACAGATATTGGCTCAATATGATAGCGCGCAACGGACAAATACATTCATAGACGCTTGTGTAGAGCGATTTCGGATTAACAAGCCTTGTTAAACTCGGCCAAATGTAAGCTGACTTGATCCTAGAGCGCTGTATACACATATTTATGCTTGTGTGTAACACTCGTCGACGCATATTTTGTGCTTGAAACAGAATACTGCAAGTTGGAGTACGCCCGGGTCCCACGTCGTTCCAGTCCCTATTCAGAAGAGTTAGGTATTGTCAACCTTTTCTATTGCTATAGTTGGGGTGGGCAATCCGAGGGTGTGTAGCCGGTTCCTGCTTTCCCAATTATTTTATTTTATTCAGTCTGGTTAAACTCGGCTGACTTGATTCATGAGCGCTGTAGGCACATGTTTATGTGTTTGTGCGTCCGTTTTGGTGCATACTATCGGAATACCTTGTATTTTGTATTCCTCAAAAGACAACTCCACCTGCACTAGCAATAATTCCTGTGCCGCCAGACTCAGAGCAACTATTCGTGGAACAAACATTTTTGTTTAGTGTGGTGATTGCAACCACAACGCATGGCGTAGTAGCGAGGCGACCACAGAAAACAACTACAACATCCGTCCAGTAAAACTATCTAACTACACACGTTATTTGTTATTAGTTCGTTTGTAACACAGACTATAAACTAGGTATAACTAGTATGGTTGTTTCGAGTGTGGGAGTATTTTGTTGTCACTGTTTTATTGTCTATGTATACAACAATGTTGCCCATTAAAATTTAGCTTTAAAATAATTACACCTAAAGACGTTGAGATTATCACCATCTTAGCCTCCTCGGGACTACGCTTGCTAAAAACCGAAATGTAACAGCCTACAAGTTGTGTGTGTTTTTATCAATCGGGATACAATCTGTGAAAAGTAGTTTCATTTTAATTGTCTTAGAAAAGAGTAGGCTTCATTCTTTAACGTTAAAAATGTATCTATTCTAAATAAAGATACTTGCCTCTCTTTTCTCCGTCTATTGATGTTCCGCCAACATAGAAAAAGTGTTCACAAAACACTTTCTCAATTATAACACCGGGAGAGATTAAAATATTAATTAGGTTGCTTTGGACGATCTAGGCTTATAATTAGCCTTAAATGACAAAATCGAACCTACTGGCTTAAAATGGATAGTATGGATAGCAAAAGGAAATATGTAGTACCTGCTTCCCTCCAGGAACACGCAAGACTGTATGTATTTACCATACAGCATAATTGATTGTGTGGTACATACATATATATACTCGTTTCCTTAAGACGTAGGCTTAGACTATTCTTGCATCACAGTAGCTTATTTCGATATTTATGATATCAGCTCTGTACTGAACTGCCACTGTTAAGCACGGGCCTCTTCTAAGTGTGAGATGGGTTAGGCCATAGCCAATAACGCTAGTCCATAGCAGGTCGGTACAGTTCACATATCTCTGAGAACATTATAGAGAACTCTCAGACATGCAGGTTTTTTTACGATGTTTTTCTTTACCGTTAAAGCAAATGATAAATATAATTAACTTCGAAAAGTCAGAAACGCGCCTTGGGATCGCACTCGAGTTCTCTGTTTGGCAGTTCAACGATCTCCCACTACCCTATCGCTGCTTTTTTTTTATTTTCGCTCATTTTGCCCTCATTCATATGCAAGTCAGACTTAAATCTCATACTAATGTTCCCGTTTTTGCGTTCCACACACATGTTTGGCAAACATTATTCAACCATTTAGTTACGCCCAGTATCTTTGTATCTTGGAGTTTGTTGCCGACGCCACAAGACAAATGAGTGCGAAGCTGGAATAACAAAAGGAGAGATAAACAAACATTGTATGTACATGTGTTCTTGATTTAACTATGTGTGTATATATACGAAAAAAAAAGCTTTCTTAAAATTATTTACCACAATTTGATTGACAATTATCGCCTGCTCCGTGCCTCGGAGAGCACGTTAAGCCGTCGGTCCCGGCTATTTTGTTATTGTCCCGCGTCGTTATTGGGAGAGTGTCGACACAAAATATCCGACTGGGTCGAAGTGTCGCCGGTCTGTACTGACTGGCTCCCACATAAGATACATACATACCACAATGGGACGGGATTAAATGTTTTCACACTTTTGAATTGTTTTTTTTTCTACAGAATAAGGCATGGTTGAGTAGCTTTTGTTAATATAAAAAGAACGGAACTGACGTAGCTGTTTAAGTGGTCGCCTTGCCACTGCGCCGAGTGTTGTGGGTTCGAATCCAACACGGGACAAAAAATTGTGTTCTACAAATGGTTGGTCCGAGTCTGGATGGTCTTTGTGTCCGTTGTTTAAATATTTGTAAAGTCCCCGCGGCACAGGAATGATACCTAGGATCGGAGATGCCTTTTAAAAAAAGAAAAGATAAAAAGAACTTAGTATCTAGTCTGTGTAGATGTCGTTAGCTATTTTAGATAAAATACTACTTATTGAAAATTAACGTGAACAATATCACCATTTAAATTAATTTTACTACTGTAATTTTGTAAAGTTCATAGTTCTATTACAAACGTAGGTATTCCTATTTAAATTCTGTTAAAATATTAAAATATTTTTATTAGCCTGAATACGATTACTACGTGTTACACTGGGTATTACTAGATAAGAATAACGTGCTTTGAAATTGTCACGTTGTTAAGATCGCTAATAAATAATTCTTAGTTCATATTAGTAATTTTGGTAGTAATTTACTTGTATTCTTAACGCTTCTTAATAAATAAGGTTACCATTTAAACTCCTTATAAATCTTCTGTAAGTTAGCATAGGTAGTAGTAGAAGTTCTGGATTTATTTATATTCGCAAAAATGTCTTGAAATTTTCCGTTGAGTAAAATTTCTATACCATTCTATATATATATTACCATTCTATATGGGTAAAGGAAAAGTTTTTGTACATAAAATATTTGTGGTGTTTTATTGAGGTTTGCGTTGGACTAATATTGCCAATATTTCAAAATATGGGGTGGACAGAAAATATGTTCGTTGAGAGTCATCAATTATTTAAGTTTAGACAGGGATATAGGCGGAGTGGTGAACTCTCAAATCAATAAATTGGTAATCCTGCCACCATATATGAAAATCTATAGATTCAGTGAGAATGTTATCTACATTCTGGGAATCTTAAGATATTCTGTCAACAAATCCGAATTGGACTTGAAGTAAAAAATATTGATTATAATATCATCTTATCTAAGTTACACCATTTTCAGAGAAAGAGAATATAATAATAGTAGCAGTAACAAAGTTTTAAGGTTTAAATATTGACAACAATTTAAATTGGAAGCATCATAGAGAAACATTATGTGCCAAACTAAATACATAAATCATAATATGCATTATACAGATTAAGGAAAACTGGGATGCTGCATTTAAGGCAGAAGAAGTCTATACAGTCAATATTTGGTATTAATTAAATAAATAAAACAGCCCTGCTTAATAAAAGCGTATTGTGTATAGTCTCCGATTATACAATCGTCTCCATAAAAGTGTGCTCGAAATATCGGTAAATTCAGTCCAACTATTCTCTATATGATTATTTAAATAATAATATTATATATCATATATCATAAATTATTAGCTTTAGTTATTTATATGTGTGGATTTTATATTTCATTTTCATACCAATTGTGATAATAATGACGTCCTTAAATAATTATTTTAAATCCAATTTATGTAAGTATTAATTTTGCATGCTGCTATGGCAGCAGAATATGATGACACTAAAATAATTTTTTTAAGAATTTTTACCTACTCATCTTCCGAAAAAATAAAGATTTGATTTGAATAACCTAGTGTTGTGTTCCTTTGCCGAATATGCGTTACGTTTTGTTAAAATCTTATATGTAGACTGTGTGACTTATAGTTTTTTTAATAGTTTTCATAATAGGAATAATCACTATGGCCTGGTAAAGTTCATAATTTTTTTAACAAAGAACACACAGGAACTAGCTACTAAAATTGGAGTTATATCTTTACAGATATCTTTTTTATAATTGAATAATAAAATCGATGTTTATTGTTACAGGTACGTGTATTCCGGCAGCTATAAGATCACAACAAACGTCAGTGTTACTTAAGTTTAGGTAATCAATTTACTATTTGAGGATGAGATTCATAACACTTTCTGTGTTCTGAATCTCACGGCCTATGAACATATGTGTAAGTTTATCATATCGGACATTCTAAACCAATAAAACAAAAAAAAATTAAATATGTAAACATTGAATATCTATGGCGTTACTTGAATTCTACTGTATCAAATAATTGTTGTTATGCTACTTGACTGCTTTTAATCATAATAAAATAGATGTAGGGACGAAGCAGCGATACTCTAGTGGGAGACCGTTGGACTGCCACGCACAGGTCTCGAGTTCGATTTAAAGGCACGCATCTCTGCATAATTATCGCTCACTTTAACTGTGAAGGAAAACATTGTGAGGAAACCTGCATTTCTGAGAGTTCTCTATGATGTTCTCAAAGATATGTGAAGTCTGCCAAGCCGCATTGGGCCAGCATGATGGACTATGGCCTAACCCTTCTCACAGTGAGAAGAGACCCGTGCTCAGCAGTGCGACAGTTTAATACAGGGATGATATTATTATTATTATAGTAAGGTATTATATCGACTACTACCGTCTTGGGTTCAATTCTTCACTCAGGCTAAACGTTACTGGCTTTTCTTTAAAGAAATTCTCAGTAGCAGCACGAAGTCTAGAACTGTACCTGATACATGGGCACGTCCCCTATTACGCGGATAAATCTATAGTTGGTGTAATGTGGGTATAATGCATATCAGCGTACTAGTTCGCAAATAAAACAAACTAATTACATATACAGGATTTGCAGGCACTGTTCTAATAAGAAGAAGCTAGTTACATTTGTCTTTTAGGTCACGTAGCAGAATATCGGTTCGATTATTGAAGTATGGCAACACAGTAGTAATCCCCCCAGTGTAGCTAACAGGCTACCCATTTACCATAATGAAAGTTCGGTAGGCAACCGTTGACCAATAGACGAGCTTTTTTCTTGTATCACATTGAATGTATAAAACGAAATGCATGGATGGTGTAGCGGTAATGGTGTAGCGTCGCCACGCCTTTGCCACAGTGTGTTTTGGGTTCGATCCCCACCCAGGACAATTTGTATGATCCACAAATAGTTTATGACCATGCAAGTATGTGAACTAGAACCAAACATAATCCATGTTACTACACAAAATAGAGTAGCTTACTCAATAATTCAAGACATCACTGACGCGGCATTGCCAATTTGTAAGGTGTAATTGAATTCATTCGATATCAGACCCCACAGATAGCTGTGTATGTGTCTCTATAAGCTCTCTCATTATGGTTCATTATAGTTGCCTACTTAATGTATATTGATGTCTTAAATTTACGCTTTTTAACCGTCTTCAAAAAGGAGGAGGTTCTCAATTCGGCAATATGTTTCTTTTGTATGTTTGTTACGCGAATACTCCGCCAATTATGAATTGATTTGGATGATTCATTTTTTGTTTGGTAGGTCATACTTCAGAGGTGGTCCCATATAAATTTTATCGACATTGATTCAGCGCTTATTGAAAAAATCAACAAAACAATAAAAATATACATTGATGACGTTTTGGTTTGTGGTTCCCTTCAGCAAAAGTTTTGATGAGGACTTTCAATCTCTGTTTTAACTGTCATCACAGAAACATTAGCCAAGAACAAAGAAAATTGTATGCAGTTTTGTTGAAGAGTCGTCATAATAATTATACATTAATACATAATCTTATAGAAAACTACCTAGTTGTTGGAAAGATTACGCAACCGTGTCATTTCTGTTAAAGCTTTCTCATCGTGGGGTCGATTTAAAAGCTTTTTTGCATCCAAATCAGACAAGGCAATGCCTTTTAAGGTTTTGACGCGACTGAGGGCTACATCAATCTATCCTTTTGCAAGATTCTTCTTTCCTAAATCGATTACTGCTTTATCAAGGGTTGTACCCTGCAGTTTGTGGACAGTTACGGCCTAGCTTAATATGAGCAGTAACATTCTGCGTTCGACATCTCCATATCCTCTTTGCGCTTGGATTGTTGTGCAAGCAGGTGATATTGCTACACAACCGTCATCATCTTTTATTCTAAGGCCGACAGTCGCGTCATCAAATTTTATAAGGACATATTCAGGCAATTCGCCTTCCTCCAATTGATCTCTTCGGGGAGCAAGCCATTTAATTTTCTTAACAATGACTCATTTGAGCAGCGCGTTTAGTAGGCTTACCCATATTATATATAAACAAAATATACTTACTTACCACTAAAATTTAAAATAAAGTTAATTTTTAGAAAAAAACAATAACCCGGCTTCACCACTATATCTACACGTAAAAACTTAAACTAAAAATCCTATAAGCACTAAAAAGTTAAAAATAATACTAAATCTAATAAATCAAAAATGTTAAATAATTAACCTATTTATAACCTAAACTTTCTTTAACCTATAATAAAATTTCTCAATTTTTGGAGTCGGTGCCAAGCCCTAACACGATAGATTACTATAATATACAAACTACTAAACACAACAAAAATAAAATAACATAAAACTAACTGCCTATAAATATTATTAGGTAAATAAATAAGAGAATAAACATTTTTTTAAGATCCAAATTATGAGCTAAACTAGCAACAAAGAAAATTAATTAACACAAGAAAGTATTTTTTTTAAATTTAAAATCAAAGCAGACAAATGCAACACAAGGAAGCTCGTTAGCACATATAAAGAATTGAATACCGTAGTCACGTGGTGTCTATTTGTAATATAAAAAAAATATTTTCACTTATAGAATTTTAGAAAACGAAACCGTAGCGCGATTCAGAAAGGTGTATTGAATGAACAACGCCATCTATCGAGCTCTAGTATAACAAAACGTACATATATTTCTGCAATCAATGGTCAAGATTTAAAAAGTATAATGACATGTCATTAAAAATAAAAAAAATCTGGTCCTAATTCGCGAAGAATTTAATATCTATATTAATATTACATGTCTATTCTAATACAATAAACAAAAAAGAAGAGTTTGTTTGTTTAAGCGCACTAATGTCGGGAAATACCAGTCTGATTTCAAATATTTTTTTTATAATGATAGCCAGATTTATTAGGAATAGTATAGGCATTTAAGATTGCGCTATGACCCATTAATAACCTAGCTAAAAATAAATGAAAAAAAGATATCGCACAGGCGGGTGATGCGAAACACGGCGGATAAATCCGCGGGCACATCTAGTTGACTAATAAGTAGGTTTTAAGATAGTTATATACATAATATATCTATTAACCAACGTAAAGTGTGTAAAAAAGTTAAGCTAAAAGATTTTATGCTCAAATCAGAGATACGTGGCTTGGCACCGACTCAAAAAATTGTAAAAAAATTTATACTTTTATTTCAACGTTTATGCGAATGATATTCGTTAAGATTAAAAAAGAACTAGGAATACAAATGTATGTGTATTATATCAACACTTTTGATAGACTCATACAAACTCATATAAAAATTCTGAGTGTATGACAGTTGGCATTAATGAATTCATGTGTTGTAGGAGGCATTGACAGAACTCTCTTTCTTATTTGAAACTAGCTTTTGCGCACGGATCCTCCTGTGTGGTACCTACATCAATAAAAAGTATCCTATCTCTTTTTCCAGGTTTTAAAGTATCTCTGTACCGAATTTTATCCATATCGGTTGAGTGGTTTAGGTGTGAAGAGGTAACAGACGATTACTTTCGAATTTATAATATTAGTAAAGATGAACGCTAGCCGAAATCTTGACCGCAGATGTGTTGCTTAACTTTAAATAATAATATAAACTACAGATGTTAGGGTTTTTTATGATATTTGAGGCAAAAGAGGAGACGGGTCGCCTGATGGCAAGCGATTACCGCCGCCAATGGACACCCGCAACACTAGAGGAGTCACAAGTGCGTTGCCAGCTTTTAATGCAAATATAGCGGATAATATGTCGATGGAATAGTCATATCCGAATGAAAACATTCCTAAATGAAAATAGAAAAGACACATCGCAGGTCAAAAAACCTTCTGTCAATGTCTGCAGTGACCTTTGCTTCACACTAGTACAAAATTAATATCAAAAAGCCTTTTTTAAAAACAGAATCATATTAAACTAATTTGTTAAGCGGGTATCCTTGTGGGCGTTATGTACCCCTTATTAGTTTAGGTTTAGGTTAGGGTGTTACGTGGGAGTTAACCCTCACCTACTGAGGTGATGTAAGATCCGGGTGAAACTTTAATTAATTAAATACGTAGTCAACCGTTTAGATATCTACTATGTGAAATCACAGGGTTATCGGATATACCTTTTACCTTTTCTAAGGCCGGGTGAAAAAGCTTTTCGCGATTGGCAAGAGTTAGAAAATTTTGTTTGGGACTATGTAGGTAGTTTTTTGAAATGCAACAGCTAGGCAACAGACTTAGAAAATTAAATTTGTATGGTACCGATCTCCTATATTACGATAAGATTGCAGCCATATAACCTAGTTGTGTTACAGTGATTAGGGTTTCCAGGTACCAAGCCATAGAACGTATACAAACAAATTAAATTTATAGAATATGTTTTGCGTGTATTCTTTATTTGACATATATAGGTATATGCCAAACATATAAAATGTGTGAAGAAATTATTCATAATCTAATAATTTTAAATCAAAATGAGAAATTCACAACATTAGCAAGTGTCATGTAACAGTAGGTTTGAGTCGATACAGCTTTTTGTGTGATATGAATTAGTAGCTTTTCAATCAAACGTCAAACATATTTCAGAATATCAATTTATGAATTTCATACAGCATTTTAAAAATTTGGGCATTGTTACTTATACGTAATCTTACACCTATGTCTTTGAAAGGACCCATATTTGTCTAAGGTTTAGAACTATTATATTTCCGTCTACCTGTAAAACATCTAGACACCGTGCCGCTTCTCCGAATTTCTTATCAGAAAATCCCCAAAACACTTTATCCAACTCGGGCTTTGAATTTGAGAGTATATGCACAGCCATCACAATCACAATCGCTAGGTAACCGAGCTAAAACACATTTAAAATTCGTTGCGAGCCGTCGTCAGCAAAGCGCGTACAGCCACGGAATATGCACGTTCATTCGAAAGCAGGCAAAATAGTTATGAAATTAAAACAATGGAAAGGTTAGTTTATTAATGAAAAGTATTGTTATAAAGGAATTTTTTTCGCTCCAGTCACATTTTACGGTGGATATTGCCTTTAAAATAATATGCCATTACCTGTTACGATGTCAGCCGGTAGCAATACCTAGACAGTGCCGTGTCTAGGTATTGTGTTGTAAAAAAGGTAAATTTTTTAATTATTATTTTTATGGTGTAGTCGGCAAACGAGCAGACGGATCGCCTGATGGTAATTTTAGCAATAATAATAAGCTCTTTAATCTCTACTTTGTACTAATTTATAGTAGTAGTTAACATGCTTATAACGTTTATACAGCGTATAACTAACTAAAACGTCATATTTATAATCCTGCGGTTAGAATCTATACTAATATTATAGAGCTGAAACGTTTATTTGTTTGTTTGGTTGATCGTGCTAATCTCAGGTACTACTGCTTCGAATTGGAAAATTCTTTTAGTGTTGCATAGCCCACTTATCAAGGCAAGCTATAGGCTATAAAACATCACGCTACGGCGAATAAGAGCAGAGTAACAATAAAAAAAAATTGTAAATACGGGAAAGTTATCTTATGTGAAGCAGACGAAGTTGCGCGGGTCAACTAGTAAAATATAAAATTTTATGAAATGTATGGTGCATAGTTCATCACTTGTTGATAAAGTAAATTTCTCATCAGATATACATGTGCTCATAAGATATGTCCATAAGCTTATGAGTGATAGAGGTTTAAATATAAAGATGCCGCTGTGAAGGAAATCGATAACGTTGTGGTTTTCGTACTAACTATTTCATCAATATTTTTTGATTGACCAATTCGAATTCTATATTTTTGTCTTCATGTATAGTTTCTTGTATTAAGGCTACTATGGTTTGTCTTAAATTAACAAAAACATTGACCATCATGTAAATATATAATAATATCAGCCCTGTATTAAACTGTCCCACTGCTGGGCACGGGCAGTGTGAGACGGGTTAGGACGTAGTCCACCACGCTAGCCTTGTGCTGGTTAGCAGACCATGTTGGTTGCGATCTTATCATAGCTTATCACTTAATCTTGAGTGATCAGTAACGAGCCTAATTAAACAAGTGAGAAACGGCCATGAATTGCCGTAAATCTTAGAGTTCGAAAAAATGGTATCACGTGATCTTGAGGTCAGAGGTCAAAGGTCATGGTCATTTCGGGGCTATATCGACTATGCTGAGTCGAATGGCGTTGACCGCGAGTCTCTAGCTCTTACGGTTCTTGAGTTGAGAGTTGTATAGCAGACAGACGGACAGACGGACGGACAAAGCTGTTGTATAAGAGTTTTTCGAACTCTAAAAGTAACTTAGTTAGGAAACTACATAACTTTAAAAGAACTACAAAATAATTTCTTGTATAATTAATTTATATTTACAAAGAAGTTCTAGTAGTTGTGTTGTAAGTATTATGCTATAAAACCGATTTCTTTTTAAAATTCTTACTTTTATACATCAAAATACTTACCTATGCGATTAACGTAATGAGTCGTAGCGGCACACCGGTGGCCGGACACAATATATTTTTATTATATTATTATCTGGTATTTAGACTTGACCGACTACGATTCGTTGTCTAATATTGTATTATGTGTAAAAAACGCGATGGTCTAAAAATGTTTATTCTCACAGACTATGATATGTATAATTTTATAATAGTAATAAAATGTTGCAGACCTCTAAAGCACTTTAACATGATAAAAACAGTGGTGAATAACCTTTGATTGGACTTTTACCCTTACTTTCTTAGTAATATTATAAATTATAAAATAACTTTGTCCGTCTGTCTGTCTGTCTGTTACCTATTCACGACTAAACCACTCAACCGATTGAGATAAAAATTGGTACAGATATAGTTTAAAGCGTGGAGAAGGACATAGGTTACTTTTTATTGATGTAGGTATCACGCGAGCGGAGCCGCGCGCAAAAGCTGGTGTAAAATAAGCTCTATTACTTGAAGTAATACATAAACATGGAGCGAGCATAACGACGTGTAAAAAGAAACGTCACCTTCTGCCTTAGTTAATTTTGTTGATTATGCGGTAATACATCTCTCTCTTTTTGTCTCTTTTAAAAAGACTACTCCCGCACTAGTTATAAATCTTGCGTCGTGGGGAACTTTACAAACATACAAACAACGAACACAAACAACACCCACTCTTAGAACAACCTTTGTCCCCTGTGAGATTCGAACCCATTACACTCGGCATAATGGCAGTGGTATCTATCTATCTTATGTGGGGGCCAGTCAGTGCAGACCGGCGACACTTCGATCCGTGGGCTCTTTTGTGTCGACACTCTCCCAATAACGACTGCCATAGATGTTCATGGCAGCCGGGACTGACGGCTTAACGTGCTCTCCGAGGCACGGAGCAGGCGATAATTGTCAATCAATACGCACATAATTTCGAAAAGTCATATAACTTCCGAAAGTCAAGAGGTGCGCGACGTGGTTTCGAACCTGAGACCCTCTGCATGGCAGTGGTAAGGCGACCACTTAAACCACTAAGTCCTACGTGCAATCATTATCTAATGCCCTTTTCCAACTGAGTAGATACCAGTGTCAGCAGTGGGACAGTTTATATACAGGGCTGATATTATTATTATAACACAATTAGTACTATCTTTGCGTCTATTTTCCACCTACACTAGCTGACGAAGGTCACTGACAGGTGAAATTCAGCTCTTTATGAGCATACTTTAAAACTCTACGTGAGACAACAAAATAAAACGCTTACACCGCAATTTAATTTAATATCATCTAATTACCTCTTAAACACAGTTATAAATAATCTTGTATAGCGCGTAAACGCTTAAATTACTCGCAGAAAACATTTTAGTATTAGCTCTCATAAATTCTGCTTGCTTAGTACCTGCTGTATTTTCTCTTAGCAGCAGTGTACGGGAGATAAAGCAGCTTTTCTTCTCACACATTGTTGTTGATTAATTTATAATCTTATTAAAATAAAGACTGTAATATCTTGTCTGTTTATCCCTACAGGGTTAAGCGGTGATATTTTACATGCATGTTCACCCTATCACCTATATATATAAAAAGAAAAATTTGTATTCTTGTTGTATTTGACTATTAGAAAGCTTCTTCAGCCACATATAACACCACGCTACGAGCAACGGGAGTAGTAATCATAAATGTGAGTGAAACCGCAGAGCTTATATTTTATAATATTCAGATCTTCCTATCTGTGGTTTTCGTAACCAGCGATAAACTTTATGACCCAATGCCAAATTTCTATCTCTAGTATAAAAAGACAAAGACATGTAGATAACTTATTGTCAATTATCCTAAGAAGTGATCATATTGTAATGCATCGAAACCAATTTTTATTAACTCTGTATAAATAACACCTTTTTTTTTTTTTTTTGACCCATCTAAATCCTTTATGGATACCCCCTCCCCCGGGGTGGAAGGGTGGTTATGTGAGACTCTCCGCCCCTGAAGGGGGTCGGTATACACACTAAAAACCTGGGGTGAGCAGTCCCTCCGCCGACGGAGTGGGGCGGGATGGGGTCGCGTTAGCAATCACCATCCCGGCCCGGCGGTTGGCCCGGCTGATGGTGACCGGGCCTCAGCACCTATGGAGGGAAGGCCTTGCTCACCAAGGCCATCCCCCAGACGTGTGGGGCCGTGCAAGCCGGTAGAGAGTCCCCCGACTCTGTACCAGTGACCCCACTATACAGGAGCGAAAAGGCGGGCAAATCGCCTCCTCGCTCCCGTCCGTCTGCGCCGGAGAGGGTCAGCGAGGAGGTTGTTCTCCCTGACCCTCTCCGCGGTCCCCTTATGCGCCATGACAGCTTCGCAGAAGGAGACCACTGCCTGCCACGACCTCTCGCCGCCGAGCATGGCGTTGATCACGCTCGGCAGGGAGAGATCTCCGCCTATTATGTATAAATCATACCTAAATTAACACTCATCATCATTGATGGAATAAAAAATCTCTGCAAGAAGTGGGGCAGTCTTTGGGGACTGCCGATAGAAGTGAAAACTAAATAACTTGTGAATTGTATGGTCGAGCTATTAGATTATTATTTTTGAATTTTGAATGCATTCGGTGACGACCACGCAAGTTTCATGATTTTGTTCACCCAAAAAGTGCTCAACGCGCCTAAAGAAGTATTAACTTCAAAAATCGAATGGAGCATATCACGATTTTTTAATTTATGCTTTCAAACCGACTTAAATAACTTGACTAACGAAATAATATAGCAATAGTTGCCAGAAATGGCAAATTTCGTCAGTTTGCACAAAAAGCTCTCAAAATTAAGTAAGAAGACTTTTGCGCATCCCATATGAGTTTTGGATCAATATGATTGAAGATGCGGTTCTAAAAGGTGCATTATTGTGTTAAAAATACCTGGTGAAAGGTGTATTTGATTGTGATTTATAATAAACTTTTAATCTCAGACAAATACAGTAATTTGAATATCCGCGACTTTATAACGATAGCCTAAAGCTTATCCATTATGTATCAGCTAACTCTAAAGAACTCCAAATACTAAACTGCTCGCGATATTCCTTCTTTGCACGAGTTGCTGAACAAAAAATTTACGTAAAATATTGGCTCTCGTAATTCATATTTGACTGGTACATTTTTATCTTACCGGCATTGTACGAGACAAGGAGCAATACAACATCGCGTCTCTTTGTTTTCTGCGAGCTTTATAATTGCATCCTTCATTTGTTCACCCCTGAGCCGCAGTCTTGAGAGCTTTTCTCACAGTTCTGTGTATTTTATACGTAGATATAAGGATTAGAGGCGCAGTAATTAAGTGCTCCTGCTTCGTCATACTATTGCATTTTAGATTTAACTATTGTGTTTGCTTGGCTAAGTCTTAAAACTTTAAGGAGCGGCGACTGTAACTTTTAAACGATTATATTTAGGCAACCTACAATTTCCGTGTTTTTCTGTATTTTGATATAAACTTGGTTTAAAAAATAGACCTTTACACGACAGCTTCCGGACTTGTAATATTTCTGTGACGTGGGAGACTTTACAAAGATGCAAACAACGAACATAAATAACACTCAGAATCAAAACAACCATTTATGGTCGAATCACTCACGGTATAAAAATTTCTACCCACAACACTTGACGTAGTAGCTGTGGCTAGGTGACATCATAAACCACTACGCTATCTGCACAGATGGCCTAGTGGTGATGCAAAACACATGATGACTGCACAGTCATCATGTGTTTTGTATTGAGTAAATCTAATAGCTACTTACTTATATTTGAAAACCCGATAAAGGGACTAGACAAATATATGCAACCTAACAATGTTTACTTTTGCTACGTATTGTAGATTGGTATTTTCAATTTGTTAAACAAATAGGTGAAGAAATACGAATATAAATTTTATGACACATATTTGAATACAATCGGCCTTGATTCCATTTAATTAGGCAACTCATTCGGGTTACATTCATTTGTATATATAACGAAAATAGGTTCCACGTAACAGAGAGAGGATTGTTGTTGTTGTTTACCAGGTACAGTTCCAAATTTCATGCCAATTTAAAATTCAGGTTTCAGATTTAATCCTCTGTGACACTCCTCATTATTTTACTTAAAATGGATTCAATCTGTATTACAATATATTGATAAGTTAAAACATGTACTTATACATTTAAGTTCCTCTTCGTTTGTACCACTAGGTCAGATAACAATTTGTAAGGAATATTAAGTTGTTATAATTAGTTGACAATTGTTTCACCTTCTATGAATATTTGGACCACATTTTTTTGTCAAAGGGGAGTATATTGTAGCTACATTGCAGACGCTTTAGTTTTATATAGTCAGACTCAAGTATGCAGAAGCGCCGCGCGGCAATCGTCTCCCCGCGACCACTCAATTAGGTCGGAGTACAATATGCATTTATATTGTAGTACCAGGTAATATAGCTATATATACCCATATTTACCACAAAGTATTTCATCTGGACAATCATAATAGAACACATTAGTTTACCCACAAAGTAAAAGGAAATTGAGATGTAGCATCAGTTTTTGTAACTGCCAAATTAGTATAAGCCTTTTTTACATATAATTACGTGAGATACTAACTTCTGACAAAGTTTTATAATAAACCTATTGAGGCGCAGCGGCACGCCGGCGGCCAGATATATTAGGTCTTCAATTATGTCTGGCATTCCAACAATTGACAGATTAATTTAGTTTTACAAAAGGTGTTGATAAATAGATTATCTAATTTAGTTAGTAACTTCTAGATCAACACCAAAGTTATGTTTGGAGTCAAGAAATCAGGCAATATAGAAAGCAATTATTACGTTGTAATAATTTGATTTTAGGTTGCCCACCCTAGCTTTGTTATTGCGTGTATTATTATAATCGTAGACCGTTTTAGTATACTTGTAATTTCGTCTATAACCCTAGGCATAAGTTATTCCTGTCCAAATGTTGTATTAATGTTGAGCTGTGCTAAGAAAACTGTGGCCTAGTGAAATGTTTAGTAAGGTAGGATCATCGCGAGTATAACTAAGACTGATGCAAATTTTTGTTTTGGTCATGAATTTGTTTTGTTCAAGCGAATCATTGTGATTCTGGTTCTCGCTTTATAATTTCAGCGCGATAGATCAACACTTAAATACATGGAAAAAGGTATGGAAAAAGAGCTTTTCATTTAGATAAAATAGAAAGAAACCATATAAAGAATTTTGGAAAATTACTGACACATTGTATCCAGTATCATATCGCCCAAAGTGACTAAAATGAAATTAAGTACAAAACCGTGCTCTGCAATATCTTTTATACTTGGCACGAAGTATGTACCTTTGTTCGTAACATTGAGCTTATTCAAGCTGTCCTTACATACAAATATGGACGTACAGCGTCTCGTATTACACATATGCTTTACCAGTTTGTTTAGACAACCAACAGCGTAGCAACGACGTATGAAAAACCTACCAGCAATTGACTGTTCTGTATCAAACTTTTGTCCATGTGCAGTCATCAGAAAGCTTTTTACATTTGAGCTACGCTTCTCTTTGTATTAAGCCTACAATTTATCTCGAAACCCAGAACAAAACATAAGAATCGTAAGAAAGAATACACTTTTACATTACATTTCGCATTAAATTTACCAGTAGCGACGCAAGCGCCCTCTAGATAAGACTTGAAAATTAATTAGCAGAGATTATCCCGCTTGTTCAATTACACGGGAACTGGTTTATAACTAGTTTCAACGCATTAGCAGAGGTGGGAAAATATTGCGGTTTGTAATTGTTTCATGTTTTTTATATGTTTTGTTGTTGGATATATTTTAATTACGCTCAAGGGCTTAGAAGATTATTAAAGAATAAGCAGTAGCTAAATATGCGTATTGAATAATTAATTATCGATCGCTTTAACGGTGGATAACATCGTGAGGAAACCTGCATGCTTAAGAATTCTTCATAAAGTTCTCGAAGATATGTGCGATGGTTTGAGTAGTGGCCTCGCCACTGCTATTGGGTCGAGTGTTGTGGGTTCGAATCCCACACGGTACAAAATTTTGTGTGATCCACAAATGGTTGAGTTTGGTTGTTCTTTGTGTCCGTTCTTTGGATGTTTGTAAAGTCTTCGCGACACAAAAAATTATACCAAGTGAGAGAGAAGTCATAAAAAATAAATATATACTGGTAGTTAGCATTTGCCGTTCTCAGTGGCCGTGGTTTTGCTTACTAGTTTACTCTTGAAACCTAGATTAGCCAAATGTGATAGATTGATCAAAATGGATAAGCCGTCGAGACCTGCAACTCAGGTAAACAGCTTCTTCAAAGTTCTAAAAATATCGGAACATTTTATCGTGCTATTTATACGTGAACAAAGAAATAAAATATTTTAACATTATAATCATAATAAGCATATACAAGCAGCAATAGCCAAGTGCGAGTCTGAACCCAAAACGCGGAACTCTGACTTTTCGAAATTATATGCGTATTTAATAGTTAATTATCGTTCGCTTTAACGGTGAGGGAAACCTGCATGCTTAAACATTGTAAGGTAACATGCACGTCTGAGAGTTGTTCATAATGTTCTCTAAGATATGTGAAGTATGCTAAGCCGCACTAGGCTAGCGTGATGGACTATGGCCTAAGCCTTCTCGCACTGAGAAGAGCCCCGTGCCCAGCAATAGGACAAAGACAAGGCTGATATTATTTTATTATTATTATTATATTTTAGTAAGAGTATTATAACATATAATAATCACTGAAGTAGAAAAGCTTATCTATTTATAAAGTATAGATGGTAAAGTATTTCGCGAGTTATTTTTAGTCGTTGGAAAAGTTTGATTGCATTTGCTCTCAAGTTCTGACGTCTTGCCACCTACTTTCCACCTACGGCTCCCATATTACGTAAACACGTTAGACTTAGTCAACGCCTCGTGTACATATGATACTACTAGTTATTATACGCTGCTTCAGTCATCTAAGAAAAATCCTATTACATGTGAACCGAATTTTGACTTATGTTAATACCGGCTCATAATCCCTACCGGCCTTGGTGGAGCAGCAGTAGGGAAAGCAACTGCTGTGCATGAGGTCACGGGTTTTTCCGACAAAAAATTCCTGATTATATTATTATATTATCTTAGAAAACGGTTTATACTCTGCTCAGCAAGTATGTTAAGCTAATGGTCTTGCCCCTGGTTTCTCTTTGGACGTCATGTCAAATTGCCGTCACTTGTGTTTGCTCTCACACTTGTGCACTATAATATCTTCTGTGCAGATGGCCAGTTTCTGTTACGATTGGTCGCTTTGATCAAAACTTGGTCTGGAGAGTTATCTATATATAAATAAAAATCAATTGCCACATGTGTGACGGAGCATAGCTTAAGAGCGGCTCGACCGTTGTTTTTCTTGTTATGTTTGTAATTGTCAGGTTAGGTAAAATGCGCGGGACATGCCAAAATTTAAATGGTAGGTATTTTTATGTGAAAAGAAATTGATTGACGTTTTGATATTGTATTTAATTACGTGAAATGTGTTTTAGTGTAGATTGACAGGACAACGACTGTCGGGTCAGCTAGTTTATAATAAAGATACTATGCCAAAAGCTATGTCGACTTGATAGTCCGTTGCTGGATGCAGAAAAATAAACCGATTAACATATTTTCACATTTATATAGAAAGGACTTAATCCTTCGAGACGATACTTAAAGACATATCGACATGATTATATTGAACGAAAATTATCTCTAGCTAAAGTGAGACATCGAATTATAATAAAAGGATTTAATAATGAGGATGTATCGATATTACTACATTTAGTGAATTCAACACACGTTTCTAGAACTACACCGTAACCTGGCACTTCGCTCAGTCTGGAATAGCTTGACTATGCTTAAGTTCTTCCAACCTGTAACATAAAGTAAATACATGGTTTCAGGCTCTTTAAGGATTTCTCCTTTTTCTGAACAGTTTTACCGGAGACCGAAAAGAGTTACGCATGTTCGCAACATCGCTCCTTCTTTTTAAAGGCTATTGGGCAAGTGACACTTCTAGCGCTGGAAGAGTTCAGACAGTATATCATTAAGCACACCGCACGCTTTTTTGGCATTTCGGTAGTAATAAGAAGATAAATCAGAATCTAACCTAGCGTTCGGTCGGCGCAGTATGGCTACCCTTTTTAAATATCCATGTCTACAAGTCGTCATTACCTCTTCTCCAAAATTAAGATGAAAATATCATCTTAATTTTGGCCATATATATAATTTTATTTACGTTCATATTGTTTTAGATACATTTGTAGATCACACAAATTGTTCACTCAGCGTAGTGGCAGTGGCGATGCGACGTGTGTACGTGGTACTTAAACCACTACGTCTTCCGTGCAGCCGAACTTCTCTGTATTACGATAATATAAAGTACTTATGGAGATACTCCAGGATCACGATAGCTATAACACATGCACCCCTAAGGGTACGAAGTACTAATGTGTACCTTGTGCTTAGGGAATATGTGTCAATTAGCACTATAGTTATGTTTCGTTTTAGAGGTATTTGTGTTGGACGATAAGCTAACGGTAAGTGCATATATTCCCCAGTTATCGTAGTTCGGTACAAACTAGGATTAAAAGTTACTGTTGTTATGATGTAACTGGATGTGTTAAGAGAAGTTAAAGAGATATCAGATACAATCAAAATTAATAGGATTTACCCATTAGTCAAATTGATAATATGTTCTGACAATATAATATAATTATAAAATGTATGATAGATATTATCATACATTTTATAGAAATACGAAGTATATTAATTAAATTAATTTTATAAAGGTGAAGAGACTGTTTTGTCTTTTGTTTGAACACGCTATTCTTAGTAACTCTTAGTTCGATCTGAACAATTATTTTTGCTTCACTTAGTTTATTGTAGGAGGATACATATAGGATAAGTATATAATATCACGCTACAGGCAGCGGCAGGGCAGCAGTAATAATAGACAAGTGAGTAAAACCATTGGCGATAGGTAGTAATATGTAGGCTGCCTTGTTGGTCCCGTAGCATACGTTTGTGCTTACATTTACAGTTCATTTCAGTTAGGAAATTTTTCAGATGTACTTCGAAACGTAAGCAGTAGATGCAATTGAGTAGATAGCACAGGTGTATAATTCACATTTGAACATATTCACATTTCAAAGTTTACCTAAAGATACATAGTCTTAATCCTGTATAGGCATAAGACTATGTATCTTTATGTAAACTTTACACAATTAAGGTTGCATTAAAATATGTTTCTGAAATAAATTTATAAAATTTCAATACCAGCTTTCCTGAATTTCACATCTAATAGACATATCAATATACTTTTCACTCTGGCAAATAGCTTTTCCTGGAAAATCTGTAACTATACTTATGTGCCGATGTAAGAACTGTCAGTGGTCGGTGCGTTTATACATTTTGCCGAGATGACTGACATTGGACGCAAAAAGTAGGCCGCTAGTAAAAAATAAACAGATGATAAATTGCCCACATGGGCGAGAATTTTTATTTGTCCAACAAGGGTATACTCATAAGGTATGGGGGTCATTCATTATCATTTGTTTGCCTAACAAGGGCGACAGCACAGTTTATTATATAGGAATTTTTAATGAAAATCTCGGCTACATAATACCGGTGGCGAACCTTTGTGGACATGGCCTAATGACAAATGGTGTGAAACCGCCACCGTATTTGGTCTGTGTTGAAATAAAATCCTAATAGCTGCTGTGGAACAAGTTATTAACTCGAAGCGAGGAATATTTACAATTGACTGCACTAAAGTCTAATGATTTAAGTGATAGCTTCGCCATTGTCAATGGGCCGAGTGTTGTGAGGTAGATCACCGTACAGAACAAAAAATTTGGGACATCTTATTATTGTGCCGAGTCTAAGTAGTCTTTGTATCCGTTTTAATATCTGTTCCCGCGAAATAGGCATTACTAGTGTTACAGTTATCTTTTTGGAAATACAACAAGGTGCCAAAGAAGTATGGTTTCAGATTTTATATAGATACAAGCTTATTGGGCTATTACAGAGGCGCTAGAAATGCATTTACATACTGAACTTATTGATTAGATTAGTCTATGTTATGTAAAAAGTCCTTAACTTGTCAAGTCTTGGAATACCATAAATTACGCTGCGCCTTAATAGGTTCAAGAAATACACATATTTGCATGACTTACTGTTTGAATAATATTTTGTAGAAATTCTGATTTAAAAAGATTTTCACTGTGTGACAGAATAAAATTGATACTATTCAATCAGGGTATAAATATATAGACGAAATCAAAATTAATGACAGCGAAGCCGCGGGCATCATTTAGTAACAGTATAGATTATGACAAGTCTCTAGAAGAAAGCTAGTGTAACTTGGTTCCGTGCTGTGATGCGATCTATAAATAGATTTCAAGTATGGGGGTTCTTCGTCTCAGTTATTTCATTGTTTATGAAATCTCTTTGTAGAAGACGAAGGGATGATTGGAGAATTTTTTTGGAAGTTTATAATATCTATCGGAATCAGAATAATTTCGTTTTGCGTAGCAGTAGTATTATATGCGAATGCTATGCGTAGGTAAGATTCTTGGGCCAGAGAGTGTTATTTTTGTCTAAAATTCTCGGAAATGGTACGAAGTTTCGAATTTTGCCTAGTAGATGGCAATAGGTTGGCTTACTATTACGTAGGTTCCAAAATCATAGTTAGGGTATTTGGGTGCAATACACCTCTGATTACCAGGGATATATGTGGGAGATGATATATGGGATTATAACTCCCAATATTCAAAGGCACAAGGCGACCATTAAGAAATGAACCACTACGCCATCCATGCAGTCTAAAAATATTTTGACCCTCGGTTTAAAAGATTGGCATTTTCAAACAAACTCTCCTATCACCCATTTATTTTATGGGTAGCAACTCGCTCAACTTTCATAATTTACACCAAGGTCAACCGGATAACGATGAACCCTCCAGAATCAGAGCCCACGCGTGTGACCAGATGAGCTGATTAAACATTTAGTCCTTGACATCCTTTGGACACGTGACCAAAGGCTTTATATGTACCTACATTCATTTATTTCAAATGTAAGGCTAGGCAAATGGAAATTATGGATTACTTAACTGTGGACATTGGATGTATTGCCTATTATACTGCCGTCATAAGTAAAAAAGTCGTATGTAACATTCCTTTATAATAATATATATTAAGATTTTAATCTATTAGGAACCAGCAAAAAAAAACGAGGACTATTGTAAAAAAATAATTTATTATGGGGATTAGTATTTTTCCCTTATGACGGCAGTATAGTTATTTTACAATTTTCGGAGCTCTTACACCTAATCAGGTATTCCAGAATGATTGTGAGTATTATTTGGCCTTGAAATAGTTAAGGGCAACTAACAGTTTTCACAGATAGATATATTATAATGAAGACTAATAGTTAAGTTAAAGTAAAATAAATTAAATTGTTAAGTTAAACAGTTAAAAAATACCTAAATTATTTTACATTATCTGATTTGTTTTTAATTTTGTGGTACTGGTATTGACTGATGTAATATAGGATACGTAGTATCACACGTGTCTGATTGGTTTCATAGCAGTTAGCCTGTTATTGTGAGGTCCCGAGTTCCCGTTAAAAAGTGATTAGAATTTTCTATTAGGGAATTCGATAGACGTCAACATGTACGATTTCGTCACGTGGGATCTCGAAGATAACTAGTAACATCTCAGTAAACTTTACACATCTGTCAACAACTTCGATTATATATAGGTGTATGTCTAAGTATGTATGTGATATCACACCTACGCAGCATAAAGCACAGCTCGCGATTCGGTTTCGTGTTCTGTGCTTCGCGGCACGCTGTATATCATCTCTATGCTTCGGGGGCGCGCAGAATTCTGTGTTCTATGCTTCGCGGGACGCAGTAATTTGTATTATGTGTTGAAATTAAACTTCTGTATACGGATTTTATCGCGTTATTTATTTGACACTATATGACATAATTTTAAAAAATTTGTTACACTACTATTACTATTAAACTTTACTAATTTTTAAGCTAATTATATTGTTATTAAAACTATTTAGATTTGATTTAATTTTACACTTTCCCTGACGTTTCGGTTGCTTTTCATCAGCCATGGTCACGGGGAGACTAAGATGGTAGTTGTCTCAATGTTCCAGTGTAGTTATTTCAAAGTACCCGAACATAATTTAATCATTGGTGTTTCTATTTACGCAGAATGAGCTCAAAGTATCATGAATTCTAGCTGTGGTTTGTTTCTTCTTGGGTTTGACTATTTGTATTACTGGATCCCAAGCTGGAGGTACATTCCAACCATCTTCTCTATTAAAATTAGGATGTTTTTTTATTTCAATAGCCTCGCGAAGCATCCTTGGTAGGAATCGATGTTATTTAGCGAGAATCTGTGGTTTGTCAAATCTCAGGTAGTGGTTGGTCCTGGTTGGCTGTGTGTGAACATGTGCAACAGGGGACCATACACCCCGTGACCATGGCTGCTGAAAAGCAACCGAAACGTCGGGGAAAGTGTAAAATTAAATCAAATCTAAATAGTTTTAATAATAATATAATTAGCTTAAAAATTAGTAAAGTTTAATAGTAATAGTAGTGAAACAAATTTTCAAAATTATGTAATATAGTGTAAAATAAACAACGCGATAAAATCCGTATATAGTAGTTTAATTTCAATGAATAATATTTGCGTAAACAGAAGACAGTATTGTATTATGTGCTTCGTGACACGCTGCATTTTGTGCGTTATGTTTTGCAGCGCGCTTTATTTTGTGTTCCATGCTTCGCGGTACACAGTAATGCGTAATCAGCGCTTCAAGGCGCGCAGTATTCCTTGCTGTGTGTCTTTAAACTATTAATGTTTTATCTTATTTTAATTTAATAAACAAAAAAGCTGCATTTGATAATATAACAGCAGACGACATTAAAATGGTATAATATTCTCACAAAGTATAGCGGGAACAGACACACAGTTACCATAACTACATTGAATATTCTTTTAATCTTCGTAAACAACGTTTTAATTTGAGTAGGAACAGCTGCAAATACGACACCGAAAGGGGCTCGGAGTGTTTTTGCAATTCCAATGTGTATGCTATCAGACTATAAATATTGTTTCTTTGTTAAAGTATTTAGGGTGTACAAAACATTTTTGGAAAGGTAATGGAAAATATATATTTTGACGAATAAAGAGATACATAGGTGTTTGTAATCGTTGCCTTTAGGTATATTCATAGTTTGCTTTTATGTACATTGTATAATAGTAGATTTGCCCGCGGCTTCGCCGTAAATTCAAGTTATGTCAATTTTCAATCTTTCGAGAACAGTACTTTTCCTGGATGATACGTACTCTATATATGCATATATCCATTTTCTTGACAATGTGTATCCGAAATTTCTTGATGATCGGTCTAATAGTTAAGGCGTGAAAACGTAACAAACAAACAAGCTCATATTCGCAGTTATAAAATTAGTTAGAATATGCTTTGTATATAATATACATATAAGTAATTTTGAAGCCCGCATATTACTTTTTATTTATTTAGGTTCTTTCATAGCAACTGTATTACACATTGATATTTAGTCAATTATAGAGTTCATTTGATACTATAATTACCAGATAAATAAAAGATGCACAATAGTAAAAAGTGCTCAAGCTTAATCTAATAACATGCGTGTGATCTGCGCGAGCTTATAACGTACTAGCTTTTGTCCGCTCGCGTAAAGTAGGTTGGGTTAGGTTATGTATGTAACAGTACTTTAAAATATAAAATATTGCCCATGTTACTCGGTGATAATATAGCTTTCTAAAGGTGAAAGAATTTAAAGAATTGGATAAGTCGTTTTTGATTGAAACCCATACAACCAGAAGATCAAATCTTTTCTCTTTATAAAATTAGTAGAGATACACCGTTGCCATGTTACATAAATTTGCGCTTTGAACTAGTGTTATTGTAATTTTAATAGCAGAACATGGTCTGGCAAGTAAGGATATGAAAAAAAAATTGGTTCGCTTCCCTTTCATCAATTTAATACACTTTTACTTGCCTCTTAGGGACGTACACGCATGAGCTTGTATATATAACTAGATTACTCCCGCGGCTTCGCTCGCGTAAATGTAGGTTAGACTAGGCTAGTAACATTATTTTTTCTGGATGAAAGGTACCGTGAGTCCTTTTTTGTTCCCCTGACAACGTGTATG